>CM061554.1:100280871-101480871 GCA_030864225.1 Capsicum baccatum var. pendulum | reverse complement strand
GAGGCTATGAAGTCTAAAGCTAAACCTAAAAATTTAGGAAAGATTGTAATATTGATACATGATAGGGTTTGAGTAATTTTGTCTAAATTGGGATCAACTATATGCATTTCTAATTTTTCCCTTGGGCTGAACTCCTCTGCTAAGCCGCAATCGCACAGGTCTGGCTGCAACCGCAGCTTTGTGACCACAGTTCACCTCTGCGATGGTGATCAATTGACCATCTTTGACTACCAAGATTGCGGTCAGCAGATCGCGACCACGGTACCTGAGGATCTTCTATTCCAGGTCTTCAGTTGCACTTACTTGCTCCCTTTTTGATCATTTTGAGCTCTAATCCACATCTTTCCTTCCCTTCAACTTAATGCCTACAAGAAATGGATATTAGTGTATTTAATCACAATTATGTCTTATTTATTCATCTAAAACAAGATAATGCGTATGAATGTTGAGTGAAAATGAGTGGTAAAATCACCACTCATCAATGTTCAATTCACCTTGATCTCAACCCTTCGGAGAAATATACAACCAGTGTGATCAATCTTGTAACTGTCTTTGTTCCTTCAATTATCTCGATCTATACCTCTGCTTCTATAGCTACACCCATACCGGTCATACCTATTATCCTTCTAGTTCTGACCTTTATTTTTATGACCTCAGTGCTAATATTCTTGTTTATAATTTTAGGCATTGGCCTAAAAACCATCGATTGATTATTGAAAAAATTAGACTCCTCATTAGAAGCAGAATCACAATCATCATACTTTGGGTTTACCTTAAGAACCAACTTCATTCATATTCTTAGAGTTGACCACTATCAAGTGCTTTGTAATGAGGATGTGAGCTATATCCTGATCACACTCCTATTCTTTTTGGCATTTCTCAATCGATATGCTCATAGAATAAGAGCTAAGTAAGACCTTATAATCCTTAGTGTTCCATGCTCGGTTGTTCTTTATAACTCGATCTAGCATCACAACCGCCTCTACATAAGTATGTTACATAAAGATCCTCCTACCACAATGTCAACTATTGGCTTGGTTGCAGAATTTGGTGACCTATTGAATATCTCCATAAGATTATCATCATCAAGTATGTGGTTAGGACCTACTTCAATATTGAAACTCAACCAAGCTTCATGTAAATCTTCTCCAGGCAGTTACCTGAAGTTATCGATCTCATCTCTCAACTGTATATCTTAGAAGATGGGAAAAATCATTGTAGCTGCCTTTAGCTCCCAATAATTAATATTGGAGTTATCTAGGAGTTTAGTTAACCATAACATTGTTTCCCCATATAGTGAGAGGTGAAAAATCACAACCTAATAGTATTTTGACTTACACACAAAAGCTTGTAGGTCTTGCAGATTCCTACAAAATTAATCAAGTTGAGGTTTGGATTATATTCCAAAGCACCTCCAAACAGAATCTTCAGAGTCAACATCTGGATCATAGTACTTGTGATGTCAAACATAGCACTAGAGGATAATGCAGGAGGAAATTATGGCTACTGTAGCACCAACTCTATCTAAATTAATATCCTTATCATCCTAGTCATCATATGGAATAACCAACCTTTGGTATTGGCATATAGGCCTTTGGTTCCTGGGAGCATTAGTAGTTTATGCAATATCTTATGCATTTTCACAGTTAGCACGAGCATTTGACTCAACAACCCTTCATTCTACTTCAGCCTAATGGGCTGCCTCTTGTTCTTTGACATTCATTTTTCTCTGATTATGTTCAAGTTCATTGTCACTGAGAAACAAAGGATTTCTATGGCTTTGGGTATTTAGCATAAATAAACTTGCACCCTAAAATAAATAAAAACAATAGAAATAAGTAAACCTAGAAATAAAGACTAATAGTCAAATAAACACAATTGAACTATTCCTAAATCGTATTTTCTGACAATGATGCCAAAATTTGATGTCCCACAAATTACACCCCTGATGTTGGGCGTATTTATACGTCCAAGCACCATAACCTACCCATGTTTTAGCTAAGTTTTGAGGATAAAATACATAATTCCTGCACTTTCAGTATATTTTCAACTAAGTGAGCTGACCTATGTGATTAGCATGCTTTTTAGGTACTAATGCGGAAGATTTCAGCACTTTGGGGACCTGTGGACAGCAAAGGAAAACTTCACATAAGAGGGAAGGCAACTTTTGGACTGAATGTGATGCATGGGAACTTTTTTTCGGGAAAACTCAGTATTTTTAAATACTTAAGGATGCAGTAGCAACTTAGTAGATAAGGATATTATTAAAAACCTTATTGCTGAATTTTCAGTATTATCATTCATTATTCATTATTCAGATTCTGCACTAGTTTTGGAACAGAGAAAAATAGCTAGGCTTGAGCAACAGAGAGAGAGAAACACGTTCTTCTCTTATTGTCGCTAATCATCTCCATCGCCAAGATTTTTCTAAGTTTTGGTATGATGATTATGTCTATTTTGATTTCCGTTGTATTCATGAGTAGCTAAACTTATCTGTTAAGGTTATGGAAACCTTGTAATATACTCTCTATTGCTATGAGTTTGTGAATTTATGATGTGTCATGTCACTTATATCATTACTCTCTTCATTTTGATTGAATTCTCATGGTTGCAAACATAGGAAATGCGCCATTATAGCATTAACTTGTTCGATAGAAAAGTTACATGTTTGGAAAAGAGAGTGTGACAAGAAAATAGGGTTTCCAAACTCTATTTACACGTTAATGCCCTAGCAGGATTAATTTCTTGGAGAGTTCGTACAAATTGTTGTACACTTTAGGTTCAAAAGAACTAAAGTGAATAAATCCTTGATGGTTGAAAAACACTTGGGTTTAGAATTAGAATACGTCTCTCTATAAGTGCATGCATGCATAAATTCCGTATTACTCATAGTTAATAGAGAAGTAGAAACTACAAGGTGGACATAACCCTAACTTGTTATTCTCTGTGATCAAATCTTACTACACATATCATTCCATCGTTACTTTGATAATATTATTATGCACCTAAACCAAACCCCCCCTTTCCTTGGAATTTTCGACCAACAGTCTAATAATAATCGCAATACTTAGTGACTATAGTATTCCCTGTGGGATTCGACACCCAACCTAGTTGGGTTCTATATTTGACAGCGACCGCTTACACTTTCTAACGAGAGTTGTAATTTGGGAGTATCAACCCCACAGTAAAATATAAAACGGCCATTGAATTAAATATAGAACACAACTAGGTTGTTGTTGATCTCACAGTAAATATGGCTAGAAGCTAGGACAATGTGACTAGTTAAAGTATCAATCAGTTATTTCTAAAATTAGGTTTTGAAATAATGAGAAAATAAGTTGTAAGCTTTTAGTGACATACAATAGAGTATTAATAAGTGGGTTGTAAACATCAGTGAGAATGACTATGAATATGTTCCCCATGATGTTATAACTCAGTAAGTTTAGCGTACTAATAATCTATCTCTGTGCTTAGCATGCAAAATCAGTAAGTTAGGTTCACTTAAATGACTTTTGGCCCATATTATAGGAATGAAACTCAGCCAAAGACTAGGTCTATGTTGAAAAAGAACATGAAAAACATCCCTGACTCAATATGCATAACTTATTCATTAAAAGGGTTTGTTGGAGTTATAGATCTTGCTGGTGTCTATTTTTGTTTCTCCTTCCATTTGTCTTCTAGGAGGATTTTTTTTATAAATGTGTGGAGCATGATTAGAATAAGATTTATTAGAGTTTACACTCTATCACATGATATGATCATTAAAGAAGTGAAACTTACCTAAAACGTTTCATAAACTCTAACTCATAAGTATGAAAGACTTTATACCTATGAACAAGACTCTACTTAATATGATTTTCAAACACCCTAGGACACTTTAACTCTGATGCTTTATTACCAAACTTGTCATGACTCGAGACTACACCCTAGTCATAACATGGAGCTTAGATCTACAAGTGACCCCAAGATGACCCATGGCCTAATATGACACTAAGAGTACTAAAAATAAATCTAAATAAGATATTTTATGTGGAAGATACTAAATAAATACCAAATACTAATAAGTAGAGTGGATGTCTGATAATATCATAAAACTGAAATATTGTTCTGTTAGTCTGAAAGTCTCTACTAAAGATGAGTTGTTGGCACAAGCCTCTAACTAACTCTAGCTGTCTAATAAGATAATTAACTAAAATAAGGAAATAAGACTCATCCTCAAAAGTTTAGGGCTCACCACACACTATTATTGAGATCAGTATGGGATTTTGCTTACCATGATTTGGATGTTGAGCATCTGAACCTATATTATAAAATAATATAGTGTAAAGAAGTATGTGGTTAGTACTTTAAATGTACAGAGCATATGAGCTATACATTATACTAAATAAAACTAGACATGATGAACATGAGAGGATCGATAGAATATGGAACTGATAAATATTAGTTGATGCAAAGAACCAAATAAATAAGCACATAACTAACAAATACTACACTGAATATGAGGTCATGCAATATCTGGGTTTGAAATATAGGAGCTACTATTAATCGACATACCCTATCTAAGATAAACGGAGCTCATCCTGTAACCCTAGTTGGATGAGTGTTCTATACTTTTCCAAGGGTATAAAAACTGACTAACGTGAAACTACTAAATTGAAATCCAGAAAGAACTGAGGTGTCAACCTAATTTAGTGGGTGTCCCTTTATAACCTACTATAGAAACATAGTTCTAGGACATAGGGACATCTACTAGATGTCTTATCTTAACTAACGGGTGAACCTTTATCCCTACATTCACTTGGTGCTAACTACTACTCCCAGTTGAACTAAACTGATAAATTAAGTTGCTCAATAATATTGATATCTGAGACTAAGTGATAGACACTTTCTCTGAAATTATCCTAAAACATGTGGAACTGAAGGACTAAATGCTAAACTACCAATCTATGGAATGCTAAGTCATTGGGTATTTAAAACCTGCCATCTTTGAAGAATACAATTATTCATGAACAATTCTATGTTCTAAATAGAGTTTGAATTCATAAAATACAAGTCCAAAATAAAAATATAAATATATTGAGGGTTCATAGAATATAAGTCTATAAAGGAACCGAGTTTCATGGAAAAATATTTATTCATAGACTATTCATGATGAGGAATTGAAATATAAAAATCATAGTTTTCATGAAAACCCTAAGTTTTGAAGAATTAATTAATTAAAGAACCAAGTTCACTGAGGGACTCGATGGGTGAAAGGATACCCATTATATAATACCACATATCTGGAACTGAAAACCTTACTAAAATATTAAACTTGAAGCCTAAAAATAATAAACCCTAGCTCTTAGGACTTGGGAGAGTTTAATTACCTATCTTTATTTTTTCTCTGCGTGTTTACATGAGTTTGAGGGGAATAAGGGGTTTTCATGATCCAAGACCATCCCCTAGTTGTAACATGGTGCTTAGAGTCGCAAGTGATCCCAAGCTAGCCCATGGCTTGGCATAACACTATAAATATTGGATAAGAAAAATATTCACTGAGCAAAACATAAATCTGAATGATATAAATAAAACCAAGACAAGAATTAATTTTAAGAACAAAAATCATCTAAATTAAACCATAAGGTTGAAAATAGTAGTCTGTCTGTCTAAAAAGCCTCTACTAAGATGACTTGCTAGACAAGCCCCTGGCTAAATCTAATATGTTAAGCTAAAATAACATTATAGTAAAGATACTAAATGCTAGCCTTCAAATGATGAGGACTCACCAAACTCTGCTGCTGATATAGATATAGGATCATGCTAATCGTGGGTGTAATGCTAAATGGTTGAAGCTATATTATAAAATAGTATATCATAAAAGAAAGTATACATCTAGTACTTTGATTGTACTGAGCATGTGAGATATGTACTATACTAAATAAGATGAATATGTAAGAAGTGACATGATAAACTGACGAACTGATGCAATGATCAAGTAATAAATGTGCAATACTGTAATATGATGAATAAACTAAAAACAAAGTCATATAAGGTCTAAGTAAGAACTATGAACTTTGGGAGTAACCGTTAACCAACATAATTTATCTAAGCTAAATAAAGTCCAACCTGTAACCATAGTTGGATGGGTGCTCTGTACCTATCTAAGGGGAGCACTAACTAACATGGATCCACTAAATTGATGTCCAAAGGGACTAAGGCATCAAGCCTAGTCTAATGGGTAACCCTTTAGAACCTATGATGGCGCTGTAGTTATGGGACATAGAAACTTCTACTAAAGTTCTCAACCTAATGATGGGTGAACCTTCATAGCTATATCTACTTGGTACTAAGTACTACTCCTAACTAAATACCAAGTGATAATTGGATAGTTTATTTAGAATAACTAACTAACATGCTCATAATACTAATATTTGATACTGTGATAGTTGACACTTTATTTGAAAATCATTATACATCATGTGAACATGGAGTACTGAGTATTCATTAATATATGCATGAAATATTAGTTTATCGATTATTCATAATCTGTCATCTCTAAAGAATGCAACTACTCATGAAAATTTCCATAAATTGATTAAAATAGAAAATTTCTTAATTCAAGTCCATAAACCATAAATTTACAAATATACTGAGAGTTCATAGATATAATTATGCAAATATACTAAAATTCATATGAGGTCATGGATTCATGGCTTAATTTTAATTAAACTCAAGTATTGGGATTCATAGTTGCAATCTCAATACTGAATTTCTAATGGTTCAATTATGGTAACTGAGTTTGTTCTAGAATATGGACTGAACTGAACTCAAAATCACATGCTATGACATGAGAATAACTGAGTAACATGAGATAAAAAGAGTAATTTAGGGAGAAACTATTACCTGAAGCTGGAACTGAGTTTGAAGAAAAAATATGGGGGCATTTGGGCATTATATCTTCATTTGCTTTCCACGTATCTTCCTCAACTAGCAGTTTATCCAAAGAACCTCAGTTGAAGTGACCTCCTTATTTCTCAACTACAAACCTGACGATAAAGGATCTCTACTAGGACCTCCTTATAAGAGAGGCTTTCATGGGTGTTGGATCATCATTACTGAGATACATGAAAGTCTGGGTGCACTGATGCTAAGTAAACAGACAATTCCAACCTATATTCTACATTGATAAACCGACCCACAATCTTATAAGGACCAACATAGTGGGGATAAAGCTTCCTTTTATTGTCAAATCTCTTCACTCTTTTTTTGGGAGAAACCTTCAAGTAAACTAAATCACCAATGGCATACTCAAGTTCCCTTCTCCTCACATATGCATAAGACTTCTAATGACTTTGAGTTATTTTTAACCTTTCTCTAATTAGTTGAACTTTTTCTATAACCTCATGGACTATATTGGTCCTTATAAAGATAGCCTTGCAAACTTCAAACTATTTTATAAGAGATCTATACCTCATATCTTAAAGTTCTTCGAATTGGACAATATGAATACTGGAGTGATAACTATTATTGTAGGTGAACTCAATCAAAGAAAAGTGATCATCCCAACTACACTTAAAATTGATCAATGCATTCTCTCAATATATCCTCTAACATCTGAATAGTCTACTCTATTTGATTATCTGTATATGGGTGAAAAGTGATGCTAAGATGAACTTGGGTGCCAAGACCCTATTGGAAAGCATGTCAAAATTAAGAGGTCAACTGAGTACCTCTATCTGAAATAATCATAAAAAGGACTTCATATAATTTCACCACCTTCTTAAAGTATAGTCCTACATAATCCTCAACTGAATCTTAAGTGTTAAGTGACAAGAAATGGGTTGACTCAGTCATTCGGTTAACAATAACCCAAATAAACCCATGTTGTCGAATGGTAAGGAAACCCTTTAATGAAGTCCATATTCTCCACCTCCTAATTCCAAGTAGGAATACTAATATCCTGGATCAAATCACTAGTCCTCTATTGCTCGACCTTAACCCTATCGGAAATTTCGACACTTAGCCATAAATTTCATGATATCCTTCTTCATTCCATTCTAACAATAGACTTTATGTAGGTCATGGTAAATCTTAGTGGCTTTTTAGTGAATAAAATATTAAGAATAGTGATATTCTTCTAGCATCTACTATCTCAAGTCATCCATATCTAGAACACACTATCTGCCTTGATAATGAAGAATACCATCTCCCTTATGGGATAAAACCTCCACTTTCTGACTTTGACCAATTTCTTTTAGCTTAAGAAAAATAAGATCATTGTCTTATGTTTATTTTGCCTCAACTATTAAAGAAATTCTGAATCATTCTGAACAAGGATACTACCTTTGGATAAATCAACCAACCAAACTCCCAATCTCACAAGCCTATGAACTTCCCAAATTAACTCTTTCTTCTAATCCTCTACATGAGAAATACTTTTTATATACAACCTAATAAGAGCGTCAACCACTATATTGGCTTTGCTAGGATAGGATAGTACAATACACTCATATCATAATCCTTCAATAACTCTAGCCATCTCCTATGTTGGAAATTTATATCTTTCTAAGTAAGCATATACCGAAGGCTTTTTGATTTGTGAACATATTTACATGAACCCCATAAATGTATTTTCTCTGATCTAAGGTGGATTTATGCAACTTAGTGTTGTTATCCTAGTGTATTTAGCCTTGTTTTGATGGCAACGTGTGTGCTTAATATGTTAATGACAATGTAAATAAGCATCTATGTGTTTATGCGTGTGATTACAATGTTAAAAGGGATTTTCAAATAAGTTTGTACTTAATTTGGTCACTTAAGAGTTCAAATGAGAAAACTAATGTTACTAGCTTGAGTTAGGTATGGTTCTAGTTGCTTTCGATGGATTCTAATGTGTTTAGTGAGATCCTAATATTAGTATTGTGTAATTATGCATGGAACAAATTGTTTATAATGTTCAAATGTCAATTTAATCAAGCCAAGATTCAAAA
This sequence comes from Capsicum baccatum var. pendulum, assembly GCA_030864225.1. Lineage (NCBI taxonomy): Eukaryota > Viridiplantae > Streptophyta > Magnoliopsida > Solanales > Solanaceae > Capsicum > Capsicum baccatum. Next base: position 101,471,899 of record CM061554.1, on the reverse strand, counting down.
TAATAAGTTAAAGATCAATGTGGGAAAGCCTAGTCTTAGCTCGAGTTTCTAGTTCACCATTCTTGATATTGTGTTGTTTGAGCTCTAATCCGTGGTGTATGATGATACAGGATGATTGGTTAGTTGATTATGATGATATATTAATGATATAAAAGCCTTAAATCAAGTGTAAACAACACAAAAAGGCTTGTAATAGATCAACAAAAGCATAAGAAATGAGTTGCCGTAAAATGGACATGTTTGATGTCACCAGCGTGTGTAGGACCTTAGCAAGGGCTGTTGGGCACGTGCTATGCATAGGAAGCTTCATAAGGGACCAGAAATAGTGTTCCCTTATGATAAGGGTACGTCTAATCCATACTACCATAAAATGATCCTCGCGGCGCGACCCTTGTTCCACCGACGGCAAAAAATTACCTCCTATAAATAGGACACTTGAACTTGTTGTTATTCAGCTTGGAAGACTTGGAGATTTAGAGAGGGGATGATACACACTTTAATTAGGGTTTATATCTCTTTACTTTAGCTTTTTAATGGATTTTATCATGTATTCATTGATTTGGATTACGATTATGTCCATTATTGGCTAAACGACCCCTTTTCAGGGTTAAGGCCAAGAACATGTTTAGTTTCACTTTAAATTGAGTTTTTTTGTATTGATTATCATATTTGGTTGTTTGTTTGTCCTTTTTATAACTATGTTAAGGATTCACTACCCTTAAAATACATATATTGTCGACTTTGTGAGCCTGGGAGGGGGAATAGGAAGATAGAATGTGGGGATAAATAGAGTAAGGTTCTTATTCTTTTATGAAATAAGGAATTTTAATTAGTGAATATACCTAGAATCCTTGCTTGGTTCACATGTAGGATAATATCTTAATACATCTAAATGGATTATTACATCCCCGCTCAATGATGTAGTTGTAATGTCCAGTTAGGTAGAAGGTTAGAGGTCGGGAGACCATGATCATATGATAAACCTTACGAATCAACAACCAAGATATGCAGTCTCACAATAAAGGTTCAATAATGTAGTATGATTTTTCATAGTGCCTTTAACCTGGGGTTTTCATCCATTGATTGTCCAAAGTTTTTACTTTTTCACATTGTCTTAGTTTATTTCTAATTACAAACTTTCAAAACTCTTTTGGTTACGTTTGCACTAGTTTAATCTCAATAGTTAAACTAGATTTGAGAGTTGCTTAACACAAGTCTCTGAGGGATTGATATTTAGCTTTGTTTAAGGCTACTCTATTACTTGGTGCGACTATGTACACTTGTATGTGCGCTTAGGTGCAATATCCTCCAAATATATAAGGCAAACACAATCTCTGTCAAATCAATACACGAGTCAGGTAATTCCTTTGATGAGGCTTGAGCTGTCTAGGGACATAAGTCATAACCTTTCCATGCTGCATCAACAGAAAATGATGGACAACTCTTAAAGCATCACAATTAACCATAAAATTGTCTAGACCCTCTGGTAGAGTCAAAACTAGAATATAGGTGAGTCGAGTCATCAATTCTTGAAAAATCTTCTTATATGAATTGGAATACTAAAATTTGACTTTCATTTGAGTTAATATAGACATAGGGGAAGAAATAGAGGAAAATAACTCAACAAACCATTCGTAGTAACTAACTAACCCCAGGTTACTCCTAATACCTGATGGGGATATGGGTCTAGGCTAATTTCTAACTATTTGTCTTTTAAGAATCAACCTGAATGGTTTCACTGGAAATTATATGACCAAGGAATGCTAATGATATAAAATAAAACTCACACTTGTTGAATTGAGCCAATAACTAATGATATTTGACAGTCTAAAAGATAATCCTTAAATAGTCTGCATGTTCATCCTCACACCGAGAATAATTGAGGATGGAATTTATGAAGACTATAGCAAATATGCCCAAATAATGCTTGAACACCCTATTGATTAAATCAAAAAAAGTGACTACCACATTCATTAGTCCAAAATACATAACAACAAATTCAGAGTGACCACACCGAGTTCTAAGGGGTGTCTTCAAAATGTCATGTTCTTTAACTCTGAGCTAATGATAGCCAGATCTCAGGTCTATCTTTGAAAAATTGGCACCCTGAAATTGGTCGAACAAGTCTTCAAACCTGTGAATAGGATATTTGTTTTTGATTGTGATTTCATTCAATTAACAGTAGTCTATGCATATTTTGAGAGAACCATCTTTATTATGAAGAAAGAGAATTAGAGAATTCTATGGATAGATATTGGGTTTGAGAAAAGATTATCATAAAGATCTTTCAATTGTTCCTTTAATTTTTTAAGTTTGGCTGGAGCCATTCTGTAGAGTAGAATTGAAATAGGTTGGGTATTTAGGAGAAAATCTATTTAGAAGTCAATTTTCTATTGGGGGGGGGGGGAGGCCGGATAGATCTTTTGGAAACTCATTTAACACTAAAACCTACTAAATAATTGGTCTCTCAAACCTAGAATCCCTAACTCAAACTAGAAGATAGATGCACCCTTTGGAAATTATTTTTCTAGCCTTAAGGTAGGATATAAACTAATCTATAGGCACTGCGGAACTACCCTTCCACTCAATGATTGGTTTATTTTGAAATTAAAACTAGACTACTCTATTCCTACAATCAACTAAGGCATAACAAGTATCTATCTGATACAAGATCAAACCAACAACAACAAGAGTTCGGATTTCAGTCCACAACACAAGAACAACAAGTTTTAGTTTTCGGTTTTTCAATTTACAACACAAGAGATAGTTTCGGTTTTCAATCCACAATCCGAGAACAACAAGAGATATAACGATGCTAGTGAATCGAAACAAGCCCCACACGGCTCCACTAGACTTTCAAGACAAACAAGAGCAACACAATAACAACAAGATAAAGAAAGATAGATAACTTGACATATAACATTCAAGAAACTAAGAACCCTAACATCAAGAGAGGAACCTAAGTCTAATGAATATAAACACCAAGTTCTTACAAGGACCAAGAGGCACTCAACAACCTCAAAACCCTTGTTTCTAGCCAAAGAAACAACACAAGTATCCCTCTACTTGTGAGATAGGAATGTCGGCTTCAATGAGAGAAGAGAGAGGAGATATTTGGTGTTTTAGGTTATAATTTCAGATTTCAAAATAAACTAAGGGATATCTCTCTATGATGTTCTATTTATACTACAACAAAAGGAGTTAAAAAGACCCATCCGCCCTTGCTTTCTTGTGGCATCCTTGGAGATTAGTTTATTACACTTTAGGACCCCTCTTCACACATAAAAACGTTTAGGGCCTTGGTTGGTTCGATCAACAACTCACACACGGCCATTTGCATGAACAAAGCTTGGAGTGCTTGTAATTCCCGAGCTTGGCTTCGTGTGAAAGGCCGTGTAACTGAGGGGGTTGCCTTAACCGTATCATCCTCTCCATCTTGAGAGGAATTTGACCTCAAATTCGGCATTTGATCATCTTCAACCGCATCCACGAGGGAGAGATCTCCGACGTTGAAGGTGTTGTGCACTTGATATTCCGGTGGTAGGTCAATCTTGTAGGCGTTGTCATTGATTCTCTCAAGTACTTGGAAAGGACCATCACCCCTCGGCAGCAATTTGGACTTCCTTTGAGCTGGAAACCGATCCTTTCGAAGATGCACCCATACCCAATCTCCGGGTTCAAGCACTAGCTTCCTTCTCCCTTTGTTTGCCCGTTTTGCAACCTCTTGATTCTTCTTTTCCAGCTTGATCCGCACTGTCTCATTCATTTTCTTCATGGCCTCCGCTCTTTTATTTCCATCTAAGCTGGTCATGAGATCACTAGACAAAGGAGTGAGATCTAAAGGGGTAAGGGGATTTAGGCCGTAAACACATTCAAAGGGAGTCATTCCCGTGCTCGAATGTATTACCCGGTTGTATGCGAATTCCACCAAGGGTAGGTGTTCTTCCCATGAAGTTAGTTTACCTTTAACCATAGAACGTAGCATAGACCCTAAGGTTCTATTTACTACCTCCGTTTGGCCGTCGGTTTGTGGGTGGCAAGACGTGGAGAAAAGTAACTTCGTTCCAAGCCTACCCCACATGGACTTCCAAAAGAGACTTAGGAACTTGGAGTCCCTATCACTCACAATGGTCCTTGGTACTCCGTGAAGCTTTACGACATGTTCAACAAATAATGAAGCTACACTAGGAGCGTCCTCGGTTTTAGCACATGGAATAAAGTGAGCCATTTTAGAGAATCTATCAACAACCACAAAAATACTATCTCGGCCCTTTCTAGTCCTTGGCAGCCCCAAAACGAAATCCATCAAGATGTCCAGCCAAGGTCTAAGGGGAGTAGGGAGCGGGGTGTATAATCCTTGAGGTTGGAGGCGAGATTTAGCACTCCGGCAGGCCGCACATTGATTACAAATTTTTGTGACATCTTTGCGCATTTTGGGCCAATAGAAGTTCTCCTCTAGGATTCCGAGGGTCTTGTCTACCCCAAAGTGACCCATGAGGCCTCCATCATGGGCCTCCCTGACAAGTAATTCCCTCCAAGAACTAGAAGGAACACATAACCTCCTCCCTTTGAACAAATATCCCTCGAACCGAGAGTAGGAGGAATGGTTATTTTCCTTGAGCCAACGGTCCCTTCCCCACTCTTCGCATTCCCTAAAAATAGGAGCAAAGGTAGGATCCTTGGGATACAACATCCGCAAGCTCTCAAAACCCATTAAGTTCGACGACAAGGTAGCAACAAGCACATGCTTCCGAGATAAGGCATCGGCAACAACATTTTCCTTTCCCCTTTTGTAATGAATTACATAAGGGAAAGTTTCGATGAACTCAATCCACTTAGCATGACGCCAATTCAGCTTGTCTTGGCTCTTAAGGTGTTTCAACGACTCATGATCCGTGCGTATCACAAACTCCTTAGGCCACAAATAGTGTTGCCAATTTTCCAAGGCTCTAACAAGGGCGTACAACTCCAAATCATAGGTCGAGTAATTAAGAGTTGCCCCTTTGAGCTTTTCACTGAAATAGGCAACGGGCTTACCTTCTTGCATCAAAACAGCCCCAATGCCAACCCTACTAGCATCACACTCTACTTCAAACATCTTATCAAAATCGGGTAATTGTAATAAAGGCGCCGAGATGAGCGTAGCTTTCAAGGCCTCAAAAGCCCTAGCTTGCTCTTCACCCCATTTAAAGGGCCCGTCCTTTCTAATTACCTCGGTCATGGGGGCTGCTATGGAACTAAATCCTTTGACAAACCTCCTATAAAAGCTTGCCAACCCGTGGAAACTTCGGATTTCTCCAATAGATTTTGGGGTCGGCCAACTTCGTATAGAGTCTATCTTGGAATCGTCCACTTCCACTCCCCTTGAGCTCATGACAAAACCCAAGAATATGACTTTATCAACACCAAAAGAACACTTTTCCATATTGGCATACAGCTTCTCCTTTCGGAGCACATCAAACACACATCGCAAATGCATTACATGATCATCAATAGACTTACTATACACCAACACATCATCAAAGTAAACCACCACAAACTTTCCAATATAAGGCTTCATTACATGATTCATTAGCCTCATAAAAGTGCTAGGAGCATTGGTAAGGCCGAATGGCATGACCAGCCACTCATATAGATCGAATTTGGTCTTGAATGCGGTCTTCCACTCATCACCGGGTTGCATGCGAATTTGGTGATAGCCGCTCCTAAGGTCCACTTTAGAAAACACACAAGATCCGTGGAGCTCATCTAACATATCATCTAGTCTAGGGATTGGATGACGATACCTTATAGTGATTTTGTTGATGGCTCGGCAATTGACGCACATACGCCACGTCCTGTCCTTCTTTGGTACCAAAAGTACCGGAACAGCACACGGACTCATGCTTTCTTTGATGTATCCCTTGTTGAGTAGTTCCTCCACTTGTCTTTCAAGCTCCTTAGTGTTCATTGGATTGCTCCTATAGGCCGGTTTGTTTGGAAGCTGTGAACCCGACACCAAATCAATTTGGTGCTCAATTCCCCGAAGCGGGGGCAATCCTTGCGGAAGTTCTTGCGGAAATACATCTTCATACTCCTGCAACACACGAGAAATCAAAGGGGAAATTGAAGAATTAGTGGGGTTAGTATTAAAGCAATGGGCCAAAAGTAGCATCGGCTTGTTTTCATCATGGTCCACGAAAAGTTCCTTTCTCCTAGCCAACATCACTACGTTTTCCCTTTCCCTTGGCGTTGGGACAGCCTCGGATGTCCCTCCCTCCTCACCTACGGCCTCCCTTCCCTTTTCTCCCCTCTCGGGTTCCCTCCCTTCCCTTTTAATTCTCTCATTTTTTGATACCACTCATTTACTTGGGAGGGTGAAAGAGGGTGAAGTGTGACCTTTCGGCCATCCTTCTCAAGCGTGTACCGGTTGGACCTCCCATCATGTTTAGTAGACCTATCATATTGCCAAGGTCTACCTAACAACAAGTGACATGCTTGCATTGGAATCACGTCACAAAGTACTTCATCGTGGTAGTTGCCCACCTTAAACCGAATCACACATTGCCGTGTGACCTTCAATTCACCACAATCATTCAACCATTGTAGCTTGTAAGGACTAGTGTGTGGTGTAGTCGGTAGCTTCAAGAAATTTACCATAGCATGGCTCGCAACATTTGTGCAACTACCACTATCAATTACCAAGGTGCACACACTCCCCTTTACAAGACACTTAGTGTGGAATAGATTTTCCCTTTGGCTCGGGTCATCTACCGCCTTACTAATCATGACGCGTCTAACCACAAAGTTTGGAACCACACACTCCCCTTCTTGTGGATAGACATTTTCACCATCATCTACTCCTTCCTCATTCGGTTCATCCTCGGCTTCCTCTCCATCTAGAGGCTCGGCCTCAACCTCCCCCCCTTCGGACACCACCTCCTCACCAAGGTAGTACACTTTCCCTTCTCGTAGGATCACATTACGCCGGTTCGGGCATTCATTGGCCTTATGTCCCCAACCTTGGCACTTGAAGCATTGGAAACCCTTTGGATTGGGATATTTGTGAGCTTCCAGCTTCGGAGGAAACTTGGGGACTGTTTTGGTTTCGGGCAGCTTCGTAGGACTGGGTTGGTCCTTGTTTTTGGCCCAACCCGAGGGGGTTTGGACCCTTGCCTTGAAGGTTGATCTCTCCTTAAGTTCCCTTTCAATCTCTAGGGCCGCTTGGAATATACCGTCAATAGTTTCGAACCGATGAAGGGTCAAGTGAGTGGAGATCTCTTTGTTCAATCCACACTTGAACCGGATGATGTCGTGGCTGATTTGCTCCCCACGGTGATCAAGCTTCAACATGAGTTGTTGGAACTCGTCAAAATAGGCCATCACACTCTTGCCTCCTTGCCGCAAGCCATATAATCTAGCAAGCAATTCATGTCGGTATCTCTCGGGAAGGTATCGTTGTCTCATCAAATACCTCAACCGATACCAAGGTGGTGGCTGCCCGTCAACCAATTCATTACCAAATCGTTTAACATACTCCCACCAAGTGTTAGCATAGCCCTCGAGGTGAGCTATAGCATAGCAACTCTTCCTTTCTTCCGAGATGTCATTAACTTGGAAAACTTTGTCACAAGCCGATTCCCAAGTTAAGTAGGCCTCGGGATCACTTTCACCCTTAAAGATAGGTAGGCTCAACTTGATGGTGTTGATGCCTACGTCTCTCTCTTGGTGTCGGTTTCCCCTATCTCCATACCCCCGGTATCGCCTAGGTTCTCCCCGGCCCCCTCTTAACTCCTCCTCCCTCATATAAGCATCATCATAGGCTCCCTCTCCATCATACTCCTCTCTACCGTATCCGTCAAAGTGGGCTGGTCGGCCTTGGCCATTTTGATTCGTAGGAATTGGAATTTGTGGTCTTTGGTTTAGTGGAGCTTGGAAGGGAGGGTTCGGATTTAGTGGTGGTGCTTGGCGCCCAAATCCCTCTTGTGGAATTGGAGGAGTTTGGAAATGTAGTGGTCTAGTGGAGTCTCGGTTTGGAGGAAAGTTGGTAGATTGGTTGGCGGTATTTAGTGGAGCTTGAGGTGCATTTAACATTTGGTGGACCATTTCGGGAGTGATGGTTGCGGAGGAGGTCCGATCATGACCATTGGTAGAGACATGTATAGGAGTCGATGGCCGAGAGTTCCTTTGACTCTCCACTTGATCTAGTCTCCCACTAATAGTCGATACTTCCCCCCTTATTGCTGCCAAGTCCCCTCTCACGGCCCCGAACTTCGAATTCATCCTTTCAAGTGTCCGAGTAACGGCCTCGAGAGTGGCCCTCATTGAGTCAAGGGCATTAGTATCCGCATTATGAGATGTTGTTCCTTCCATCGTCAAGGTATTAGCCGCTTTAGTCACCACAAGTTGGCGTTCCACAAGTGTTGTATATTTGGCTAGTAACCGTGAGATTTACAAGGTTTGAGTAAGCTCTTAGCCGGAATGGATTCTTGTTTGAAGACTCAAAGAATTCTTGCCGGACTAGAATCAAAATCAGCAACTCATTCAAACGAATAAAAGCACACAAACAACCGTGGACACGAGCAAACGGCTCAAGGAACTAGTTAACAACCTAGTGGGAAAATACTAGTTTGTTAATTAGTTCTAAGACCAAGTAAGGGAAACCAAGAATCAACAATTAGCAACCAAAGAATATCCTAAGTTGAGCTTATAGTGACATGGTAGCATGCAATGGCCCCACACGTTCTTTTCTCTTCGGATTTATATATATATATTTTTTGCTTTGATTTAATATTCACACAACTTGTGATAAATTGAAAAGTGTTTTGGTGGGAAAACTAAAATTTTGAAGTCTTGAACTCCTTGTCAAACTCAAGAAAGTGGGTTTGGTTGACAATTTCCACAAAACAAGGTTCCTTGATTTAGGGGAAGTGATTGACAATGCTACAAAGTGATGGGTGAAAGTCTTTCACAATCAACTTTATAAGTTACCACTTGAGCACACAACAAGATGAATACTTCAACAAGATGAACAAGATGACAAGTTCAAAAGATGAACACTTCAACAACTTTCTTTAGCACACAACACACAACCACCGATTTGCTCTTGGTTATCAACACATACAACTTTCGGCCACTACAAGTCACTACACAATCTTCAACTTTCCAAGCTCAACTTTCGGATTTAGACACCTTAGTGTTGGTGAGAAAGAAACCAACACTAGAAACTCACTAAACAAGCAAAATAACACCTAGATCTTAGTATACAACATCATGCTCGGTTTTCAACTTTTAGTGGACAGATTTCAGAATTTTTTTTTTTTTTTGTTTAATCCGTGAACTAGCCCAAGATGGGTTATGTTGGAACACAACCGGTCTTGCTTTGATACCAAATGATACAAGATCAAACCAACAACAACAAGAGTTCGGATTTCAGTCCACAACACAAGAACAACAAGTTTTAGTTTTCGGTTTTTCAACTTACAACACAAGAGATAGTTTCGGTTTTCAATCCACAATCCGAGAACAACAAGAGATATAACGATGCTAGTGAATCGAAACAAGCCCCACACGGCTCCACTAGACTTTCAAGACAAACAAGAGCAACACAATAACAACAAGATAAAGAAAGATAGATAACTTGACATATAACATTCAAGAAACTAAGAACCCTAACATCAAGAGAGGACCCTAAGTCTAATGAATATAAACACCAAGTTCTTACAAGGACCAAGAGGCACTCAAAAACCTCAAAACCCTTGTTTCTAGCCAAAGAAACAACACAAGTATCCCTCTACTTGTGAGATAGGAATGGCGGCTTCAATGAGAGAAGAGAGAGGAGATATTTGGTGTTTTAGGTTATAATTTCAGATTTCAAAATAAACTAAGGGATATCTCTCTATGATGTTCTATTTATACTACAACAAAAGGAGTTAAAAAGACCCATCCGCCCTTTCTTTCTTGTGGAATCCTTGGAGATTAGTTTATTACACTTTAGGACCCCTCTTCACACATAAAAACGTTTAGGGCCTTGGTTGGTTCGATCAACAACTCACACACGGCCATTTGCATGAACAAAGCTTGGAGTGCTTGTAATTCCCGAGCTTGGCTTCGTGTGAAAGGCCGTGTACCTGAGGGGGTTGCCTTAACCGTATCATCCTCTCCATCTTGAGAGGAATTTGACCTCAAATTCGGCATTTGATCATCTTCAACCGCATCCACGAGGGAGAGATCTCCGACGTTGAAGGTGTTGTGCACTTGATATTCCGGTGGTAGGTCAATCTGGTAGGCGTTGTCATTGATTCTCTCAAGTACTTGGAAAGGACCATCACCCCTCGGCAGCAATTTGGACTTCCTTTGAGCTGGAAACCGATCCTTTCGAAGATGCACCCACACCCAATCTCCGGGTTCAAGCACTAGCTTCCTTCTCCCTTTGTTTGCCCGTTTTGCAACCTCTTGATTCTTCTTTTCCAGCTTGATCCGCACCGTCTCATTCAGTTTCTTCATGGCCTCCGCTCTTTTATTTCCATCTAAGCTGGTCATGAGATCACTAGACAAAGGAGTGAGATCTAAAGGGGTAAGGGGATTTAGGCCGTAAACACATTCAAAGGGAGTCATTCCCGTGCTCGAATGTATTACCCGGTTGTATGCGAATTCCACCAAGGGTAGGTGTTCTTCCCATGAAGTCAGTTTACCTTTAACCATAGAACGTAGCATAGACCCTAAGGTTCTATTTACTACCTCCGTTTGGCCGTCGGTTTGTGGGTGGCAAGACGTGGAGAAAAGTAACTTCGTTCCAAGCCTACCCCACATGGACTTCCAAAAGAGACTTAGGAACTTGGAGTCCCTATCACTCACAATGGTCCTTGGTACTCCGTGAAGCTTTACGACATGTTCAACAAATAATGAAGCTACACTAGGAGCGTCCTCGGTTTTAGCACATGGAATAAAGTGAGCCATTTTAGAGAATCTATCAACAACCACAAAAATACTATCTCGGCCCTTTCTAGTCCTTGGCAGCCCCAAAACGAAATCCATCGAGATGTCCAGCCAAGGTCTAAGGGGAGTAGGGAGCGGGGTGTATAATCCTTGAGGTTGGAGGCGAGATTTAGCACTCCGGCAGGCCGCACATTGATTACAAATTTTTGTGACATCTTTGCGCATTTTGGGCCAATAGAAGTTCTCCTCTAGGATTCCGAGGGTCTTGTCTACCCCAAAGTGACCCATGAGGCCTCCGTCATGGGCCTCCCTCACAAGTAATTCCCTCCAAGAACTACAAGGAACACATAACCTCCTCCCTTTGAACAAATATCCCTCGAACCGAGAGTAGGAGGAATGGTTATTTTCCTTGAGCCAACGGTCCCTTCCCCACTCTTCGCATTCCCTAAAAATAGGAGCAAAGGTAGGATCCTCGGGATACAACATCCGAAAGCTCTCAAAACCCATTAACTTCGACGACAAGGTAGCAACAAGCACATGCTTCCGAGACAAGGCATCGGCAACAACATTTTCCTTTCCCCTTTTGTAATGAATTACATAAGGGAAAGTTTCGATGAACTCAATCCACTTAGCATGACGCCTATTCAGCTTGTCTTGGCTCTTAAGGTGTTTCAACGACTCATGATCCGTGCGTATCACAAACTCCTTAGGCCACAAATAGTGTTGCCAATTTTCCAAGGCTCTAACAAGGGCGTACAACTCCAAATCATAGGTCGAGTAATTAAGAGTTGCCCCTTTGAGCTTTTCACTGAAATAGGCAACGGGCTTACCTTCTTGCATCAAAACAGCCCCGATGCCAACCCTACTAGCATCACACTCTACTTCAAACATCTTATCAAAATCGGGTAATTGTAATAAAGGCGCCGAGATGAGCGTAGCTTTCAAGGCCTCAAAAGCCCTAGCTTGCTCTTCACCCCATTTAAAGGGCCCGTCCTTTCTAATTACCTCGGTCAAGGGGGCTGCTATGGAACTAAATCCTTTGACAAACCTCCTATAAAAGCTTGCCAACCCGTGGAAACTTCGGATTTCTCCAATAGATTTTGGGGTCGGCCAACTTCGTATGGAGTCTATCTTGGAATCGTCCACTTCCACTCCCCTTGAGCTCACGACAAAACCCAAGAATATGACTTTATCAACACCAAAAGAACACTTTTCCATGTTGGCATACAGCTTCTCCTTTCGGAGCACATCAAACACACATCGCAAATGCATTACATGATCATCAATAGACTTACTATACACCAACACATCATCAAAGTAAACCACCACAAACTTTCCAATATAAGGCTTCATTACATGATTCATTAGCCTCATAAAAGTGCTAGGAGCATTGGTAAGGCCGAATGGCATGACCAGCCACTCATATAGACCGAATTTTGTCTTGAATGCGGTCTTCCACTCATCACCGGGTTGCATGCGAATTTGGTGATAGCCGCTCCTAAGGTCCACTTTAGAAAACACACAAGATCCGTGGAGCTCATCTAACATATCATCTAGTCTAGGGATTGGATGACGATACCTTATAGTGATTTTGTTGATGGATCGGCAATCGACGCACATACGCCACGTCCCGTCCTTCTTTGGTACCAAAAGTACCGGAACAGCACACGGACTCATGCTTTCTTTGATGTATCCCTTGTTGAGTAGTTCCTCCACTTGTCTTTCAAGCTCCTTAGTGTCCATAGGATTGCTCCTATAGGCCGGTTTGTTTGGAAGCTGTGAACCCGGCACCAAATCAATTTGGTGCTCAATTCCCCGAAGCGGGGGCAATCCTTGCGGAAGTTCTTGCGGAAATACATCTTCATACTCCTGCAACACACGAGAAATCAAAGGGGAAATGGAAGAATTAGTGGGGTTAGTATTAAAGCAATGGGCCAAAAGTAGCATCGGCTTGTTTTCATCATGGTCCACGAAAAGTTCCTTTCTCCTAGCCAACATCACTACGTTTTCCCTTTCCCTTGGCGTTGGGACAGCCTCGGATGTCCCTCCCTCCTCACCTACGGCCTCCCTTCCCTTTTCTCCCCTCTCGGGTTCCCTCCCTTTCCTTTTAATTCTCTCATTTTTTGATACCACTCATTTACTTGGGAGGGTGAAAGAGGGTGAAGTGTGACCTTTCGGCCATCCTTCTCAAGCGTGTACCGGTTGGACCTCCCATCATGTTTAGTAGACCTATCATATTGCCAAGGTCTACCTAACAACAAGTGACATGCTTGCATTGGAATCGCGTCACAAAGTACTTCATCGTGGTAGTTGCCCACCTTAAACCGAATCACACATTGCCGTGTGACCTTCAATTCACCACAATCATTCAACCATTGTAGCTTGTAAGGACTAGTGTGTGGTGTAGTCGGTAGCTTCAAGAAATTTACCATAGCATGGCTCGCAACATTTGTGCAACTACCACTATCAATTACCAAGGTGCACACACTCCCCTTTACAAGACACTTAGTGTGGAATAGATTTTCCCTTTGGCTCGGGTCATCTACCGCCTTACTAATCATGACGCGTCTAACCACAAAGTTTGGAACCACACACTCCCCTTCTTGTGGATAGACATTTTCACCATCATCTACTCCTTCCTCATTCGGTTCATCCTCGGCTTCCTCTCCATCTAGAGGCTCGGCCTCAACCTCCCCCCTTCGGACACCACCTCCTCACCAAGGTAGTACACTTTCCCTTCTCGTAGGATCACATTACGCCGGTTCGGGCATTCATTGGCCTTATGTCCCCAACCTTGGCACTTGAAGCATTGGAAACCCTTTGGATTGGGATATTTGTGAGCTTCCAACTTCGGAGGAAACTTGGGGACTGTTTTGGTTTCGGGCAGCTTCGTAGGACTGGGTTGGTCCTTGTTTTTGGCCCAACCCGAGGGGGTTTGGACCCTTGCCTTGAAGGTTGATCTCTCCTTAAGTTCCCTTTCAATCTCTAGGGCCGCTTGGAATATACCGTCAATAGTTTCGAACCGATGAAGGGTCAAGTGAGTGGAGATCTCTTTGTTCAATCCACACTTGAACCGGATGATGTCGTGGCTGATTTGCTCCCCACGGTGATCAAGCTTCAACATGAGTTGTTGGAACTCGTCAAAATAGGCCATCACACTCTTGCCTCCTTGCCGCAAGCCATATAATCTAGCAAGCAATTCATGTCGGTATCTCTCGGGAAGGTATCGTTGTCTCATCAAATACCTCAACCGATACCAAGGTGGTGGCTGCCCGTCAACCAATTCATTACCAAATCGTTTAACATACTCCCACCAAGTGTTAGCATAGCCCTCGAGGTGAGCTATAGCATAGCAACTCTTCCTTTCTTCCGAGATGTCATTAACTTGGAAAACTTTGTCACAAGCCGATTCCCAAGTTAAGTAGGCCTCGGGATCACTTTCACCCTTAAAGATAGGTAGGATCAACTTGATGGTGTTGATGCCTACGTCTCTCTCTTGGTGTCGTTTTCCCCTATCTCCATACCCCCGGTATCGCCTAGGTTCTCCCCGGCCCCCTCTTAACTCCTCCTCCCTCATATAAGCATCATCATAGGCTCCCTCTCCATCATACTCCTCTCTACCGTATCCGTCAAAGTGGGCTGGTCGGTCTTGGCCATTTTGATTCGTAGGAATTGGAATTTGTGGTCTTTGGTTTAGTGGAGCTTGGAAGGGAGGGTTCGGATTTAGTGGTGGTGCTTGGCGCCCAAATCCCTCTTGTGGAATTGGAGGAGTTTGGAAATGTAGTGGTCTAGTGGAGTCTCGGTTTGGAGGAAAGTTGGTAGATTGGTTGGCGGTATTTAGTGGAGCTTGAGGTGCATTTAACATTTGGTGGACCATTTCGGGAGTGATGGTTGCGGAGGAGGTCCGATCATGACCATTGGTAGAGACATGTATAGGAGTCGATGGCCGAGAGTTCCTTTGACTCTCCACTTGATCTAGTCTCCCACTAATAGTCGATACTTCCCCCCTGATTGCTGCCAAGTCCCCTCTCACGGCCCCGAACTTCGAATTCATCCTTTCAAGTGTCCGAGTAACGGCCTCGAGAGTGGCCCTCATTGAGTCAAGGGCATTAGTATCCGCATTATGAGATGTTGTTCCTTCCATCGTCAAGGTATTAGCCGCTTTAGTCACCACAAGTTGGCGTTCCACAAGTGTTGTATATTTGGCTAGTAACCGTGAGATTTACAAGGTTTGAGTAAGCTCTTAGCCGGAATGGATTCTTGTTTGAAGACTCAAAGAATTCTTGCCGGACTAGAATCAAAATCAGCAACTCATTCAAACGAATAAAAGCACACAAACAACCGTGGACACGAGCAAACGGCTCAAGGAACTAGTTAACAACCTAGTGGGAAAATACTAGTTTGTTAATTAGTTCTAAGACCAAGTAAGGGAAACCAAGAATCAACAATTAGCAACCAAAGAATATCCTAAGTTGAGCTTATAGTGACATGGTAGCATGCAATGGCCCCACACGTTCTTTTCTCTTCGGATTTATATATATATATATATATATATTTTTGCTTTGATTTAATATTCACACAACTTGTGATAAATTGAAAAGTGTTTTGGTGGGAAAACTAAAATTTTGAAGTCTTGAACTCCTTGTCAAACTCAAGAAAGTGGGTTTGGTTGACAATTTCCACAAAACAAGGTTCCTTGATTTAGGGGAAGTGATTGACAATGCTACAAAGTGATGGGTGAAAGTCTTTCACAATCAACTTTATAAGTTACCACTTGAGCACACAACAAGATGAATACTTCAACAAGATGAACAAGATGACAAGTTCAAAAGATGAACACTTCAACAACTTTCTTTAGCACACAACACACAACCACCGATTTGCTTTTGGTTATCAACACATACAACTTTCGGCCACTACAAGTCACTACACAATCTTCAACTTTCCAAGCTCAACTTTAGGATTTAGACACCTTAGTGTTGGTGAGAAAGAAACCAACACTAGAAACTCACTAAACAAGCAAAATAACACCTAGATCTTAGTATACAACATCATTCTCGGTTTTCAACTTTTAGTGGACAGATTTCAGAATTTTTTTTTTTTTTGTTTAATCCGTGAACTAGCCCAAGATGGGTTATGTTGGAACACAACCGGTCTTGATTTGATACCAAATGATACAAGATCAAACCAACAACAACAAGAGTTCGGATTTCAGTCCACAACACAAGAACAACAAGTTTTAGTTTTCGTTTTTTCAACTTACAACACAAGAGATAGTTTCGGTTTTCAATCCACAATCCGAGAACAACAAGAGATATAACGATGCTAGTGAATCGAAACAAGCCCCACACGGCTCCACTAGACTTTCAAGACAAACAAGAGCAACACAATAACAACAAGATAAAGAAAGATAGATAACTTGACATATAACATTCAAGAAACTAAGAACCCTAACATCAAGAGAGGACCCTAAGTCTAATGAATATAAACACCAAGTTCTTACAAGGACCAAGAGGCACTCAACAACCTCAAAACCCTTGTTTCTAGCCAAAGAAACAACACAAGTATCCCTCTACTTGTGAGATAGGAATGGCGGCTTCAATGAGAGAAGAGAGAGGAGATATTTGGTGTTTTAGGTTATAATTTCAGATTTCAAAATAAACTAAGGGATATCTCTCTATGATGTTCTATTTATACTACAACAAAAGGAGTTAAAAAGACCCATCCGCCCTTGCTTTCTTGTGGCATCCTTGGAGATTAGTTTATTACACTTTAGGACCCCTCTTCACACATAAAAACGTTTAGGGCCTTGGTTGGTTCGATCAACAACTCACACACGACCATTTGCATGAACAAAGCTTGGAGTGCTTGTAATTCCCGAGCTTGGCTTCGTGTGAAAGGCCGTGTACCTGAGGGGGTTGCCTTAACCGTATCACTATCCAATCCATTCCAAGAATGACATCAAAATCAGTCAAGCTACCAGATTAATTGCAATGACTTATGGGAAATTATGACTATGCAATTTTTGTATACCTTTCTAGCTATAACTGAATCACTGACTAGAGTAGAGACTGAGAAGGGGGTTGAGAGAATTTTGAGACTGACACCAAAGTCTAATGCTATATAAAAAGTTATAAAAGAGAGTGTGTCCTTGGGATCTAACAATGTATAAATATTAATATAAAAGACTTGTAACTTACCAGTGACTACATTAGGGTAACCTTCTTAATCTTGTCTAGTATGAACGACATAAAACCTTCTGATGTTGCATGCCACCTATACTAGATATGGCACCCTGATGAATCGGGCGACCTACTGGAGCTATTATGAAGTTATATTGATTCTTCTGATAAGCATCCCTATCCCTCTATAAAGTTACTAGACACTCCCTTAATCTATGAATTGCCTTGATACACCAAAACTAACCTTCACTGCTAGCCATACACTCAACATTATGGTTCTTACCATACTTTTTGCAAACTAGATAAGGACGACCACTATTAACACTACCCTGGGACTTAGAGCCTGGTGCTCTATCTTGATTATCTTGCCTAAACTTAGGCATTGGAGTAACAAAACATGGGGATTGAGATAAGATTTGTAGAAGAACTGAGATTGATTGTATCCATCTTACCTTTACTAAGAGAAGTTAAAACTACATGTTGTAGACTTCTTACTCTCCCTTTTATTCTCCTTGATCTTCCTCCTCAATCTGCTGGGCATGAGTCATCAACATAGAGATACCTATATCCTTTACTAGCATAGTCATTTTGCACTCTTTGACCACATCCTCAGAAATACTTGATACAAACTTGCTCATGAAGCTTTGGAAGGAGCAACCATTGTCGGTGCATACTTTGAAAGTTGAGTAAATTTAAGAGATTACTCCTTCATATTAATAATCTCATGATTCAAGTTAATAAACTCCTAAACCTTGCCTTTTCTAAACTCAAATGAGAAGAACCTATCTATAAAAATAGCAACAAACTCATCCCACTCTAGTGGACCTGCATCTATACCTCTATCCTCCTTCTATTTTTTACACCAAGTATGAAACACTCCCTTCAACTGATAAGTAGCCAAGTTAGAACTTTTAATTGGAGTGTCACCCATAATCTCAGTGACCTTCTGAAATAAAGGCATCTAAGGTCTGAGTTTGAATTATAGACTGTGGGAGCTACCGTTAATTGACATAATCTATCTCAGCTAAATGGTGTCTAACCTATAACCCCAGATAGAAGGGTATAGCTTTATATGGAAGGGTTTTTTATATCTTTCCAAGGGTACGAAAACTGACTTACATGGATCTTGAGCTGAAGTCTAAGTGGATTAAGGTGTTAAGTCTTGTTTAATGGTTGACCCCTTAGAACCTACGGTGGCACCGTAGTTCTGGGACATAGGGACTTTTAATAAAGGTTTCAAGCTAACTGATTAGTGAGCCTTCATCCCTGTGTCTGCTCAGTGCTAAGTACTACTCCCAACTGAATACCAAATGATAACTGGATAGTTCATTTAGAATAAAAAACTGACATGCTCTTAATACTCATATTTGAGACTGAGATAGTAGATACTTTATCTGAAAAACATATACATTATGTAAATATGGAGGACTGAGTATTAATTGACATATTCATGAAATTCTAGGTCATTGAGTGTTCATAACCCACCATCTTTGAAGGATGCAACTACTAATGTCAATTTCTCTAAATTGATTTTAATAGGTAATTTCGTTATTCAATTATATAAATCACAAATTTAGCAATATACTAAGATTTCATTGGTATAAGCATGCAATGATATTGAAATTCATAGGAACACATGGATTCATAGCTTAATTTTAATAAGGAACTAAACTATAATGAAATTCATAATACTCATGAACCCTAGACTCTGAGAGAGGAATTTAATTAACTTCGTGACTCAAAAGGTGAAATGAAACGCTATGATAAAATACCACATACATGAGAGTAATAAACTTGGTGAAACCTTTGAATTTGGATCCTGAAGTTGAAGAACCCTAATTTTTCCTTGAAGAAGAAAATTGTTTGTTTTTCTGTGTTCTTTCTAAGTATCGAATGATTTTTTTAGTAATGAAGGACTTAGGGTAACTTTGGGTTATTAATAAGACCTTAGGCAACTTGAACAATGTATTTTTGGTGTCAAAAGAGTGGTAAATAACTAATGTACCTGTCTGAATTCTTAACTGAAGAACTAGCAGTAGCTACGGACAAACCATCCTAGGATTGTAGACCCAACTACAATCGTGGGTTGTGTTCATAGATTGAGCTCTGATTTTTGATATTTCTCAAAAATTTATCAGACAAACCAAGGTATAACTCATGGGATCCTCCTACATCGTACCTTAGATTATCGTGGGATATCCCAACTGGACCAAATTAGAATCCACAATCACTACTAACGATCATAGGTCCAACTTATAGTCATGGTTCCTTTTTGTGACTAGGTGAGGTATACTTATCATTTTGTAGGATTTGGGATTGATACATGCAAATGAGGGAACTGTACAATGGCACATCCTTTCATGACCGTAGGTTCCTTTCGTGGTTAGGATGTAGATTTTGTCAACTTCTAAGACTTGGAACATTTCCATGATCTCACTACTAGGCAGTAATGAATCAAAATGTTCACAACTCATATCTAAATTACTGGGTTTAGTTCTAAGTGTACTTGAAGCATGGTTCAAATATTAGCCTAAATTTCTTAGGTATTACGGTATTCCCTCTTTGGGATAGCCAAATGACATTGTATAGGGGTTTAAATACTAGCAAAATGCTAGATTTCCCTTTAAAAATCATAACTGAGAATTTGATATGGTCAACAGATGGATCATTGGTTCTTTTAACTAATCATTGGTTTTGGTAGTTGGCTTTTGTCACGACCTAAAAACTAAGGGTCATGATGGCACTTGTCATGGTAAGACTTGACAAGTAAGTCTATTACCCAAATTGATATGGAAAGAAAAATCAATATGAAAAACCCAAGACAAGGCTTTTAGAGCAAAGTCAAACCACACTAACATGATAATATTAGAAATTCAATCAAGATACCAAACCAAAACCCAAAACCTGGTGTCACAAAATGTCAAAGATACAACAATAGTCTAAAAAGGATCAACATCTATTTCAGAATACTATATAAGACAAGAAAATAGATAGAAAGATATAGTAAGCGAACTCCAGAAGCTTAGGATGTCCGCTAACTCAAATATAATCCAAATACCACCCAAGTCAGCTATTCATGAGGCACACTTATACCTAGATCTGCACCAAAAGGGCATAATAGGGATAGGTATGGTCCACTTATACTCAGTATGTATCATAGGCCAACTGAGTAAAGTAGAAAATAAAGCATGTAAATAAAAACTATGGGTACGTCACCTACAATTAAAAAATTTCCCAAATGGTAGCCCACACTGTCTGCATTAACAGTTCTACTATATACACATATAACAAATGCTAATACAAAGATAAAAGATAGATATACACGTATACCAGGTACAAGTAGGGGAAAGGAATACAAATATACAAACATCACATCAAGAATGAAAACACAACAAATAATAAGCACAATATAAATGGAATTCAATGAAGATGAGGATAATAATGATGATGATGCATGAGGTCATTGCACAACCTCTATATATACCAAGATTTTCTCCTGAGGTAAGACCCATGGGGGGTTCGTCAACCCATATATAATCAATATCTAATACTAATAGCCATAATTCTTCTCTAACATATATATCGCTAGAGGGTTTTTAAAGATATCACATTTTTTGTCAGAAAGATCCAGTATTTCCATGATGGTACCAATGTTTCATGAGTGAATATAATATGAGGATGTAATTCTAATAGCCAACCAAAATGAGAATATCTAATAACCAACCAATATAATAACTATGTAACCCAAAAATTTACTCAAATTGACAAACCAACCATGATCCAATATAATCCATAAACCATCAAGTAAAACATTTATGAAAATGTCATTGATACCACATAAATTCTAAAATCTAGGATTTTTCCACAAAAAAGAGTGCAATCGTATACATATATCAATACCAGGCCAAAAACATCATACAAGAACCTACACGGTCACACGTAGCAAATAATATCTCAAAGCCACATAGGCCCCCACACAGGACATAAATCACCTAAGAATATTTTCTATCATACAACCCCATATCCATAGCATGCTTTTACATTATTATTAACTATCCAACCCAGTCTGAAGAAAGATAAGCCATAATCTACCTTAAATGCCGAAACTAGAGTAATTAAGCATTTATCACTGAGCTTTAACATCATGCACAAACCTAAAATCAGTTAAATCATACAAATATAAAATCCATATATCAAAACAATGCCAACAATACCCATATCGCCCACTGCTAAATCAGGGCCAAAATACACCACTAAAATGGATTTTTTAAAAGAAAGGATAAAATAGGAATTTTTGTTCAAAAATATATTTCTCAAGATTAAAGAAAATCATAGGAGAAAACCCAATTGAAAATAAATTGAAATTGGGGTTTGAATCAAGGAAATGTTAATTTGGGCCTTCTAGACCAAAATTTCCAAATTCCACCTTTGAATCCAAGTTTAAAGAGGATCTAAATGATACAATTGAAAAAAGTAGTTAAAATAGGAGTTTGGAGATTAGCCGAACTTAGAAATAGAGGAAATCACCTAAAAACCCTAAAACTCAAAGCTCTATATCTTAAGAATGTTGAAAAAAATGAGAAAAGAATTTATATACCTAGGTGCCAGGTGCCGCTAAAGTAGTCAAATGAGCATTTTAGTAATCACCACTAAAGAGGCCATGTACCGCTTTAGCGATACTCGCCAATGTATGCCAGTCTATTAAAGAAGACCAGGGTACCTTTAGCGCCTATGAAAAAGTGGACAAGGCACCGCTAAAATGCCTTTGACCAGTTGGAACTAGCCGCTAAAGTGGCTAAGTGGGGTTTTAACACCTACCACTAAAGCAGCTAAAGTGACGCTTTAGCGACTGCACCAGCTGAGTGGTGCATTAGATGTGGAGACTTAAAAAATTACAAGTATTTATGGACCCTTCGAGATTCATTTGAAATCCTAAAAACTCAAACAAATTATGCTGCCCTATCAAATTTGATCCTCTAAACTAAATGGAGATATTAAATTTTTGAAAAAATATTGTTTTCATAGGATTGACTCCCAAGAACTATTTTCACAACTTTCCAAATAAAGGGTCAAAATGAGATATAAAAGTCGTAAAACCACACCAACCATGTTATAAATCTAAAATCAACCTTTTGGATCTATTAGTGCAGTCTATTTTGCCACCCGATGCACAGATCAAAAGATGTTGATTGAAGTCAACTAATCATCCTTAAAGACTATCAAGAACCATAATTTTGCATAAAACACACTGAAATGCATGAGGAACCATGCATATCTGGTGGTGTCCAAGCTACACTGCCTCTCAAAAGATGCTATGGTCACTGCCAAATGTAGTAACCCAATAATATTAAGGTTGAATCTCAATAGAATATGTGAAATCATATCTCTCAGTTGGTACAATCAATAGTAAAAATTGGAAAAGTAAATGAGGGGTTTTGAGTATCAGTGTCAAACAAGTAGCTAATATCAACTTCGATTGTAATCATTCGTAAGTGAACACTAGGATTGTGTTGCCCCTGGCACTCTACTCCGTAGTATTATCATGCTCTTTTGAAGCAATCAGATACCTTTCATGCATAATCGATAAGTTATGTACCTTCTACAGTCTTTTAGACGAACAAAAGGATTTTACCCTATAGCTTTTGAGTCTCAGGATATCGCTTTACTAACCCTTATCTTGATCCCAGTTAACCATTAACTTTTGAGTCTCTAGTTATTAGTTGAAATTTAACCATCTTATGTAGATAATACTGTAATACTCCATATTATTTCTAGTTCAATTCAACTCAAAAGAGGCACACTAGAGACTTAGGACCTGAAATATTAGCCAAGTATTAGAGACTTAGTCTCATTTTTGGACTTTAAACTTTGATGATTCTATTCTCGACCTTCCTGACCTTGGAATGCCAATTATAAGTTGTTTCAAGATTAGGGTAGTCCATAGTATCTCCCAGGATACTTTCACAAATTTTGAAGAAGGTTTGGGGCATGTTTAGTTAGCTAAAATAGAACATCGATGCGATGTAGATGCGCCGTGTCGGTGGCTGCATCGGCTAGGCAACACGATGCATCACTGATTGCATCACTACCTTGTTTTTGTATTGTTAAAAGATGGGTTTATGGGGCAATTGAGTCAGTTACCCTCACCCAAATCTACCCAAAACGCATAATTTTAGCCCCAAATAGCATAAATGCTTCATTATTTATCTTTTTCTTCTCCAAAAATAAAACCCTAGATCCAAGAATCAAGAACAATTCCATAACTCCTACTCCAAGAAAGCCTATAGTCTAAAGTTCCGGGTTCAAGAACTTTAAGAATAATCTTCAAGACCACGATTAGATATTCAAAAGTTTAAGCTTTTAAATTTAATTCATCAAGCAAGGTATACGGGGTTATGAACAAGGATCCTCTTTTATCCATGTGCCCCAAACTAGTTTTTAAAGTTGAATTTACATGAAATTATATGATTTACAGTCTAGGGTTCATACATAATTATCATTATTTGAAGATGTTGATGTTACAAATGATTAAATATTGAATTACATCTCTAGTTTTGCATGTTTATGCATGTGAAGTGATTTTATATACATTGAGAGTTGGGAATTTATTATTTTATTTTATGATCCATCATGATTACAGTGTCTCTATATGTTTTAAACTCATGCTCTTATGTGAAAGTTGAATATGCCTCATCCCTGAGCTAATACACGCAGAAATGATAACCAGCCATTCTAACCTACTGACCCTCTGAATGAAAATACATCCCATTCTAAATTTAAGGCTACCTTTTAGGTGTTGGCCTAAGTTGGAACTACCAATATTCAGATCAACCATCAGGCAGCAGTCCTGTTTTAGTAGAATAGGGATTTGGCAAGAACCAGAATTTGTGACTTTATGAGAATGAATTTGCTTGAGTTATTTAGGTCAAAGGTAGGTGAGGACCCATAACTTTACTTAGATAAGGTAAGGAAGATCATCTAGATTATGTATGCTACTGAAGAGGAGAGTGTAGATTTGCCATCTTATAGGCTGAAGGATATGGCATTTGATTGGGTAGTTATGTGTAAAATTGGTAGAGGTGAGAATGCTGCTCCTATGAGTTGGCAGCTATTTCAAGATGTATTTCTAAATAGGTTCCTTTCCACATGAAATGAAAGAAGATAAGGTAGAGAAGTTTCTGAACCTGAGGTAGGGCTCGATAATGGTAAAGGAGTACTGCCTTAAGTTTAATCAACTGTCTAGGTATGCCCCTGACACGATGGCTGACCCTAGGTCGAGTATGAGTAAGTTTGTTACTGGAGTATCTAGTTTGGTAGTCAAGAAGTATAGGACAACTATGCTTATTGGGGATATGGATCTTGCTAGACTGATAATTCATGCCTAATAGATTAAGGCAGAAAAGTTGAAGGGAAGAGAAGGGAAATAAGAAGGCTAGAATCAGGCAGTTTGAATATGGCCAAACAATGTTTAGAAGGGGGAAATTATTCGTAGTTTCATATTTGTTCATCCATATCAGCTCCATATTTATCCATTGCTCCCACCCCCAGATCTAGGAAGGAGCAGTGGGGTAAGAATTCTATGTACAGATCTTAGAATAGTGTAAGTGGAAAACCTGGTTATCCTTCCTATGCTAAGTATGGTAAGAATCACCATGGTGAATGCTTGCTGGGATGGAAAGGTTGTTATGTTTATGTAAGTTGGGTCATGGAATCAAAGAGTATCTGCATGCTAAGTAGGGAAACAGAGATGTTCATCCCCAGACTCAGGCTACAAGCGCACCAGCTCCTTTGGGTCACCCAGTCCCTCCTCAGGGAGCATCATCCAGCACCAGTAGTGATAAGTACCAGAATAGATTTTATGCTTTACCATCCCATCAGAGCAAGAGAGCTCACCATATGTTGTTACTGGTATGCTTTTTGTATTTTATCTTGATGTTTGTGTTTTGTTAGACCCTGGGTTGAATCTCTCTTATGTGACCCCGTTAGTTGCAGTAAAGTTTGAAGTAGGTCCTAAAAAACTCCCTCAGCACTTCTTAGTTTCTACCCCAGTGGGTGAGTCAGTTGTTTCCAAACAAATCTATAGAAAGTATCCTATCACTGTCCTTCATAAGATCATATTAGTAGATTTAATAGAGTTAGACATGGTTGATTTTGACATTATTCTTGGTATAGATTGGATTCATTCCTGTTATGAATCTATAGATTGTCGCACTCGAGTAGTGATGTTTAAGTTTCCTAATGAGCCAGCCTTTGAGTGGGAGGGTAATTCAGTGTCTCCCAAGAGTCATTTTATGTCCTATCTCAAAGCCAAAAAGTTTATATCAAAAGGGTGCATCTATCATCTAGTTCTAGTCAAAGACACATAGTCTGAGGCTTCAACAATTTAATCAGTCCGAGTAGTCAACGAGTTTCCTAAAGTTTTTCGTAAAGATTTTCTAGGGGTACCTCCCGATAGGGAAATAGAATTTGGTATTAACCTTCTTCCAGATATTCGTCCCGTCTCTATTCCTCGATATCGTATGGTTCTATCTGAGCTTAAGGAGTTAAAAGAGCAGCTTAAAGTCCTCTTAGATAAAGGTTTCATAAGGCCCAGTGTATGTTCATAGGTCACTTATGTCCTATTCGTATGAAAGAAAGATATTTCTTTGTGAATGTGCATTGACTATCGTCAGTTGAATAAAGTCATAGTCAAAAATAAATATCCTCTCCCTAGAATTGATGACTTATTCGACCAACTCCAAGGTGAAAGTTACTTCTCCAAGATAGACCTTAGATTCGATTATCACCAGCTCAGAGTCAGAGAATGTGACATTCCAAAAATAGCTTTTAGAACCCGCTATGGTCATTTTGAATTCCTAGTCATGTCCTTCGGGCTGACAAATGCCCTAGTAGCCTTCTTGGATTTGATGAACCGTGTGTTCAAATAGTACCTAGATATGTTTGTAATAGTCTTTATATAGCCTTTATAGATGATATTCTTGTTATTTTTGCAGTGACAATGACCATGCAGACCATCTTAGAATCGTGTTGCAAACTCTTAAAGACTACTAGTTGTTTGCCAAATTAAGCAGGTGTGAATTTTGGCTAAGGGCAGTAGCTTTCCATTGTCATATCTTTTCCAGTGATGGCATTAGAGTTGATCCTTAAAAGACCAAAGCAGTGAGAAACTAGCCTAGACCCATCTCTCCATCAGACATCAGGAGTTTCTTGGGTTTAGATGGATATTACAGATGATTTGTTGAGGGGTTTTCATCCATTACATCCCCTATTTCTAGATTGACTAAGAATAAAGTTAAGTTTCAGTGGTCAGATTCTTATGAAAATAGTTTTCAGGAGTTGAAAAGGCTCGACTCACTTCAGCTCCAGTCTTAGTGTTACCTGATGGTACGATGGATTCATTGTCTATTGTGATGCTGTTAGATTTGGTCTGGGTTGTGTTTTAATGCAGAGAGGTAGAGTCATAGGCTATGCCACTAGACAACTTAAGCCTTATAAAAATAACTATCCAACCTATGATCTTGAATTAACTGCTATTGTGTTTGCTGTGAAAATCTAGAGGCACTATCTTTATGGGGTGCATGTTGATGTGTTTATGGACCACAAAAGTTTGTAGTATGTGTTTACATAGAGAGAGTTAAATATTCTTCATAGAAGGTATCTAGAATTGTTGAAAGATTATGACATGAGTTTTTTGTATCATCCGGGCAAGGCCAATATTTTAGTAGACGCCCTTAGTAGACTGTAGATGGGTAGTATTGCTCATATGGAGAATGATAAGAGAGAATTAGATCAGGATGTTCACTGGTTAGCTAGATTGGGTGTCAGTTTGGTTGACTCAGCTGAAGAGAATGTTTGGGTTAGAGTAGTTCAGAATCCTCTCTAGTTTTTGGACTGAAAGAGAAGTAGGATAAAGATCCTAGTTTGGTAAAACTGAAGGGTTCAGTTAAAGACCAAAAGGTAGAGGTTTTCTCCTAAGAGAGAGATGGTGTGTTGAGGTACCAGATTAGATTATGTGTGTTATGCGTTGATGATTTGAGGCAATGGATTATGACAAAAATGCATGGTGTACGTTACTCTATTTACCCAGGAGCCACCAAGATGTACCACAATTTGCGAGAAGTCTATTGGTAGAAGGGTATGAAGAGAGACATCACAGGATTTATGGCCAAGTGTGCAACTTGTCAATATATTAAGGTAGAGCACCAAAGACCTGATGGCACATTACAGAAGTTTGGTATACCCACTTAGAAGTGGGAAGAGGTGAACATGAACTTTGTGATAGGATTACCCCATTCGCGTAGACAACATGATTTGATTTGGGTTATTATAGAGAGATTGACCAAATCAGCTAACTTCTTGCCAGTTCACACATCCTTAACAGCTGAGGATTATGCTAAGGCATATATCAGAGAGTTGGTTAGATTAAACAGAGTTCCCTTGTCCATTATCTCAGATCGGGGTACTCAGTTTACCTCTCAGTTTTGGAAAGCCTTTCAGAAGGGTCTTGGTACCCAAGTTCATCTCATTTTAGCTTTTCACCGGTAGATAGATAGTCAGGCAGAGAGGACCATTCATACCTTAGAAGATATGTTACGGTCATATGTTCTAGACCTCAAAGGCAGTTGGGTTGACCACTTTTCGTTGATTGGGTTTACCTATAACAACAAACACCATTCTAGTATTCAGATGGCCCCGTTTAAGTATCTTTATGGGAGAAGATGTAGGTCACCTATCGATTGGTTTGAAGTGGGCGAGGATGCTTTGATTGGGCCAGATATGGTGTTTGAATCCATGGAGCAAGTTTAGTTGATTCGAGAGAGATTGAAAGGAGCCCATAGTCGTAAGAAATCTTATGCAGACGTAAGAAGGAGAGATCTTGAGTTTGAGGTTAATGATCTTGTTTATTTGAAGGTTTCACCTATAAAGGGGGTGAAGAGATTTGGAAAAAAAGGAAAGATTAGTCCGCAATATGTAGGACCCTATAGGATTTTGAGTCGTGTAGGAAAGGTAGCATATGAGTTAGAGCTACCCGCAGACTTGTCATCAGTTCACCCAGTTTTCCATGTATCCTTATTGAAGAAGTGTATGGACGATTCAGCTATTGTAGTCCCTCTAGAAAGCACAGATATTCAGAAGAACCTTTCATATGAA
Organism: Capsicum baccatum var. pendulum; assembly: GCA_030864225.1. NCBI lineage: Eukaryota > Viridiplantae > Streptophyta > Magnoliopsida > Solanales > Solanaceae > Capsicum > Capsicum baccatum. The sequence continues at coordinate 101,443,649 of CM061554.1, read as the reverse complement.
GATCTTCCAGTAGAGATTCTTGATCACCAGATCCTTAGACTAAGGAACAAATAAGTTCCCTTGGTCAAAGTTCTATGGCAAAATCATTTTGTTGAGGGTGCCACTTGGAAAGCAGAAGCAAATATGCGAACCAAGTACCCTTACCTCTTCTCTACAAACTCAGATCCAGCCTGAGGTAAAAGTTTTCCTTAACTCAGTTCTTTTTCTAGTCTCAGTTTCAGCCATATAGTTATCTTTATGTAAATTCATGCACTTACAGATTAGTTCAGTCATTCATTATGTTTTAGATTCAGTCATGCAGTTTAATTTTAGATGTGCATGCTAGTACATAGTCTCAGTTCCTCAGTATTCTCAGTTTAACTAGTCTCATTCGAGGATGAATGTTCTCAAGGGGGAGATATTGTAATACCCCGTACTCTTTCTAGTTCAATTCATATCAAAAGAGGCACACTAGAGACTTAGGACCTGAAATTTTAGCTAAGTGTTGGAGACTTAGTCTCATTTTGGCCTCTAAACTTTGGCGATTTTACTCTTGATATTCCCAACCTTGGAATGTAAATTTCTAAGTTTTTTCATGATCAAGGTAGTCCATAGTATCTCCGGGGTGAGTTTCAAAATTTTTGGAGAAGGTTTAGGGCATGTTTGGTTGGCCAAAATAGAACATCGACGCGATATAGACCCACCACATTGGTGGTCGGGTCAGTTAGGAAATGCGATGCATCGCTAATTACGTTGGTACCTTGTTTTTGTGTTGTTAAATGATGGGTTTATGGGGAAATTGAGTCATTTATCCTCACCCAAATCTACCCTAAACACACAATTTTACCCAAATAACATAGATGCTTTATTATTCATCTTTTTCTTCTCCAAGAACAAAACCGTAGCTCCAAAAATCAAGAATAATTCCATAACTCCTACCCCAAGAAAGCCTATAATCCAAAGTTCTGGGTTCAAGAACTTCAAGAAGAAGCTTCAAGAACACCATTAGAGATTCAAAAGTTTAAGCTTTTACGTTCAATTCATCAAGCAAGGTATGTGGGGTTATGAACAAGGATACTCTTTCATACTTGTGCCCAAAACTAGTTTTTAAAGTTGATTTTATATGAAATTATATGATTTACAGTCTAGGGTTCATACCCAATTATCATTATTTGAAGATGTTGATGTTACAAGTGATTAAATATTGAATTGTATCTCTACTTTTGCATGTTTATACGTGTGAACTGATTTTATATACATTGAGAGTTGAATCACACTATCTTGACTAGAACTATGTAAGAATCAAGATGTCGATTATTGAGCATAGCTTTGTTATAATTTGACATGTGTTTGAGACATGGGTTTTAAGCCTTAAGTATATGTATTCATATTTCAAGAAGATGATGCTCTTAAGCATCCTATAACTAGCTTATATTAAGTTTTTTCTGAAAAGATTTGATCTTTTGATCCTCGGTTAAGTTATGCAATCCACTTTATAGTTTTATTATAGTTTACAAAAAATACATAAGTTTTTATTACTGTTTAAAATAGACAGATGCATAATTGTTTTTTCAATACAAATCTTTGTGCTGATTTTAAAGTGGATTTCCTACAGAATGAGCAGACAGATTAAAGGGATTAGTATTTAGAACCAAGAAGAAAGTGTGGGTTTAGCTCATCCTACATCCCCAAAACTATGAGCCAACGTAGGTACAAATTATTTAGATTATTCCTATTTCTATAAGGATGATAGTTACAGATGTGATCACTTAGATTAGGTTATACTCCTTGGCAAGAGTATGACACCTCTCCCCAATGTGAGGTTTTCCCATAAGAGAACTAGATATTGAACACTATGATAGCTCACATAGTGTATTTCGGTGAGAAGAACCTCCCTTGTAGAATAGTTTGTAAAAGTATTTCCTAACAGCCTACAGAACAAAGTAATCCTAACAGAAAAGATTTTAGAAAATAAGTGTAAAGGCTCACAATTTTATTCAGATATTATCTTACAAAAGTCATTAGCCATGAAATTTCATCTTTCAATTACAAATACAAAGGTGAGTCCTTTTACACTTAGCTTGCATAAATTGAAAACAGATTAAAAGTACAACTTTTAGAACTAAATGTTATGGCTCATAAGATTTATACAGTATGCTTTATTGTTCATATTTATGATTTTCAGTTTTCAGTTATTCAAGCTAAGGTGAGCCATTTACATTCAGCATGCATTATTTTATGAGTATATATAAATGTTGAGATATTGTTTTGCTTATGCATTCACCTCCACATGCTCAGTACATTCCAAAAGTATTGATCCATATATACGTCTATGTGCTACATTGTCTCATAATATAGGTTCAGGTGCTCAGTTCCAGCAGTGTGATTGACCGCGAGCATCTCTATCTACATCCCAACAGTTGGTGAGTCCTCATAGTTTGGGGACCTAGTAATTCAAATTTCCAATTTCCAATTTTCTAGATTAGTTTATTTAGTTATGTTAGTAGTTTGAACCAGCCGAGGTTCTGTCCCAGCGACTCTCTAGTAGTAGTATTAGAGGCTTGTCCGACTATTAGATACATTTCAGTTTTTCGGAGTTGGTTGTTTCAGATTTCCTAGTTAAGTATTTCCAGACATTATGTTCAGTTGAACTTAGTCCAGTTCAGCTAGTATTTAGTATTTTTGCATACTACATTCTTATATTATCTTTACTTGGGTCATCAGAATGAGTAGCAGGCTTTCAGGTTTAGCTCGGGACTATTTGTAGTTCGAATCACCGTATGGCATCCCTGGACACCAAATTACTATTGTAATTATCTTTTCCTAGTCACTACTCCTCTTTTGGAGTAAGTAGAAATAATTTAGGAAGGATCCTAACATTTGTAACCATTAAGAAATCTATTATAGTAAAGATAATGTATTGTATGCAATGGGTGTCGGTTCAATTCAAAGATCGCACTTCCCCTACTTCATCAATCCGCTAGGGTTTTCATAACCCTATCTATGTGTTTCTAGCCGCTCATGCTTGTTAAAAAATTTACAACATTCATAATTGAAAGCATAGATGAGATCACAATAATAAGATGTTGAAAAACCCACGACCATAACTGAATTAATGAACCAAAGTCAATACAAGAGAATCCGAAGATCAAAATCTAATCTTGGAATCAAAATATATTTGTGAATATCAAAAGTGCGTACCTCCCTACTAAAAAATACATAAAGGGTATTTATAGTACATGGGAAAACCCTAAACTCAAAGCCCGAACAAAAAAGGAGAAAACAAGAAATGCTGCCACTTACTCTCAATACTTGCGCCCTGACCCTGGGCGCAAACACCGGGAGCAAATGCTAGGACAAATTTTTTTTACAAGTCAGCTCTTAGTATTTTGGACTTCTGGCACTTGCTTTGCCAACATGCGGTCCATAAGTGCTACTTGCTATCCACATGTTGACTTAGTAAGTGTTGGGAGTCATCTTTTCATCTCTTTTTCAATTCTCGAACATGCTTTGATCACGAGAAAGTCAGAAAATGTATCGAACATCCATAATTTCTCCAATACGTAGCCAAAAACACCTTTTTCATCTTTTTCATAACTTAGATACAAAACATAATAAAACATACCCAAAACGCATCATATCTAACAAAATAAGCTCAGAAACTTGCATATTTTTCTTGTTTTAAGCGTCGAAAGTGCTATATTTCTATTGTACATCAACACTCTTAACTTAGAATGTTTCCATGTCCTCAGGAAACAAAACACAACAAAACAAAAATGACACTTCACTAGGAGAATCTAAGTTATTCAAGACAATCACTCAACACTTAAAGCTCAAAACACAACACCCCCTTCAATATTATTTTTCAAAACCAACTGTGTATGAACATGAAGCACAACAATGTAACACAATGGGATCAAGATATGACAATTACATTAGAAATAACAACCACTCATATATACAAGTTACAGTACCCGAAACAAGTAAATAGCTAACAATTTGACTCAAGTGCCCTCATAACAAGGATGTCCCACTCACTTATATGAAATTATTCATGTCAATGTAAGGATAGTAAAGAGACACTCACTCTCAGAAGAGAAGTTCCAATCAATTCATGTAAAATACCATAGGCTTGCTCTTACTTTCTTTACCTTAGTTTTCAGATAGTCAAGTTAAGACCACTATAAGACTTTTCTTGGCTTGTAATGTATGCTTGGGGATGGTATGGTACATATGGACATATCAAGTGACTAGCCTCATTGGCACTACACTAATCTTGGGGTCTTACTTACTAGCCAATTGTTTTTACTCCACCCTTATTTCTCCTTTTTTATTCTTCATTGCATATTCAGTTTGGGTGGTGATCTCTTTTTCTTTCTTCTTCACTTCTTCACTTTTTCACAGTTTTATTTTTTTCCTTTTCTCTTTCTTTTTCTACCACACCCATCCCTACTGACTTTTTCTCTTATTTTACCCTTCTTCATACCCACTTTACACTATGCACCCCTATGATAGCCACCCTCAACTTAGGCATTTTTCCTGAGTTAAGGTGCATAATATCCAAGGAAGACCAGGTAAAAATAGGTTCATTATAGCACAAATGGGAAGGTGAATAGGTGAAACAAGAAAAATAGGCTACAAGGCTAAAAAACAGGGACCTAGGAATACAATTCACACATGAAAGGTCATTTAGGCTAAAAGTGGACTGAAATAAAAAATGGCCTATAATCCTTTCCTAACTGAATATATTTATACATTGGCAAGACTAACTAGGCAAGTTCTGAATTCAACACACAAAGGGAACTAAGTAGCATCTCAAAAACATAGAGCACAGAGTTAATATTACAAGCTACTACCTATCCGATTCATGCAATTGTTAGCAAGTGATTATCATGTCCCTAATCCTAATGCCATAACAAGATCCATAATGTTCACACATATATACATTCACATAGTTCTTAAATATAAAATTTTAGAGAGGTATAAAAAATTAATCAAAACATGACTACAAACCTAAATACTTAAAAATCTCCTAATTACACCAAAACACAACACAATACAAAAATAATTTATCCTAGATATATCGGTTCTACAACCATACCACAACTAATAGGAAAAGAATCTCAGCAACAAAAACCCATGGCGGCATGGTATGCCTACCCCTAACTAAAAACTGCGCACTATCCCCAATGCGCTAAAATGATATTAATTAAATGAAAGCGAGAACATACCTAGGATGCACTAGGCGTTCATGTACCTTAGGTTGCCTCTCAGGAAGTGCCTGATTTACCACCGCATCACGACTCAGCTTCCTTGGCTACTTAGACTTTGCCAAGGTCTATCTCAACATAAACTCTAAGTTTCTCTAGGTTTCCTATGTAGTGCTTCACCCGCTATCCGTTTACCTTGAACGGGATGTCATAATCACTCTTTATCTCAATGGAACCATATGGGAATACCTTAACCATGGTGAATCATCCAGTCCATCTCAATTTTAGCTAGCCAGAAAACAAATGCAGTCTTGAATTATATAATAGGACCAAATCACCAGGTACAAATACTCTCATCTTGATCTTTCTATCATGATACAACTTCATTATTTCTTTGTATATAGCCAATCTCTTATAAGCACTGAGTCAAAATTTATCCAACTGATTCACCTTGCTCAACCTCAAGTTTGCTACATCACACCATTCAAAATTTAGACTTTTAAACGCCTATAGTGCCTTATGTTCAAACTCCACCGGTAAATGGCATGCTTTTCCGTATACAAGATGATATAGAGAGGCACCTATGTGGGTCTTATAGGCTATCCGATAGGCCCACAATGCATTGCCTAACTTTCTAGACCAGTAACTCCTTTTGGCATTCACAGGCTTCACGAATATAGACTTTATCTCTCTATTGAAAACTTTGACTTGCCCACTTATTTGAGGATTGTAAGCTGTTTCCACCTTATACCTTACACCATATTTGTTAAGTAGTTCTTTGAAAAAGTAGTTGCAGAAGTGTGACCCACCATCACTGATACTTGCACGTGGAGTGCCAAATTGAGAAAAAATATTTTTCTTCAAAATGGCAGTGACTCCTCTACCCTCATTATCTGGAAGCACAACTTTATCCACCCATTTTGACACATAGTCAACCGCTACTAGAATGTATCTTATGCCATAGGAGCTCACAAACGGGCCCATAAAATCAATCCCCCACACATCAAACAACTCTAGCTCTAGAATAGGCGTCATGAGGAGTTCATGGCGCCATGAAATATTATGTTAACACTGACATTAGTCACAAGCTTTTGTAAAATCATAAGCATTCTTTTAAATTGAAGGATAGTAAGACCTATACTGTAGAATTTTGTGGGCTGTTCGTGTGCTACCACTGTGGTACCCCAACTGTTGATGAATGACAAGCCTCCAGAATGCTTATTATTTCCACCTCTAGAATACACCACTAGATCACGCCATCAACGCAAATCCTAAACAAATACGACCATCTCAAAAGAACTTCCTTATCTCATGCATAAATATTCTTCACTATTAGAAGGATAGGTCTTTTAGGATAAGATCGTTTGCCAAATAGTTGGTAAAATTAAAAAACCATGGAATCAGATCTTGAGATACTGCCAATACTCTCTCATCAGGAAAAACATCATATATCTTGAGATCATCCCTTAATTTCTATATGGTGTCCTCCTCAAGTTGGGACAAATAGTCAGCAACCTAATTTTCTTTCCCCTTTTGGTGTTGTACTTCAAAATCAAACTCGTACAACAAGAGAAACCAATGGATAATTCATGGTTTGAACCTTTATTTGACATAAAGTATCTCAAGGCTGCATGGTCACTGTGCACTATGACCTTAGTCCCCCAAAAAACCCACTACAAGTAGCTCTTCTTCTGTAACTATATAATTTTTTTATGCAGTGTTTAAAGCTTTGTTGGCATAGTAAATGAGATGCAGTATCTTTTCTCTTCTTTGGCCTAGAACATATCTCAAGGATACTCTACTTGCATCATACATTACCTTAAAAGGTGCAAACTAGTCAGGAGACACAATGATGGACGCCTAAATCAACCATTCCTTTAGGCATTTAAAAGCCTTTATATAAGCATCATCGAACACAAACTTCACATCCTTCTCTAGAAGCTTGCATAAAGGACTTGAAATTTTAGAGAAGTCCTGGATGAACCTCCTATAAAAGCCTGCATAGCCCAAAAAACTTCATATGCCTCTACTTGACACTAGCGGTGGCAATTTCTAAATTATCTCAATCTTTGGTTTGTCCACCTCAATACCAAGTTTAGAGATCTTATTACCTAGCATGATACCTTATTTCACCATGAAGTAGCATTTTCCTAATTTAGTACCAAGTTTCACTCTTCACATCTCTATAGTGTATTGTCTAAATGGGCCAAACAGTCATCAAATGAGTCCCCAACCACTGACAAGTCATCCATGATTACTTCAATAGTGTCTTCCATCATATTAGAGAATATGGACATCATAAATTTCTAAAGTGGAAGGCTTATTACATAACCTGAATGACATCCTCTTAAATGCAAAAGTGCCATAGAGGCAAGTAAAAGTAGTTTTTTCTTGGTTTTTGGGAGCAATCATGATTTGATTGTAACCCAAATATCAATCAAGAAAATAATACCAACCCCTTCCTGCTAATCTGTCTCACATTTGATCCATGAATGGCAAAGGAAAGTGGTCCTTTTGTGTCTATTTGCTTAGCTTTCTGTAGTCCATGCATACTCTCTAATCGATCACTGGACTTATTGGTACTAATTCATTTTTCTCATTTTAAACCAGTATGATTCCTCTTTTATTTGGTATATATTGAATCAATCTCACCTACTAGCTGTATGCAATGGGAAAAACCACTCCAGCATCTAACCACTTGATTATCTCCATTTTCACTACCTCTTGTATAGGAGAATTCAGTCACTTCTAGTTCTTAATACTAGGAGTGTTGTCCAACTCAAGCTGAATTTTATGTGTGCCTAAACCTAGTGGAATCCCTACAATGTTTGCAATGGTACACCCAATATCTCTCTTAAATTTCTACAATACTGATGTCAAAGCTTTCACCTATGCTCTTGCCAAATCTGATGCAATGATCACCGATAAGGTTTTGTTAGCCCCCAAGTACTACAGATGATATGGGAGGGCCTTAAATTCCAATATCAATTGCTCCTCAATAGATGATTTTGCAAGAGGTGTATTTCTATTCTTTAAGTCAAGATCCAATTTCTTAGGGGCATATTTGTAAGAACCAATGCTATGTAGTGCATGAACTAGCTCATTATATTCATCTATCCCATCACTCTCAAAATTCATAATCACTATTGCTAATAATTCTACCCCTAATATTTCCTCAATAGGTACATCCACTACAACCAAATAATCACCCACTGTATCAGTCACTATTACCACTCTCATATTATCAGGCTGCTGAACTGCGATACATATATTGGGTTGGCCATAATATATGCTAAACTGTCATGCATATATATCATCATATATGCTGAACTGTAATGCATATCATTAGGTCACAATGGGTGAATTGGGAGCTTTATTATCGTCTTTTATCGTGATCATCTTTAAATTTAAGGTAAGAATCCCTTAAATTCATGCTTTAATTTCCTAGTTTGGACTCAAAACCTCAATTTAGCTTAGGGCTTGATTTTTGACAAAAGTATGCTTAATTTCCACCCATTTCTTGAGGATTATAATTCTTTATTCATGTGTGAGCATTGGGTTGGCTTTGAAAACTCATTTTCTATATGTGGGACCCACTTGGGGTTTTGGTGTCATTTTTGGACCTGAAGCATAATATCATTAGACTCGTATTGATGAGTAGATTATGGTTTTGTTAGTGTGATGGTATTTTTTGGATTGTGAAGTATATATGGGCATATGGTACATGATGTGATATTTTGTGGTTCAGCTTTAAGGTAGGTTTCTGTCTATATTTCTTCATATATGATGTGTGATATATTTTGCGTACGAATTTAGATGTTAGGCTTGATTATGAGTAGAATAACTTATCCTTGATTGATGATGTTTGGGGATTAAAAGAGGATTTTGGTCTCGTAAGATGGTATGTTTATAACCTTAGAGAATCCTATTGCCTTCTCCCTAGTTTAGATTAGTTTGTATCATGAATATGATATAATGCAAGGTTTGGGATGTGGTTTTAGCATTGGAAGCATAATTAGTATATTTTAATCTTATTAGACTTGTGTGGTAGTATTGAAATCGTGATTTGGGTAGAGCTAAATGCAATTGTTCCTAGACAAAATACCTATCTTAGAATTAGTTATGGCTTACTAACATCTACAAGTTGAACTAGCTACCTTATCCTAGTTTGGGCATAGTTTTCCTAACTATGGAAATTGAGGATTAGAAGTGGAATTATCTGGACCACTTAGGCCAAGTCTTGTGTTAGTCATGTGGACCTTGTCATGGGTGTTAGGCACGGTTGATACTAGTAAACCTTAGTATAAGGTTAATTTATGGCTTATTAAATAATGATGTACTTTTCACTGGATAATGATATTTGGGCCTATAGAGATACTTCTTTCTTTTTAATATGATGTTTGGCCTATAGAGATGCTATTTGCTCTTAGACTTAATATTTGGCTCATAGAGATGATATTTCCTAGTAGATATGATGTTGGGTCCTTAGAGATAATTTTCTCTTAGATATGATTGTTGGGCCTATAGAGATGCTATTCCTATATGATATGATGTTGAGCCTATAGAGATGCTATTTCTCTTAGATATGATATTGGGCCTACAGAGAAGCTATTCCCACTTAGATGTAATGTCGGGCCTATAGATATGCTATCTCCATTTAGTTATAATTTTATACCTATAGAGACGGTATTTCTCTTAGATATGATAATTGAGAGGTGGCATTTCTTATAACTCATGATGTATGATCTATTGATATGAGATATCTTATAGATGATTACATGCTTAATGATATTATTCCTCCTAGATGTGAGATGCCTTCTATGTGAGAGATGATTACATATTTATTGATATTATGCCTCCTAGATGTGAGATGCCTCCTATGTTAGAGATAATTATATGTTTATTGATATTATGCCTCCTAGATGTGAGATATTTCCTATCTAAGAGATGATTACATGTTTGTTGATATTATGCCTGCTATGTGTGAGATGACTCCTATATGTGAGATGATTAGAGATATACTACGACTTATAAATGTGATTATTGTTATGAGTTTTGAATATGTACATGGGTCTAAGGCCACTCCTATGATATTATGATTATTCCAAACATATTCTTGGGCCAAGGATTGTGTTATGATATTTATTGGATCTCCGAGAAATGTTTATCATTATAAAGGATGCATCTACTATTTATGAATATACATATATATGTTTGTATACACATCTCTTCGATATAGGATGGAGGAAAATGCGGTATGATGCTTATTGTTCCACTGATTGAATACTGGTGATGACATACATAGATTTGGGTTCATTCATGATTATTATATCAATAATTGATGTGATTCTAGCTAAAATATGATCTTGTGTCTATTCTTCCTAATTAAGGGCTAAGCTATGTGGTAGCTAGTTGTCTATTAGGTGACTATAAAACTTGATGACTTAATTTTGATGTTGATTAGTTGTTAAATGAGAAGTGTGTATTAATAAGGCTAGATAATTAAAGATGTTAGTGATAAGATATGACTTAATAATAATGATAGATAGTTGGTAAATGAGGATTTATTGGTAAATAATAGTTAGTTAACGAATAGTGTTAGTTAATGTAAGATGGTTAGATGATAAATGATAATGAGTTGACTAATAATAATTAACGACTATAGGTTTATTAGTTGGTAATGATGATTAATGGATAAATGATGATTATGGCCTAGTGATGAATCTCGCCTAGATGTTAGGTATTGGTTACTTAATTAATAATGATTAATTTTTGTCACATGAATAAGGATTATGTGTAGTATAATATTTAGAATAATAATTAGAGTTCATGTGATGACTAGTGAATTAATGGTTTAATGATCGTAAGCGTTGGTTAGCTAATAGCATATTGTTGGGATGTATCGACAAGATAGATACTTTTATGATGATACGATTATGATTATTATTATATTAATTAGCTTGTAGATTTACCCTTTTTTGCCATGTCTTGAGTTTGTGTACCTATTACATGTCTATAAATATATGTGTATGGATACTGTTACGATATATTGATATCCAGCAAGGCTGGAGAATATTGTGATGATATATTGCAACCCGGCAAGGTCGGAAGATATTGTAATAATATACTGATACCCAACAAGGCAGGAGGATATTGTGATAATGTATTGATACCCGACATGGCTAGAGGATACTGTGATGATGTATTAATACCCGACAAGGCCGAGGGTTGATTATGCTGATGATGATCAGGATAAAGACAGTTATGATGGAGATGGTTATGATGATGAGATTGTGATATTTATTGTGTACTTTGCATTCATTCCTGCATGCGCATCGGCTATCACCAGTATGAACCTTTTTCTATCAGCCAGTATGGGATGGTTGTATATATATGGGTGAATATTATGCCTAGTATTGTTGTATGTTGATTGAACCTTCTGAGTCTAGGGCGGTTGGGGTATGCATAGGCTCGACTAGGTATTTGGTTGTCCAGAGTAGCCTGTTATTCATACTGTTATTGATATTATTATTATCATTGTTATGATTATTATTGTGGCTAGCTTATGACAAATTGTTCATTAATCCGGTATCGAGATCTGAGGTATGTATAAAACCTCTTTTATCTTATGATGGCATTATTAAGCACGATTATTTCTTGCCTAGCCATGTGGATTAGAAACACTGAGTATAATAGTATTGGATCCTGGAAGTATTATAATGAAGTCTTAGAATAAGGATATGGTAATCTTAGTTATGCTTTGAGATGACCTCGTGTTTATATATGTGTGTATATATATATAGCTATATGTAGCTATGGTATTACCGTATATCCCTTTCTTCCTTTGTTCATATTGTATAGTCATTTTTTTGCCTTGTATATTGCTATATATCTTTCCTTCATTCTTTATTCATGTATTGACCTGGGATATATGGTATAGCATTGGTATCTATGGATTGTGGATGGAATAGGACAGTTCACCCTGATATCTCCTTAGTGTTACTATGTTAGATGGTTGGACATAAATAGAATAGTTGTCCCTTATTATTCTTATTGACTTATTATATGATTTCTGGACTCTTGGGTGTAGTTTCCATTCTGTTTATATGCTATATACATCTACCTTATATTTGGAGCTCAGTAGACAGTTGCCTACTAAGTACCATTTGTTTGGTACCCATACTACACTTCTGCCACCAGTAGATCATAGTACGAGTTATCGTCATTGATGTGTGCATCGTGTGGAGAAGCCATGGTTCAGAAACTTAGAGTGAACTCCTGACGTTCGGAGTATTAACCATCTCTCTCTTATATATTAGACTAGTCTGTATATTGTATAAAGAGATAAGTTGTATCAGTGTAATTCTCCTTATATTTCACTTTTGTACTCTTATTATATTTAGAAACTCTTGTACTGATACCACCAGGTTTTGGGATTTCCTTATGTATTGATCCTTACCTTATTTATTCAGCATTATTTTCCTTAAATCATTGAGTAGTATGTTACTTGTCGTTCTGAACTGCAGGTTGTCTTGCCTACTTTTGGGTTATGGTAGGCACCATCATGTAACGCCCCAAAAATGGGTCCCGAGACGTCACATGGTGCTTAGGGTCACAAGTGACTCCAAGATAACCCTCTTACTGGAATAACTCATAAGCAACTGAATAAAGTGCATACATCTGAAAGAATAATACGGAAGGTATCTCTTCTATGAATCTGCTCAATACCAAATGAATTTTATAAGATTACAACTTTGCTTTTACAATAAACCTAAAACTGAATACGTCAACTTCTATTGACTGTCTGTGAAACCTCTACTAGTACTGACTTTAGGTAGTCGGGTCATGACTCCCAACTCTCCCAACTCAATACGACTGATTAAAGGAAATAAAATACTTCACAAATTGTATAACTGACTTGAGCCCTTGGATCAAAAGGACTCATCACCTACTGACTGGAAGCTGCAACTGACTGATCATGGTATGTATGCTACAATTCGTACCTACATTATGAAACAATGTAGCACATAGACATATATGTGGGTCAGCACTTTGGGAAAGTACTGAGTATATTGGGGTGTATGCAATTAAATAAATACTATCATTTATATTTATATAAAACATACATGCTGACAATAATGACTCACAACACTTGAACAAATCTGAAATATCTTTTCCATAAATTATAAATAATGAAACGTGTATCATAACTCTCGTGAGTCATTATACTTAACTCAAAATCTGACTTTCTTCTTTTATTCTCAAAACTCAAAAGCTAAAGAAATCTGAAAAAAAATATTTTTAAAAGTCATACTTTCAACTTATTTCAGAGTAAGGGACAACTTTGGGAGTTTCTTTTAACCAACATAAACCATGTGAGCTTATCATGGAGTCCAACATTTTGTCCTCCTAAGGAAGAAACCCCACGTTGGGGAGGAGTGTTATACTCTTGCTAGGGAGTATAACCTTAACTCAGTGATCACAAACTCAGCCTTAGGCCCACAAATCTCAATCCTACGGTGGCACGTAGTTCGGGGGAAGTAGGGTACACTCATACACACCTCCCGTTCGGTGCTAAATACTACTCTTGTACTCAAGCTCAGTCTCATTTAGGAAATCCACCTCAAAATAATCTCAAGGGCCTATAATGAAGGACAAATCATATTTCTCATAATTGAATCATAATAAATTGTGGATTCCTATTTTCAACTCAAAAATCATGATAAAAATTTTAATTCAAATCTCGGTAAATAATTTGCTAAAGGAAAACTCCAAATCATAATATTCTCAAAACTCAATTTCAACATTTATATAAATATATTAATTCAATCTTCAAAATCTATTCTCAATTTCCATAAAGGTCTCATATAAACTCAAAATAATAATTCATACTCCATATCAATTCTTGAAACTCATTCCAAATATTAACTCATCAAGAACATAAATAAATCACAATATAAATTTTGATCAAAACATAGTAATTAGGAATATCATGAAATTCATAACTTAAACAACTCATAATTTCATAATCTTCAAATAAGAAAATATGAACATACTTCAATTATAATCATAAATACTTAAATAGAAATCAAGATTTGGGCACAAGAACGGAAGGATTATTCTTGTTCAACACCCACATACCTCAAATTTGTGATTTGGATTTACTTGCAAATTTTGAAACTCTACTCGTGAAAATAATAGGTGCTCCTTGAAGATCTCGACTTGGGGATTATGATTCTTGGATTAATTTTGGAATTTAATGGATGATTTTTTTTTTGACTTGCACCGGGTGTCCGAGTACTCTTCGAGTCCCGATTAATCCCGGGGGTGCACAGGCCCTTGGCAAGGAATTTAACGGATGAATTTTGGTGGATCTATGTTTTCAGTTGGGAGGCAGTACATTATTTTCTGGAGAGAAAACTGATGAATGGTACTATACTGGTCATCTGGAGAAAAATTCTCGCATTTAAGATGGAAGAACATTGAAAATTGGCCCAAGGTTATACCTAGGGCGTCGCCCTGCTTTAACCCCCGGTCTAACCTGGGAGGCACCATGCTTAGACCCCTGGTCTAGCCTGGGTGGCTCCCTACTTAGATCAGTGGTCTAAGCGAGGCGGCGTGGGCTTATATAGCCTTTTGCTACTGCCTCAGTTACGAAAACGGCCATAACGTTTAGCTCGGGTATCGGATTTTAGTGAAATTGGTATTGTTGGAAAGATAATTCAATTAGCTATATATTGGTGGGTTACTCAGAACTTCTTAGTATAATGAGAGATATGCCCATTTGAAGTTGACTATACCAATATCCTCCTCAAGAATTTAATCGGTAAAGAATGTTTGGATTCGTCTAATAGCTAGGACATTTTTGAGGCCTTAATACTCATCAAACTAGATCTTGAAACTACCAAATCACCAAAATTTATAGCTCAATATCTTGAAGTGGGGTTCTACTATCAGTTGAAATCTTGGGGTATTACAATATCTCCCCCTTGAAAACATTCATCCTCGAATGTCGCTTGTTAGGATTAGAATATAGAGAAAACTGAGGATATACAGGTGAAATAACTTGTTAAACTGAATTTGTATCCTTCTTAACTTTGGCATACATCGATGAATACATATACTCATGATAAGAATAGCTATGTATCTGAATCTTTGATTAGAGAGGAGCTGGATAAAGGAAGGCTGTTATCTTTATTTGAATCTGAGCTAACTTATGCTAAGAGTTTAGAATTTTCTTGATATACTCATGGTACGATTGTACTTATAGACTGTGAAGTGAGCTTATGCATATATAAATTATGAGAAGACGATGCTAAGATCATACAATTGGTATCACATTGTCTGAGCTGGAATACTTGGAAAACAAAAACCGTTTAGTGAGTACTTATGAATTGCGTCATGACTAGATATCCGAATTTCGAAACTAATGCTTGATACATATGCTGAGATAAACTCAAAATTTACATGGGTAGGAACAACCATCTCTTTGAATGACCGCACTTATGAAACTTCAGGTAGTAAGACTAGACTTGTTTGGAAAATAGAAAACTATAGAAATCTATCAGTCTGCTTGTTAAATTGAAGTGTTGGCTATCCAAAATGAATAATACTAGGTACTCATATTCAAGTAGAGGACTTCTGCAACACCCTTCTAGGGATTTTTAACGCTATAAGGGAGCAAGGAGCTTTTGGAATAATCTGAATAAGGCATCTGAGTAAGAGATTATAATATTTCTACGAGTCTATAGCTTGGAACGTAGACCAATGAATCAAAAGTTGAGATATACATACTAGGCCTCCAGTAGTGCAACTTCTTACTCTCTACTTAGCAACACTTCTCAAGCACTCTTTCAGTTATACATTTCCCTTAATTCCATGTGTTCCTCATGGATTCTCAACTCCGTAGGCTTATCGTGCTTTGTTGATGAAACTCGATACCTTGCATGAAGAATTGATAAGTTATGTACTTTCTACAGTCTTTTGGACGAGTAAAAGGATTTCACCCTTTAGCTTTTGCATCTCAGAATGTCGTTTTACTAACCCTTACCTTGATCCCAATTTAATATTACCTTTTGAGTCTCTAGTAATTAGATGAAATCTAACCATCTTACTTAGATAATACCTAGTAGTGTGGATCAATAGTTACACTCTAAATTGTTGTTGTCATTATCGTTTCCTAGTCACTACTCCTTATTTGGAGCAAGTAACAATAATCTAGAAAGGATCCTAATGTTTACAGCAGCTAAGAAACCTATTATAGTAAATATAATGCAATGCATTCCATGGGTATCAGTTAAATTGAACAATCGCACTCCCCCCACTTCATCAATCTGCCAGGGTTTCCACAACCCTAGCTATGGGTTTCTAGTGGCTCATACTTGTGAAGAAATCAACAACATTCATAATTGAAAGCATAGATGAAATCACAATAATAAGATGTAGAAAAACCCACAACCACAACTGAATTAACAAGCCAAAGTCCATACAAGAGAATCCCAAGATCAAAATCTAATCTTGGAACCAAAATATGTTTGTGAATGTAAAAAATGTGTAACTCCTATTAAAAACACATAAAGTTTATTTATAGTACATGAGGAAAACCTAAAATCAAAGCCCGAATGAAATAGGAGAAATAGGACCGGTAACCACTTACTCTCCCTACTTATGCCCTGATCCTGGGTGCACGACCTCGAGGGTGGGTGCAAGTACCGGGAGCAAGT
Source organism: Capsicum baccatum var. pendulum (assembly GCA_030864225.1). Classification (NCBI taxonomy): domain Eukaryota; kingdom Viridiplantae; phylum Streptophyta; class Magnoliopsida; order Solanales; family Solanaceae; genus Capsicum; species Capsicum baccatum. The sequence goes on along the minus strand of CM061554.1, from coordinate 101,426,737 downwards.
GCTAGGACAAAAATTTCCTATAAGTCAACTTTTGGGATTTTGGACTTTTGGCAGTAGCTTTGCCCATATGCGGTCCATAAGAGCTACTTGATATCGATAAATTGACTTAGTAAGTTTCGGGAGTCATCTTTTCAGCTCTTCTTCAATTCTGGGACATGCTTTGATCATCCAAAACATGATTTCCTACAAAACATATCCAAAATGCATTATATCTAACAAAATAACCTCAAAAACATGCATATTTACCTCGTTTTAAGTGTCAAAAGTGCTATATTTCTATAGCACATCAATATCATCCCCACACCCTGGAAACACCATAATGCAATAACGGGGAGGGGCAAAATAGTTAAATTACATAGAAATAAATATTTCAAACTAATCACCAAAGATCAGGTCATTGCATCATCCACCACTAAGAATCTAGTTCATCTTCAAACTAAAGGAAGTTAAAATACCTGAACCAGCATAATGCTGGGGATAAATACTATGCCTTTCATACTCGACCTATCAAGTAAACTAATCTACAGGTTGATGCCTCCACTGGACCATAATCAATTGAATATCTCTAGAATTCAACCATCTAACATCCCTGGCTAGAATGGAGACATGTTCCTCAACAAAAAACAATCGCTCATCTAATTAAACTGAATCCCAGAAATGGCATGAGATTCATTTGCTATGTAACGTCGAAGCATGGGAACATGAAAAATTGGATGAACAACTGATAAATCTGGGGGGTAATGCTAAGTTATAATCCACATCCCTAATAGTCCAGAGTATCTTAAGAGGTCTAATATACCTGGGGATAAGCTTTCCCTTCTTTCCAAAAATCATCACACCCTTCATGAGAGACACACAAAGGAAGAAATGATCACCAATACTAAATATCAGTCCATGAATTCTACGATCTATATAGCATTTTTACCTACACGAAACCGCTCAAGCTTTATCCTAAATGACCCAAACTCTATCCAAAGACTCATAAAGAAAGTACATACCTCAAGGTATAATCTCAAAAACCTCAAACCAACCAACTGGAGAGCATCAACACTTACAATATAAGGCCTTAAAAGAAGCCATCTCAATACTCGAATGGTAGCTATTATTATATACAAACTCCGCCAAAGCTAACTATTGCTCCCACTGACCACTAAAGTCCATCTTACAAGCCCGTAACATAACCTCTAAAACCTGAATAGTATGCTCCCATTGACCATTAATATGGGGGTGAAAAGCTATGCTAAGATCAACTCAGGTACCTAACTCCTGAAAAGTCTTCAAAAAGTGAGATGTGAACACTAAACCTCAATCTAAAATGATAGAAACTTGCACACCATAAAGACAAACTACCTCACGAATATAGACAGGGCCAACCTCTCAGCACTAAAGAGACCTGAATTGAAATTAAATGCTAAGATTTAATCAATCAATCCATAATTACCCAAACACTATCAAACCATGATAAGTACAAGGCAACCAAGTTAGAAAGTACGTAGAGATTCATTCCTATTTCCCCTCGGGAATGGCTAACCTCTGAAGCAAACACTAGGCCTCAAATGCTTGGCCTTCACCTTCTGGAAACATAGGCAACAAGCTACAAAATCTGCTACATCCTTCCTTATACCACCCTACTAGTAATGCCGTCTCAAATTATGATATATCTTAGTCACTCTCGGATCGATAGAATACCTAAAATAATGAACCTCCTCTAAAATAAATCTAATCCAATCACCTACTCTCGGCACACAAACTCAGCTTCCAATCCTTAAAACATCATTAAAATTAAGAGAGGCTTTCTTAGCCTCACCACTCAACACTTTATCCCAAATCACTCTTAACCCCACATCATCAAATCGATGAGCTCAAATCTGCTCCATCAAGGAATACATAGCCTCCACAAATGCTAGAATGCAACTAAGTATCAAAATATTAGCCAATGACCGAACCTCTAAGGCCAAAGGCCTCTCCTGGGTCAAAAGATGCGCCAAGATACCCATGCTATTTGACTTTTGGCTCAAGGAATCTGCAACTACATTAGCCTTGCCCGGATGATAAATAATAGTCAAGTCATAATTTTTAAGAAACTCAAGCAAATAGTGTTGCCTCATATTAAGATCTTACAGGGTGAAGAAGTACTAAAGGCTATGATGATCCGAGAAAATCTCACAACAAACTCCATACAAGTAGGGCCTCCATAACTTTAAAGCAAAAATAATTGCACACAACTCCAGACCATGGGTAGGGAAATTCCTCTCATAGGGCTTTAACTGAGGAGAAGCAAAAGCATCACCTTACCCTCTTGCATTAAAAAAATAGTTAACCCAACACCAAAAGCATCACAAAAGATGATAAAACCCACACCTATCTTAAGCAAAGTCGAGATGGGAGCTAAAAACAATAAATCCTTGAACTTTTGAAGCTTAACACACAAACATAGAACCACTAAAAGGAAATCTCATTCTGAGTCAACTTGGTCAATGGAGCTGCTATAGATGAAAAATCCTCAAAAGATATCGATAGTAGCCTGCTAAATAAATCAAACTCTAAATCTCAAAAGTAGAAGAAGGCCTAGCCCAATCATGAACCACTATAATCTTGGATGGATTGACCATAATACCATCCTTCATCACCACATGATCCAAGAAAAAATTAGACTCCAAACAAAACTCACACTTTGAGAACTTAGCATACAAGTTCTCATCCCTTAATCTCTAAAGTATGATCCATAAATTTCTCCTCATTATTGGTCTCACCGTTGGAATAAAACAGGATATCATTTATAAACAAAATAATAAAAGAGTTGAGATGCGGTTGAAAAACCCAATTTATCAATGCCATGAATGTGGCTAGGGCATTGGATAACCTAAAGGACATGACCAAGAACTCATAATGACCATGAACAAGAACTCATAATGACTATACCAAGTTTGAAAAACTATCTTCAAAATATCAAAAGCTTTAATCCTCAATTAGTGATACCCAAACCTTAAATCAATCCTTGAAAATACCAAAGCACCTTGAAGCTGATTGAACAAATCATCAATATGAGGAAGAAAATACTTATTCTTAACTATCATCTTGTTCAAATATTGATTATCAATACATATACACATAGATTTATCCTTTTTCTTCACAAAAAAGACAGGCGCACCCTAAGGTGATACAGTAGGTTTGATAAATCCCTTATCTAATAATGCCTTCAACTAATCTTTCAATTCTTTCAAGAGATGGGGCCATGTTATACAGAGGAATAAAAATAGAATTAGTGCTTGGCTCAATATTATCATAATCTGGAGGCATACCAGGCAAATCCATAAGAAAAATATCCATAAAGTCATGGACAATATAAATAGAATCCAAAGAAAGAGGGGAAGAAACTCTAGTATCATAACTATGGGCTAATAAAGATAAATATCCGATTTTACCAAATGAGGAGCCTGAAGAAAAGATATGACCCTCTTGGGACCTGAATAAAGCACACTGTTCCAAGTTATTCTTAGCACACCCAGGAAAGCTAAATTCATGGTCTTAGCATAACAATCTAGGAAAACATAATAGGGAGATAACCAATCCATACCTAAGATGACAACAAAATCTACCATATCAAGGAAAATCAGATCTACCGAAGTCACACGCCCAACAAAGGTCACAACATAAGATTGGTACACTCGATCCATCACTAAAGAATCTTTTACAGAGGTAGATACACAGATAGGCACATCAAGAGGATCATAAGTAGAATATAAATCCAAAGAAAAATATGAATACATATAGGATGAAGTCAAGCCTAGATCAAATAACACAGATGCAGATTTGAAATAAATAAGGACGATAACTGTGATAACAACATTGGAGGCCTATGCCTTTGGCCTTAAAGGTATAACATAGCACTGACCACGTCAACCACTTGACAGAGTAGCCCAGTGACCACTAATACAAGAACTACTACCATACCTCTCACACCTCTAGTAGAATGTCTACCTCTAGCAAACCCTGTAGACCGACTCAATAGAAAGAGGTACTACTAAACTAGAATGACCACCCAAAGTTTTTGAACTAGAATACCCACTACTTAAACTCTACAAGGTTTTCTGCACTGGTCTACCATGATTCCCATGAAAGCTTCTAGAATCTCTACCTTGTGAAGTATGACCTCTGAACTTGTCTTGAGGGGAAACCTTCTTGGTGCCTCCTTAAGACGCTCAAATAATAGACCCATTCATATTAGTATGATCCATAATACTCTAAAATAATGCCCCACATAATACTATTTGAGTTGTAGAAAGCTAAAGAGAAACATCCAATCCCTTTACGGACTTCTAAATCTTCTAAGACACGATGGCAATGCTGGAATAATAATATCTATACAAGGCATGGAAACATGAATCAAACTCTCCAATAATTATAGAGCCCTTCTCCAAGAGATCAAACTTATATCTCATTTGATCCCTTAAACTAAAAGGCACAAACTTATAAAAAAGGCCTCAGTAAATTGATCCCAAGTCATCTTTGGTGAATCGAGAGGTCGGCAACCAACAAGTGACCTCTACTAATCTCTAGTTGCATCTCTCAACTAATAAGTAGTATACGCAACCCCATGCAACTTTAGTGAACCAAGATTGTGCAACTTCTCATGATAATCCATCAAAAACTCATAGGCATCCTCGCCTATAGCACCACTGAACCTTGAGAATCTAAACAAGTTAATCTCTCAACCTTTTCTTATACTCCAAAGACATAATTGTACTTGAAATAATAGAATTCATAATAAATCTAGTCGGATGAGAACCCACCTGAGGAGGCAACATAAAAGGAGGCTAAAATCCAGATCTTGGAATACCATACTCAGATACAGACACAGACAGAGGGACAATGCTTGAGTTTATGGAGTACCATAAGCAGATGTCAGTTCAACATAAGGATCCACACTCAGGATCGAATGAACACCATTAGAAGACTTTGGAATATATAGAGTTACCATACTTGGCATTGGAGAAATACTGATCTTGGGCGTATTTATATGTCCAAACACAGCTATTTACCCATAGTTGAATTTGTTTCTAGAATAAAAAGTATGTTAAATATATGGAATTGCTTGTTAAATTATGTTTCATAGCTAAGTGATGTGATTATAAAAACAAGGTTGATTTCCCATGGTTTTGGAAGAAAATGGGATGCATATCATGATGAGGTAAAGGACCATGCAAATTGAAGGCAAAAACATATGGAGATACATGAGAGGAAAGAAAATAAAGAAGAATACCAGTGAGATGATGCAATCTCAACGCATTGCATCAATTGGTATAATTTGTGCCTTAGTAAAAATTTGAAGAACAATTTCCAGTGCATCGACGTGATGTCAATGCATTGCATCGATGCATGATTTTTCTGAATTAACAGAATTCTATGTGCAACTTCCAGTGCATCGATGCAATATCAACGCATCGCATTGATGCCTCAGTTTTGACACTTAGCTGAATATTGAGGAGGCATCTAGGTTTGAAACAAAAGTTGTTGCTGAAGTGGGTAGAAAGTAGTACTTGCAACACAAGGAATCCAAATACTTAGCTGACCATTTCATCAACTGGAGGACTTTCTTGAAGGAGTATCCTTTAATGGTGAGGAAGATTGAGGCTCAACATATGGGGTTTCTTTTTTAGCAGCCAAGAGAATACAATTTGATCTTGGTAAGAGAATTTTATGCAAACTAGAACCCAAGAGAGTCTGAAGTTTAGGTGCGTGGTTAGACAATCACTTTTACGGCAGACACTATTAATGAGTTATTAGGTGCACCTGCAGCCTATGCTGATCCTGACCCACTGAAGATGATGATAATCGAACTCCCATATCAGGATATACGTTATCTCTTGTATAACACAAGATCTATAGTGAGGTGGATTCGCCATAAAGAGGGAGGTATGCATGTTTTGCTCCTATTTGCTCATTTTAATAGGGAGGCACGTCTATGGGCAAGAATTATCAAGACTTGCCTAGTTCATAGGAAATATATGATGGAGGTGACCCATGATCAGGTATGTTTGATTTATGCCTTGATGAGAGATGATATGGATGTGAATATTGGTTCTATTATTTTCTCGACGATGAGAAAGGTCCGATTTTTATGAGGAAGGAGATATGGTTTGGTGGATTGCCGACTAGTTATTTGAGGCAACAAGGGGTGCCGACAGAAGATGCATATTATTTACCACCTTTTGCTAGCAAGCCATTTGACATTTCTCTCACAAAAGGGCCAGCTCCTCATGGGATAAACTTGACTATGCTCGAGCGTCACACTCGGAATGATAAGATTATGGCCCGGATGTATGGGTTTATTAAGTTGCTGCTGAGGGCGTCTGGGCGAGTAGTCACTGAATAGAAAATCTGCGATGTAGATTTGGATTATCTGTCAGGGCGTCATGCTAAGACCATGTCGTAGATAGGTAATGAGTTCGATGAGCTGGTGGATGATGATATCCCAATAGATATGGAGAGGGATATGACATATTCTGATGATAAGTATGACGAAGAATAATAGTTTGATGATGATTATTTACTTCAAGAATTATTTTGGGTCTAATTAATTACTTATTTTGGATGTTGAATTCAAACATGAGTGTCTAAACACCCTTATTCTGGGGTTGAGGCCAAGAACATGATTACTCTTTTATATTTTCATTCATATTTTATTTTTGGATTATCATTTGGGTTGTTCTTAATTTCTTGCACTTATTATTTTGATGAGTGGCCACCATTAGAATAAATCTATATTTCTATGTGCATCCGAGAGGAGAATCATAGGATAGAACGAAGAAATTAGGGAGCAAGATTCTTATGCTTTTATAAAATAAGGGATAGGAATTAGCATCTCGGATAGGGATATACCTAGAAGACTTGCTTGGTTCAACTTCAAGAAGATAACTTTATGAATTTAGAAGAATTGTTGTATCTCTGTGGGAGTTGTAGCTACAATATTCAATAAATAGAAGATTTGAGGTTGGGAGACCAAGATCATGGAATAAACCTTGCGAATCAACAACCCGATAACCAATTAGACTGTGATAAGAATAAAGAATTGTATGATTGTTCAAAATGCCTAAATCCTGGAAACATTATCATTATTGATTACAACCGTCGCTTGCTTTGATCTAGTCACCTTTAGTTATTTCTTTTTTAATAATTTACATTTTTATTTATAAATTCACAATCATCTTGATACTCTCAAGCACTTAATACCAATTTATCTCAAACTAAAGTTGACTAAATTTCTAGTTTATTAGTCCTCGTGGGAACGATATCTAACTGTCTAAGTCTTGATACTACTTTTAAGATCATGTACACTTGCGTGTGCGTAGGGACGTAACAAATACCAGGTATACTCACAAGAGAACCCTCCAAAAGAGTCAATAACCGAATCAACAACCTCTTCAAGACCGGGGTAAAATAACTCTTTGGGATTGGAGTAGTCCCCATAGCTCCGACATGCTCAACCTAAGGCTCAGGATAGAGTCCCCTAGTTCTATCTCTGGATGGGGCGATCCTTGTTCCCTTCCTCTAATTTGAGCCTGACCATGACTCGCAACTCACCTCTAGATTGAGCTTTCTCCTCATATAATGGATTGACATTTACAGCCTCACTGGATCTAGTCCTCACCATCTGTATAGAAATGAGTGAAATATGACTTAGAACATAAGGTATGAAAGAATTCGCATGATAAGGAACAAAGTAAGAAAAGTTTTCTAAAGATATTTTATAGCCTCTCTAAGATACATACGAATGTCTATATACTGATCCGCAAGATTCTACTAGATATCCCATTCTTACACTGATAAGACCAATTAAAACCTGGCTGCTCTGATACCAATTTGTCATGACCTAAAAGCCAAGGGTCATGATGGCACTTGTCACAATAAACCTTGAAAAATAAGTCTATCACCCAAACTGATATAAAAAAATAAATCAATATGAAAAAATCAAGGCAAGGATTCTAGAGAAAAGCCAAACCACATAAACATGTAATAGTATAAATACAATAAAATACCAAACCAAATCCTAAAACTTGGTGTCATAGAGTAAGAACTACTAAATAAATTTTGAATATAAAAGATACAGTAATAGTCCAAAAGGGATCAAAATCTATCTTAAAATACTAAATAAGACATGAAAATAGACATGAATAGGTAGTAGGACAAATCTTGGAGCATAGGACGTTCACTACCTTAAATATACTCCAAATGCTGCCTGAGCCAGTTATCCGTATGGTACACTCGTACCTGGATATGCACCGAAAGGGTGCAGTAGGGATGAGTATAGTCTGTTTGTAATCTGTAGGTATCATAGTCCGACTAAGTAAAGTAGAAAATAAAGCATATAACACAAACTATGGGCAGTTACTTGCAATCAGAAAATATCCCAAATGATAGCCTGCACCGTCTTCACTAATAGTTCTATTATATAAACATATAACAAATACTAATATAGATAGATATCGCATCAAGAAAAGAAATACAACACAAAATAAGAACAATATAAATGGAATACAATAAAGATGATAATGATGATGATGATGCACGAGGTCATTGCACAACCTCCGTATACACCCACCAAGATATGCTTCTGAGGTAGGACCCAATGGAGTTCGTCAACTCATATAAAACCAATATCCAATACCAATATCCATTACTTCTCTCTAACACATACATCGGTAGAGGATTTTTAAAGATGTCACATTTTTTATCAGAAAAAGATAGTATTTCTAGTATTTACTTAGTGGTACCAATTTTTCATGAATGAATATAGTATGAGAATGTAATGCTCACAGCCAACCAAAATAAAAATATCCAATATCCAATATCCAACAATTATACCAACTATGTGAGCCAAAAGTCAACTTAAATCAACAAACCATCTATGATCCAATATAATCCTTAAGCCATCAAATGAAAAATTCAAGAAAATATCAATAATACCACATAAATCTTAAAATCTAGGGTTTTTCCACCAAAAATAGTGCAATTAAGCATACATATATTAATACCAGACCAACAACATCATACAAGACTCACACGATTAAATGTAGCAAATAATGTCTCAAAGCCACCAAATATTATCCACATCGGCCCTCACACGAACATATAAATCACATAAACATATTTTCCATGATACAACCACATATCCATAATATGCTTTTACATTATTATTAACTACCCAAGTTAGTCTGAAGAAATTTAGGCCATAACCTACCTCAAATACAAAAATTGGAACAATTAAGCCTTTATCACCAAGCTTTCACCTTATGCACAGACTCAAAATTAGATAAAACACACAAATATAAAATCTACATATCAGAAAAAACCAATGATACCCATATCTCTTGCTTTCAAATTGAGGTCAAAATGAACCCCCAAAATAGGATTTTTGAAAAACAAAGAAGAACTGGAATTTTTATTCAAAAATATTTTTCTCAAGATTAAAGGAACTCATAGGATAAAAAACAAGTGAAAATGGGTAAAAAATGGAGTTTGAATTGATAAAATGCTAGTTTGGGCCTCCCGGGCCAAAATCCCCAAATTCCCCCTTTAAATCTGAGTTTAAACAAGATTTAAATGAAAGGACCAAAGAAAAGTAGTTGAAATACGAGTTTGAGCTTACCCAAGCTTGGAAATAGAGTAAATAATCTAAAAACCCTAAAATTCAAAGCTCCAAGTCTCAAGAATGGTGAAGAAAATGAGAAGAATATATATACCCAGGTGCCAGGTTTTGCTAAGAGGTCAATTGGCTACTAAAGTGGTCACTGCTTTAGTAATACCCGGCAATGCGTGCCAGTGCACTAAAGCAGACAAAGGAGCACTAAAGAGGATAGCACATTGCAAAAATGCCCCTAACTAGCTAGAGCCGACTGCTAAAGTGGCCCAACTGGTACTTTAGCAGCTAGACCAGTTGAGTGGTTTTCCAGCTGTAGAAATTAAAAGTCTCCATGGACCTCTCAGGATTCATATAAACTCCTGAGAACACAAATAAACTATGATACCCTATCAAATTTGAAGCTTCATCTCAATGGCAATATTAGACTTTTGAAAAAACATTATTTTCACAAAATTAACCCCGAGACCTATATTCATAACTTTCCAAATGGAGGGTGGAAATGAAATATAAAAGACGTAAAACCACACCAACTATTATACCAACCTAAAATAGATATTCTGGATCTGCTGACATAGTCCGTTGGTCATCGATGCACTGATCAAAATATATTGACCAAAGTCAACTAATAAGCGTTTAAGACCACCAAGAACTACAATCTTACATGAACCACATCAAAATACATTGGGAATCATGCTAATCATTCGCACACCCAAGAAACACCATAATGCAACCACTGAAAGGGGTAAAATGGTCAAATTATACAAAAATAAATATATCACACAAATCACCAAAAATTCTGTCATCATAGTTCTAGTGGTTCGAGAGGGTTCTCTAGACTTCATCAAATGGACCATCTAATGGTTCATTGGATACTCTTGTGGCTTTTAAGGTGTTTGCTCACTTTTTGCTCACTTTTAGGATTTTTTGTTTTCTCTACAGATGAGCATATAGGATGTATCATCCTAAGAACCAATGGTTCGTTGTATGCATCATTGTCTCTGAAAGCTTGAAAGTGTTTTACTAAAATGGCCAAAACTTCTATTTAAGAAATTAAATGGATGAGCAATTAGTAGCATTGGATAAAAGACTCAAAGAACTTTAATTTGGTAGGTTTAGATGTACGACTCTTCATATTTTAGGATTTTATGCTCATTTGAATTTGACCCTAATAAAATCATATACGAAATTCAATCGGTAAAGAAACTTTTACCTTAAATTTGGATAGAAGTTCCTTATGACCTTAATTCATATCTAAAGTATTTCCCATAATAATAAATCATTGGTATTGGTTCCATACACTTTTGAAGAATGGTTTTAATCTTATTTTAGGAATTTGAGGTGTTATATAAATCTTATGAAACCTTTTCATGGCCCACATGACCTAGACAATTACAAGAAGAGATTTGGGAGTCAAAGTGCAGTTGCTAATTATTTTTTGAATATCTAGAAATTTTGGAATAGTGGTTGGACTAGAAATATGGTGAAGGATAGTTTTCAGCATCTATAGTTAAAATTCAAAAATTATAATGAGGAACTAATGATCATTGCAGTGTATGTCAGGTGCAATGCTTTAGAAAGATTGGGTTATAGGATAATCTAGAAGAAATGTAGAAGATCCTTAGATTCCATAGATTATATGAGAAAACTTTATTGTTATCTTCAATGTTGAAGAAAAGTTAGGAGGCTCCCATTTATTTAGTTTGAGGTAATGTATTTTGCCCAATGCAAAAATAATTGTGTTATCATATAAGTGAAAGTAGAAAGTAATATGTTTACTTTGTGTAATGGAAGAATTTAAGAATATAATATATTTATAAGGTCAAATAAAGTCTTTGGGAATTAGGAATTAATGAATCTCTTCCCCCCTAGTGAAGTGCAACACTTAGTAAGATAACGCCCAGGTCATGCCTATTTTCACGTGGTTTGGAGTTCTAATGAAGAGCCATTGATTGGAATTTTTAAATTTATTAATTTCTAGACCAAACATCACTAATTCAAAATCCTAATGTAGGATTATCAGAAAGCTGAATTCATAGGAAATCCTTTTATTGAATTCCAAGTAAAGATAAAAAAAATTAAAAAAACACTGGCAATATGGAGTGAAGATAATCTTGGAAATGTCTTTCTATAGATTTCTATGTTGGAAGACAAAATAGAGGTCAAGTATATACAATTAGAAAATCAACTATTTACTAAAAATAGAGCCTCACTTAGTAAAGAAAAAGCAGATCTGAAGAGATACATGCATATAGAGGAGGAGTACTGGAAGTAGAAGTTAGGAATGAGATGGTTCAGTAATGGGGGGATAGAAATACCAATTTTCTCATTCATGTGTTGCGGGAAAATAAAAGAAGTTGCACATTACTAAGATTCAAACTGCATATGGAGAGTAGTGAGCACTAATAGAATATAGGGGATGAAGCTATCTCTTTTTTAAAAAATTAGTTCAGGGAAGAAGACACAGTGGATAACTTTGATATTCTTAATATTATTCCACATCTGATCAGTTATTCAAAAAAATAAGACTTGGTGAATTTACAAACATAAAAGAAGTCAAGATAGTAATTTTTTTTATTCAAATAGAGATAATACTAGTGGGATAGATATACTTTCAAGATTATTCTTTTAGAGTTGTTAGGATATAATTGGGGAAGATATTGCAAAGAAGGTGAGAGCATTTTTCTGTGTACATGAAATTCTTAAGCTCATTACCTTTACAAATTTGACACTTCTTTACAAGAAGGAACATATGAGCAGCTTTGTAGATCTTAAGCCTATAAGTTTTAAGTATAGTTGCTAATAAATCCTGTCTAAAATGCTCTATGAAAGAATAATAGGTTTGTTGTGAACTATTATTTCTAAATATCAGGTAGTATTTGTGAAAGGTAAAAGTATCACTAAAAATGTATTACTAGCACAAGAGATTATTAGAGACATTAACAAAAGGAATGAGTTCCATAATAGTGTGATGAAGTTGGATATGGCTAAAACATATGGCAAGGTTTCTGGGATTTTCCTAACAAAAGTTCCTAGAGGGTTTGGTTTATCTTAAATAATCGTAGACATGGTGTAGATATTGGTATCTAATAATTGGTACTCTATTTTAGTTATTGGATAGTTCTATGATTTCTTTCAATCTTCTAGGGGTTTAAAATAAGGAAATCCTCTTTCACCAATATTATTCATCATTATTGTTGAAGTCTTTCCAAGAGGTTTGAACAAATTGCTTGAAGATCTAGATTTTAAAAGGTATGGGCTACCAAAGTGGAGTTCGTATATGTAGATGATACAATTCTCTTTTACTCAGGAAATAGGGCATCAATTGTAAAATTAAAGTGGGTCCAAAAGAAACATGAAGTTATGTCAGTACAAATGATTAACCAAGTGCAAAGTTTTTTCTATATGTATGAGAAAATACCTCTGATGTTGGCTAGAATATTATGAAGAATCACTAGATAAGTCAAGGTTTATTTTAATTTACCAACTTGGGTGTCTATTTTCCTATGGAAGGAATTATAAATCTCATTGTGAGGAGTTACTAACAAATGTATCAAAAAGAGTAATGTCATAGCAGAATAAAATACTAAATATTAGAGGAAGATACATCCTAATTATGCTAGGCTACAATCTATGCATGTATACTTATTATTAGCCATGAATCCTCCTAAGACAATAATATATTAGTTGCATCAGATCTTTGGTAAATTATATTGGTGTAAGACTGGAGGTGTTAAAGGCAAACATTTGGTGGCTTGGGATGACATGTGTTATCCCTAAAATAAAGGTGCATTGAGTTTAACATTACTTCATATTGTATCAAAAGCGTAGTTTGCAAGGCTATAGTGGAATCTCATAGTGTGTACCACTTCTTTTTGTAGCTTATATATGTGCAAAAAAAGTATTGTTAGAAATTACATTCTTTTATTATTAAGGGTCCGGAGTTTCTCGGGTATGGAGTAAAATGATTAAAGTTAGAGATAAGGTGGAACATGAGATTTTCTGGAAAGTCAAATATGGAAATTCAACCTTCTGATATAATAATTTGATCAGACAAGTTGCATTATACTTTATAGAAGGAAATAGTTTAGGAAAAGAAGAAATAGAAATCAAAGAGTTCATTCAAAATGGGGATTAGAATATGGAATGGTTGATACAAAAGTTCTTTGAGAAAATGAATGTTCATATTGTAGAGACCATAAGCCTTGTTTTGAAAATGGAGGAGAATTACAAACCATAGTAGATAGGGAACACCAGAGGCACTTTCAGTGTCAAGTTAGCATATGCATTGTTAAGATACAAGAAAGGCGAGCATAGTTGGTTGAGTAACATATGGAAAAAAGGGTCCCTTTTAAGATCATTTTTTCTTATGAAGTATGTAGCCAAGTAGAATTGCCACAAATGTAACCTAAAAGGATGAGGGTGAATGTAGTCTACTGATATTATAGTTGTGACAACCATTCTCAAAAGAAAATGTCCTACCCTTTTCTAATAGCTCCCACAACCCAAAAGCTATGGAAATACTTTAATACTTATGATGGCATGAACATTAATGGATTGCATCTCTAATAACTAATCATTAGATTGTGGGATGTTTTAATACCTCCAAAATTGAAGGGCACTTTTAAAGCCATCCCAACCATTCTTATATGGAAGTTATGGAAGATAAGGAATATAAAGAGGTATGGTTATGATATTAAATAGCAAATGATGGTTCAACTTAGTCAGTAAATAGTTTACCAGTTTATTAAACTAAACTATCCATGGATGAAGGTCCCAAAAAAGTAGGGGAAAAGGGTGGTGTACTTGCAGAATTATAAGCATGGACTTCACTATAGGTGTAAAGATCAAAACTATGAAAACAAGAATTAGAATACGTAAAGAAAAAATAGAATCAAGATAGACAAAAAATTAGACACAAGAAGAAGAAGTAACCAAGAACGAAAGGATATATTAAACCCTAATATTCTCAATTAAAAACTTAATTTCACATCTAACCCCTACGGTGACCAAGAGGAAATTCATCTCCCTTAAAATCACTCTTTTGTAAGCCCCAAAGTTCAACAAAATTTCACCAAACTCTCTCACTAGAGAAGTGTCCATAAGCAATCAAGAAAAAACTAAAGAAAATAAAGCATGGATTGGGTATTTATACCCTTAGTCTAATTATTACAAACTTGGGCCCAAAAGAGACCCATTTTTACTTAAAATAGACCGTGCAACTGATTTGGCCCATCTTCTCGTGCAGATGAGCATCTGCTAATGCATTTCATGGTCGCAGGTGCTACTATTTTCATTTCTGCATGCATAAGGCTCATCTATCACCACAGGTGAGCTCATAGGTGCCTCCAGTGGACTTTTTAGCTCTGTCTCACACTCCTTTGACCCCTTAAGGCCCCTTTATTCATAGTAGATACAATCAAAAGCACATATTTTATAAATAAATGCCACACATTAGGAAAATATTATTTTACTTTGTAAAGATTTTAGTTATGTACTTAACTCTGTATGACTTTAAACATTTTACTATATTATAAGACTATTTTCTAGTACATGTATTATTGCAATAATCGCATTACTTTCCTTTTTCTTATGTATATTCGAAAATATATAAATACTTTGCAGTAAAACTACTATTTCATTGTGGCGTTGCATCTTTACATAACTTCAGTTTCTTTTCCAAGAATATAATAGAGATTTTCTTGTCACGAGTTTAGCAAATAACGAAATAATTTTTTTTCAAGTATTTTCCTAAACTAAGTCTAAAGACTATCTTCGGATAGGTTCTGAGGGAGTGCCTAATACCTTCCCCTCGAGTAACCAAAACTCTTACTCGAAATCTCAAAATGTTTTAAAAAGATAAAAACAGAGTTTTCACATAAAAATAGTTTTCCTAATTTTTCTACAAAATTTAGGTGACGACTCTAAAAATGAATCTTTCAAAATTCGAGAGTTACGACAAGAAACCACCTGTAGTGTGTTGTTTTGACTGGTTCGAAATAGGGTGCGACAGTGTGGAGACTCTACTTAGGATGTTAATTTACTTAGGTTTTTACCTTCACACACTTAGTTTAAGATAATCATTCTTTTATTGTGTTATTTGCTTTATATGTATTTATATCTTGTTTCCTGAGAAGGGATGCAAGCTAAATTCAAACTTGTGTTCCTTATTTGTTTGAAAACACAACTTGTTACTGCATTATCACTTGCATTTTCCTATCGAGTATTTTGTCGTACACAATTCACACATTGTGATTCACGGGAGTGGTGTCTTACACTCCTCCAAACCTTTTTTAGATTCTCTACTTTTAGAGTTAGTGCAATTAGGTTAGCATGCCTTCTTGCAGCTATTCAGTCCTATTCTCAAACATTTAGGGAAAATTCTTAACTAGAAATTATTCATATTGCATACACCTTAAGCAAGACGGTCCAAGGCATCGTCATCGCAATTAGGAAACCACCCTTTTATCAAAGGTTACAAACCTGTCAATATATTTTTATGTGAAGATTGATGCGAATGGTCCAAACTAAAACACATAATGGATTAAGGATAAAGGACTTACCATACCCTTTCCGTTTCCTTTTTGATGAATGTTAATCCAAATCTTTCGAACATCCAAATAGTAATCTCATTCTCTGGCAGCCTTCAGGAATGGTGGAGAAATATCCATCTGCTGCATGGTGCGGAGGTTCAGGAACACTTAGATGCTCTGTTATTGCATGAGGGTCTAAGCTAATAAAACCCTCATTACGCTATTGATGTAATTTTGGGACCCGACCACTGTGACCTTCAGGTTTTTGGATTTTGAAATCATTCCCACTTAGGAGAAAGATAGTGACTTTGCTGAACTGCCGCTTTGAGGTAAGCTGCTAGTACTCCCATCATCTGTGATAAAAGAGGATTTCCTAAGGATTTTAGGGTTGGATATCTTTTTATCACTAAGGAATTTGGAGGACGGGAAGGTAAAGCTTGATTATCTTGTCAAAAGGTATGGCCTTCTGGAGATTTATGACGAGTACTGAAATGAGTTTGTTTATAGTCATAGACAATGGGTGTATATACGGCTGAGGGTCTTCATCTTTGCTTTCTTAGGAACTATGATCTTCCCAATAATATATCGTTGTGTTGACATCAATAATCTACCGATAGTTATGAATATCTTTGTGAAGCCACAGAGACTTACCTTGGTGCAAATGATCCTTATCGAGGTATTTCGATCATTATCCGCCTGCTCTAGAGAGCATGACTTCTTTGGAGGATGCAACCTGTTATTACAAATTTGGGCTATAGAACACTTCAAGCATCACCTTCCACAGATGGATTATACAATCGATGTATGCATAAAAATTCAAATCCATGAAGATCATTTAAGGTATTGGATCACACCAATCGAAGAGGAAGAGTGGCACAAGTTTTTAACCAATCTTATCGGGGATTCCATCTAGTTGGAATATTCTTGGATGGCGGGATGGTCTTTCATTAGGACTAGGCATCTATACTTTATTGAGTTAATTGGGCTATGAGGCATCCAGTCATATGTGTCTCTGCGAGTCCTTAGATTGTTCAGCATCATCCAGGATATCCCTCTTTGGTCAGTCATGGTACAACATGAGGACAGTTATGGTGTCGTAATTTTGACAGCACGAATGATGAACTTGCAGACAGAATGGGACTACATAGTTATGCTTAATATAGAAGGAGAGAAGTAGTGCCCACTAGAATATTATGTGTGGCACACCACCATGAACCATTAGATCGACCAAGTGAGGATGGGTTTTATAGATTCACAAACACTCAGTGGGTCAAATGGGTCTGGTAAGAGGTTCTCCCCCACTTGGATCTCACTACGCCCATGTATAATTAAATAGTCCTAGTTTCCATTGATTTCCTGATTCTAGCAATTGAGGAGGACCCTGAAAAAGATCCGGAGAAAGACCTAGAGGAGGAGGAAGAAAAAGAGGAAGACCTTAAGGAATATCCTGAGGAATACCAAGAGGAACAGATGGAAGAAGACTCTCAAAAAGGTTTAGAAATTGGTTCCAACATTTATAACCCAGAAGATGGAGGGGTAATAGATACAGACTTAGCACATGAGTATGGCCCGAATGGATCCCCCGAATACCACCCAAGATCATATTCTGATGCGGGTACAGATGAGGATAATGATGCTATATTTCCTTTCCTTATTGTACCTTTTTTACATTCCCTAAAGAGTCGTAAGGCCAACCCTATTGTATGACCTTGTGGTCATCCATGTACTTTGTTTTTAAGCTTTCATCGATCTATTTTGATGTAACCTCTTAAAGCTCTTTGTTTAATAAAAGTCATATTCCCAAATCGAAATGTGTTTAAATGGATCATTTATCATCAAACTGATTGTTTTGTAGGCCTACCTTTGGCTAAAAGAGGCTCCATATTAGGATGCATTTGAGATGTCACCAACTTGGCGTATATATGTGTTACATACTTGTTAAATTTTCAATATATCCCGAACTAACATGGTTTTCTTTTTTTTTTCTTTCTTTTCTTTTCATTTATTAATCTGAAAAAAATAAAGTTGATTTATGTTGACCCACAAAATGGTGGAATCCCAATACAACCTTCGGTCCAAAGGTAATATGACTAATAAGGATAAGGTCATAATGATACTAGTGGATAACACCAAAAGCTCTCAAAGGCTATCAGAAACCCAGAATGATGTACAAATGGCTAGCATGGCAAAAGAAATTACTTGAAAGAACAACTATGTAAAATACGGGGTTTGACCAAGCTTACAGTGGCTACCTTTTCTGCTCAATTCCAAGTGACGAATGTTGAATTTCCCCCTAATGCTCTCACTAACTTGATGAATCCATCTTCACATACTCAAGCCCCATTTTTTTCTCAACCCGCCATAAGGGCAACACCTAATTCTTCATTTCTTAATCAAAACTTTACCATTCTAGTCCATCAAATAATGGAACACATACATGAGGTGCATGTTGTTTGTAAGATACCTGTGCCACCGGTATATGCTACTGAAGCTCCTACTTTGGAACATCTACAGCCGTTAACGTTCCGCATGAGGTTGATCGGTATGCAGGATTAGGGAAGGATGTGTAACCAAATGAAGAAGAGTCAATAGTAGCTCAAATCAAAGTCTAAAAGAGGGCATCTAGAAACATACAAGTCACCAGAGGAACTGAAATTTTGGACAACAATGACTTATGCATTCATCTAGACATCAACATGCCATACCCTTAAAGTTTGTTGTTTTCGATGAAAAGGGTGATCCATATGCACATCTAAGGGCCTATTACAATAAGTAGGTTGGCGTAGGAAGGAATGAGAAGTTAAGAATGAAGTTGTTCATTCGGAGTTTGTCAGGAGAAGCTTTAACTTGGTACACCCGGTAAGACCCTCGTAAGTGGCGTGACTGGCGGGAAATAGCTGAAGACTTCATGAGCCACTTCATATTTAACACTGAGATCATCCCAAATAAGTTCTCATTGGCTAACATATAGAAGAAGCCATCAGAAACATTTCAAGAATATACGTGGCATTGGAGCACTGAGGCTGCTAGGATCCAACCTCCACTGGATGAAAGTAAGCTCTCCAAGTATTTTATCCAAGCTCAGGAGGGTGTTTATTTTGATAAGATAATGTCAATTATAGGCTAAAAATTATAAGAATTAGTCAAGATGGGGGACTTCATAGAAGAAGGCATCAATTCAGGAAAGATCTAGTCTATGGTTGCATTGAAAGCCACAAGTAAGGTCATACAGTCTGGTAACATTGGTGGTAATAAGAAAAAGAAAGAAGATGTCTTAGCCTTCACACCATACTACCAACCTAGAAATTCTTACTACTGTCACCCTAACAATCCCTAAATTATTGCACACGTCCTAGTGTAGAATACTCAGCCACATCACAACCCACCTTGAGCTCCAGCATACCAAAATACACCAAGACTATACGCCTCTGTCAAAGCTCCAACTCACCAGAATAGACCAGCTTATGCACAAAGACCACATCTAAATCTTGAAGCTAGAAATACCCGCACTACACACCAATTGTTGAACCGTTGGCCCAGCTGTTTGAAAGATTGGGGTCAGCAAGATTGTTACATCCAGTCAAAGGATAAACCCTTGACCTAACCTCTCAAAACTTCAATGGAAACAAATGATGCACTTATCACTCTGGGGTCCAGAGGCATGACACGGAAGAGTGTTATAGTTTGAAGAATCAGATTGAGCCTCTAATTAAAAAAAGGGTAATCAAATGCACCACCACAGCTCCAAATGTGAACAATAATCCCCTTCCAAATCATGGAAATTGAGAAGTAACAAGATTACTATGGAAGAAGAATAGGGCTTGGAAGAAGCTATTGTGCCCACATGGAATGCAGGAGAAGTTGACACTACATCCCTATCACAACCTTTTATCATAGTTCGTTGAGTGAGCCTTTAACCATTTAAATTTACCAGCCAAGAGTTTTAGTGACCACTATATCCACTGGAAGGCCCTATTATGACAGTAAAGTAGTCCCATGAGATTGTCGAGCTGAAGCCAAGGCAAAATAATAGACATTGTTGTGGCTCAAAGGATGACCTGGTCGGGAAGATGTTATGCTCTAAAAAATCTTAATCAAGAATCTCCTGGGAATGAGGAAAACCCAAAGATGAATATTAATAATACTAAAGTCATAAAATTTTGGAAAGACATGCAACCAAAGGACTATTCAGTCGAAGAGAAACTAAAAAAGACACCAGCCCACATATCCATTATGTCCTTGCTTATGAGCTTTGAAGCCCATAGAAATGCTTTGATGGAAGTGTTATGTGGAGTTAGCATACCAAAGGAGACCATAAGTGAGACTTTGGCTGCAACAATTGAAAAAATAGTAGAAGTTGATAAGGTCTCTTACAATGATTATAAGCTACCATCAGAAGGGGCCGCACACAATAAAACACTTCATATCCCAGTCAGATATCAGGACAAGATTGTGAATAAGGTTCTAATCAATGGTGGTTTAGGTTGTAACATCTGTCCATTCTCTACTCTAAGGGATTTAAGTGTAAATATAAAAGATATAAGGGAGAGTCGGGTGAAGGTCAGAGCCTTTGATGGATAGCAAAGGAGTGTCATCACAGAAATCTACCTGAAATTATAGATAGGAACAACTGAATTTCCCATTCTATTTCAAGTGATGGATGTATCATCTAGTTACAACCTATTATTGGGAAGGCCATTGGTCTGTATGGCAAGATCTGTTCCTTCCACCCTTCATCATTATGCAAAGTTTTATTGGAGTCGCACATAAGTTACTATCAATTGGGAGTTCAGTCATCCCATCAATTCTGTCAATATAATTTTAGTTACCGAGGAGTTAGATGGAGCCACTTTCTATACTCTGGAGATTATGCAAGCTATAAGAATCGATGGGTAGATAGAACTAACTGAAGTAAAAATATCGAGTGTTACAAAGATGGTTGCATCGGAGATGTTAAAATATGGGTATCTACCCAAGATGGGTCTAGGACCAATATACGATGGTATAATTAAGCCAATACAGCTGAAACATCAGAGAGGTACCATACATCTTGTATTTCAGCCCACTTCTAGAGGAGTCTGAAGTGAAGGATCGGGAGTGATAGTGTTTGTAACAGACCATGCCCAATTTTAGAGCAAGAAGTTGATGAGGGTATCATAGAAGAAATAGGAAATATATTTGTGGCTATGATCGAAGGAGAACCAGAGATGGATTTCAACAAGCTTACCATTCATGATGCTGAACCTGGAGAAGTCTTACAGAATTAGACCATCAACCCATCTTTATTTTGAAAGAAGTCTCAGTAGTGTAGGGTTATAGTCACTTCTTAAAATTATTTTTTGCATGATCAATTAAGGGTTGAATCATACCGAAGCTCTTTTTGCTACTCGCCTCTTGCCAAATCCCAGTGCTTTCCTATTAATAAAAGCCCTTATTTTCAAAACTTATTTTCCTATTTTAATAGCTATTTACTTTGCTAACTTTTTATGCTTTTCAGCTCAAATATTAGTAAAAATCATTGTTCCATAATTATGACATGTAACGAATTCATTGAGCAAAATATGAGCGATAAACAAGATTATGAGGAGTATGATAAAAGTATGATGCCTGAAAACCTACCGCAGGAGATAGAGCAACTTAAGAGTAAAAATAAGCCTAATATGGATGAAACTAAACTCATCAACTTGGGTAATGAAGGAACGGCAAAGGAAACACGAGTCAGCATACACTTGGAGATTGAAAGAAAGCAAGAATTTATAAGGCTACTCAAGCAATACATCGATCTGTTTGCTTGGTCTTACAACAACATTCCTAGTTTGAGCATCGATATCATCTCACATCGACTGCCAATTAACCCAGCATATCCACCATTGAAGCAAAAGATAAGGAAATTCAAACCCGATTTGAGTTTAAGGATCAAGGAGAAGGTGGCCAAGCAGATAAAAGCTAATGTCGTGAGGGTCACAAATTACCCCACATGGTTGGACAACATCATGCCAGTGCCAAAGTATGGGAAAATAAAAATATTTATAGATTATTGGGACCTCAACAAGGCTAGTCCAAAGGATGATTTTCCTCTCCCCAAACATTCACATTCTCATTGATAATTGCGCAAAAAATAAGTTACAGTCATTTGTTGATTGTTTTGCGGGATTTCACTAAATATTAATGGATGAGAATGATGAAAAGAAAATAACCTTTATCACTTCGTGGGGGTATGTTTCTATAGGGTAATGCCATTTGGACTAAAGAATATCGGTGCAACTTATATGAGAGCCATGACTACCTTTTTTCACGATATGATTCACAAAGAAATTGAGGTGTATGTGGATGATATCGTCATTAAGTATAAAAGAATTCAGACCACCTGGATGATTAACAAAGGTACTTTAAAATTCTAGGAGGTATGACCTAAAGTTGAATCCATCCAAATTCACCTTTGGAGTTACCGCAGGAAAGTTTTTGGGATTCATTGTTAGCAGGAGAGGTATAGAGTTGGATCCATCCAAGATAAAGACGATCCAAGACTTACCACTTTATAAGACCAAAAAGGATGTAATGACATTCTTAGGATGACTCAATTACATCAGTTGGTTAATAGCCTAGTCCACAATAATTTTGTAACCCATATTCAAGTTATTGAAGAAAGATGCTGCCAGTGGATGGACTGAAGAATGTCAGAAGGGTTTTGACAAAATTAAGAAGTCCTTATCCAATCCCCTGATATTGTTTCCACCAGATCCGGGGAAGCTGTTGTTGTTGTATCTATCTTTTACGGATAATGCATTTAGATGTGTGTTAGGGCAGTATGATGAGACAAGAAGGAAGGAGCAAACCATTTACTACCTGAGTAAGAAGTTTAGATCGTATGAAGAAAGGTATGCAGTGTTGGAGCAAACCCATAGCGCATTGACTTGGGTTGCGTAGAAGTTGAGGCACTACCTATCCGCGTATACCACGTCCTTGATTTCAATAATGGATCCACTCAAGTACATCTTTCAGAAACCAATGCCTACTAGAAAATTGGTGATATGGCAGATTTTGTTAAGCGATCTTGATATTGTGTATGTGACAAAAAAATTCATTAAAGGATAGGATTTAGCTGATCACCTCACAGAAAATCTAGTAGATCAATATTACATGCTACTTATGACCTATTTTCCTGATGAAGAGGTGTTGTTCATAGGAGAAGACATCTCGGAGCCATTTGATGGATGGAGAATGTTCTTTGATGGAGCATCAAACTTTAAAGGAATCGGAATTAGAGCAGTTCTAGTTTTAAAAATAGGTCAACATTACTAGATCTAGGCAAAGATTAGGATTCCTTTCACGAATAATACGACAGAATATGAGGCTTGCATTCTCAGACTTAGGATGGCAGTAGATATGAACATCTAAGAGTTCTTGCTGATAGAAGATTCATATTTGTTGATCCATCAGGTACAAGGAGAATGTACCATAAAGAATTTCAAAATCCTTCCTTATGTGCAATATATTAAAGACCTGAGTAAAAGATTCACGAATATTGAATTCAAACATGTCCCTTGAATTTAAAATGAGTTCACTGATGCCCTGGTGACACTATCTTTAATGATTTACCATCCAGATAAAAATTACATTGGTCCCATCAAGGTAGAGATATACGATCAATATGCATACTATTTCTATATAGATGAAGAACCAGGTAGAAAGCCGTGGTACTGCGATATCAAAAGGTTACTAAAAGTACTATCAAGTAGAAGAGGACGACGTTAAAGAGGATGGACAATCACTTTTTTCTTAATGGGAAAATCTTGTATAGGAAGACCCCAGACTTGGGACTGTTGCAATGTGTTGATGCCACGAAAGCCACAAGACTATTGGAGAAAATACATGTAGGAATATACGGACCCCAATTAATGGTTCCATGCTTGCGAAGAAGATTTTGAGAGTTGGATACTTTTGGATGACCATGAAAAGGAATAGTATCCGGTATATGCAGAAATATCACCAATGTCAAGTTCATAGGGATTTTATACGGGTCCCACCAAATGAGCTCAATGTGATGGATTTTCCTTACCCGTTTTCTACTTGGGGAATGGATGTTTTTGGGCCCATAGAGCCTCCTGCGTGTAACGAATATCATTTTATCTTGCTAGCTATCGACTATTTTACAAAATGGGTGGAAGCTTCAACACATAAGGACATAACCAAGAAGGTGGTACAAGATTTCATTTGCAGTAACTTAGTTTGTCGGTTTGGAATTTCAGAGTCAGTCATAATAGATAATGGGGCCAATCTTAATACCGGCCCTATGGGAGAAATTTATGAAACGTTTAATATCTCTCATCGAAATTCCATAGTGTGTCGACCGCAAATGAATGGAGCAGTGTAGTCAACAAATAAGAATATCAAGAGGATCTTGGGGAAAATAGTAGACGGTAATAGGGAATGGAATGAGAAGTTACCATATGCTTTGCTCGGATATCACACAATGATCAGAACATCCACTAGGGAAACTCCCTACATGTTGGTTTACTATTCAAAAGCAGTGACACCTGCAAAAGTAAAGATACCTTCTTTGAGAATCATCCAGGAGGTTGGTCTAGATGACGCTGAATAGATTCATAGCAGGATCAAACAATTGATGCTCATAGATGAGAAGAGATTGGACGTAATCTATCATGGTCAACTCTAGCAAAATTGAATGATCAAGGCATCCAACAAGAAGGTTAAGCCTCGTCGATTCACGCTTGGAAAGTTAATATTAAAGAAGATATTCCCTTACCAAGATGAAGCTGAATGGAAATTTGTGCCAAATTGGCAAGGTCCTTATGTAGTTCACCAAGTTTTCTTAGGAGGGGTAGTGATCCTTGCAAAAATGGACGACACAGTAAGCATGAAGCCGATCAATTCAGATGACATCAACAATTACTACATTTGAAGATATTAGGACTAGTTGTTATTTCCTTGCACTTTTACATTTTTCTCTAATATAGCAAAACTATATAATAGCCTGACGTCCCACAGTGGGATACGTAGACAGCCCGCATAGGGTCCAGTTTTCCTTAGAAAAACCCAAAAACATCATTTTTTCATGTATTTAGAACTACGCTCGACCTGACATCACTCGGTGGGATACATAGATAATCCTCATCGAATTCGATCTCTTCATATTTTACTTCCTTGTATTGAACTATGTCATGACCTAATTTTTATTTTTAGGATATGTAGGCAGCCTGAGTCAGGCTCGGTCATTGCATTCTCTATTTTAATTTGTCCCATTGTATTTAAACTACACCATGACCTGATTTCACTTGGATATGTAGGCAGTCTGAGTAAGACTCGATCGTTGCATTTCATATTTTCTTTCTCTACCCTCGAACTACATACATACCTTTTTTCTATTTTAAGAATACGTAGGCAACCTAAAAGGTTCGGTCTAACCTTTAGGAAAATCCCCTTTCATTCATAATATAGCCCCAGAATATAAGAGATCTCACATCCAAAATCATAGCATCGACGAAAGTCAAAGGAGCTTCACCCGAAGGATAAAGTTACGTAGGACGCGATCGACAAATGAAGGCTTAACAAATTTCAGAACATGTTATAATCTAAAAATGATTAAGGATTACTTTATATATACATAATATATTTATGGATATATATATATATATATATATATATATGTATATATATATATATATTTCAAAATACTTCCTACTTTCCCACCTACCAAGACTTTGAATTTGAGAATGATCGAGCAGCCAAGGAAGTGTTGTAAGATTCTGTAGACAAAGCCAGTATCCACAAGTCAACTCCAATCAACATCCCATCGTAGCTAAGAATTTTTATTTAAGTACAGGAAAACATGAATTGGAAGAGATTACATTGATTCAAGATTTTGAACGGGATCAGAGACATCATACAACTTATCACTACAACATGAGCCAAAATACTTTTCCCCTACTTTATTTTTCATATACATTTATCCTCACAAATTCTAAGAATTTTGTTTGAATTCTTTTGTAGGTACGCTGAAGACTCAAGTTAAGGCAACAAAGAAAGGGGCCCCTCATAGGAAAATTAGGCTATTTCACTTCTCCTAATAAACTCGGCCAATCGAAGCTATCAAACCTGACTACATCGAATAACTTCACCAATCAAAGAATCACCATCTAGTTGCATCAAATAACTCTGTCATATAAAGAGTGTCGTTTAACTTCAATAAAGTCAATCTTTTGCATTTTGTGGACTATTTAGAGCCTCCATATTTCAAGAAATATACATAATCAAATTAAATTAAATTTTGCATTGCGAAGATTGTGCATAAGCAAGCAAAGCGACCCTCTGCCATATCGAAGGATGTGAATGAGCAATATGACTCTCCGCCATATTGAAAGTTTTGCATCAGCAAGGGGGGCCCCCATCAAGTCGAAGAATATACATAAGCAACACAATGCTCCGCCATATCGGAGAAGCACATTTCAGCAAACAAAGCATGATCTACCAATCAAGGTCCGCTATCACAGCAAATACACCTAAATCCACCATGATGGTAGCAAGAAAGAAACTATATTTGTAGCATTAAATTGCAATAGAAATACCATCATCTAGTTCAGATCAAAGGTCACCTTGCAATAATGAGGCTTTTTACTTTTAATCAACTACCCCGCCAGTTAGAGGATTTACTCGTCAACCACTGCCCTCAAGTCGGATGGTATTTATTTCTCAACAATTACCCGCCAATCGGATGGTTTTTATTATTTAACAATTTTCCTCCGGATAGATGACTTATCTTTCAAATGCTTGCCAGTCGGATGGCTTTATTCTAGAACAAGCACTCAGTTGACGGAGGCTTTTTACATTTCGGTTATTGCCCCGCCAGTTGGAGACCTCCACAAACGGAGATCACTATACTACTTTGAATATCTAAACTTTACTCTTTAGATTACAATTTAAATTTATAATATTTGAAAAATAGGTATTTTCACCCTTTTTACCTGTTTTGCAGGACAACACACTACAATATCGACTTACCCTCGTAGCAGCAAAATGGGGAAAGCTAGCAGAATGTCAAGCGTCCCTAGCTACATCAAGGATTCTGGCAAAGAAGCTCAGCTTAACTCGACTCAATCAACCCATTTTCTCTGAGCGTCATAGCCCAGTGTTGTCTTAATCCAACACTGGGGCAATTTTTAAAAATTTGTAATCTCCTTTACTCTCAAAATACTCAGTATATTTAGCTATCCAATATCTCCTCATTCCCAGCAATCCCAAACAACCAATTGAGGGATAAGCACAACCATGATTCCATTTATTCTAAACTATTTGCAATCACCTTTGAAGGAATCAGTGTCACCATAATTCTACACTGGGATAAATTTTGAAATAGATTAAAAATTTGCTATAATTTGAAGTACAAATGGCCTGATTTCTTATGAAACCTGAGATATGTAGGCGTATCAAAAATTGGAGTCCAGCCATAATCTTTCAAAAAATTTCACCCGAGACAAAATTGGTTACGTCAATATGATTGCATAAGTTGGTGATATCCCAAATGCGTCCTAATATAAAGCATTTTTTCACCAGAGGTAGGCTTACGTAGTATTAGTTTGATGATAAATGATCAATTTAAACACATTTGTATTTGGGAATATGACTTTCGTTAAATAAAGGGCTTCAAGAGGTTACATCAAAATAGATTAATGAAAGCTTAAAACAAAGTACATGGATAGCCACAAGGGAATACAATGGGGTTGTCCCTACGATTCTTTAGGGAATGAAAGAAAGACGTACAATAAGGAAAGAAAATCTAGGGCCAAGTGGCATCATCATCCTCATCTCTACCCGTATCAGAATATGATCTTGGGTGGTATTCTAGGGATCCATCCAGATCACACTTAGGTGCTAAGTCATTATCTATTACCCCTCCATATTTGGGATTATAAATGTTGGAACCAAATTCTGAACCTTTCTGAGAGCCTTCATCCATCCATTCCTATGTGTCTTCCTCACGGTCTTCTTCGTTCTCTTCTTCTTCTTCTTCCTCTTGTTCCTCTAGGTCTTCCTCTGGATTGTCTTTAGTGTCCTCCTCAGTATATTATTTAGGTTCCTCCTCAATCACTAGAATTAGTAAATCAATGGAATATAGGACTATCTGATTATACATAGACGTAGTGACATCTAAATGGGGGAGAACCTCTTCCTTGGCCCATTTGACCCATTAAGTGTTTGTGAATTCTGAAAACCCATCCTCACTTGGTCGAGCTATGTGGCTTACTGTGGTGTGCCACATATAATATTCCAGTGTGAACTACTTCTCTCCTTCTATATTTAGCATAATCATGTAGTCCCATTCTATATGTAAGTTCATCACTCGTGTTGTTGGAATTAGGGCACCATAACTATCCTCATGCAGCACCATAACTGACCAAAGAGGGATATCCTGGATGACATCAAACTGTCTAAGGACTCTCAAAGGCGCATACGGTTAGATGCCTCATAGCCCAATCAACTCAATAAAGTACAAATGCCTAGTCTTGAAATCTAATCCTGTTATCCAAGAATATTTCCATTGATGGAATCCCCAGTAATATTGGTTAAAAACCCTCTCCACTCTTTCTCTCCAGTTGGCGCGATCCAATATCTTAATTGATTTTTAAGGCTTTGAATTTTCTACATTCATCGACTGTATAATCCATCTGTAGAAGGCGACGCTAGAAGTGTTCTATCGCCTAATTTGTAATAACATGTTGTAGCCTCCAAAAAAGTCATGCGCTCTAGAGCAGGCGGATAATGACCGAAATACCTCATCAAGGATCATGTCCACTAAGGTGAGTCTCTGTGGCTCCACAAAGATATTCATTACTATCGATAGAATATCGATGTCAACACAACGATATCTCATTGGGAAGATCAGAGTTCCTAAGAAATCCAAGACGAAGACCCACGATCGCATATACACCCATTGTCTATGGTACAAACAAACTCATTTTGATACTCGTCATAACTTTCCAGATGGCCATACCTTTTGAAAAGGTAATCCAGTTTTTTCTTCCCGTCCTCTATGTTTCTTAGCGATGAAAAGATACCAACCCTAAAAGACTTAAGAAATGCTCTTTTCTCATAGATGAGGGGAGTACCGGTAGCTTCTCTCTAAGCAGTAGTTCAGTGAAGTCACTAACTTCCTTGAGGGTGGGTGTAATTTTGAAATCTAAAAACCTGAAGGTCACCGTGGTCGGGTCCCAAAATTCCATCAATAGCATAATGAGAGTTTTATTGGTTGGACCCTCATTAGCGATAACAGAGCATGAAAGTATTCCCAAACTTTTGCACCATGCTCCACACAGATATTTCTCCACCAGTTTTACAGGTTGTCTAGGGATGAGATGACCATTTGGATGTTTGGCAGATTTGGATTAATATTTATTTGAAAGTAAAAGAAAAGGGTATTCTAAGTCATTTATTCCAAATCCATTATGTATTTTAGGTTGGACCATTCACATTAATCTTCACACCAAAATATATCCATAGGTTTGTAACCTTTGACAAAAGGGTGGTTTCCTAATTGCAATGACAATGACTTGGACCGTCTCGCCTAAGGTTTATGCAATATGACCTATTTCTTAAGTAAGATTTTTCCTAAATATTTGAGAGTAGGATTGAATAGCTGGGGGGAGACGCACAAACCTAATTGCACCGAGTCTAAAATTAGAGAATCCAAAGAAGGTTTAGAGGAGTGTAAGACACCCGTCGCGTGAACCACAATGTGTGAATTATGTACGGCCAAAGACTCGATTGGAAAATACAAGTGATAAAGCAGTAACAAGTGGTGTTTTCAAACAAATAAGGAATGCAAGTTTCGATTTGGTTTGCGTCCCTTTGTATGAAGCCAGATATAAATACATGTAAAGAAAATAACAAAATAAAAGCATGATAATCCTAAACTTAGCGTGTTAAGGTAAAAACCTAAGTTCATTAACATCCCAAGAAGAGTCTCCACGCTTTCGTGTCCTATTTCGAATCGATCGAAACAACACACTACATGCGGTGGCTTGTCGTAACTCTCTGATTTTGAAAAATTCATTTTTAGAGTTGCCACCTAAATTATTTAGAAAAATTAGAAAAAAATCATTTTTATGTGAAAACTTTGTTTTGATATTTTCAAAATATTTTGAGGTTTTGGGTAAAAATTTTGATTTCTCGAGGGGAAGGTGTTAATCACCCCCTTAGAGCCTATCCAAAGATAGTTCTTTGACTCAATTTAGGAAAATGCTTGAAAAAAATTATTTCATTATTTGCTAAACTTGTGACGAGAAAATCTCTATTATATTATTGGAAAAGAAACTCAAGCTATGTAAAGATGCAACGCCACCATATACAAGGAAATAATAGTTTTACTGCAAAGTATATATGTATTCGAATATACATAAGAAAAAGAAAAGTAATACAATTATTGCAATAATACATGTATTAGAAAGTAGTCTTATAATATAAAAATAATTAAAGGCATACGGAGTTAAGTACATAACTAAAGTCTTTATAGAGTAAAGAAATATTGCCCTAATTTGTGGCATTTATTTATAAAATATGTGTATTCAAGACGATACGAAAATTTACTGTTTTAGCTGTGCAATTTTCATGGATGGTAACTAGGATAAAAATAATATATAATATATATGTTTATATATATTGTAGAATTGAAACAATGTGTAAGTAATAATAATAATATAGTAATGGTATTGTAATAAAGATAATAGTAATAATAATAATAATAGAAAAAATGTACCTTATATATGATAGCGTATAACATATATGTTACCTTGTATTTTTGAGTTTTTGTAATATGATAAAGGAAAACTCAAGCAAATGTTGAAAATTAAAAGGTTAGAATTGTTCTTGTTGAAATAAATTAACGAATAAGCTGTTTAAAAAACCTGAGTTTTTTAACAATTTGCTTTCCTATAAAATTAGATTAGAAATTTCATTTTTTATTTGTGAAATCTTGATAGATTGGAACCAAGTGGGAAATAAGATCTGATAGCATATGTATTTTTGATTGAAATAAAGTATAAATAATAATAATAATAATAATAATAATAATAATGAAAATAATAGTACTAGTAACTGTAGAAAAGGTAATGATAATAATTATAATAATAATAATATATCTTGTGTATAATAACATAAATATATATACCTTGCGTTTTTGAGTCTGTAAAAATTGAGACTCAAAATAAGTGTTGAGAAATAAATAGAGTGGAGTAAAATGTTGGTACTATAATCCATTAGTGAAAAAAAATGAGTAGTTGTTGAAGATAATTACTTTGGTCTTTATATGGTTAATTTAAAAAAATGATTTGAATCCCCTTTTCCTAAAAATCTGCCCTTACCTTAGTAAATAAATAACTATATTTCACCATATCATTTCTAGGCGGTTTATAAGGGTTTAAATACGAAGTCAAACAAACAATCAGTAATAACTCATAAATAAAGATGTTAGTAAACAATATTAGATACTACAAATAAGAAAATAAGAACAAGACTGAAGAGGAGGAGGCACTAGATATTGTTGACGCGAACGAGGCTACTAGATATTAGCATATAGAGGCAGGTACTAGTCGCTCTCTTATTTGGGCAGAGATGAAATCTCATTTCATAACTCCAAACGCGCTCCAGGATGTACATGGAATAAGAGAAAAACAAAGATTAGTGTAACTAAAATTTGACACTTTAATAATGTACATAAGTAATAAGGACAATGCAATAACAAAATTTGAACCTTTCAAAGAAGTGAACTCTCAAAGTCCACCAAAACCAAAACATGTAGAAAGCAACCTAAAAAGTTCAAGTCAAAGGTTCAAGTCAAAGGTTCATCTTGGTAACCTACAATCCAGAGAGCTTTCATGTTGGTTTCTTAAGGAAACATAATTGTTAAGTCTAGTCAAAGGGTCAAAATACATACTAATGAAACTTATAAAGCTTTAAGCAAGTTCAATCATTTCAAATATCTTAATCACTTAACAACAGGATACATGAGCAGTACGTTTGCATGTCTATACTATATAGAGGGATCAAAGTAGACGGAAAACTAAGTCTAAAACTTACGCTGGAATGTTAACGTAAATAGATATTAATTCATATTATACCTAATTCATCTGTTCTTTCATCTCTATAACTAAGTGGAAAGTGACACACAAAACTTCAAACCATATTTCTTCTTGATACAAAGTGAACATTAGAGAATTTAAACAAAGAAAAACTTGAGATTAGACATTAAATGGAACCATTTGGTTTAAATTGATGGAGTTCTCTCTTCCCCAAAGAGAGAATTCTATCCTAAATTTCAACTTTTTTAAAAAAGAATAGAAAAACTTATTTATTCATGGTATCTTACTAGAAAAATATAATCAGAAGTGGTACTAATAACTTTGAATTTCTATGAAGAAAAAAATTCAATGACAAGATACAAAATCTATGTTGAACATCTTTAGACATACCTTGTTGAAACAATTCCCACAACTAATTGAAGAAAAGGATGTAACTAAAGATTACACATGATCAAAATGAGGAAGAAAATATTTCGAAGACGCAATAATATCACATTAAAAAAAGCAGTGGCAACCTTTAACAGGAAAAGAAGCAATCATGTTTGTTAGTTAAAATTTAAATTTCCATACTTCCTCATGTTAGGTGTTTCATATACATATTCAGACAAATAAAATTGCACGGTTTAATTTCTTCCGCCAAAATTAATCATGTCAAGACTCAACAAATCATTCATGGGCTTATTTTAAGTTTCTTATCCATTTCACTTCTCATGTTGAAGCTATTGACTTGGGCAAACATATGAAAATGTGAACAAACTGCAACTATTCAAAGTTTTCAAAATTGATAGTTACATCCCATTCAACAAAACTTTAGAACGTAAAGCAATGCCATTATTACACTAGTTACTTGGGCCAAGTAGATACAATTTAGAACAATAATTACCATGCAAGAAGCTATTCAAACTAATTAAAATCTACCTTAACAGTGAGTTTTAAAACTACTTGAACACATTAAGATTTAGGTTTCTACTTCCATACTTATGGTATAAAAACAAACAAAATTACGTACTAATAATAGTAAATTATATACAAGGTTTGAAACTCGTGAAGCCACATTTTCATATTAAGTGAGAAGTTGAGAATCCATTTAAGTGCGGGTTTTAAACTGAGATATGTTAAGTAACTAAAGTCATGTTCAAATATTCAAGTAAATGGTTGCAAAGATTCCATGATAGAAAACAAACATACGTATAAATTTGAACGTTTTAAAAATCCCTTCCATCATAAAATGTGGCTGTCGAGATCTTGCAAAAACACTAACCAAACATACACATAGTTAAGTCATTATTACCCGAGTAAAGCATCTGGACCAATATCAAGATAACCTCAAAATGTTCACTTAAATGTTTACAGAAAAATTTAAATCTTCATGGAATGTGTTTTGAGCTTATTAAAGGGTTTAATAACCTACTAATGTATTGTCAAGTATGTACAAAGCCCAACGATGCGAGAACTACCATTTCAAGTTCTCATTTGTGACGAACAAAACAAAACATTCAATTTCAGTCCAAAAAAATCAAACTTTATAGGTTCTTATTTAAACTAGATCCCACACAAACATATAATCTAATAAGAAATATAAATAAATGACAAGAAAAACTATATTTACTTCCTATACTTGCACTCACAATCAAATAGTCTTAAGTCGCAAACATCCACACACAACACACGGTTAAAAATTTACAAATTATGTAGTCAAGATGGAATAGGATTTACTCTTATGACTATTCATGAAATTATATCAGACTTGCATCAAAACATAAAGGAAATCAAAACGAGAACAAACCAGAACCTATATACACATATCTACAGAACCATGTATTCATAAAATGACTTTCAGAATCAAGACTACATTTCATTCGCAAAATCTAAAATACAACAACAATAACAACAACAACAATGGAGCAAATTCCATTCTCGACAGAATTCAAATAGAGAAGGAAAAAGAAAATAAAACAAAAATGGGGTGGATTCGCACCTTTTTTGGTACAGCAAAATCGAGGCCTCAATGTTAGGATCTTCCGGTGGATAGAAACTCAAACCAAGGAACTCTGATCTTGGACCAAAATTGGAAAAAAAACTAATAATTTTAAGACCCCTTTTGTTTTCGCCTCTCAGCTTCCTTAATTTTTACCCTTTTCCCCGGAGCTTTTTGCTTGTGCCTTGGGGGTTAAAGAATAACCATATTTAAAGGACAAATTCAGACTTTAAAGTCCATATTTGAAGCTAAAATTTGAAGAAAAAAATACAAGAATTGAGATAGGATTTGAATTTCAAATCCGAATCTCCAACTTTTTCAGAGTTATGATGATGAATTTTAAAGATTTTGAATTCTTTCCCCCAAAATGGTGCCTAATTTTCCCATTTTTACGGATTTACAATCCTGGAGATGACAAGATGTGATCAGTCCCACTGGGTGATAGCCATGGTTGCCATGGCATAACTATCAGCCGCCTATGGCAGCTATTTCAGGAGATGGAGGAGAGAAAGAAGAAATAAAAGGGTCTATGGTTATTCATGTTGCTGTTTTGCAAAAAAAGATAAGAGACAGTCGGTGTACATGTATTGGGAGTGGGAAAAGCCATATAGTGGGCTGATTTTGTTGACTTAAATTTAGACCATCCGATCGTTTCAGCGAACAGTTTAGATTTTAAATAAATAAATAAATAAATATATGTGTATATATATATATATATATATATATATATATATATATATATATATATATAAAGAGAGAATTGAGAATTTTAGGGACATTGTATTAGAAAATAATTAATGGATCTATGATTTTGTGTTTATTAGGTGAATTTTGCACTTCTTTGCTGATGTAGTGGCGTAGGATTGGTTAGTATGATGTGAAAATTGGTCTGGGTTTTAGACCAATTTTTGACTTCTTTGACTGAAATTTGAAAATAACAATTGGGTTTAGATATAATAAAGCTCGAATTGAATTAATGTTGATCCAGATACTTTTTTCTCATCAAAATTAATGTTATCGATGCCTCTTATCATGCTATTTTTTTTTGATACACGTATATAAATTATTGACATAATTTTGTATGCCTATCCAATTTAAGAATTTGCAATTTTAATTTTTATCTATCAAGAATCATACTTTTCAACGCAAACTAACATGCCCAACTTGTTGTATTACTCTATTCATTCAAGTTCAACTTTCAGTGGACCCTAGCCTTAGAATTTAATTCAAAATAAGGCCCTACATTATGATTTTAGTCTAATTCAAGGCTCCTACGTACAAGCATTATAGAATCAAAATATTTTGCATGAAAATACACATATAAACTTGTTTATACAATTAATAAATTAATACATAACCATTAGGAGTCGAGAAAGTTACTTTTTTTATGATGAACGGGAAGTGAACAATGAAGAACTCAATCAAAATCAAAGTTAGAACCTATTTTTAGTTTGTTGGGACAAGTTAGTATCTCAAATAAGTGTCAATTTAGTCTTTACTTGGGGTTAGTTTATGTTTTAAGAGAGAAGTTTAAATTCAATGACAAAAGTGAAGTTTTGAGGATTTGAATGAGTTAGAATGAGGTTAAATGTGTTTAAATAAGGATGGGGGGCTGTTTTAGGTCATATATGTGTTGGTGGACCCAAAATTTTAATTAAAATTTGAGCCCACTCATGACCTAGTCACGGGAGCTACTTGTGCCTGCCACCTGCGGCCAGGCATGGGGTGCAAGTTCCACCTGCGGCTAGCGGGTGCAGGGCCAAAAATTTTAGCCCGCTTTCCTTCAATTCAGACTTGGCTTTTTGATATTTTTCAGCTACTCCCGAACCTAAGTTTATGGTCCAAAAAGTATGATTTTGTGCCAAAGTCCACAAATTTTCATTCTTTTTCTCAAAATTTTGCCTTTTCAATTTATTGCTCAACTTACCTGACTCGTGTGGGACTTATGACCATGGTGGATTGATCACACCATACCCTTACCTAGAAATCAATGAATGTAGCAATTTTACCGTATTCCGGGCAAGTCTATAAGCTAAAAAACTATAAAATAAAAACAACAAAAATATGACACTAAAATAGAGGGTTGGCTCCCACTCAATGCTTGATTTAATGTCGCGACACGACAAGGTTGTGTTGGTTACTTAGACTTCATCAACAAGCCCATGGGTTGTCTCCCATGCAGTACTTGATTTAGCATCACGGTACAACACGGGTATCTTTATCACTCAGAATGCATCAAGATACCCATATGTGTACCCTCCAGGGTCATCAAGACAAGTGAGGCTTGCTCAAGTGGTTGAGCACCTCCACCTTTAACCGGTAGGTTGAGGGTTCGAGTCACGCTGGAGGGGAAGTGTGGAAACACTATTGATCCTCCTAATGATGAGAAAAAAAAAAGAAAAAAAAGGGTCATCAATATAATCAATCACCACTCTTATGTCGGTAGATTGCTTCATTGATTTTTAAATGTTAAATATGGCTTCCTCACCGTTGACTCTTAATTCCAGCTCTCCTTTCTCTATGTCAACCATTGCTCTACCTATGGCCATAAACGGTCTCCCCAATATAATGGGTATCTCGATGTCAACCTCACAATCCAGAATGATAAAGTCAGCCAAGAAGATGAAGTTGTCCACTCTCACAATCACATCAAAAGAGATTCCCACAAGTTTCTTTACCATGTGGTCAGCCATTAATAGCCACATTAAAGTATGTTTGGGAGGATTCAAGCCCATTTTCTTGAATACGACCAATGACATCAAATTTATGTTGGCACCTAAGTCACATAAGGCTCTGGCAAATCGAGATGACCCAATAGTACATAGTATAGTGAATGCTCCGGGGTCACCCTTTTTTTAGCCAAAGACCTCATAGTGACTGCACTAAAGTAGTGTAAGCTATCAACATCCTCAATCATAGCTCTTTTTTTCTTTGTGACCAACTGCTTCATAAACCTGGCATACCCAGGCATCTGCTCTAACGCCTTGAGAAGAATATTCAAGCTTAATTTCTTTAGCATCTCAATAAATCACTTGAATTTTTCTTCCTCTCTTTTTTCCTCAATTGATGAGAAAAAGGTGGGGGCGATCTTTGAATCTCTCTTATTTTCTGCTCAACACCTAATCCTTACCTATTTTCTTAGCAACTACATCATCACCATATATTTTCTTTTCTGACTTTACAATAGGTGTCTCATCAACAAAAGCTTCTGCAGTAGGCAGTGAGGGATCCATAATAGTCATACCACTCCTCGTGGTAATGGCAGGAACATAATCGTTATTTTTTTAGATTCTGCACAGTGTTGCTCAGAAGGGTACCTGGCTGCCTCTGGTTAAGAGTTGCTGACATCTGCCTGAATTGGTACTCCAACTGCTTGATAGCAGTTGCATGAGATTTGAACTTTTGGGTCAACCCTAAAATGTCGGCCTTAATCTCCTTAAGGACGATCTCTTGATTTTCTTGATCCTTCATCAGCTTAGTCAGCAACTCTTCCATTCTTGATTCTGCATTTCTTCTACCAAGTAGAATGTACCTATCTCCCTTTTTATATAGTTATCTTTCTTCCTCCAGTCATCATCTCACTCTCTACTATGATCTCTATATTTGTCATAGTAGTTTTGACCTTGGTTCCCTTGTCCTTGGGCTCAGAAACCCACCAAATGATGTTCTAGATAATTTTCTTTCTCCTCCAATTCTGAATCATAAAGTTTGGAAGCCGACCCTTATACTGCTATTGCATTCATTTTCTTAGAAGTTTTTGCTGCAATTTTCTTTGCTAGTACCCCTAGATCAGTTCTTAGCAGTGCAATTTCTTGCGTTACTGAATTATCAGCTACTTTCTGGTTGTAGGAGGCACTAATAGCATATGTGTCAGATCCCCTCTCGGCCTCCTAAGTTTGCCACCCTCGATTAGTGAGTGAGATCTGATCTAGAATCTCTGAAGCTATTTTCTAGCATAGCCTTCTAAAGATCCTCTAGATATGGTGTCTACCATGGCTCTGGAGTTGATGGTCAAGGCTCGGTAAACTATATCCACTAACCTCGTCACTGACATCCAATGGTTGGGCACTATACTCAGCTTCTTCTTGAACCTGAACCATACCTCTTACATAGATTCTGACTATAGCTGTCTGAAATTATAGATATCATCCTTAAGCTACAACATCCTAGATAGAGGAAAGAACCTGTTCAAGAATTTCCAATGCAACTCATTCTATGTAGTGATAGAGCCTCCTGGTAGTACCCCTAACCATAAAGATGTTTCTCCTATAAGTAAGAAGGGGAACAAACTCAATCTAAGTGCTTCCTGATTCACCCCTGGATTTGTATACAAACTACAGATCCTGATGAAATTGTCAAGGCGTAAATTTACATCATTTGTAGGCAGACCTGCAATCACACCCTTTAGATTTAAGAACTGGATCATTGCACTTGTTATGTCAAACTTGATTCCTGGAGGTAAAACAGGAGGAATAATGGATCCAGTCTCTGCCTGCTGAATGTATCCCAGATCTTCTTCATTATATATATATATATATATATGGATATACTGATATGCTGGGATCACTTGAACACAAGCATCTATCACTCTATTCTGATTTCTACCAAGTGTTGTTTTGCGGTCTGCTTTTTGTCTTTGCTTAGCTAGCTCTGCCTCTCGAGCTGCCCACTGAGCTTCTTCTGTTGCCCTCCTCCCATTATCAACTTGAGATAAAAGCTCATTATTCTATTGATTAACAACATCCTATACTCCTTCAGGAGGAAGGGGAGGTACAACCTCACGAACCCTTCAAGATTATCATCTCTTTTTTGATCCACCATCCTACTAGGTGTTTGTAGGATCCTCTCTGGATGTGGATTCATAGGAGTAAGGTATTGCCTCTACTCTTTATACTAGGCATACACAGATGTATGACCAACTATGAACCAAAATAAAAAAACCTATAAAATACAATAACTTCAATTCATAAATCAACACTATATTCACCGGCAGCAACACTAAAATTTGGTGATGTCCAAGATATACCACATCTCAAAAGATAATACGGTCACTTCCAAATATACTAACCCAATAAAGGTTGGGGACGAATCCCAAGGTAATAAGTGGAATCATGGCTCTCAGCTATTATAATCAATGGGCGAAACTGGAAAAGTAAATGGGGGTTTTGAGTATTCCCAGCGCCCAATTGCACACGTAAGTGTACATAGTCTACCAAGTAATATAGTGGCCTTTAATAAAACTGACTTATCGATCCCACAAAGACTACATTTGGCAACGATTTGATTTCAGTTCACACTGTAGATTCAATTGATGCGAGGGTAACCAAATAAATAGTTTGAAAATTGTAAATTAAAACAAAACAATGCAGAAAGTAAAGGTCTTGAGACAATCAATAAGAGAAAACCCAGGATTGAAGCACTCTGAACAATCATATTATTCTTTTGGATTTGATTCATTAACTTTCTTATCTTGGTTGTTGATTCATAGGGTTAATTATGTAATTATGGCTTCCCAACCTCTAATTTATTACCTAAGTTGAACCTTACTCCTACATCATTGAGCGGGGATGTAATAATTCACTTAAGTTCTTAAAAAATATCATCCTACATATGAATAAAGTAAGGTATTTAAGTACATCCCTGTCCTAGATACTAATTCAAGTTTCTTATTTTATAAAGAATCAAGAACCATACTCTTCTTATTCCCATATTTTATTGCCCTATTCCCTCTCCTGAGTTTACAAGACTGAAAATGGATGTATTATAAGGGTTGGGAATCCTTAAAATAATTATAAGAAGAATAATCAAACAATCAATATTAATAAGAAAAGAAAACAAACTTAATCGATAGCAATAATAATCATGTTCTTGGCTTCTATCCTGGAAAGAGGGCGTTTAGCTACGCATAGTCGTAATCGCAATCACAATGTTGTAATTAACAATTAAAAACATGTATGAACTAAATGAAATTAATGAAACCTAATTATGAAGTGTTAGCATCCCCTTGGTCTCCAAAATATGTCAAAATATATGTAAAAATGTGATACAACATGTATATATAGCATAAGGGTAAGCCAATTCCATCTAGGAGTCAAATTAGCTTCAAATGCCCAGGTGTGGAGTGGAGCATGTGTCGAACCTTCTATTACTATGGAATGGGGCATGTGTCACACCATGTATTACCCTGGAATAGAGTATGTGACGCATTCTAATCGGATGACCTCCCTGGAATTTGTCCTCTGAATTTTGGTTAAGTGTTGGTGCTTCCTCCTTCCATTCCTTGTCTTGTGGTGTCTTTATATTGATTTTACAGCCTATTTAACATCAAAATATCATAATATTCATCTCCAAAATCATTATACATAATCACACCACACGAATTAGAAGCACAAACAACACTAAACCCATTACGATGAATGAAAAACAAGAGCTTAGACTAGGTTGAATTCCATGATCTTTCACTTCAAGTTCCCACTCTTTCTTTGGCTCATATGAACTTTGTACACTACTAAAACTTGGTTCCACATATAATAACATATTTAAAAACATAATTAACACATATAACTCAATAGAATTCAATAAGATAGACTAGACAAGCAACTAGCTCAAGCTAGAACAACTAGTTTTCTCCATTGAACTCTAATTGACTCTTTTAAGTACAAACTTGTTTGGAAATCATTTTAAACCTTTTGAAAACATGATTTAACACTTCTATACACATTTATCTCATTATCAACCTATATAGCATAGAATCATCCTCAAAATAAGGCTAAAAAGGCTAGAATAGTGATGCTAGAATGCATAAATACACCCAACATCACCACGCCACACTTAAAGTCTTGTTCGTCCTCGAACAAATCTTAAATACAATCATCATCAACTAAGGAGACTCTACATTTCTACTAAATTCATGACACTCAAGTTAGCACTACATTTACTACATAGAATGCAAGTTACTACACCAAACATGTTATTTACACAATTGAAAGCTCATGAACACTACTCTAAAATATCTTAGCCACAAGAATTGACTCACCTAGTGGCAAACTCATGCCTATTGCTCAATCAAGGACATCATACAAATCACCCACATTCATCAAGCATGTTCCCTCACAATCAAGAGACTTACCCATAATCACTCATAATAAAGTAATTCATAATATGATGGGTACAAGAATCAAATTACGCTCACTCTTACAAGGAATTCACAAGTTACACACAATGAACCATAGGCTTGCCCTTAGTGTAATGCTCCACTAATAGTTGAATGTGAATATTAGGACCAAGTTGATCTTTTACGAGTTGTAATATAGGCTAATGGATGGGTAGGAACTAGTTGGAAATAGTGACAAATCTCTCTAAGCGGATTAATACACTACATTATTCATTTAAAAAAAATCTCCAACAACCAAATTACACTATTTTTGTCTACCCATACCTTTTGTTTTTTCCCCATTTCTTTTAAGCATTTTCACAAACATATTGTGGACGCGTAGCTTACTACCATAAGAATCTAATTTTTTCTCCTTTTCACAATCATGGAAATATTTTTAGCATAAATTATATCACAACCATCCACCACACATCAATTATACACCAAAACCCAGTACCTTGTGGCATCAATTTCACCCTTTTCTTCTTCAATTTCTCACCCTCCTTACTAATTCAATTTTTCATTAAAGCACTTAGGTGCTTTATGGATGAAATTATGGTCTTATCAAAGAAGGGATTAGGGTACCTATGAGATTGCCAAAGAAAAAGCTAAAGGCTCAATAGGGGTTTAACTATGATTAAGCACTAAGAGTAGGACAAAAAGAAGATATAAAATAAGGCTATCAAAGAAATGCCTATATTATCTCCTAAACCCAAATTCTTTAATTCACTTCACATACATACTAGGCAAGTTCTAGACATCATATGCAACAAAGAATATACAAAAATCTCACATCACACATGGCACATGCTCAACTCAATAGGACCATCTAGACTCCCAACCAAACAGTAGCATAAATTCAAAATTAAGACAATAAGTACAAGAGTCACAAACATGAGCCTAAGAGTCTCAAAAGTAGCAATTCATTCAATCAACATGCTTTTTCCGAAAAAAAAACACTTGCATCATGTAATCACAAATAGCACCAACAAAAATATCTCACACAATTTTTTTTAAATTGATCCAAAATTTGGGAATTTCCCCACCCCATACTTAAAAGTCCACTTTGTCCCCAAAGTGAATTTTCAAGGTAAGAGATAGAAATACTCCTTAAGGACTCTAGGCTTAGCTAGCAGCATCCTTTGAATTCATGGGATCCATGGGACCCCATACTTCATCTTTGACATGTTTCAAGCTCAAGTTATGGTACTCAGACTTCTCATTAACCTGTGAATCAACCAAAAACAAAAACTACATGATATAAAAACAAAAAAATAAAAAGAAAACATACCTAATTAACTTGGGTTTCCTCCCAACCAGCACTTGATTTAGTGTCGCAACACGACCTAACTCAACTCAACCATATTCCTACATCTTTTTCCTCACACTTGGAGGCTATTCTCTTATCCTTTTCAGCCCTCTTGGGAGTGAATTCTCAAGAGAAGTAAGTTTCTCAACCTTAGCCTTTTTAGGCTTATCAACTTCTATCATG
Organism: Capsicum baccatum var. pendulum; assembly: GCA_030864225.1. NCBI lineage: Eukaryota > Viridiplantae > Streptophyta > Magnoliopsida > Solanales > Solanaceae > Capsicum > Capsicum baccatum. Next base: position 101,383,850 of record CM061554.1, on the reverse strand, counting down.
TCAGACTTAGGAGATCAAGTCTTACGATGCTTAATTAGGTAGTTTGAAGAGGTCTTTTGTGGACCTGCTACCCCACACTTGTCCCCTTTAATAAGATTGATCATACACAAATCTTTAACTTGGGACATAATTTTGGGTGCTTTGTATACATCAAACACCACCTCTTCATTCTCTACCCTTATTTTGAGTGTGCCTTTTCTAACATTAATTAACACTCCTCTGGTTGCTAAAACTGAATGCCCTAAGATGATTGACACCTATTCATCTACCTCAAAATCAAGAACAATAAAGTCAGCAGGTATAATGAATTTACCAACCTTTATGAGGACATCCTCAATTATTCTATCTGGATATGTGAATGACCCATTTGCCAATTGCAATAGCTCTCCCAGGCCCAAAGTTTTAAGTAATGATATGGGCATCAAGTTGATGCTTGACCCAAAATCACTCAGAGCATGGACTTCTTTACTCACAACTTGGATGGGGATGACAAAATTCCCTTGATCTCTCAATTTCTTAGGGATTTTCTGTGTTATCATAGCGCTACACTCTTCAGTGAGTGTTTTAGCTCCCATATCCTGCAATTTCACCTTTTTAGCCACCACATCCCTCAAGTACTTTGTGTACTTGGGCATACTCTGCAAAACATCTTATAAAGGTAAGTTAATATAAAGCTCTCTGATGTATCAAAGAACTTCTTAAATAGTGAATCCTCCTTCACTTTAATTTGACTTTGAGGGAAAGGTAATGGTAGTGTCTTCGTTACTTCTGATTCAACAATTTTTTCTTTTAAGTACTCAGACTTTCTTAATTTTTCAACAACTTCTTCATTTACCTACGGGGTCACCACATCAGCATCTTCCTCATTTTTTACCTTTGGAGGTTCTTCTTGAAGCTCTTTACCGCTCGTCAAGGTAATTACCATGACTTACTTTGAATTTTCTGTGTTAGCTGGTAATCCATCTTGTGGCCTAGTATTTACGCTTGATTTTTTTTCCCTACATTCAACTCTAGACTTCTTGTGGCCACTTGCAAATTTTTTAAGTCTACAACAAACTATGTCAGATTAGATAAGATCTATTTCATCATCTCCCCTATATTATTGCTGGACTAATTTGGTTGGGCCTGTGGTTTTGGGGCATTCCATGGATGAGTCTACCACTTCATGTTTGATACAAGCATGAGGAGCACCAAGAGCATAAGATATTATCCAAGGTTCAAGATTCGGAATTGGCAAGCAATTGAAGTCCTTTTGGAAAATTTTGAAGCCTTGTTTAAGAGAAGAAAAAGAGGTGGACTTATAACTCAATAGGCACGTCAAGTGAAGGGAATTAAAGAAATTTTTCACTCCAAAGTAACACTCAAGATGTGCCCCAATTCCCTCCCCCATTAAGGGTGTTTTTGACATTTCCTATGTAATAGTATAAATAGACATTTTATCTTTCATTCTCATTAATTTTTGAAGAATATTGAAATATTACTACTTAGAGTGTAGTTCTTAGTCTTATTTTAGTGTAGATACCAAAACTTGAGTGTTTTAATTCAATTGAATGGATTTTTATTTGTGTTGAACATTTGACAAGAAAGGTGTGATTGAGGGAGTGTGAATTCCATTGGTTCACCTAAGAGTGAGGTTTGATCTTATAGTAGTGAGGAGTGTTTGAAGGTTTGATACACCTTCTTGTGCTAATCATTAGTGGAAGTGAAGGTCTCTCTATCTATATTTGCATTTATGCAATCTTCTTCTTCATCCCCCTTCTATATGTGGTTTTCTTTGTATTGTGGTTGCTGATTTTTGTATCTTGAGTCCTTAATTTTGTTTTTAGTAGTGGATTCTTGTATCAATGTTGTAGGCATTACCATAATTTGGACTTTGAGCATCGCTAACATACATCACTAATTCTGGATTTAAAGCACACATGGTCATTGCATGACCACTATTTCCACATACCTCACACCAACCTATAGATTATTGGATAACATTAACTATGGTTGTAGGTTATGCTTCTCCCAACTTCATGCCGCTGAAATGAGTGTTGATCAAATTTTTTAAGGCAGAAACCTGTGCTGATAAGACTGTGAAATAGTCCACCTCCATTACACCCATAATTCTTTTCATGGCACTTCTATAATCTGAATGCCACTCTTTATTTCCTTATGCTATGTGGTTCAGTAATGTGTACAGCTCATCATAAGTCAACTCCAGCGCTTGACCACCTGCAGTTGAATCTAGAAAAATCTTTGTATTGTGATCAAGAGCTTCTACAAAAGTATGTGCAAGTACCTTATTAGACTGTTAGTGGCGTGGACACTCCTGAAAAAGAGCCTAGAAGCGTTCCCAAGCATGATAAAGGTTTTCATCAGGCTTTTGTTTGAAGGTGACTATCTCACTATGAAGTCTTGCTGTCTTACCTGATGGAAAGAATCTGATGAAGAACTTTCTGGCTAAGTCATCCCATGATGTGATTGAATTGGTTGGCTCCACATTCAACCACCTTTTATCTTCCCCCAAAAGTGAATGGGGAAATAGTGCCAGGCTCACATAGTCTGAACTCACCCCAGTCGAAGTGAATGTGTCAGTAAGCTCAATGAAAGTCTGCAAGTGGACTTACGGATCCTCGTGTGAAAGCCCTGCAAATTGTCCACTACTAATAAAAAACTTCACCATATTGTGTTTCAACTCGAAATTTCCCCAGTTTCCAGTCTTTAAATGGGGCAAGTTAAATTTGTTGGAAGTGGGTCTGCCACTTCCCCAATAGTCCTGCACGTTACTTGTTGTTCCTCAGTCATTTGTGCAGGATTTTCTTGGTCTTATTGGATTTGAGGAATTCGTGGGAGAAGGATTGCTTCTCTCCTTTGTTGATGGTAAAGTTGCTCGGGTTTGGAGCTTGGTTTAACCAACTGCTTATCCCTTGCTAGCCTACCACTTTAAAAAATTGTTTCCTGTAATAATAAAACCAATACTAAGTGTAAAAACACCAAATAAATTTGAAAGTAAAACTAAAATAAACAATTGCAAAAATACAAGTTTCGGGCAATGGTGCCAAAAACTTAACAACGCCCAAGAGCACATGCAAGTGTACGTAGTCTACCAAGTAATATAATGGCCTGAAAGAAAGCCGAGTTATCGATCCCATAGAGACTAGATTTGGAAATGATTTGATTTCAGTTCACACTTTAGATTCAATTGATGCGAGAGTAACCAAACAAAGAGTTTGGAAATTGTAAATTAAAACTAAACAATGCAGAAAGTAAAGGTCCTGAGACAATCAATAAGAGAAAACGCAGGGTTGAAGCACTTTGAACAATCATATTATTCCTTTGTATTTCATTCGTTAATTTTCTTATCTTGGTTGTTGATTCATAGGGTTAATTGCGCGATTATAGTTTTCCAACCTCTAATCTATTACCTAAGTTGAACCTTACACCTACATCATTGAGTGAGGATATAGTAATTAACTTAAGTTCTTGAAAAATATCATCCTTCATATGAATCAAGTAAGGTATCTAAGTACATCTCTATCCTAGATACTAATTCAAGTTTCTTATTTTATAAAGAATCAAGAACCATACTCTGCTTATTCTTATGTTCTATCGCCCTATTCCTTCTCTCGAGTTCACAAGGTTGACAATGGATGTATTCTAAGGGTCACAAATCCTTAAAATAGTTATAATAAGATTAATAAAACAAACAATATTGATAAGCAAATCAAACAAACTTAATCCATAGCAATAATAATCATGTTATTGGCTTCAACCCCGGAAAGAGGGCGTTTAGCCACGCATAGTCGTAATCGTAATCAAAATATTATAATTAATGATTAAAAACATGTATGGACTAAATGAATTAATAAAAACCTAATTATGAAGTTGTAGAAGCCCCTTTCTCTCTAAAATGTGTCAAAAGATATGTAAAAACGTGATACAACATGTATATATAGCATAAGGGTAAGCCAAGTTCGTGTAGGAGTCAAATTAGCATCAAAGTGGAGAGTGCGTCATACCCTATATTACTATGGAATGGGGTGTGTGTCGAACCTTGTATTCACCTGGATTATAGCATGCGACACATGCTAATTGCATGACCTTTCTGTAATTGTCCTCCAAATTTTGGTTAAGTGTTGGTGCTTCCTCCTTCCATCCCTTATCTTGTGGTGTCCTTCCATTGATTTTCCAGCCTCTTTAACATCAAAATATCATCATATTCAGCTCCAAAATAATTCTACATCATCACACCACACGAATTAGAAGCACAAACAACACTAAACCTATTACGATGAATTAAAAACAAGAGCTTAGACTAGGTTGAATTCCATGATCTTTCACTTCAAGTTCCCACTCTTTATTAGACTTATATAAACTTTGTACACTTATAAATTTTTTTTACACATATAATAACATATTTAAAACCATAAGGAACACATATAACTCAATAGAATCCAACAAGATAGACTAGACAAGCAGCTAGCTCAAGCTAGATCGACTAGTTTTTTCCATTGAACTCTAATTGACTCTTTTAAGTACAAAATTGTTTGGAAATCACTTTAAACCTTATGAACACATTATTTAACACTTTTATACATATTTATCTCCTTATAAACCCATAAATCATAGAATCATCCTTAAAATAAGGCTAAAAAGGCTAGAATAGTGATGCTAGAATGCATAAATATACCCAAGATCAAGTATCACTATCAGATTAGTAGCAACTATCAAATTCTGTTATAATCAATCGTAAGTGAACACTAGGATTATGTCCCCCCGGATTCTCAACTTCATAGGCTTTTCATGCTTTGTTGAGATAACCCGATACCTTGCATTCAAATTTGATAAGTTATGGACCTTCTATAGTCTTTTGAACGAGCAAAAGGATTTCACCCTTTACCTTTTGAGTCTAAGTATGTCATCTTGCTAACCCTTATCTTGATCCCAGTTAACTATTACCTTTTGAGTCTCTAGTTATTAGATGAAATCTAATCATCTTACAAAGATAAAACCTAGAAACATGGATCAACAGTTAAACTCCAAATTACTGATGTCTTTATTTTTTCCTTGTAAATACTCCTCTTTTGGAGTAAGTAGCAATAATCTAGGTGGGACCTTAACATTTGCACTAATTAAGGAAACAATTATACTGAATATGAAGCAATACATGCTTGGGTATCAGTTCAGAACAACAATAGTACTTCCCCTACTTTATCAATCTGCTAGGGTTTTCACAACCCTAGCTATGGGTTTTTAGCCGCTCATACTTGTGAAGTAATCAACAACATTCATGATTGAAATCATATATGAAATCACAATAATAATAAGAAGAAAACCCACAACCGTAATGGAATTAATCAACTGAAGTTAATACAAGAAATCCCAAGATCAAAATCTAATCTAGGAATTAAAATATGTTTGTGAATGTCAAAAGTGTGTGAATTCTACTAAAAAAACATAAAAGGATATTTTTAGTACATGACGAAACCCTAAAATAAAAGCTCAAATGAAATACGATAAAAAAGACTCGATTACCACTTGTGGTCCATACTTGTGCCCTATCCTTAGGTGTAGGTAGTACTTGCAGCTAGCAGAGAGGGCGCAAGTAGTGATCATAAGTTCCAGACCAAAATTTCCTATAAGTCAGCTCTTGAGATTTTGGACTTCTAGAACTGCTTTTCCCATATGCGGTCCATAAGTACTACTTACGGTCCACATGTTGACTTAGCAAGTGCTGAGGGTCATATTTTTAGCTCTTCTTCAATTCTCGCACATGGTTTGATCACGAACAAGTCAGAAAGTATCTCAAACATCAATAATTGCTCCAATAAGTAGCCAAAAACACTTTTTTTATCTTTTTCATGAACTTAACATCCAAAACATGATTTCTTGAAAAGCATACCCAAATCGCATCATATCTAAGAAAACAACCTCAAAAACTTACATATTTTTATAGTTTTAAGCATTGAAAGTGCTATATTTCTATATCACATCAATCACATGATTCAAACACTCCTTAAGCTTTCTCTCTCCCTTTCTTTTTAACTTGATGGGTTGGTTTTGTTTATGGGGTACTTGGAGTGTGGTATTTTTTTATTGTAGAGGTTGGAGTATTTGGTTTTGTGATTCTCCTTGGTTATTTTAGTTGAAATATGATGGGAGTGGACAAATGGGATTCCAGTTATGTGGATAGGTAGTGGTTCGGGTAGTGGTGTCTTATCTTGGTCTTGGTGGATTGAACATTTGGTGATGTGTTTCTGGGGTGATGGTAGTGTCTGTGTTTTGAGCATATCTACTAGAAGATGCATGGAAGTTTTGGGGAATGGATAGGGTGGAGTCTAAACGACCTTTAAGGCTCACTATATTTCCACCCATGGTTGATACACTACCTTCGAGGGATCCCACCTTGGCACTCAAGGATTCTAGTTATGGTTTATAGATTCAATTTCCTCTAAGATTACATTTGTCGTGTCGATATCCATGATTGATGGTCTTTCACCTTCTGTAGCCATTGTACCTATTAAAGAATACACTAAGCACAAATAAAAAATCACGTTAGTGTTAGAGCAATAATCTCACTACTCTACACACCTTTGTAGGACACAGACTTGGATCACAAAGATTGAAGGATGGGTTATACTCTGGGTGGAAGTCGAAGTGTCTATTGCTACTCTTGATTGTATTGAATTTTGGTTGAAATAATCAAAAGAAATGAGTACGAACTTGAGTGAAGAATTAACAACATAATGAAAATAATAAAAACACGAAAGAAATAGGATAATGAAAGGAATAGGACTCAAGAACAAATCAACCAATGTAGTAGATGAATTACTAGTTGTTGAGTATTTTAAGAATCGAGAAATGAAATCAATAATCAAGAATTGAAAATAGGATGATTGAACCTGAGAAAAAGTAGATTTGTAACCCTTGAGATGCGTTTGAAGGAGATGTGGGCAAAGATGGAGACCTGCTCACGCATGTGAGGTGCGTAGGTCAAACCAATAAGATTCTAAGGTAAGATGTGTGGCCATATATATGAACAGATGGCCTCCTGTGTGTGCAGGTTATGGCAAAAAGTGCCTTTGCATCTTACCTAGAAATTTTGACTTTTCTCTCTTTATGGACCCCATTTGCTTCTCTCTCTTGGAACATTCCTTTGTCTCTTTGGATATTCTTTGTACAAATAATTTTTCTTGCCTTTTTATTTCTCTTTCTTAGATTAAACACTGCCTTATTGATGAATATTTCACTTAATGAAATGAATCTTTTCAAGGACTCCAAGAACACCAAAATTTCCAACTAACTCATTTTGACCCAAAATTTTGAGAAATTTCAGATTTAAGATCCTTTCAACATGAGGAATTCATTTCCACCAACTTTATCCCTCAAATCCACACTAAAAAAGTAGATCCAAAATCAACTTCTTTTTTTTTTCAAAATCAAGAACAACAATGATGGGTTTTCTTCAAATCCTTCCAAACCAGGCTTTGAGCCAAAGACTTTGACTGAAAATACTAGAAGAACTAAATCTAGTATAGAAACTACAAAGAAGACTCTTAATATAAAATTAATTTGGAGTTTTTGTGTACTAAAAATGTTTGACCTTTTTTTTTATTTCAATATATCAATCCCAAGACTAGAATCATAAGAACGAATTAAGCCTTGCTCTGATACAAAATGATAAAGATGAAAACTATGAAAACTAGAATTCAAATATGTAAAATAAAGATAGAATCAAGATAGATGAAAAAATAGACACAAATAGAATAAGTAACCGAGAACAAAAGGATATATTAAACACTAATATCCTCAATCACAAACTTAATCTCACTCCTAATCCCTACAGTGACCAAGAGGGATTTGATCGCCCTCAAGATCACTTGTTTCTAAGCCAAAGTTTAACAAAAGTTTGCCAAACTCTTTCACTAGAGAAGTGTTATTCAATAATACAGAAAAAAACTAAGAAAAATAAAGCATGGTCTGGGTATTTATACCATTAGGGGTTGTTTGGTGTGAGGTATAAAGGATAAATAGTTTCGGAAAAAAATGAAGGACTATTTTATCCCATGTTTGGTGTGAGGTATTAGTTTGTATCAGAATTATTTATCCCACTATTTACACCATAGTGATGGGACTTATCCCATATGTATGATGGAATAACTAATCCTGGGATAACTAATTCCTGGATTAATTATTTGGGGATAACTCATTCCCAACCAAACGACCCCTTAGTCTAATAATTACAAACTTAGGCCAAAAAGTGACTTTGCACTTAAAATGGACTATGCAGCCGATTGGACCATATGATCATGCAGATGGGCATCTGCTCAAATGTCATAGCCATATATTCTACTATTTTTATCTGCGCGTGCATGAGGCTCACCTGTGGGTAGAGGTGAGCTTGCAGGTCCCTTTAGTGGATCTTTTAGCTATGTCTCGCACTCTTTTGACCTTTCCAAAGCCCCTTGATCCATAGTAGATGTAGTCACAACACATAGCACCTTTTTGATGGTAATAGGATATCTTCAAGCACCTCTTGCTTCATGAAAACTACTTCGAGTACTTGAAGTTCTCGCGCTTGGCTTCTAGTAAAAGATTTTAAGCACATCCGAATTGCATCAATAGGGTTATGAAGTGGAATTTTCCTGATCTCTCTGATGGGTTAAGTGGAATACCGATGGTCCTAATCGAGGTAATCCATGATACATTTCCTATGGATTTTGTTTTAGGAACACTTCAGGCAATCTATTGTATACAGAGGCTTAGGAAATTAGTGTTACTACAAACATGATGGAATAAATTGTAGAAATTAACGTAGCTCTCAAATGCTATATTAGAGAGAAACTCAACAACATAATTATAGAGACGGACTCACTCGATTTCAAAAATATGTTATTGGATAAATAGAGGATTCTTTGGGAGCTAGCAGAAATCATTAAAGAAATCAAAGACATGATGGCACACACTTAAAGTAGGTTATTTATATTTTTAGAGAAACTAATCAATTAGTAGATTGTATTGTACCAATGCAGGATGGTCTGTTAAGTTATCATAAGTTTCAACAATTTCCTACTAAGAATAGAAAAATTCTGAACATAGACAAAGCACAAAACACATCAGTCAAAATTAGAACAAGAAAGATAAACGCAACGAACGAAAGAAATGAACAATATTAGTAAGCAAACCAACAAGTATCACAGCTATGATATATACAAAGGAGTTTTTGACCACTTCATAGTCTACATAACTTTAATAAATCCTAAGATACCTAGAAACACTATGATAGCTTACTAAAAAAACCAGCAAAAATATGTGATATAGGAGTCAAATGGATTGGTAGATTTGAATTCGATGAAGAGCACAAAGAATGAAGGTCGGGAGAGTCTTGAAAATCTCCTCTACTGCTTCAATAATGCAAAAATACAAAAATAAGAAGGCTACACATGAAGAAAGAGAAGAAGAATGAACAGGAGACACATTGGAACTCAAATATGTCTATGGCATCAGGAGACATGACTCGACCCATCTACTGTGTTGGTGAAGAATGATCGTCCACTGAGAAATATTTCTACAAGAATGGAGATGATTGCCAGTAGAAAGGATTGAAGAAAAAATAAAAATAAAATAAACGTGAGAATTTTTTTACTTTTATGAGCTAAAATACAAGCTCCTTCATTTGAATCCATATACTAGGTTGATTGATGATACATAACAGAAAGAAGGAGGAGCATCTGATTGAATAACACTTTCATCGGAGTCATTCTCAACTTATTGGAGAGGAATCAAATAGGAAACCCTATGTTTTGGTCATTTCAATAGTAGGTAAATTTTTCTTGTTGGTTTTGGGCTCACTTAAACGCCTTTTTTGTTCAGAAAATTACATGGTGTGGTCCCAATAATGGGTGACTTTAGTTTTTTGTCCCTTATAAGAAAAGTCTTTACAAATTAACATTCCTTCCCTTTATGTATAGAATAAGTACATTTTTGCCCCTCTACACCTAAAATATTTTTAAACTTTTCATGCTCATTTGTCTCTCTACTTCTATTTTTATTTCTTTTTTTAACTCTTTTATTTTTTTATTCTTTTTGTTTTCTCAACCATTGGTTTCTTTTACTTTTTTTTCCTCAAACATTATTTATTTATTCATTTCTCTTTTTTCTAATTCATTTGTATTAACCTTTATTTTTTATTTTTTTTATTTTTATCAATTCTCATATTTTTTTCTTTATTTTAATTTTTTTTCAAACTTTTTTATTTTTTTCTTCTCATTTTTATCTTTATCAATCTTTTTTTTTTTTAAAAAAATATTTTTTATTCTTTTTCTCTTAACCTTTATTATTTTTTTTATTCTTTTTCTCTTAACCTTTATTATTTTTTTTGTTTTTCCTTTTTTTCTTATTTTTTTTCTTTTCTCTATTTTGTTTCTTATCTTTTTTCTTTTTTATCAACTTTTATGATATTTTGTTATTAAATAGAGAGTTGGATAACCAACAAATGGATATTCTTTCTTTGGCATCAAAGTAAATTTAAGGGCATGACTTGTTGTTTGAAAGTTCTTTGAGATAAGTCTTGCCTCTAAGACAAAAGTTATCGAACATCTCATAAATCAAGTCACAATTTAGTAGTTTCAAGTCTTACTCATGGGGCATAATTTTTTGTTTGAGAATCATTGAGCTAAGTTTTGCCTCTAAGAAAAAAGTTATAGAACATTTCATAAAGCAAGACTCAATGTGGTAGTGTCAACACTTGTCCATTGGGCGTAACTTTTTTTGAGTGGTTCTTGGACTAAGTCTTATCTTAGAGGCAAGACTAATAGAGCATCACATATGTCAAGACACAATTTAGTAGTATCAACTCTTGTCCATGGGTGTAATTTGTGGGCTATGTCTTGTCTCTAAAGAAAAAATTATAGAACATCTCATAAATCAAGACAGAATATAGTATTGTCAACTCTTGCCTATAGGGTTTAACTTGTTGTTTTCAAGTCCTTGGACTAAGTCGTGACTCTAAGGCAAGAGTTATAGAACACCTCATAAATCAAGATGTGATGTGGTAGTATCAACTCTTGCCATAGGACGTAACTTGTTGTTTGAAAGTCCTTGGACTAAGTCGTGCCTCTAAGGTAAGAGTTATAGAACATCTCATAAATCAATACATAATATGGTAGTGTCAACTCTTACCTATGGGGCACAACTTGTTGTTTGAAAGTTCTTTATTTATAAAATATCTCATAAGCAAAGACACAGTGTAGTAGTGTCAAATCTTGCCCATGAGACGTAACTTGTTTTCTAAAAGTCCTTAGCTAAGTCTTGTCACTATGGCAAGAAATATAGAGCATCTCATAAATCAAAACATAATATGGTAGTGTCAACCCTTACCCATGAGGCATAATTTATTGTTTGAAAGTATTTGGATTAAGTCTTACCTCTAAGGAAAGAGTTATAGAACATCTCATAAATTAAGACAATATTGTAATGTCAACTCTTGCCCAGGGGTGGAACTTGTTGCTTGAAAATTCTTAGTCTAAATCTTGCCTCTTAGGAAAAAGTTATAAAATATTTCATAAATTAATATACAATTGGTAGTGTCAGCTCTTACCCATGGGGCATAACTTCTTGTTTGATAGCCCTTGAGAATTTCATAAGTAAGAACACAATGTGGTATTGTTGACTCTTGCCCAATGTACTTAACTTGTTGTTTGAAAATTCTTGGAATAAGTCGTGCCTCTAAGGCAAGATTTGTAGAACATGTCATAAATCAAGACATAATATGGTAGTGTCAACTCTTGCTCGTGGGGCATAACTTGTTATTTAAAAGTTCTTGAGTTTATTCTTGTGTTTAATACAAGGGTTTTAAAACATCTCATAACTCAATACACAGTGTGGTAGTGTCAACTCTTACCCATGGGGCATAACTTGTTGTTGATGGTCCTTGAGCATTTTATAAGTAAAAACACAATGTGGTAGTGTTGGCTCTTGCCAATGTACGTAACTTCTTGTTTAAAAATTCTTGGGATAAGTCGTGCCTCTAAGGAAAGAGTTGTAGAACAATTCATAAATCAAGACATAATGTGATAGTGCTAACTCTTGCTCGTGAGGCATAACTTGTTGTTTGAAAGTTCTTGAGCTAAGTCCTGTCTCTAGGGTAAGAGTTAGAAAATATCTCATAACTTAAAACATAATGTGGCAATGTCAATTCAAACCCATGGAACATAACTTATTATTTGAAAGTCCTAAATTTTTCCTCTAAATCAAGATACAATGCGATAGTGTCAACTCTTGCCCATGAGGTATAACTTGTTGTTTGGAATGAATCAAAGAAAAGAAAAGAAGAATAAAAAAAGTGCAAAAAAAAAATGAAGAAAACTATTAAAAAATAAAAAATAAAAATCAAAGAAAATAAAAATAAATAAGAGAAAAATATAGAAGTTGACAGGAGAAAGGAAAAAAATAAAGGTTGAGAAAAATTTCTAAAAAAAAAATTAAAAATAAAGGCCATGAAAAATTAAAAATAAAATAAATATAAAAATAAAAAAATAAAAGAAGAATTTCTTTTTAAAAAAGTAGACGTTAAGAGGAGTAAAGAAAAAAAAGTAAGGGTTGAGAAAAAGTAAGAAAAAAATAAAAATTAAAGTAAAATAAAAATGAAAAAAAAAGTTGAGAGGAGAAAAGAGAAAAAAGTAAGAATTGAGAAAAATTAAAATAAAAAGAGAAAGAGAAAATAAAAATAAAAAAAAAAAGAAAAAAAAGAAAAAGTAAAAGTTGAAAGACAAATCATGGAGTTGTTTAGAAACGTAGGAGATATAGAGGAGTCAAGCTCATATCCTCTGCCTCTTCCTTGAAAAGAAACTATGCCTAATAAGGCAAATAAAGTCTCATCTTCTTTCAAATCATATGTGTTAGAAGCATCAAATGATGTTTAATGAGGTGGGGGAATCCTAATCCAATGCCCTAAGCTCGCGGTGACAGAATGCTGTTATGTCCCTGGAGAGTGCTCCCCCAGGAGTTATGTGTTTGGAGTTCTGTCCCTGGCCCTTTCACCTTCCACAAAACCAGAAGCATGAAAGATGGGATCTAGCATTTTAGAAAAAAAGTCTTTCTCTTTATTGATGTTGAACTTCATCTGCCTTATAGCGATGAAAAGATATTCCCTTAGTCTTTGTGCAGCTCTTCTTCCAAGGAAACAGTCTTTGATAGCGCTCTTGCCTGACTTTTCATAATTTATAGCCTTAAGAGAATCAGGAGATATTTAATAGTTTGGGTCAAGCATCTAATCTTATTAAGAGTTGTCTTTTCAGACCTTATTCTTTGAATGGACAAAGAGTAGAAAGTAAAGCACCCGCCTCTAGAAGGGTAGTTCAGGAGTTAGACTATGCCTGATTCATATGTGAAACCATGCCCGATAGAAAATAAGCTAGGGCAGTTAAGAAGGGTTATATTGGGTAATCATATCCAAACTTAAAAGACTTTCTGCGGAATTAGAATCATATTGGATTGAAGGTAAGAATGGTGAAGCTGGAACGTTTTCTATGGTTTTGATTATTCCTAAGTGGTTAGGTCACTCCTTTTTTCTCTGATTAGGGAAGTCTCTAATTCCCTTACTTCAATTTCCAATGACTCAGTATAATGCTCATTTGATTGTCGCATAGGTAAAATGTTTACTGGTCCATCGGGTGATACCTCTTGTACTCCTTCTTTGGCTGATTAAGAGCCGGATGAGAATCCTTACAAATCCTTGAATGTGAACTTCACTTAAGGATAGAGGGAATCTAGGGAAAAAGTCGCAAGGATAGTTTTATTTCTCCGCTAGCCGGGGACATGACTTCCAGCTGAGAAACCTGCTCTTGCTTCATTCACTGAATCTGGAGATTTATACTTTTTAGAAACTATATTCTTACTCTTCTTTGTATTTCCGAGGGTCTTTATCAAATTAAGGTAAGTAAAGAGTCTTATTCTCCTTTTCAGTCAGCCGAAAGTAATAAGATTGCTGCTCTAGCCCTAGCTGCTCTATGTGGATACAATCTTTCCTTACTGAACATCTTCCCCAAATCATGTTACAATTAGAGTTGTGAAGATAGATAAAGCTTATTCTCCTTTAATAGAAAAGGCCTTTTCATGAGTTGGGATCAAACCTACGCGTCCCTGTCTAGAAGTGCATTCCAAAAATCTAGTTGGAGATCATTTTGTTGCCTACTGCTTGAACTAAGATTGTTTCAAAAGAGAAAGGGAATGAGTCTGAAAAGACAGGTCGAGAAGGGTTGCGAGCTCAAATGAATAGAGTTCAAGAGGAAAGTTTTTCAAAATAGAAAGAGAAAGGCTAGAATAAAATAGCTCACCTAAAAGGAGAGGAACAAAGCACTCAACTGAGATTATTGGAAAAGAGAGGTAGGGCCCAAGGCACTTGCTAACGAGAAGGCGGGACAAGACTTACTTGAAAAGACGCTCTACTTGAAAAACAATGGATTTGAGGGTACTAACTGTGATATATGGGTAAGGAAAATAAAATAGTAGCTCAGGCTCTCGAGGCATACTAGCAGGGATTGACTAGAATCATAGAAATAAGCTAGGGAGAAAGATCCAAGTGCAAGCATTGGGTCAAACTGATTAAGGTATAGCAAGATAGTTCTTGTCTTTTTCTTCTACCTACTTTCCTTTATAGCACTTCTAGACTTGAAAAAGATAATCTTTCTTAGTTTTCCACTGCCTCACTCTTTATTTTACCTATCTCAAGGGAGTTCTGTTCCCCTCGGACTATTAAGGGAAAGCAAGGACACCTGTGAACTCGGATAACCTTATGGAATATCTTCGAATCTACTCTACCCTACGCTACCCTATTTCTTCCTTGTGATTTAACTATGGCAAATATTTAGTCAATTGCGGTTACTCTTAAAACAAGAACTCCTATTCTAATGCATCAAGAGTTGATTTAATTGCAGTACTTGTTGTAACAAGAAGAGCATCAACTTATTCTCAAGCGCACTTGCAGCAGCTGGTTTTTTTATTAGGATATTTAGTAAGTCTTGGTTAAATAGAGCCAATCCATTTATTCATAGTAGTTATCCAATGGGAAAACTCTTTTAATCAAGAAAGTAAGCAAAGAAAGGCAAATTACCAATCAATTTGTCAGTCAAACTACGGACTAAACACCATACCCACAAGCTCGGCCGAACCAAGCCGCCCAGGCTGCAAGTGACAAAGAGGTAAATTCTCAGACTGAAGAAGAAGTGGCTACCATTGCTGAAGTTCAGCATCAGGAACAACCTAAAGCTGGTGGCCCATCCCAAGAAGCTGTTGTTGAGCCCGTAGAGACTGGAACCAAGCCTAGAAGGGCAAACCAAGGAACTCAGACTATGAAGCAGCAACCTGTGATCCATTTAGTTAACCACATGTTGTTTTACTCGCAAAAATGGTCCCTTTAAAGCAAACTAAGAGTAGGGAAGGAACTATGGCTGGCATAAGCTCACCAATTAGGATGCGTGACTGACGCATTTTTTTTCAAATAATTTGGGCATTTTTTTGGGTTGAGAGGGAATTCACTAGGGAAAGGCACCTGCTCTACAATTTCTATTCTTTGTTATCTGTATCAAACTTATCTGTTCCAAATGCAGGAGTCATTCTTTTGATTTAGTTGAATGAGATTTGCCTTTTTAGGATTACACTGGGGCCATTCTTCTAAGAAATAATAAAAGTTGGGCAATAGTTGACTCTTCAGACTTACCCCATCTCATCTTTCATTGAAAATCTCATCAATAAAATAATCAAAAACCATTCACTTCTCCCTTCCTCTTCTCTCTTTAAACTAAGAAAAAGGAAAGAAGGACCGAGTCTTGCAGATCTACTACTTTAGATTCCTTGAGTTAGGTGTTGCTTCCTTTTACTAGTTTTATGTGTCTTATTTGGCGATCTTAATGTATTTCAGATTCTGATTTCATCTGAAGATAAAGGAGACATCATTATCTTACTTATCTTGGTTTAGTCTTTCAGCCTTAAAAGCGTAGAACAGACTCATTTGATGTAGGGATTGGGGAATGAGCTTCACAACAAAGAGTAGAGGTGAATGGTTCAAAAGTAGATACTAGTGGTTCAAATTATGTATTAAACCAACCCATTCTTTCTATCTATTCTTTTTATCGGTAAAAAGGTGCCTCGGGCTGTTTTTCAAGGGGGAGAGGGTATTGAGAAGTAGGTAGAGAAACAAGGAAAGATCCTTTGAAAAGCCGCAAATAGGCTGCATATCTTTATTTTCTTTTCAAAGATGACGCTGATGGGCCCCTGCTGAGATTCATTCCTTGTATCATCTATGAGTGAATAGGGCTTATGGAACAACAACGGAATATCGACTTTTTTTAAGCGAGTTAACCTAAGGACCTCTTTTTTACTATGTATAAAAAATGGAAAATTGTAATAAAGTAGGTTTGGCTGCTAATAACTAAGGAGGTTATCTGCTCACCAATTAGGTTGTGTTGATCATGAATTTTGTATTTAACTTAGGATGCGAGACTCTCTCTTTTATATATTTATCTTTCTTCCTATTGTATCTTCATGGTAGATCGCTTAGCCTGATTCTACTTAAAGAGAGGAGGGACATAAGCTCTACAAAATGTGTATGTTAAGCATTAAGATTGGTTCCTTAATTCAAGAATATATTGAAGGTATTATGCCAATAATGTTTGAATAAGATGAAGGCAATAGGCATCACTGAACTAGGTACTTTCCAACCAACTGCCCAAACTCCATCCAGCTTTTTGGAAGATCTCTACTACGGATGTTCTCTATGGTTTACAGAGAGAAGATAGCATCACATCCAGTCAATATTAATAGAAAGATGTGCTTCTAACTAATTCTTTTTGAGCATTGAATAAACCACTTTCTCTTCAAGCCCTTTCAAGAACCAGTCCTAGACCTCTTCTTTTGAATATTTTTCGGGGCTACTTTTTCAATCGCAGGTGCTGCTACAACTAATTTATTCTTCAATTGATTGCTGAACAAAGGAATTTAGTATGAAATAGTAAATTTTAATGAATGAGTAATAAATCTTGGCACTAAAAATGGTAACATAAGACCCTTCTTCACTAATGTTTGTCATATGCTCGTGAGTACCATCCAGTCAAGTCTTTGTTCTTTTATTATGAAATATGGGTGCTAACCAGATTCTCTATGTTATATGCGAGGACAATAAAATTCTCCAGAGAGTGAGTTCCTGGTCATAATGACCACCTAAAGTTGGATTTCAAGTTGTTGTTTTTAGTTTGGGATGCCAATAGTAGCATAGTTGCTTAGTCGTCTTTCCTCTTACGTATTACAATATAGGTTCTTTTCATGTTGCCTTTATACAAAAATGGACTTAATAAAAAAATAAGGGATAGGAAAAATTCTATTCATGAACTCTAGAGAACGGGTGGAAAGAGATTAATTAGAAAGATAGGGAAAACTTATAGAGGGGTGGTCTTACTACGACAAGTGAAGGTAGGGTTCCTATTGTTCGGTGTTCGGGGAAGCGAAAGGAATCTATTCAAGAAGCACTTACCATCCCATTTACTGATACTAAGGGGAAGAAGGAATTAGATCAATAGGGCACTTCTCTCCACCTGTCGTAACAACAACAAAAGTCCATACCAGAATTTCATTACCTTATTCTCCCTAAAATGGAGACATTGGTACAATAGGAGGCTCGAGAGACCTCGATCATAGTATATGATACCATCAGAGAGAATTTAGCCACATCTTAACCCTAATGAGGCAATCAAGAAAGTCATTGTAACACCTCGAGTCTGTACCCTAGACGCTACACGATGCTTGTAATCCTGAGGGACCACAAGCTAACCCATGACTGGTACCTGCTGTAATAACTGAATAATAATACTATAATTATGTAGAAATTAGACAGAAATTTTCCATAAGGTTCAAATTAAAAGTACATACTGAATACTGATACATTTATCTGAAATACTCTAGTTTGATAAGCCTCTACCGTCTGAATAAGGGATTGATGAGACAAGCCTCCAACTAACCCAAATTACTGAAAACTGATAAAACTAAGATACTGAAGTAATAATCCTATCCTCAAACTATGAGGACTCATGACTAGTCTACTACTGATGGATTGGGCTGCTAAGTATGATCGAGAGCACGTGCGTTTGAACCTATGATATAAGATATCATAGAGCAAAAGAAAGTATATGTCAGTACTTTGAATGTACTGGTATGCTAAGTGAGGTAGGTTGATATGCATGGGTTCATATGAATGAACAATATTGACTGAATAACATGAGTATAACTGAATGAGAATACATGTATGAATACGTAAACTATAACTGAGGTCATGGTAACACTGGATACTGAGTTCTGAATTACTGACTTACTGATATCTGAGTTTACTGATAATATAAAACTGTTAATTGGGTGATTGTATCTGATAGTCATGATTCAGTTGAACTTTCTGAGTTTTGTGCTGAACTGAGTGACTGTGTCTAACAGTTTTAATATTTGTAGAACTAAACTAAGCTCTATTCTGAACACTAAAACTGAGACTGTGGGAGGTAATATCTAACTGACACGTCCCTTTTTGAATGGATTGGGTTCCAACCTATAAACCCAGTTGGAAGGGTGTCAGTACCTTTCCATAGGTAAAGACAAGCTGGGTCACCCTCATCTGGCAGGTGCTATGAATGAAAATGGTGGTACCCTCAACTGGTAAGTAGGACACCTCATCAACCCTCAACTGGTAGGTTGATGTCTCAACCTATGCTGGCTACATAGTTCTGGAACATAAGGACTGCTTCTAAGGATCACACCCTATACTGGCAAGTGTGTCCCCATCCTTGGGTTCACTCGGTGCTGAATCCTACTCCCAACTGAATAGACACTGGACTGATTTCTAAACTATACGAGGCTGGACTGAACTATTGCTGATCATACTGTCTAACTGAACTGATCTGAGTTAACTGAGTTTCTTTAATTGATGGAGTACTACTGAATTCTGTCAACAGGTGGAATACTATAGAGTTTTATTGACTAGCTGGATTCACTGAGGTCTGAAGTGAATACTAAACTATAACTGTGACTGATTATTGAGACTATTGTTCGCGACACTACTGAGACTGTTCTGTAACTACCACAGCTCTAGCTAAACAACTAATTTTTCAGGTATTGAATACCCCTAGGACTCGATATCATGAAAAATAAATCATAGCATAAACTTGAAAGGCATAACCATATGCACCGGATTATAACTCATTCATAGAGACATTCCGTCAAACACTTGCATGATATAACTTGCACATAAGCTAACATGACATAATTGTTTTCCCCTTTTTCTTTGTTTACATAAGTAATTTATCAAACACTTGGAGAGCATGGGTATTTCACATATCAATAAACATATAGTAATATCATGGATTCTACATTCAACTTGCAATTCAAGAGTTCAGCATGTAGTTCACAAAATTCAATTAACAATTGACTAGTTTGCATGAAACGTGGGAAAAATCATGGAATTAGATCACCATTAACATCATAATCATTAACATATTCAAGATCTAACATGAAACACATGAAATCAATTAACTTGTATTTAAAAAGAGTTTCTTGAACTCCAAGGGTGGAAGGAAACCCTTGGATGAACACTTCACATACCTTGGTATTCAATGATGGAGTGTTCTTGAAGGCTGAATCTTGAATTGGAGATCCTAGGGTTTGCTTCTTGAGAAAATTTGAGAAAGATGAATGGATTTTTCCTTTAAAGGGGATTAATCTCATGTTTTGGGTACTGACATAAGGTGGAAAAAGAACCAATAACCCCTGAGGATGTGGCCTTTTTAATGACTGAAAAATAATTAAGCGACACACAGACCGATGTGCTGCATCGTTGGCATCAATGCGATGGCCAATGCACCACGTTGAGTATACGTCAGTTCACTGGAATTTGCACTGGGGGCTTGAGAAAAATATTCATCGACGTGATGGTCAATGAGGCATATCGAGATCGCATTGATCCACTGGTTTGAGCTTTCAAAAGTGTTTCAAACGAGGTTAAAAAAATCTGAAACTTGCCCGGGAATACCCACTGACATTCCTGATCATGATTCAACCTAAAAATCATTACTTTAAGGTGATGAGGGTTGTGAAATAGAGTTTCCAACCTACGAAGGCTAAATTAACACTAAGTTTGAATACTTAGCTAAAAAATTTCTAAGTCTGGGACCCCTTTACAAGCTTTAAAGGACTGAGTTAAGCTAAGGATTTTACAGGGCCTTACAATATCTCCCCCTTGGGACCATTCATCCTTGAATGAGGCTGGCTGAGTTGAGAATACTGATAGACTAGATTTAGATACAGGACAAGCACAACTTTAATATGATTTCACACTGACACTACTGATATGCTGAAATTTCATACTGAACATGCATGTCTAATGCATGAGTACATGGCTAAACATAATTCATGAATGCATGACTGAAATTACTGATAAGATGAGTTTCTCATGATGAACATGCATATCTGATGCATGAATACATAACTGAAAAATATGCAATTGTAACTGATACCAAGTCTATAAAGGATAATCTAAGCATGGAACTGAGTAAGTTTAAGGGAAAACTGTTACCTTGTGTTGAATCTGAGTTTACAAAGAAAAGGTGAGGATCCTTGGTCCGTATATCTACTTCTGCTTCCCAAGTATCTCCCTCAATGGACTGGTTCTGCCAAAGAACTTTGACTAGAGGGTCGTTTTTGTTCCCCAGTCTGCGAATCTGATAATTAAGGATTTCAAGTGGAATCTCCTCAAAAGAGAGGCTGTTCTGAACGTCTATACTCCCTATAGGGACTACAAATACTGGGTCACCTATGCGTTTCTTTTACAAGTAGACATAGAACACTGGATGGACTGAAGCTAAATCTAAAGGCAACTCAAGCTCGTAAGCTACCTTTCTGAAATGACTGAGAATTCGGTAAGGACCAACATATCAGGAATTGAGTTTCCCCTTCTTGACAAAACTCTTCACTCCTTTCATAGGAGAGATCTTAAAATACACATAATCACTAATCTAGAACTCGAGATCCTTTCTCTGAATATCTGCGTATGATTTATGTCGGCTCTGAGCTATCTTAAGCCTTTCTCTGATCAGCTGAACCTTCTCTAAGGTGTCAAACACCAAGTCAGGCCCAACTACTATGGCCTCTCCCACTTAAAACCAACAAATGGGAGACCTACATATCTTCCCATAGAGCACCTCAAACGGAGCCATTTAAATGCTGGAATGATAGCTGTTGTTATATGCAAACTTAATCAAAGGCAAGTGGTCATCCCAACTACCTTTAAAGTCTATCGCAAACGCTCGCAGCATATCCTCTAAAGCCTGAATGGTCCTTTCCACTTGACCATCTGTTTAAGGGTAAAAGGCTGTACTGAGGTGGACTTGGGTACCAAGACCCTTTTGGAAGGCTTTCCAAAAATTAGAGGTGAACTGCATACCTCTATCTGAGATAATAGATAATGGAACTCCATGAAATCTGACCAACTCTCTGACATAGAGTTTGGCATAGTCGTCAGCTGAAAAAGAGGTATGGACTGGTAGGAAATGAGCTAATTTGGTCATCCTGTCTATAATGACCCAGACTGAATCGTACTGACGATGAGAACGAGGAAAACCCATCACAAAATCCATGTTTACCTCCTCGCACTTCTAAGTGGGAATACTAAACTCCTGCATAGATCCACTGGGTTTTTGATGCTCGATCTTAACCTGCTAACATGTTGAGCACTTGGTTACAAACTCTGTAATGTCTCTCTTCATCCCACTCCACCAATAGATCTCCTACAAATCATGGTACATCTTAGTGGCCCCTAATGAATAGAGTAACGTGCACCATGCACTTTTGCCAGAATCTGCTAGCTCAGGTCATCTACACCGACACACATAGCCAACCCTAATAACATAATACACCGTCTCCCCCTTAGGAGAAAACCTCTATCTTCTGATCTCTGACTATTTTTTTTAACTTAACTAGGCTGGGATCCCTATCCTTCTTTTCCTTCACCTCAGAAACTAGAGATAATTCTGAACTACTCTGCACCCATACGCTACCTTCTGCTGAATTGACTAAAAGGATACCTAGTCGGGCGAGCTGATGAACCTCCTGAGTTAACTATTTTTTACCATCCTCCACGTGAGCAATATTACCTATAGACATCCTACTAAGGGCATTAGCCACTACAATGGCCTTGCCCGAATGATTCAGAACACTCATGTCATAGTCTTTCAACAACTCCAACCACCTTTTCTGACATAAGTTTAGGTCTTTTTGAGAGAATACATACTAGAGGCTCTTATGGTCAGTGAACACTTCAACGTGCACTCCATACAAATAGTGCCTTCAACTCTATAAGGCAAATAATATGGTTGCTAACTCAAGATCATGAGTTGGATAGTTCTTTTCATAGGGCTTAAGTTGTCTAGAGACATAGGCTATGACCTTACCTCTTTGCATCAAAACATACCCCAAACCAACTCTGAAAGCATCATAATACACAATAAAGCCGTCAGAACCATTTGGCAAGGTAAGAACTGAGGCTGAGGTGATTCGAGTCTTTAACTCCTAAAAAATCTTCTCGCAAGAATTCAACCATAAAAATTTGACCTTTTTCTGAGTCAATCTGGACATAGGGGATGCAATCGATGAAAATCCCTCAATAAACCATCAGTAATAGCTAGCCAAACCCAAGAAACTCCAAATATCTGATGGAGAGATGGGTCTGGGCCAGTTTTTCACTGCTTTAGTCTTTTAGGGATCAACTCTAAAGCCATCACTGAAAATGATATGGCCGAGGAAGGCTACTGAGCTTAGCCAAAATTTGTACTTACAAAATTTGGCGAAGAGTTGATGGTTTCTGAGAGTCTGTAATACTATTCTAAAATAGTTTGCATAATCATGCTCAGTGAAGGAGTAGACAAGGATGTTATCTATGAAGACTATGACAAACATGATTAAGTAGTGCTTGAACACATGGTTCATCAAGTCCATAAAAGCTGTTGAGGCATTAGTAAGACCAAATGACATAACTAAGAATTCAAAGTGACCACACCAAGTTCTAAAAGCTATTTTCAGAATGTAACATTCTCTAACTCTAAGCTGATGATAGCCTTATCTGAGGTCTATTTTAGAGAAGTGACTAGCACCCTAAAGTTGGTCAAACAAGTCATCGATTCTAGAAAGTGGATACTTATTCTTGACCATGACTTTATTTCACTGACAATAGTCTATACACATTCTGAGAGAACCATCTTTATTACACACGAATAGAACTGGTGCACCCCACAAGGACACACTAGGTCTGATGAATCCCTTATCTATAATATCTTTCAACTGTTCTTTTAATTCTTTAAGTTTTGTTCAACCCATTCTGTATAGCAGGATAGATATGGGCTGAGTGTCTGGAAGAAGGTTTATTCCAAAGTTGATTTCCCTTTCGGGAGAAACTCTGGAAAGATCATCGAGAAACACGTTTGGGAATTCACATACTACTGACACTGACTCAAGAGTAGGGGTTTCTGATCTAGAGTCCTACACTCGAACGAGATGGTAGAAACATCCCTTAGCTATCAATTTGCTTGCCCTAATATTGCGACTCAGACACACACATAAGTGCACGTGATCGTTCAAGTAATATAGTGATTTAGATAATCAAATATCGTTCCCACAAGGACTAAACAACTAGAAATTTAATCAACTTTTAGTTTCAAACAATGAGTATTAGGTGTTATATAGTATCAAGAAAATTTTGAATTAGAGAATAAAAATTTAAATTAATAAACAAGAAATAAAATTTTAAGACTAGAGCAAAGCAAGCAACGGTTGTAAACAACTATAATAAGAATTCCAAGGTTGAGGCTTCTCGAACAATCATACAAATCTCTATTCTAATAGTAGTCTAATTGGTTATCGGGTTGTTGGTTCGTAAGGTTTAGTCAACGATCTTGATCTCCCAACCTAAAATCTTTTATCTATTGAATACTGCAGCTATAACTCCCGTAGAGATACAATAATTCTGCTAGATTCATTAAGCAATCTTCTTGCAATTGAACCAAACAAGGTATTTAGGTATATCCCTATCCTAGATGCTAATTCAGAACCCTTATTTTATAAAAAGATAAGAACCTTGATCCTTAATTTCCTCATTCTAATCTATGATTTTCCTCCCGGATTCACATAGAAATATATATTTATTTCAATGGCAGCCAAGCATTAAAATAGTAAGCTCAAGAAATTAAGAACAATCCAAAAAAAAAATAATATAAAAAATCTCAAAGAGTAATCATGTTCTTGACCTCAACCCCAGAACAAGGGTATTAAGCAACTCATGTTTGAATTAAACATAAAAAACAAGTAATTAAGCATACCCAAAATTAGTCTGGAAGTAAAGAAGTTCAAGAGAAATAATAAGAACCCTAAAAGAAGAATTCTATGTTCTCCGCCGCTGCTATGCTTCCAAAATGTCTAGGGAATTGTGCTCACGTGTTTCTTTTATACTTAGAAAAATTTCACTAGATCTGAAGCCAGGATGTGACGCATCACTAATCACATTGATAAAGCCAATGTGTCGCATCTACATCGCGTTGTCCTACCAAAAGTCATCTTTGAAAATCAAACTAAGTCAAAATCTTCACTATATGACACGACGCATTGACATCACGTCGATGCACTGGAAGTTGCACTTGTAGAATTCTCTAAGGCATAAAACTTATGCATCGACACGACGTGTTGACATTGCATCGATGCACTGGAACTTGTTCTTAAAATTTTTTCTAAGGCACAAATCTTGCCAGTCAACGCGACGCGTTGAGATCGCGTTGGGTCACTGGAATTTTTCTCCAGTTCCTTTCTTTTCTATTTACTTTCATGCATCTCCATATGTTTTTGACTCTGGTCCACATGATATTTTGTCTCTTCATTATGTGTATCCGATTTATTTCTAAATCCATGGGAAATTAATCTTGTATTTCTAATCATGTCGGTTAGCCATGAAACATAATTTAATTCACACTTCAATATAATTAGCACATTGTTTTATTCTTAAAACAAGTCTAAATATAGGTAAATAGCAGTGTTTGGACATATAAATATTACTGATTCAAGATTGGGAGTTTCAAAACTAGAGTTCTTAACTTAAACAAGATAGTAGACACATCCCTTAGATATCATCTTCCTTGCCCTTAGATAAGAAACAAGCTGACCCCTGAATGCTGAAGTACTACCTCTTCACTTTAGGATGGGCTTCTTCAGAAACTAAAGCTGGACAACACTGTTTCTACAGTTGACTTTGGCATAGCAGGAATGAAGCCAATCCTCGCCGAGATTATACTGCATTACAATCATAGGTGCTTCAATCAACTTCTTCTTTAGTTTTTCAAAAGCTACTTGGCAATCATCCCCAAACTAGAACTTTGCCTCTTTATCCAATAATTTACACATGGGGCTTGCAATCTTTGAGAAATCTTGAATGAACCGCCTATAAAAACCTGTATGTCCCAGAAAGCTCCGTACTCCTTTGATTGTGATTGGATGTGGCAAATTTTCAATCACTTCAACCTTTGCCTTATCTACTTCAAGTCCTTTACATGATACTTTATGGCCTAGAACAATTCCTTCCTTAACTATAACGTGGCACTTTTCATAATTTAACACCAGGTTTGTCTCTTCGCATCGAGCTAGAACTATGTCAAGATTCTG
This sequence comes from Capsicum baccatum var. pendulum, assembly GCA_030864225.1. Classification (NCBI taxonomy): domain Eukaryota; kingdom Viridiplantae; phylum Streptophyta; class Magnoliopsida; order Solanales; family Solanaceae; genus Capsicum; species Capsicum baccatum. The sequence continues at coordinate 101,358,137 of CM061554.1, read as the reverse complement.
TGAGCACTTTTCAAAGAATTACTGTACATAGAGAAATCATCCATCAATACCTCCACAAAGTCTTCAACTATGTCAGAGAATATAACCATCATATATCTATGAAATGTAGCAGGTACATTTCATAGGCCGAAGGGCATGCGTCTGAATGCGTATGTGCCATAGGGATATGTGAAAGTGGTCTTATCCTGGTCTTGTGGTGATATGATTATCTGATTGTAGTCGGAGTACCCATCCAAAAAACAATAATACTCTTGTCCCGCCAATCTATCCAGTATTTGTTCAATGAAAGGAATAGAATAGTGATATTTACAAGTTGCTTCATTCAACATTCGATAGTCAATACAGATCCTCCAACCGGTCACCATGAATCTGGGGATCAACTCATTATCATCATTTGTTACTACAGTCATACCTCCTTTTTTAGTACACAGTGCACTGGACCTCACCCATTTGCTATCGGAAATTGGGTAGAAATACCACTATCTAACCATCTGATCACTTCTTTTCTAACTACCTCCTTCATTACAGGATTCAACTTTCTTTGTTACTGCACTCTAGGTCTGTAACCCTCTTCCCTGTAGATATTATACATGCAAAATGCTGGATTGATTTTTGTAATATCAGATATTTGCCACCCAATTGCATTTCTTTGCCTCTTTAGGACTGATATGGCTTCCTTTACCTGTAGATTTGTTAATCCTACAGATAAAATAATAGGCAAAGTATCTTGGTCACCAAGAAAAACATATTGTAAATATGTAGGGAGAACCTTAAGCTCCAAGTTAGGATCTTCTTCAATTAAAGGCTTGGGCGATGGACTAATTGGCCTGTTCAATGGCTCGACAGGCACTTTCTTCGTCTCTACCACTACCAAATTCATAACCTGGACTAATTCCAATACTTTCACATCTCCATAAAGATCATAACTCATCAAAGATCGCTATAATGTACCATTAGACAACAACAACTACCAATCAGAAGCAAGGTCAATAACCGATATGAATGACAACTCCTCATATATAGCTGGCAGTTTCAGCACCTTGTACACATAAAAAACTTCTACTTTATCATGTTCTCGCATTGTTATTTTCCCAGCTGCTACATCAATTAGTGACTTTCCTGTTGCTAAGAAAGGTTTTACTACAATGAGTGGAACCACAGGATCAACCTCAAAGTCAAGAATTACAAAATCCACTAGAAAGATTAACGATCCTACTTGCACCAAAACATCCTCAATAATACCATTCGGCTTGGCAATGATCTATCCGCCAGCTATAAAATAATAGTAGTAGGTTTGAGACTCCCGAGAACCATCTTCCTATACCACGATGTGAGCATACGATTTATGCTAGCTCCCAAGTTAAACAATCCACGTGCACAAGTAGTCTAATCAATGGTAATCTGCAAGGTGAAACTACCCGGATCTTTAAGCTTCGTGGGCAATTTATTTTGAATCTTGGATATGCACTCTTGAGTAAGTGCAAATGTAGCATACTCGGTCAACCTGTTCTTATTTACAACTATATCCTTCAAATATTTTGCATATTTTAGCAAACTTTGCAAAATATCAACAAGAGAAAGATTCACTTGAACTTGCTTCAGAAGATCTAAGAACTTCTTATAACTCGCCTTCTCTTTATGCTTCCTTGCCCTTTGAGGAAAGGTTAAGGGGAAAGTCTTCTTGTCCACATGAATTTCTTTACATGCCATTCTTTTTCTTGATTTGTTTCTTTGCATTGTCTTTGGTATAATCATTAATAATTGTAGGACTTACCTACTCTTGAACTGTCTCCTTAGTTTTTAGCCTACTCCTTATTGTAACCGCATTTACCTACTTAGGATTTGTTTGTGTATCACTAGGTAATGCTTTTTAAGGTCTTATATTCTGTGCCCCTACAATTTAGCCCAACTTCAACTCTATATTTCTCGTAAGTAATTATTGATTCTTCAAATCAGCTATAAATTATGCCGGTTGAGTCTTAATGTCAGTTGCAAATTGCATTTGTTGAGCCATAAAATGCTTCATAAATTCCTCCATATTGCTAGATTGAGTAGTCTCCTGAGTATTCTAAGCTGGATATGGATTTGGTTGCACTTGTCCCTTGTACTGATTTGCATTCTGTGCCTAATTTCCACCTTATGAAAAATTAGGATGATTCCTCCAGTTGGGATTATAAGTATTACCAAAATTTTGTTGTCCCTGCCGATTTGCATTCCCCATATAGTTGATAGAATCCAAATTGGTTGTGCAAGCATCAGCTGTGTGCTCACCACTTTCGCAAACCTCACACCAAGAATTCACCTGATGGACTGCATTCGTTGTGGCTACTAGTTGTGTAACACCCAACTTTATGTTATGAAGCTAAGTAATCATATGATTATTTATGGCTGCAATCTGTGCCTATAATGCAGTGAACTAATCTACCTCTAATACCTTGCAACCTTTTTAGGTGTACTCCTCGAGTCTGTCTGCCATTCAGGGTTCCCTTGTGAAATCCGATTCAATAGTGTGGATAATCCTTCATATGTCTTCTCAAGAGCCTGTCCACCTGATGCTGAATCCAAGAGAATCTTCGCATATGTCTCCAATACTTCTGTAAAAGTTTGCACAAGAACATCATTGTATTGATGATAGTGAGAGTAATTTTTTAGCATACCCTTAAATCTCTCCCGAGCTTGGTAGAGATTCTCTCCGTCTTTCTACCTAAAACTTAAGATTTTACTCCTCAAGTATGTTGTCTTCCTAGATGGAAAAAATTGAATAAGGAGCTTTCGAGCTAGATCTTCCCATGAAGTGATGGAGAGTGGTAGTTCAGCGTAACAACCTTTTTGCTTCCCCAATTAAGGAGAAAGGAAAGAGTATCAATCTGACATAGTCAGAATTCACCTCTCTAGGAATGTATGTATCGCTGATTTCTAAGAAGGTATGTATACGCTGCTACGGATCTTCATATGAAAGGCCATAAAATTGCCTCGCTGAATTCAGCAATTGCACCATATTCTGCTTCAATTCAAATCTACCTCCTCGTTTAGGCTTTAAAATACTATTCGTCACATGGTTCGTGAGTGGGATTGCCACCTCACAAATAGGTCTATCAGTTTATTGAGCAAGAAAAACTGGAATAACAGGAATGATAGGAGGTAGAACATTCCCGGTATTTGGATCAATTAATTTATTTCGTTGTTCAACCATTCTTCGCCTTTGTTGAAAGATTTGCTCTGGTTTTGGAAAAGACTCTACCTGTTCTTTATCTCTCGCCAGTCTTGGATTTAACTAAACCTGCAAAAATTCTGCCATTAAGATTAAGTTGTTAACACCTAAACTTAATATAAAAAAAATCAAAATTTAGCAATTTAGTAATTATATTAGTCCCGGACAACGGCATCAAAAACTTGTTGCAACTTAGACGCACACGCAAGTGCACGTGATCGTTCAAGTAATATAGTGATTTAGACAATCAAATATCATTCCCACGAGGACTAAACAACTAAAAATTTAACCAACTTTTAGTTTCAGACAATGAGTATTAGGTGTTGTATAGTACCAAAATGATTTTGAATTTGTGAATAAAAATGTAAATTAATAAACAAGAAATAAAATTTTATGACTAGAGCAAAGCAAGCAACGGTTGTAAATAGTTATAATAAGTGCACTCCACCTTATTATGTTCTTAGCTTCTAAAGACGCACTCCCCTTAAGACAGTTGTCATCCATCTATCATAGGGGAAGGCACTAACTATGACGTTGCCTAATGAAACTCGCCAAAAAGGTCACACATAATACTCGTAATGTGAAAATTTTACCACAAAGGGTAAAAATAAAATAGGTAAATAAAGAAAATATTTTTAAATTAAATAGCCAAAAAGGGGAAATATTGTCAACTTACAACCCATAAAATAGAAAGCATAAAATCAATTGTTCAGATATAAATAAAAGAGAAAAAGATGAAGATGATTAATCATAGGTTGATTAAGATTGTTAAATTGTGAGTGATATGGGGAAAGTTTTCTTTTTGTGAGGGTGCATGCGGATGAAAGTCCAGATTACTTATTGATTTTCCTGATTACGTGTTTTTTTAAGTTTGCCATCAAATTAAATGTCACTATTGGGAAAATGAAGTGTGAACTAGAGGTTCTTATGCCTAATGCTATCATGATTCTTAAGTGGGAATTAAAAGGTTTGATGATTGTGATGCTTCAAGTTGTTCGAGGATGAAGAAGGTTTTCTGTGTGGGGTGGGGATCTTAGGCGTATTTATATGTCCAAACACCACTATTTACCCTATTTAGACTTGTTTTGAGAATAAAAAAGTGTTCTAATTATATTGAAGTGTGATTTAAATTGTGTTTCATGGCTAACCGATATGATTAGAAATACATGATTAATTTCCCATGGATTTGGAAATAAATTAGATGCACATAATGAAGAGACGAAAGATCATGTGGACCAAATTCAAAAACATATGGAGATGCACGAGAGTAAAGAGAAAAGAAAGGAACTGGAGAAAAATTCCAGTGACTCGACGCGATCTCAAGTGTCGCGTCAACTGGCGAGATTTGTGCCTTAGCAAAAATTTAAAGAACAAGTTATAGTGCATCGATGCGATGTCAACGCATCACATCGATACATTAGTTTTGAGCCTTAGAGAATTCTACGAGTGCAACTTCCAGTGCATCGAAACGATGTCAACATGTCACGTCATGTGGTGAAGATTTTGACTTAGTTTGATTTTCAAAGATGACTTCTAGTAGGACAATGTGATGTTGACGCGATGCATTGGATTTATCAACTTGATTAATGATGCGTCGCATCAGGGCTTCAGATTTGGTGAAATTTTCTCAACTATAAAAGGAACACGTGATCACAATTCCAAGGACTTTTTGGAAGCATAGCAGCGGCGGAAAGGCATAGAATTCTTCTTTTAGGGTTCTTATTATTTATTTTGAACTTTTTTACTTCAAGACTAATTTTGGATATGATTAATTACTTGTTTTTTATGTTTAAATCAAACATGAGTGTCTAAAAACCCTTGTTCTGGGGTTGAGGTTAAGAACATGATTACTCTTTGATATTCTTTATAGTAGTTTCTTTTTGGATTATCATCTGGGTTGTTCTAATTTCTTGAGCTTACTATTTTAATGCTTGGCCACCATTGGAATAAATTTATATTTCTATGTGAATTCGAGAGAAGAATCATAGATTAGAATAAGGAAATTAAGGAGCAAGTTTCTTATCCTTTTATAAAATAAGGGGTTTGAATTAGCATCTAGGATAGGGATATACCTAGAAGCCTTACTTGGTTCAATTACAAAAAGATTTCTTAATGAATCTTGATCTCTCGACCTAAAATCTTTTATCTCTTGAATATTGAAGCTACAACTCCCACAGAGATACAACTATTCTTCTAAATTCATTCAGCAATCTTCTTGCAATTGAACCAAACAAGGCTTTGATACAAGATCAAACCAACAACACCAAGAGCTTCGGATTTCAGTCCAACAACACAAGAACAACAAGTTTTAAGTTTTGGTTTTTCAGCTTACAACAAGAACTAGTTTCGGTTTTCAATCCACAATCCGAGAACAACAAGATAGAAAACAAATGCTAGTGAATCGAAAGAGCCCCACACGGCTTCACTAGACTTTCAAGATAACAAAATCAACAACAACACAAGATAAAGAAAGATAGATAACTTGACATATAACATTCAAGAAACTAAGAACCCTAACATCAAGAGAGGACCCTAAGTCTAATGAATATAAACACCAAGTTCTTACGAGGACCAAGAGGCACTCAACGACCTCAAAACCCTTGTTTCTAGCCAAAGATACAACCCAAGTATCCCTTTACTTGTGAGGAGCTAGTGGCGTCTCCTATGAGTGAAATAGAGAGAAAGTGTTTGTGATTTTAGGTTACAACTTTTCAGCTTTTCAAAAACTAAGTCTAACTCACTATGATGTTCTATTTATACTACAACAAAAAGGAGTAAAAAAGACCCATCCGCCCTTGCTTTCTTGTGGCAACCTTGGGGATTAGTTTATTACACTTTAGGACCCCTCTTCACACATAAAAACGTTTAGGTCCTTGGTTGGTTCGACCAACAACTCACACACGGCCATTTGCATGAACAAAGCTTAGAGTGTTTGTAATTCCCGAGATTGGCTTCGTGTGAAAGGCCGTGTACCTGTGGAGGCTGCCTTAACCGTATCAGGCTTTTAGGTATATCTCTATCCAAGATGCTAATTCAAACCTCTTATTTTATAAAAGGATAAGAACCTTGCTCCTTAATTTCCTCATTCTAATCTACGATTCTCCTCTTGGATTCACATAGAAATATAAATTAATTCCAATGGTAGCCAAGCATTAAAATAGTAAGCTCAAGAAATTAAGAACAACCCAGATGATAATCCAAAAAGAAACTACTATAAAGAATATCAAAGAGTAATCATGTTCTTGACCTCAACCCCATAACAAGGGTATTTAGCCACTCATGTTTGAATTAAACAATAAAAACAAGTAATTAATCATACCCAAAATTAGTCTTGAAGAATTTAAAATAAATAATAAGAATCCTAAAAGAAGAATTCTATGCTTTTCCACCGTTGTTATGCTTCCAAAAAGTCCTTGGAATTATGCTCACATGTTCCTTTTATACTTGGAAAAATTTCAGCAGATCTGACGCCATGACGTGACGCATCGCTAATCACATTGATAAAGCCAACACATCATGTCAACATCACATTTTCCTACCAAAAGTCATCTTTGAAAATCAAACTAAGTCAAAATCTTCACCACACGATGCGACGTGTTTACATCGCTTCGATGCACTGGAAGTTGCACTCGTAGAATTCTCTAAGGCACAAAACTTATGCATCGACACGATGCGTTGACATCGCGTCAATGCACTAGAACTTTTTCTTCAAATTTTTGCTAAGGCAAAAATCTTGCCAGTCGACGTGACGCGTTGAGATCGCATCGAGTCACTGGAATTTTTCTCCAGTTCCTTTCTTTTCTCTTTAATCTCATGCATCTCCATATGTTTTTTACTTTAGTCCATATGATCTTTAGTCTCTTCATTATGTGCATCCAATTTATTTCCAAATCCATGGGAAATTAATCCTGTATTTCTAATCATATCAGTTAGCCACGAAACATATTTTAACTCACACTTCAATATAATTAGCATACTTTTTTATTCTTAAAAAATTTCTTAATATGGGTAAATAGCGGTGTTTGGACATATAAATACGCCCAAGATCACCTAAGGTAGAAAACAAACTGACCCCTAAGTACTGAAGTACTACCCCTCTACTGTAGGATAGGCTCATTTGAAAACTAAAACTGGATAATTTAGTTTCTGAAGTCGACTGAGGCATAGTAGGAATAAAGCTAATCCATGTTGAGAATGACACTAAAATCGATATCTCTAATTCGACTAAGTCTGCTAAAGTGACTTTCTGAGATACCATAACTGAATATTATAAGGATTAAATTTAGAACCTTTTTTATGGAATCATCCAAGGTTATCAGCCCTGATTGGAAAGTTGGAAAACCTTCCAATTAGGATATTTCCAGCACATAGTCATTTAAAATTGCATAGTTATTCTAAGTACTGAATGGAGCACCAACAAGGGTTTTATCTAATTCTAAGAACTTTATTGTTCTCAGATAAGGATTAATATCTTGTAGTCATCTCTAGTTCCTCCCACACTTTACCTATGCAAATGCAGAAATAGCATAAGTCTGACGATGAACCCCTGGTTGGAACCTAGGTGCCTTCCCCCAAGAACGACTAGTTTGGTCCGATAAGGAGAGTGTAAGCCTTAGTGGGAAATCAAAATCACATTAAATCTTACTATGTTCAATTTGTTTAGTGCAACCAAAAGGTCTCCTAAAGTTTCTTGGCGGGGTCTGTTCGAACAGACCCGACGGGGACTACTCTTTCGAGTTCCTTTAGTCGTCACCATGTCCATAACCAAAAAAATTTCCCTTGTGGGTTTCTCTTTTGTTCGTCAAGTATGAACTATGAAACAGAAGTCAGAATTTCTGTTCAATGCTTTGTTTTTAAAGCAATGTGCAGTATCCTTTAGCGTTATTACACAGGGAATTACTCAAAAGACGATTCCTTTTTTGTTCCAATATCCCTGACCAGATGTGGTATTCCCAAAATCATACCCGTTGTATTATGAAAACACATAAGAGCGAGGTCTGATAGAGGTGATATATGGTGAGGACGTACCTGTCATGGTTTGGTTTAGGAAAATAGATTTTGGTTTCTCCGAAAGTGAGTGTGGCAACCTTCAAATCAATTGCTACTTCTCATCCTGACATTGGTAGTATCCAGGAAATCCTTAGAGAGATTAAAACCTCTTTCAAAGAAGTTCAGCCAATGTATTTACCATATATTCAAGACATTCCTAATTCCAAGGGAATATCATGGGAACCGACTTGGAAAAGTACTCCTTACTTGACAATTTCGTCAGAAGTTTTGACTTAAAAGTTGACGATGACATCGATAAAGTGGCAGCTAAGTATGCTAAGGATCAAAATGTCTTTGTGAACCTGAAACATGAGCTGGCTGCTTTTATCTGGGACATACAAAAAATTCATTCAATTCCATATAGGTTCTTTTCCCCTGGTATATTATGGTCAAAAATGGTTTTATACCCCTTTTATCATAATAATACTAGGTTTTCTAGTAAAGCTCTTGACTATTTTGAAAATTCGGTAGGCCCATACTTTAGTTCCTTGTTAGGAGCCTACAAGGGAGTTCAATTAGTGATAGGTCGATTAGCTCAGGTGATTGAGGGAGGTGGTAAGAGATGGATCTTTGCAATTTGTAATTATATAAAACAAATATTTTTGTTTCCTGTCCACCAGTGGGAAATGAAAGTTCTATCTCGCCTCCCAAGAGATGGAACCTTTGATTAGGAACGTCTATTGGTATGATTACGGTCAAAGAGAAAGTGACACTGTTTCTCATTTGACTTAAAATCAGCAACGGACCACTGGCCATTGAGTGTCATATACACCCTCATGTCCTGTATGTGGGGGAGTACTTTGGTATCTTTAACAGTCAATAGTTCCCTGGGTCTCAACACTTTCTTAATCGTCCCTCCGAAGGTTAAAGGGGTGGGTGATATTGCCTTCTTAACTGGGAAACCATTAGGTTACTACGGATATTGGTCCCTATTTTATTTGTCCCACCACTATTTAGTGTGGTTGGTAGCAAAATATGCATACCCAATGAGTACAACCCCTTTTGCTGATTACGCGTTATTAGGTTATGATATCCTGATCACTAATATAAAGGTGGCAGAGCAATAAGGAAGTTATTGGATTGGCTTCGTGTTACTATTTTATAATCGAAATCGATAATTTTTGATAATGGTACCATCGAGTTTGCTAAAAAGTATTGGACTAAGTCTATGAAAGTGGATTTATCTCCTAAACTCTTTGGTCATTACTTTTCTGTAGGACAACTCTTGGTCTTTGCAATATCTTAACCAAGTATTCAATAAATATTTCCTCTTTACAAAGGTTGGGAGGAGAAGGATATAAGGTTCGTTCAAGTCTTTACTCTACTCAGTCAAAATGATGGGAAAGATTGAAGGCTGCTACTCGAAAGACAGGCAGGTCACATCCTCTACCTTTATAATATTGGATTAGAAGGGGTAAGCCCCTCATCCTTATCTGAAGGGAAAGTTGGTGGATTATCTTCGGATGGAGCTCAAACCTAAGAAGATATGGCTCTTCCCAGAAGAGTTGGTGTTTGATGGTGAACAAAAAATCCTTGAACGCACTATTTTACTCAATTTGGTAAAATAATGGCTGAAATAGGTCTCGTGGTACTAACTATTGCTTTATCAGTAGAAGTAACCATTGATCAATTGATGGAAGTTCCTATGTGTAGCAGATCCTGGAAAAGATCAAACATTGACTATGATTTAGTTAAGTTTAGTTTGATCTAGAAATGTTATGACATGGGAGTAAGGTGGGATGTAACGACCACACCAAGGTAGTTTTTGGATCCTGCTACTTTCATTTAGTTTGATCGATGGATACTGGGTGGGTAATCAGGTACCAATTTCATGATGGCACCAATCGATTTAATATCACTCATGAAAGGACATAGGACATCAGACTTTAGGTGCATCTGAGCAAGAAGCCCCTCTCAGTAAAATCTTAGAAATGAGAGGGTGGCCATAAGGGTAGCTTGTTATTAAGTGTTGGTAACCTTTAACTACAAACATCCTTTAGAACCTTTAAATAGATTAAAAGAAAGAACAGACTCATATGAAAGTCTCCCAGAAAAATGGTTATTGTTGAATTGGCTATGAAATACGCTCTTGCTCATGAATCTGCTGTTCTAGCTCAGACCAGGCTATCTCCTCCAAGAAAATAGGGGTCCCAAATGGGAGAAGAATAAGGCAAGTTTTTCTTTGACTAGTTTGTAGTTTTTCTAGGTAATTTTCTTGTCAACGAAATTCCACTCATAAGTAGGTTCCCATTGTGATCTAAGTTCTATTTCCCATCGATAGGTTATGATACTAGTAAAGAGTCCTATTCTTCTTCTTAGGTTATGAAATAATTCAATAGCTCTTGCTCTGTCACTTCTTTCCAAAGTAAGCTCTTACTATATCCTACTATTCCTAATATTCCTACTGGATTTGAGCAACTCGAGTATGAACATTATATCGCTATGCCCTTCTCTTAGCCTCGTTCTTTGGTGAGGTAAAGAATCCATCTATTCAACGAGTTTATTAGAAAAGTAAAGGGTAGAAAAATCTTCCTTCAATGAGATTCCCAGTGTGAAATTTACTACTGCTAGTCTTTTGCTACTCGTCAGGTAACGAGGGATGAAAGGTGTGAATGATTCTTTGTATGCGCGAGCTGAAATAGAGTTATTTAGCAAAACTAGTTGCTTTTTCATCAATAAGCGGTGCTTCTTTCCCACTCTGCCCTATCACATGCCAATGAAAAAGAACCTAACTTGAGGATCAAGCTTACCAGAATGCTCCAATTGAAGTAGTTGATCCAACACAGGAATGACCTCAGTAGTTCTTCTTCCCAGATCTGTAAGTAATAATAGAGAGCAAGCTAGCAAGAAAAATTTACTTGAAGCAATAACTCTTAAGGCGGGGAGTGAATGCACCATTGGGTGATAGGGAATGAAGGATAAAAGAAAAAGTAAGGTAAGAAGGGCACTCCTAAAACCACTTTCTAGTTGAAGGTGGAGGTGAGGGAAGACAAAAGAAATAGCATAATTAGTAACCTCTTGCAGCATTCTTCTTATATTAGTTAGAAAAAAGACTAGAAAAAGAGAATTTCTTTTGGTTAAGATAAAGATTCATAGATAGAAAGATTCAAGAGTAGAAGCAAAAGGAGCTCAGCTCAGGGTCCTGTGTGACTTATTTCCAAGATCCGGTAGATAGTTTTCATATTCCCTATGGCTTTCATTCATATGGAGGGGCTACCTGAATACATCAACCAAAGAAGAAAGTAAGAGAGGCAATTCTTAAGATTCTTTGATCCCGAAAGCCCAACACTCGGCCTAAGAATTCTTGTTCAAACCTTCCATCCATAAGCCAATATATCAAAAAGAAAGTCATCCATCATTCGACACCTTCCACCGATAAAGAACGCTATCAAAGGACAGAGTCACCCAAGAAGGCATTTCAAACCAAAACTTCACTTGCCGTAGAACCGTAACCCATCACTTGGCCTCTCTATGAGTGTGCATGCCTAGATCTTTGTCATTCTCTTCCACCGAAGGCAAGAATGGCATAATTAATCACATCTACAACCGAAACCCAAGATGGTGAATAAGCAAGTGATTGGTCTTTTTTAGTCTTTATTATCTTGATCCGCAACTGGGACACAAACAAAGGAGCTTTTAGAATGACTTTAATTAGCACACACAACATTACCCCAACTCTTTCTTAGCCTCTTAGCTGCCTTACCTGACCTTGAGCTCTTCGCTTCGTGCCTTACTTCTGCTATAATAAGAAATATAATATGAGGGAGTTAAAAGTTGGATTTGAAGTTGGACTTTTCCTATATGACATTTCTTTAAAGTCTACTTTGAAGCTTCCAAGTTTACTTGTTTTATATTATGGTTATAGAGAATAACTCAATCCCTTACTTCTATTAGTCAGGCGTGGGGATCTTATCTTTTATCTAGAATTATTCCTTTTGCATATATAGATAGTCGATAAAAAAGAAATGATTTGACTTTCCCATAGCTTTCTTCAAAACTCTTTCTTTTCTCTTTTCTTCTCACCTCATAGTTTTGAAATGAATGTCTTTTTTCTTCTTGCTTCACCTTTGCACAGAAGAACAAAACAAAAAATCAATTCTCTAACACCTGGATATCTCACGTGTCCGATAACGAGAACTTAGCTATGGCCTTAGGTCATCTTTTTGTTCAAGAAAACTATGGGGCTTTTAGTTTCATTACATCTAGTCTATATGCAAAGAAAACAAGCATAAAAAAAGTCTCTATTACGTTAAGGTTATTGAGGTTGACTGGTTGTCTATCTAGGTGAGTATCGAACATGATCTCTTTCTACCGCTTGTGAAAGCATTCCTTCCAAATAAAATATTTCGAGGCCCAATCATCGGCCATCTCTACAACAAAGAGGTTTTGTTATTGCCAGTTACTGGATGGTTTCATTAAGATGAATGAAGGAATCCAGTTAGGTACCCCGCTTGCTATCCCTCACTAAATTCCCAATTTTCTTATATAGACCGTATTTCAAGTAGTCAATATGTTAGTGCCTATTTATTCTCTTGCCCTTTCTTCTCTTTGTTAGATATTATTTCTCTTAAATGCTCAACCTCCTTTTGAAGAAACTGATGATTATATTCTAGTATACTTTTTTCAGTAATCACAGGATTGTAAACCTTTTCTCTCAATTGTTCTAATATATAAATAGTGGTAGCTTATTTAATCCCTAAGTCTATTACTTCTCTTGGTCGTGTGTCTATCTGGACATTATTATCATCATAGACATTATCTCCTTTCGTACTTCTTGTAGTCCGAGGTTTATTATTAGCAAATCCTTCTTGTAAATCTTGAGTTCTTTCCAATCTATTTTGAAGTGAGCAGAACTCCAGAGCTGCTCCTTTAAAGTACGATCCACAAATACCCTTCAAAACCATTCAGATGTTTCTAAATATTTAGCAGGATCCTAGTCTTTCATAATACTTCTATCATTTTCTAAGTATAACATATAACTCTTAGGGGATAATAAGATACCCCCCTGAGCAAGGTACTCCAATTTAAACTTACCCATCTCAGTGGAAGATATTACTTCATTCGGAAGAGGTCTTCAAAGAATCACGGATTTGGTATCGGTGTAGTAATAGTCATCATTGGATATGCAAGGGTACATATGAATCCGAGTACGAGCTGTTATAACTGCCGACAATTGAACAACCGACATCCTAGGTGCATTCCATTCAGTGTCGTCAGTCATGCTATTCTTATTGGTAATATAATTGGCAATATAGTAATGATCGGTAAGCTTCTCTACTATTTGAAAATTATCCTTCTTCATCAAATCCTCATATTTTTTTTATTGCAAAACTCTATTACTGTACTTTCAGGATTAATACAAAATCTACCATAGAGAGAGTTCATTAAAATCTCATAGAAATATGGCATAGCTTCATCACCAGATTTCTTAGATTTTAGTATGCTTTCATAGAGGTGTGAGACAAAGCCTTTGAAAGGGTTGTCCTTCTTCTAAAAAAAATAGCCTCTAAGAGGTATTATATGATAACCTAAATTATGTGCAAACTTCAACTCTTCGCTATAATAGACTCTAACAAATTTTCTTGTAGGAAAGACTAAAGTACCAGTTTGATCCTTATAAGATAAGATAGACGTGATATAGATGTTAGATATACTACATAAGCCTCAAGAAATCCAAACAAGATATCTAATTAGACTCTCTCCAAATTATTCTTCCACAAGGTATAAGATATTCCACCATTATATATGGATATAAAGAGTTCACATCATAATGTTTAAGATTCTCACCATAGGGCTTATAGACATCAGCATGACCGCCATAAAAGCCACGCCTAATAAAGGTGTCTTGGTTCCTTGTAGGTAAATGAAAATGAAAAGCCTCATCATGCAAAAAATTCTAACGAAAGATTTTAAGGTAAAGTGATGACAATGTAATCACATTCATGATATCCATATATTACTTATCCAAAATAACCTCTTGGGCCTTCAACATCACACCACCTAAGAGAATGATATCTTGTCGAAGCTAGTTTATCAAATCCTTACTATGACCCTGAAGATTAGACACTTCCAATTTAAAATGTGGGATAGAACCTTTGGAACCTAATTCAGGACATAATATCTCACCCAATTCTTCAAGAGTGCTACAGAGTAATATGTATGAATCTCTAAAACATAATAAGAGTTTACCATCAATATAGACTTTCAACTCGTAAAGTTTATGATTCCTTAGAACAATTTTAATTCTATACTATAACACCCCGATTTGCTGAACCAGAATGCTACACGGTGCTCATGACCTCAAGGGCCCACAAGCTAACCCATGAATGATATCTGTACCTATATACTGCAAATCATAATATAATAATGTAGAATACATAGAACTGTAAGGCCATAAGGTTCAACTGAATACAATCATGTGGGCGAAAATACCCGAAACAACTAAATCTGAACGTAAATCTGAAAGTAAATACGAAAGCCTCTAAACTGTCTGAATAAGGAGTTGAAGGAACATGATTTCAACTAACTCCTTAAAACTAAACTGAAGAATAAATAAATGAATCAAATCATATTATCCTCGAAACAATGAGGACTCACTATGTCTCTGCGACTGGAACACTACCGCTACTGCTGGGCTGGAGCTCGTGTCTCAGAACCTATGGTGTAACATGAAAAGAAAGCACCATAGAGAAAATGCGTCAGTACAACTGAAGTACTGAGTATACGAGGAAGGTAGGCTGAACATAAAGGGTTTTATGCATGAACAACACTGATTGACTAATATGAACGTGGGAGTGCAAACACACATATATAGAAACTGGGACCATGAATACGTGATAGCATGACCTGTAAGCTAATACATGGTTTACTGATAACTCTCATGACTGATGCTAAAAATGATAACATAGACGACTGTATTTGATAGTCCTGTATATACTGAAATCTGAAGAACGCTCTGAGTTCTTTTACTGAGACTGATACTGAAACTAATAACCTGGATGACTGTATTTGACAGTCTTGTATCTACTGAAATCTGAAGAACGCCCTGAGTTCTTTTAATGAGACTATTACTAAAACTGTGGGAAGTAGTGTTTAACCGACATGGCCCATGTATGCCGTTATGGCTAAGATGGGGTCCAATCTCTGGCCCGACTGGAGGGGTGTCAATACCGCACCACTGATAAGGACATCTGTGAGTGACCCTTATATGGCGGGTACTCAATGAGAATGGTGGGAACCCTAAACTGATGTTTTAAGCCACCTCATAAACCCTAAGCTGATAGGTTAAGATGTCTCAACCTATGCTAGCTACGTAGTTCTGGAACATAAGGATTGCTACTAAGAATCACACCCTGAACTGGCGGGTGAGCTCCCATCCTTGGGTTCACTCGGTGCTAACCTCTTCTCCCATCTGGAGGGACTGGACATGAATTACTGACTTTGCATGACATAATCTTACTAAATTCCATTGACTGGCAGAATGTTACTGATATCTGACAACTGACTAAGATCATGAGATTTTCCTGAGTCACATGACTGACTGAAGTTTATGGAATCATAGCTTGAGTTTGGAAATCGTGAAACATGACATGGATCTAGGCACACAGCCATAGTTTTCGGGTACAAGTACTCCCAGGACTCGATGGAAGGAAACTGACACACATGACTGCCTTTATCATAAGAGTAGAGTCCATAATTTATAATATCATAAGTAGGGATATCATACTAAGCATGGTTATCAACAATGTATAGCATGAAAAGGATTTCATATCACATGGAAATACTTGCACAATCTTAATATAATGTTCATTGCATAATCATATTGGCAACACATTCTAATAACATGGAAGTTCATGTGGATTACATGGTTATCATACATCTTGTTCATAAGTAGGATTTGTAGGTAAACATAGCATAATCTAATAAGAATAGTTCATGAGTATTCCAACAACATTTACAAGGCACATTATCAACATAGAAGTCATTGGAACGTAAGGGCATATCATGAATCCTTCACTTAGTCACAACTTAGCTATATTGCATGATTTCTAGTTCCTTAGGCATTTTATCAAACACCTTACATGCACATATTAAGCATAGGTGAATTCATCAAATTATACATCATGAACAACCAAATTTACATGTTTCCAACTCATATGATATCAATTCACAAAACATATAAAGATTTCATCTTGGGATTCACCCAATATCAACAACATGATCATCAACACCCAACAATATAGAAATCATACTTTTATAATGAAAAATAGGAAAAAAAAACAAGTATCAACATGGGTATGATCATATCACCACAATCAACCAAGCTTTTGTATTTTAAAGATTGATTTTTGAACTCCACGAACGAAAGGAATTCAAGGATGAACACTACGCATTCCTTAGAAGGAAGATTCTTGATGATTGATGGAGGAATTTCCTTGAAATCGGATCTTCTAGCTTAGTTATGCAACCTTAGTTGTTTTTCTCCTTTAGTGCTCTTGGATGATGAGCTTTGAGATGAAAATAGGGTTGCAGTATGTTTAGAAGATATATATTTTGTAGGGTTAAGTTTAGGGACATGTAAGGAGTATTTAAAGACTTAATTACCTTTAAAATAACTCAAGACAGAGTGTTTTTGACACCTGGAATTGACTTAGGCGGCGCCCAAGTAATCGCCTATGCTTACTGTCTCTCACGAAAATGGGCATAACTTTTTGCTCGGGTATTGGATTAAGGCGAAATTAGTATTGTTGGAAAGATAATTCGATTCTGTATAATTTGGTGGGTCTAAATCAGCCAAAACACCATATTAAAATCGAGTTATACTCATTCAAAGATGACCCTTCCAAAATCGAATACTAAAACTTGATAGATTCAAAAACTCTTAGCTTGTATTACCTTAAGTGACTCATATGAGCATGCTTAATGGATCATAAGATATCCTATCACTAGGATATTCATTGTAAGTCATGTACTCAAGTATGAATCACAGTATTAGAAACATGCGGGGTATTACAATATCTCCCCCTTGGAAATATTCATCCTCGAATGAGTATTTATAGAGAAGGGATACAAGACAATAGAACCTGAATTGAACATGAAGAACTAAAACTTGATCTCATGACTGACATGCTAAACATATTGAACTCGCGTATATCTAATGCATGGACAACTGATACACGAATGCATGACTGGATATGAAATAGTTAATAGGTACCAAGTTTATACTGGAAACATGAACATGAAACTTAATAAGCTTAAGGAGAACTGTTACCTTGAGATTAATCTGAATTGGTGGGGAAGAGGTGAGAATACTTGGTACGCATATCTGCTTCTGCTTCCCAAGTAGCTCCCTCATGAGACTAATTTCGCCAAAGAACCTTGACTAGAGGGACTTCTTTGTTCCTTAATGTACGAGTCTGATAATCTAAGATTTCGACTGGAATCTCTTCATAAGAGAGGCTGTTCTGAATGTCGATGCTCTGAATAGGAACAACAAATCCTTGGTCAACTATGCACTTCTTTAGCAAAGAGAGACGGAAGACTGGATGGACTGAGGCTAGATCTGAAGGCAACTCAATCTCATAAGCTACCTTGCCGGAGCGATAAAGAATTCTGAAGGGACCGACATACCAGGGACTGAGTTTCCCTTTTTTGCCGAACCTCTTCACTCTTTTCATGGGAGAGATCTTAAGATAGACATAGTCATTGACCTCGGACTCGAGATCCTTTCTATGAATATCTACATAAGACTTCTGTCGGCTATAAGCAACCTGGAGTCTCTCTCTGATCAACTGAACTTTCTCTAAGGCGTCGAATACTAAGTCAGGACCTATGACTGAGGCCTCACTAACTTCAAACCAACCAACCGAAGATCTACACCTCCTACCATAGAGAGCTTCAAATGGAGCCATCTGAATACTAGAATGATAGCTATTATTGCATGCAAACTCAATCAAAGGAAAGTGGTTATCCTAACTTCCCTTGAAGTCAATTGCACATGCCCTTAGCATATCTTCAAGAGTCTGAATAGTCCTCTCTGCTTGACCATCTGTCTGAGGATAAAAGACTGTGCTGAGATAGACTTGGGTATCGAAACCCTTTTGGAATGCTTTCCAAAAGTGAGAAGTGAACTGGGTACCTCTGTCTGAGATGATAGATAGTGGACCATCGTGTAATCTGACTAACTCCCTGATATAGAGTTTGGCATAATCCTCGGTGGAATAAAAAGTACGAATAGGAAGAAAATGAGTTGACTTAGTCATTCTATCTATAATGACCCAGACTGAATCATGCTGATGACGAGTTCTAGACAGACCTGTCACGAAGTCTATGTTAAATTCTTCCCACTTCCAAGTAGGAATGGTGAACTCTTGCATGGAACCACTAGGTTTTTGATGCTCTATCTTAACCTGCTGACATGTAGAGCACTTAGCCACAAACTCTACAATATCTCTCTTTATCCCACTCCACCAATAGATCTCCCGCATGTCATGGTACATCTTAGTGGCCCCTGGATGAATAGAGTATCGTGCACTATGCGCTTCTACAAGAATTTGCTACCTCAATTCATCTACACCTGGAACACATAGATGACCCTGACAACGAAGAACACCATCTCCTCCTTGGCAGAAAACCTTGACTTTCTGATTCTGAACTGACTCTTTGGGCTTGGCAAGGCAAAGATCCCTGTCTTGTTTCTCTTTTACCTCGGAAACTAGAGATGACTCTGAACTACTATGAACACATACACCACCCTCTGAAGAATCCACTAAGTGAACGCCTAGTCTGGCAAGCTGATGTATCTCCTGAGCCATTGTTTTCTTACTATCCTCAACGTGAGAAATACTACCCATGGAGAGTCGACTGAGAGCATCGGCCACAACATTGGCCTTGTCCGAATAATAAAGACCATTCATCTCATAATCCTTCAAGAGCTCTAACCACCTTCTCTGGCAAAGATTGAGATCTTTTTGGGAAAAGACATACCGGAGGCTCTTATGGTGTATGAAGACATCTACATAAACTCCATAGAGATAATGCCACCAAATCTTCAAGGTAAAAACTACCGCTACTAACTCAAGATCATGAGTAGGATAATTCTTCTCATGTGACTTTAACTGTCTAGAGGCATAGGCTATGACCTTACCATGCTGCATGAGGACACAACCTAAACCCACTCTAGATGCTTCACAATAGACTACAAAATCGTCTAAACCATTTGGAATAGCTAGAACTGGAGCAGAGGTAAGTCGAGTCTTCAACTCTTGAAAGCGCTTCTTGCATGAATCTGACCACTGAAACTTAATCTTCTTTTGAGTAAATCTGGAAATGTGAGATACAATAGAAGAAAATCCCTCAACAAACCGTCTATAATAGCCAGCCAAACCCAAGAAACTCCTAATATCTGATGAAGATACGGATCTGGGCCAGTTTTTTACTGCCTTGATTTTCTGAGAATCTACTCTAATGCCATCACCAGAAACAATATGGCCAAGGAATTCTGCTGCTCTTAGCCAAAATTTGCACTTTCTAAACTTAGCGAATAATTGATGATCCTTGAGAGTCTGAAGAACAATCCTGAGATGGTTTGCATGATCGCGCTCTGTGCGAGAATAGACCAGAATATCATCTATAAAGACTATGAAAAACATGTCCAAGTACTGCTTGAACACACGGTTCATCAAATCCATAAAAGCTATTGGGTCATTGGTAAGACCAAATGATATGACTAAAAATATATATCAAGTAAAGAAAGCTGTCTTCGGAATGTCACATTCTCTAACTCTGAGCTGATGATAACCTGATCTGAGGTCTATCTTGGAGAAGTAACTGGAACCCTGAAGTTGGTCGAATAGATCATCAATCTTGGGAAGAGGATATCTGTTCTTGACCGTAACCTTGTTGAGTTGACAATAATCAATACACATCCTGAGAGAACCATCTTTCTTGCGCACGAATAATACTGGCGCACCGCATGGGGAAATGCTGGGTCTGATGAATCCCTTATTTAAGAGATCCTTCAACTGATCTTTCAATTCCTTGAGTTCTACTGGTGCCATTCTGTATGGCAGAATAAAAATAGGTTGAGTATCCGAAAAAAATTCTATGCCAAAGTCTATTTCCCTTTCGGGAGGAATGCCTGGAAGATTTTCGAGAAAGACATCTAAGTATTCATTAACAACTGAGACTGTTTTAAGGCTGGTATATTCAGAACTAAAATCTTTAACATACACGAGATGATACACACACCCCTTAGAAATCATTTTCCTTGCCCGAAGGTAGGAAACAAGTTGACCCCTAAATGCTGAAATGCTACCCTTTCACTCTAGGATGGGCTCATTCAGGAACTGAAGCTGAACTATCTTATTTCTACAGTCGACTGTGGCATAGCAGGATAAAGCCAATCCATGCCAAGAATGACATCAAAATCAGTAATCTCTAACTCTACTAAATCTGCTGATGTGGATTTCTGAGATATCATAACTGGACAGTTCCTATATACCCACCGGGCTATGATGTTTTTATCCACTGGGGTAGATACTGAGAAGGGCTCTACTAGGACTTCGGGACTGATTCTGAAATTGCCTACTATGCATGGAGTAACAAAAGACAAAGATACACTTAGGTCAAGAAAAGCATAAACATGAACATGAAAAATCTGTAATATACCAGTAACGACATTAGGAAAATTTTCCTGATCGTGTCTGGACTAAAGAGGATAGAGTCTGTTTGGGCATTGCCCACTGGTAGCACTAGACATGGCACCCTACTGGTTCGGGCGACTGGATTGAGCTGTAGAATGATTTTGCTGACCCTGAAGACTTGACTGTAGACACTCCCTAATCCTATGGCCTGGCTTGCCACAACCAAAATAGACATCACTACCGGCTCTGTAAATGCCCTTGTGGTTCTTACCACAAGTCTGACAAAAGGGATTTGTTCAGGAACTGCTAACACTGCCCTGAGATTTAGAGCCTGGCGCTTTGTTTCTATTGCCATCTCTAAAATTTGGCACTGAAGCGCTGGCCGAAGAAGGAGATGGAACGGCTGACTTGGAGCAAAACTGTGAACGATTTCCTCCATCTGACTTGGGGTGAGCAAAGTTGAAATTACCTGACCTTGCTCTCTTGTTCTGCCTCTCCCTAGTCTTAAACTTCTGCTTTTCTACTTGCTAGGCATGAGTCATGAGTCTTTCTAAGTTTATATCACTGATCAGCATCGCAGACCTACACTTATTTACCATGCTAGCGTTGACCCCTGACACGAACTTGCTAATCTTAGCTCTATTGTCTGCAACCACATAAGGAGCATACCTGGCTAGCTGAGTAAATATTAGAGAATAATCCCTAACCGTCATATTCCCCTATCTGAGGTTGATGAACTCAAGAACTTTGGCTTTCCTCAGCTCTTGGGAAAAGAATCTGTTTAAGAAGGCTATGACAAATTTCTCCCACTCGATAGGGCCTGTATCATCTAACCTCTCAGACTTCCACTGTTTGTACCAATAATGAGTAACATCTTGTAACTGGTAGGCGGCTAACTCAGTACTGTCAATAGAAGTAACACCCATGATGTCAATGACTTTCTGGACTTGGTCAATGAACTCCTGAGGGTCCTCATCAGACTTAGACCCATGGAAAGATGAAGGGTTCATTCGGGTGAAGTACCAAAGCCTAGCTTCTTTGGGAGTGGCCACTGGGTTGGCCAGAATGAATGGTGGCCATTCATTCTGTGCAGCCATAGACCAACAAAGTGTGGTAAATGCGGCTCTAAACTCCGCATAGGAAACATGTTCGCCCTAAGGATCTTCGGGCTGAGGAGCTGGCTAGTTTCTTCTCCTTGGGGCCATGGTTTGGAATAAGAAAAGAATGGATTAGACTGAGAGTTTAACTTGTGATTATGCTTACTAGCATGACATGAATAATGAAGAAAGGGGACTGTTCCTAAAACATCTTATAGCCTCCCGTACATGGCTCGCAACACACCCATGTACAAGACTCTACTAGATCCGGCTTTTAGACTTCCTAGGATTCTATTGAATATTAGGCTCTAATACCAAGTTTGTAACACCCCTATTTGATGAACCGCAATGCTACACGGTGCTCATGACCTTGAGGGACCACAGCCTAACCCATGACTAATATCTGTACCTGTATACTGCAAATCATAATATAATAATGCAGAATACATGGAATTGTAAGGCCATAAGGTTCAACTTAACACAATCATGTGGGCGAAAATACCCAAAACAACTAAATCTGAATGTAAATCTGAAAGTAAATCCAAAAGCCTCTAAACTGTCTGAATAAGGAGTTGAAGGAACATGTCTCCAACTAACTCCGTAAAACTGAACTGAAGAATAAATAAATGAATCAAATCATATTGTCCTCGAATCAATTTGGACTAACTGTGTCTCTGCGACTGGAACGCTACCACTACTGCTGGGATGGAACTCGTGTCTCGGAACCTATGGTGTAACATGAAAAGAAAGCACCATAGCGCAAATCCATCAGTACAACTGGAGTACTGAGCATACGAGGAAGATAGGCTAAACATAAAGGGTTTCATGCATGAATAACACTGACTGACTAATATGAACGTGGGAGTGCAAACACACATATATAGAAACTGGGACCATGAATATGTGATAGCATGACCTGTAAGCTAATACATGGTTTACTGATAACTGTCATGACTGATAACATGGATGACTATATTTGACAATCTTGTATATACTGAAATTTGAAGAATGCTCTAAGTTCTTTTACTGAGACTGATACTGAAACTGATAACATGGATGATAGTATCTGACAGTCTTGTATATACTAAAATCTGAAGAACGCCCTGAGTTCTTTTACTGAGACTGTTACTGAAACTGTAGGAAGTAGTGTTTAACTGACATGGCCCATGTATACCGTTATGGCTAAGATGGGGTCCAATCTCTGCCCCGACTGGAGGGGTGTCAATATCGCGCCACTAGTAAGGATAGCTGTGAGTGACCCTTATCTGGCGGTACTCAATGAGAACGGTGGGAACCCTAAACTAACGTGTTAAGCCACCTCATCAACCCTAATTTGATGGGTTAAGATATCTCAACCTACGCTGGCTATGAGTTCTAGAACACAAGGATTGCTACTAAGAATCACACCCTGAACTGGCGGGTAAGCTCCCATCCTTGAGTTCACTCGGTGCTAACCTCTACTCCCATCTGGAGGGATTGGACATGAATAACTGACTATGCATGACTTAATCTCACTGAATTCTATTGACTTGCGGAATGTTACTGATATCTGATAACTGACCAAAATCAGGAGATTTTCCTAAGTCACATGACCAACTGAAGTCTATGGAATCATAGCTTGAGTTGGGATATCGTGAAACATGACATGGATCTAGGCACAAAACTATAGTTTTCCGGTACAAGTACCCCCAGGACTCGATGGAAGAAAACTGACACACATGACTGACTTGATCATAAGAGTAGAGTCCATAATTTATAATATCATAAGTAGGGATCTCATACTAAGCATGGTTATCAACAATGTATTTCATGGAAAGGATTTCATATCACATGGAAGGACTTGGACAATCTTAATATGATGTTCATTGCATAATCATATTGGCAACACATACCAATAACATGGAAGTTCATGTGGATTACATGGTTATCATACATCTTGTTCATAAGTAGGATTTGCAAGTAAACATAGCATAATCTCATAAGAATAGTTCATGAGTATTCCAACAACATTTACAAGGCACATTATCAATATATAAGTCATTGGAACGTAAGGGCATATCATGAATCCTTTACTTAGTCACAATTTAGCTATATTGCATGATTTCTAGTTCCTTAGGCATTTTATCAAACACCTTACATGCACATCTTAAGCATAGGTGAATTCCTCAAATTATACATTATGAACAACCAAATTTACATGTTTCCAACTCATATGATATCATGAATTCACAAAACATATAAAGATTCCATCTTGGGAATCACCCAATATCAATAACATGATCATCAACACCCAATAATATAGAAATCATACTTTTATAATGAAAAAGAGGAAACAAACAGGCATCAACATGGGTATGATCATATCACCATAATCAACCAAGCTTTTGTATTTTAAAGATTGATTCTTGAACTCCACGGACGAAAAAAATCCGTGGATGAACACTACGCATACCTTAGAAGGAAGATTCTTGATGATTGACGGAGGAATTTCCTTGAAATTGGATCTTCAAGCTTAGTTATGCAACCCTAGTTGTTTTTCTTCTTTAGTGCTCTTGGATGATGAGCTTTGAGATGAAAATAGGGTTGCAGTATGTTTAAAAGATATTTATTTCGTAGGGTTAAGTTTAGGGACGTGTAAGGAGTATTTAAAGACTTAATTACCTTTAAAATAACTCAAGACGGAGTGTTTTTGACACCTATAATTGACTTAGGCGGCGTCCAAGTAATCGCTTATGCTTGGGTTAGGCGGCGCCTAACCAATCGCCTATGCTTACTGTCTCTCACGAAAATAGGCATAACTTTTCGCTCAGGTGTTGGATTAAGGCAAAATTGGTATCGTTGGAAAGATAATTCAATTTTCTAAAATTTGGTGGGTCTAAATCAGACAAAATACCACATTAACATCAAGTTATACTCGTTCAAAGATGACCCTTGCAAAATCGAACACTAATACTTGATGGATTCAAAAACTTTTAGCTTGTATTACCTTAAGTGACTCATATGAACATGCTTAATGCATCATAAGCTATCCTGTTACTAGGATATTCATTGTAAGTCATGTACTCAAGTATGAATCACAGTATTAGAAACATGTGGGGTATTACATATACTTATTACCATGATCAGAATAATACCTAAGAATGAAAATTCTATCAAATCAGGAAAAATCACGGAAATAAACTGTTTGAAGACGAGAATTTTTATTAACATACATTTCCAAATTAGATACAAAATCATATAACATTATTTGACTCCTCTCTTTAAAGTTAGGATAGAAAGGAATCTGATTTTCATTGAAAAAGGATTTGATCAAATAGGAAGGTATGGAAGTTAGATCATCACTAGGATTCACCACTAAGTAACCAGCAGCGTAAGGTACATGAACCCTATTGACTAGTATAGTCTCTATATAGGCAACAATGAAAGAACTACACTTACATCCCTTACCTTTGATTGTGTTTATTTTAGTGGGAATACAACTTTTTTTATACTTTAGTGATTTAACATCAGGTAGTTTACAACTTACCATTTAAGACTCCATAACTTTATTAATATGAATAAGAATATCTGATGATATCTCATTAGGAAAGTCTATCAATTAAGGGAATATGGAAACTAAGACTCATTCCATCTAATTGCTAAAATGCCCTTCAACAACAAAGAAAGAAAGTGTGTAAGTAAAAAGAAAGATAGTCAATCCTCTTAGGCGGCCGAGAGTGTTATGTAAAAAGGACCAAAGAGGATTTTATCCGTCCGGAGAAGGAGAAGGAGGAGGATCTAGACTTAGGGGCAGATTCAAATGATTACAAGATAAACAATGAGACAAAGAAGAGCACTTAGACAATTCGCTTTGAGTACAGGGAAGCCTATTGGTAGGAATTGCTCAGGACGTATTACGGTTTTTCATCGAGGGGGTGGATCGAAGAGATTGTAGTGAAGAATTGATATGAAATGAGGCACTTCATCTATAACTAGGAGAAAATACCTTGGGATATTTGCTCTTCTCCTTGTCATCATTTTTCATTGGTATTCGGGGAGGGGGGGAAGGAGGGTGCAACTCGAAGGATTCCTCTCCGCGTGCGACGTGGGAAGGGCTCCCTCCTTTGACCCTCCATAAAGATATGCACAGCCACTCGTTCCCTAGCCAGAAGTTTATCCTGTTCCGCGCGTCATCCTGGTTTCAAAATTAGAGCTTCCTCTTTTTTTTTGGATAGGCAAAGAAGAGTAGAGATTCAGACTCGACTAGCATTCTTCTTTAAAGAGAGGAACGAGGCCAGGAACCTCTGAATCTATCTTGGCAGACTGGACAAGTATTTCTTGGTCGAAAAGAGAATAGAGGTTGCATTGGTGCAGGATGGGTTTTCTCCCAAATGATTTGGCACCGGAAGTAGGAAATCTGCCGCCTCCTCTTTAGCCACCCTACTAGGGGGGAACTGCTATCGCTGAAAATACCTTAAAATAGGTATTTGTCCTAGATGGAGGGGGAGGGAATGTGGTAAAGTCTACCCTATCTAAGGGTGATTCGCGTGAGACGGTATTGGGTTTGAATGGGCTCGGCTGGCATAGAAGTCTCTCGCGCGGGCGAAGGAGATGCATTTCTGGTGGTGGTATTAGACAAGCTCTAAGGGAATAATCTCTCTTTTATATATATATATATATATATATATATATATATATATATATAGATAGATAGATAGATAGATAGAGAGAGAGAGAGAGAGAGAGAGAGACTAGTTTTATGTAGTTTACCCAATTGGTCAGGGGCAATTTTTTTCAAAAACTTATCTCTTAATAGTTGAAGGCTAATTTACAAAGCTTTTTTATTTGGGATTAAAAATTGAGAGTCACCTTATTTTTGGGATATTCCTGTAGTTTCTCCTTTTTTGTTGGACTTTGTTGTCTTTGTTGATTTATTAATAGAAGGAGTCTTTTTTCTTGGGGTAACAAAAGGAGTCTTGAGCTCAGAATTTGATTAAAACAAATTTATTTGATTATTTTCTTATAGCGAGGTAAACTATGATAGTAATATATTTTAACAAATTGTGATTTAATTATTGAAAGTTATGATGTTAAAGTTGATTCGTATCTCAGAATATATCATTGCGTATTTATACTTGTAAAATTATTTTATAAGTTTGTTTTCTATGGATTTCTTTAATCATGTTTTCAATTGTTTTAACTATTAATGTATTTTTTTAACTTTATATTATTATACTATCTCACTGTGTCATAAACTAAAAAATTTAAGATGCATGAAACTTATGTCCCATGCCTCAAGATTTATCTTTCGCCTCATGCTAAGTAAATATCTGACCTTGCTCCCCCATAATTTAAAATATTGCTTGACTCTTATTATTTTTAACTTTTCGAGAACCTCCTATCTTATGTAAATTGATTCCTTAAAAGTTACATCAAATTAACTAGTAATTAAGAGTTAATTGGTGCTGTAGCGAATAAAAAATATGGCTTGTTGAGATCAGGTGTGGAATTCTCTTTGATACCTATTTTTTACAGAAAAATTTAAAAAATATACATCCAAAATTGTGTTACGTAACGCAATATATAACATCATACAATATTATATTTGGGATAAAGTAGTATATGTAATGTAAAAGTCTTGTATAAAAATGTAAAATAGTATATAAAAGGAGCTTACATACAAATATAGACTATACACAATATGATGTTGTATAATAGTTTCAGTTAACTTAGGTGGAGTAAATATTTTCTAGACATATACTGTAATTTTTTTCTTTTTATTTATTATTATATATTTATATTTAACTGAGATGGAGGCCACGGAAGGGACAATTTATGATATTATGTTAAGTTTATGAGGCATACTAGAGGGAAATGCCAGTGCTACCATGTTGCCAACATTATAAAAAATAATAATGGTATTTTCTTCGTTTCGTTTTAATTAATCTTTATATTAAAAATAATTATTTCAATTTACTTTTTCAATTTTTGAAATTAAGAAATTTTTTTTATGTTTTTCTTTTCTATCCTTAGTATTAAGTATTTAAATAAAGTATCAATAGTCAAATTTAGAGTTCCTAAGTGTTTTTAATAAAGTTAATTTAATAAAATATACTCCTAATTAAAGTCCAGGATTTGTCAAGTCAACATGATCTTAAAAAATATTTATTAAAAATTTATTTTACAAAATTAATTTTATTAACATGTTTTAAAAATCAAAATTTGACATTTACTATTTGATATAGTAACTTAATCACAAGGTTAATATTAGAAAAAATAGTAGTTTTTTCTTAATTTGATAAAATAAATACGTAAAAAAAATATTTTCAACATAAGAGATAAATTAACAATAAATATATGACATTTATTATTTTTAAAATTTAATTATGATTGATTAATATAATTATGATATGTTTCAAATTACTTTGTTGGACAATAAAATTCTCGAGGCTGAAAATATATAAATCGAGACAAGAAAATATTGCAACAATCAATTTATTGATTTCAATATGTGAGTGTTACAATCTCTATGAATCCTCTGATTCGCCTTTTCAAATATAAATTCTAGGGCTTAAAGCTTGATCTTGAATTTAAACTTGATTTGTTGATTTGAGGGTCTTGATCTTGACTTTTGCTTGAATTCAAGGGCTTTTGAACTTGTTCTTGAATATTGTAGTCTTGATCTTGAATCTTGATGAACTTGCTTTGAATGCCTAAGGTTTGTAGAGAAATTACGGTGTTTGATCCACAAACTTTCTCTTGTTTCTTGTTAGAGTTCAAGGGTCCGTCTTTCTGAATTATGAGACCCCTATTTATAGTTATGGAAAAGGAAGAGTGATGATGAAGATAGACTTTCTTTCACCAATCAAATTCAAGTGATGTGGCGTCTTTTATGGGCTTTAATTTTATTGGGCCTGGTGCATTATTTTGACAAGTGGCATGGTCTTATTGGCTCCTTCACTTGACTTGACATGCTACATCATTTGACACGTAGCGTTTATTTGGGCCTGTAGAATATGACAATATCTTGGGCTTAGCAAAGTGGGTTCATCATTTGTAGCCCAAAACAATAGGCTAGCCCAATAAAAAAATGGACTTTAATTAAATCCATATATGTTTTGACTTAAATAATTAATCCAATTATATTAATCCACAATATTTATTTGAGACTAATATATTTTAAATTTAATATAATTCAAATTTTGTACGGATTTAAATCTTCATAATTGCATCGCCCACAAATTCCCCCTACTTCAAGACTTGTCGAGATATTTAATAT
Organism: Capsicum baccatum var. pendulum; assembly: GCA_030864225.1. NCBI lineage: Eukaryota > Viridiplantae > Streptophyta > Magnoliopsida > Solanales > Solanaceae > Capsicum > Capsicum baccatum. Next base: position 101,328,878 of record CM061554.1, on the reverse strand, counting down.
TTTGGAGACTAGCCTTGAAGTATGATTATTTAAACATATTTCCTTCGTGCTTCAATGATTTTCATACATATGAATACCCCATTCAAAAAAATTAAAGCCGAACCATATTGATATTGCCTCTCAAAACTCTCTTGTTTTTTTCACGAATCTCTATACTTAAAACCCGTTGGTGAGGCATGATATCCAATTTCAAACAAATTTTGGAAGACTTTTTCATCGTCTTACTTAATCAGGAATAAAACTCTTCCGATTTGAACTTAGATTGGAGAAATAAAGAACCTCCAATTTGAATTTGTATGGTAGAAGGAAATAACCTCCAATTTGAATTTTGTATGAGAGGAGAAAATCAATCTCCAATTTGAATTTGTATGGGAGAAGGTAACAATCTCCAATTTGAATTTGTATGGGAGAAGGAAATAACCTCTAATTTGAATTTGTATGGGAGATTGAAACAATCTCCAATTTGAATTTGGAGATAGAAGTTATTCCAATCTGAACTTATATTGGAGAAGGAAACATTCATCCTACAACTCTATAAAAGGAGGTAGTTTCCCCATTTTCTCAATATCAATTTTGGGGTTTTCAAGCCATCAACAATATTGACATAATTTCTTTCCCTTCTACTTTTCTCTTATTTTTTTCACTTTTTTCAGAATAACATGTTTGTGGTAAAAAATTCATATCTAATTGTAGGAATATTGAAATCATGAATCATTTAATATTACAGAAACTAGACGTAGAGATATATAACATATCAAAAATTCAGCTTTAAATTCCTTCAATATAATTCTGGATAATTTTTTGATGTTAGCCCTGAATGTTATCATGCGGAAAATTTTAGATCTATGCATCTTTACTAAAACTTTCATATCTTGAAGTAGGAAGGATGAAATCACAAGACACTTGATTCATGTAAAACTAGACACAAATATATATAACATATCTAAAATTTATAATTTAATAATATATATATATATTTTCAGGTGTTATCCTAAAATCAACATCGAGTTTTGATGCATCAACAATTCAGATTTATGCAGCATCACCAAAAAAAATTATATCTCAATGTGAGAGTATTACAATTATAATCCGCTTGATCCTATAGATGCCCGAAACATGTATGTATAATATATCCAAAATTTGTATTTTAACACTTTTTGGATTGTTCTAGATGATTTTTTGAAGTCGATCTTTATATGCTGTCTGACGGAGGATTCCTGATTTGTATCACTTCACCAAATAATTTATATCTTGATGTGGGACCATCACCATCAAAGGGAGTTTTGATTGCTTCAAACTCAATTTTGTGGGCTTTATTCTCATCAAGGAATCTTATCTCAATCCAAGTTGGTGATATACAACTTTTAAGATCGCAACGGTCTGACAGGTAACATCCTTTCTATTTGTATTTTCTTACTTTCTTTCTTGTTTTTCCCTTTTTATTTGTAGGGTTGAAGCAAATAGCAATATTCAATAATTATCCAGCTTAATGTGGCAAGAGTTTAACTTCGTCTTTGTCACCTTAAGACCAAAAGACTTATGCAATAATTGACCGGCTTAAGGTGGCGAGATTTTAACTTTGCCTCTGTTACCTTAAGACCAAAAGACTTATGTAATAATTGACCGGCTTAAGGTGGCAAGAGTTTAACTTCACCTCTGTCACCTTAAGACCGAAAAATTATAATAATTGGCTGGCTTAAGGTGTGAGAGTTTAACTTCGCCTTCATCACCTTAAGACTGAAAGACCTTACTTGAAGACGGTGGACACCGACTTAAGGTGCGAGAGTTTAACTTCGCCTCCTTCACCTTAAGACCGAAAGACTTTTATTGAAGATGGAATGATTTTCTTTAAGTATGGTCCAATTCATCGATGCACTTATGCAATGGTCTTCTTTAAGTATGGGCCCTTTGCTAATGCATTTATGAAATGGTCTTCTTTAAGTATGGGATTTCTGTGCATAATCATGATATGGTCGTAGCTCAGGCTTTCTGACTTCATATATTCCTAAAATCTGCTTGATCACCAATTAGGAGTCATCAAATACTTGTAATTACAGTTGTTTCATGTCAGCTGCCATCTCAAGTCCAAGTATTAAAGCTTGATATTCAGCAATATTATTAGAGCAACGATTTATTAGGGTAAAAGAGTATGGGATGACCTCTTCTTATGGAGTGATGAACACCGCACCGGAACCATCTCCATCTCGATGTGAGGCACCATCAAAGTACATTTTCCATGGGGATCTTGCTTTTGATAACCAATTCACCTTCATCAGGAAGTTCATCGCTCAGTTCCTAATCATTAGATATCGGGTGGTATGCCAAAAAGTCAGCCAATGCTTGTTCCTTTACAGACTTTTGGGGGACATACACAATCTCAAACTGCTGAAATTAAAGGTACCATCTTATAAGTCGATCACTAAGGACTGGTTTCGACATTACAAACTTGATGGGATTTTCCCTAGACACAAGACGAACAACATGAGCTTGAAAGTAGTATTTCATCTTCTGAATTGAGAAGGCCAATGCCAAACATAACTTTTTAATTAGAGAATACTTTAGCTCATTCGGCGTCATCATTCTGCTCAAATAGTAAAGAGATTTTTCTTTGCCTTCACTATTTTCTTGAGCCAGTGGTGCTCTAACTGACTTCTCTTGTGCCACGATAAGAGTATCAATGGTTTCCCAGGTATGGGTGCCATAAGAATTGGTGGCTTTATTAAGTATGATTTGGTACTCTCAAAGACATTACTACAAGCTTGGTCCCATTCGAAGGGAGTGTCCTTCTTCATGAGATGACTAAATGGTTGACATTTTATAGCTAGGTTTGAGATGAACCTCCTTAAATATTCTAGCCTTCCTTGAAGGATTTTTAAGTCATGAATATTTTGAGGCTCGATCATCTTCAAAATTGCATCAACCTTGGCTTGATCAATTTCAATTCCTAGGTGTTGCACAATAAAGCCAAGAAACTTTTCGAAAGTAACTCCAAAGGTACACTTCAATAGATTCATCCTAAGTTGATATCTTTAAAGTAACTCTAATACCATTCTTAAGTCATTTAAGTGGTCGTCTCTCTTTCTTGACTTCACCACTAGATCATCCATGTAGCATTCAACATTTTTATGGAGTAGGCCATCAAAGATATTCTGCATAGCCCATTAATAAGTGGCACCAGCTTTTTTCAAACCAAAAGGCATCACCTTGTAGCAATAAATACCTTTGGGCATACGAAATGCAGTGAGTTCTTTATCCTTTCGGGCCATAGAAGTTTGATTGCAGCCGGATGAACCATCTATGAAGGACATTGCCTCTTAAATAGTGGTGGCATCAATCATCAACTCTGGTATGGGGATTGAAAAATCATCCTTAGGATAAGCGTTTTTAAGATCCCGAAAGTCGACACAAACTCAAATTTGGCCATTCTTCTTCCGTACTGGAACAATACTTGAAATCCATATGGGATATTTGGCTTCACGAACAAATACAGCTTCAATGATTTTGTTAACTTTATTTTCAATCAAAGGGACCAACTCTGGCCTAAAGCGTCTTTGGGCTTGCTTAACAGGACAGGCACCATTCTTGACCATACTTTTGGATCTAAGCCAGATATTTCCTTATAACTCTAGGCGAAGACATCCATATATTATTTTAGTACGTCCATATACGTGACTTTTTCCTCCATGTCTAGAAAAGCAATCAGGTAAGTTGGTCTTGGATCTTCATCGATTCCAAGATTAACTTCTTTTAAGGGATCTATTATGGCCTTCACTCCTTCTTCAAGTTAAGATGGAGCATCTCCAGCATCTTTCTCCTCTTGAGGATCATCGTCATTAATGGATATATGATAACCCCATAAGGCATCTTCTATCTCTTCATCAACCTTCATTTGAGATGAGACATCTTTCTCGTTTTGGTTCGTAACATAATATGATGAGCCAATACTCTATTCATCTTCTTTGCATTGCTTGGTATAAACCACAGTATGAGCCTTTTCTTTTAGCACCTTATTGCATGAAACTACCAGTTTCGCCTGTCGCTTCATTCTAGAAAGAATCAAACTTTTGAAATCCTTTTGTATTTTAAGTGAAGAGTGCATCATTGTGCTTTGATGACTCCTCTTACACTTGTTGTTTATCTTCTTATTTAGAGGTCCCAACCTTTTAAACGCAAAAGTTCTTGCAGTTGATCCTCTAAGTCGATCAAACACAGAGGCTCTTTTATTAGCTGCAGTGAATTCTTCTTCCACGGTGATGTAATTACTAACTGCCCTTCTTATAGAGATGCAAATTGGAGGTGGCTGCGTGTTTCCTATGCCTTCACGTGCCTGTTTGGTTGTACCCTCCGATAGAAGTTTGCCTAACCTTGATGGCTCATTAGGATTGTATCCAACCTTTACAAACAACGTGTATACATTTGGGTCAAAGCCTTCTTTCGTACGCTTTGTAGGGAGCATCATATCTTGTGGAAGATTTTGAGCCACAGACTCTTCAAGAAGTCTTGAGGATGAATTTATTACATCAATCTTCCTGATAGGTTAAGTTAGTCCCTTTAGCATATTATCTTGGGAATTCAATGGGTGATCTTTCTCTTTCTTTACCTTCGGTATGTAGCAAAGAATAGGAGTTGCCTTCTTTTTTGTAGGAGCAACACTTTCTTTATTTGAAGTGGAGAGGGGCTTCTTGGTGACGACTATTTTGATAGTCACAACAAACTTCTTAGGTGCAAGATTGTCACACTTGGTATTGGTGATATCTTAAACCCTCTTTTCATCCACAACATGATTCTTTAAGTAGAATTTTGCATTGGAAAAATGTGACTCAGCTTCAGTGAATGGCTTATCATCGACAATTATCTTTCTTTCCACTCCGCCTTTGAGGTACTTCAAACATTGATAGTAAGAGGATGAGATAATTTTGTTCTTGTGCACCCAAGTCCTACCAAGCAATATATCATATAAAGTTTTGACATCAATCACATGCATCATTGGGTTTAATTGAAAATCATCCATATGAATCCCCAACTTGATAGATCCTATGACCTTTTTGCCCCCTTGGTTGAAGCCTTGGATCATTATACGACTCTCTTCCAATTCTTCAGTAGTGATGCCAAGTTCCTTCATCGTGCGAATAGGCAGGATGTTGATTCCAGATCCCTCATCTATCAAGATTCTATTGATTTTATTTCCTAGAATTTAAGCCACCATATATAAGGGAAGATTATGTAGGGCTTCACTAAGTAGAAGATCGTTATTTGTGAATGTGATTTTTGTATCACATACGTGTACCTCTTCGTCAAGAGTTTTAGCAAGCTTTTTGGGAGATAAAGGAACTTTCATAGGTATATTCTCACCCTTTGCCCCTTCTTTGGCAGTATTAAAACAAGATGCCTCAAGGTTGACTCGAGCAGTCTTCACACGAAACCAACTTGGTAAGAATTCCTCCAACGTTATTGGACACCGTGGTTTTTAAAGGTGAAGCTCTGTGACGGTCGTCCTTTTTGGAATTTCAACCAGCTTCTGTTTCCTTGGTTTCTTCACCATTCTCTTTCTGGTTGGCTACTCGGCCAACTCTTTTCGCAGACTTGTCCTTTTAGATCTGCGTGTGGTCACGAAAGTCCAACCTTTCTCATTGCCTTAGTCAACTGAAGATTTGTCAGGCTCTAATATTTTATTATTATACTCTTCTACACATATTTGTACTGGATTGAGCGAGCTAAATATGATAGAAATTTGATAAGAACTGGTCGTCTCATTGTCGAAGAAGATCCTCTTCTCTTTTGCTAGTTGCATGACTTTATCTTTAAAGATAAAACACTTTTCTAGAGGGTGACTTATGAGCCTATGATATTTGTAATAATTAGGGTTATTGGTCTTCCCAGCTTTGTTGGGAAGCTTCATCTCTGGGAGTTCAATGAGCTTATACTGAAGGAGTTCATCAAAAATCTCGGCAACATTAGAATCAAGGAAGGGATATTCCTTTTCTTGCATCTACTTTAAAGTTTTCTGATTTAGAAGTGCTCTAGAAGTCGTCTTCACACTTTGCTTCTTGTTCACCTTTGTGTTGACCTTCACAGGAGACACATCAATATTCATGGACTCCTTGTTGTCATTTTTTAGGGAAAACTTGCCCCATCTTTTGGGTTCCTGCTTATCCTTTCTCCTTCGAGGGTCATGGATAGGTGTTGATCCCTTTCCAGCAGAAGACATGCCCAACTTCATATCATAAGCATGGGTAGCTAGCTCTTTAAAGGATTTAGGCTTAATGCCTTGCAAGATGTAGAGAAGTTCCCAGTGCATTCCTTGGACGTACATCTTTATTGCAGAAGCTTCGTTGAGCCTATCTTTCCAGTTTAGGATAGCATTTCTCCATTGATTGATAAATTCAATCACTCATTCATTCTTTCTTTATCGAGTATTTATGAGCTCTACCATGCTCACCGTATGCCTTGTGCAATAAAAGCAATTTAGGAACTCGTGCTCCAATTTCTCCCAGCTATCGATAAAATTAGGATCAAGGTCTGTATACCAATCAAAGGCGTTTCCCTATAGAGAACGAATAAGCTATTTGATAAAATAGTTACCGTAAGTTCCAGCATTATTACATGTCTCAACAAAGTGTGCGACATATTGCTTTGGGTTCCCTTTGCCCTCAAATTGTTAAAATTTGGGGGGTTGATAGTCGGCAGGCATTTTAAGGCTATTAATCCTTGCTTTGTAAGGCTTGACATAAGCAAGGGAAGACTTAGCGACAACATCATACTTGTCTTTGAGTGTCCCTTCAATGAATTCCCTCGATTGCCCAATCGGGATCATTCCCTCAGAAGAAAATTGTATCTCTTTAATCGGTGGTGTTTTTTTCATAGGATTTTCTGTCTCATAAACCTTTGGAGATTTTTCAGGTGCATGGCTATACTGTCCTTCTATCAGACCTTCCACCCTATCCACTATCTTATCAATTCGAGCATCTTGATTCTGAAGATATTTGGTTAGGCCATCAATTGCCTTTGCCAGATTCGCAAGCTGCTCCTCCATAGATGAGGCATCAATTACCATCGCTTGCATAATCACTGGAGATGTTGGAGAGTACCATAGATTATTGCATAAGTTGATCTTTGAAGTGCTCAACTTATGCGGTGTAGTCGGAGATGATGAGTTACTTGAACAACAATCACTCTTCGCGCTAGAGTATTTAAAACTAGAATGCTCAAGTAGAGCTAGAGTCTTCTTAAGAGATTCCATCACATTGCTTCCTCCTTTCGAAGCACTTACATTGGACTTCTTTTCTTTTGGGGTTGAAGATCCAAAAATTAGAGTTGATGCGGATGACACTGAATGTGTTTATTATCCTAGCAAACCTTCCTTCTTTATGTGACATCTCCTAAGCTTTCGAAAGTAACACCCAGGATGTTTTCTACTTCAGTAGAGAACTTTGAGTTAGCAGCCTTGGAAGCAGTTGATTGAGAGTTGACCTTCTTGGAAGTCATTTCAGTGTTGTTGAACTTTGCAGTTGAAAAAGTTGAGATGAGAGGTAGAGATTGTCCCACTGGACGTGCCAATTTGTTTCCAACAAATTTTTTACAGTGATAGAAATAAATTGCAATCACAAATAAAATATGAAGAAACAAGAATTTTTATTGATAAACAAGGTGGTTACAAATCTGTTCCTTCCTTGATTCTTCTCTCTTGATTTTCTCCATAATTCGAGGACTGTCAGTAGCGTATTTCTTAAACATAGAATTTGATATAGATTTCTCCATAATTTAATGGTCGTTAGTGACGTATTTCTCGAACTTAAGAGTATTTGTTCAAGAACATAGAATTCAAGAACAAGTCAAGATTAAGACCCTTAAATCTTCAAAATTGCATCGCCCACATACTTAATTATGTTAAATTTAGAAAAGTTATTTAAACATTCATAAAATTTGGAACAAAAACAAAATTATGTTTGTATTCCATAAAAGAAAATATAAATGAGTATTGCACTACTTCTGTAAAAAAAGAGAATGTACATTTAAAGAAGAGTTGATATTTCACATAAAATAAGTTAAAGAGTTGTGCTTGTGCTTGGGATCACGGGGTCTATGTGAAAAATAATATCACTTGGAAAGGGGATATAATTGATATTTAGATAACGTTGTTTGGTTGTTTTGTCATCAGACATTTATATTCATGTTTGTTCAAGCTATAGCATAATCCAACAATACACAAGCTGTTTTGAATTGACAATAATGATCTTAGAATATTTTTTCTTACAACAATCACACATATTAAAAGTGGATTTTTTAATATATAGATAATGTGAATAAAGCAAAATATCCCCTTTGTCTTTCGCCGAATGTTTTATTAGTGTGATTGATTGAAGAAAAAGCTTGTGTGGCAAACTTACCGTCTACCTTTTTAGTTCTAGTTTGGCACTAATATTCATTAAATTATGATGTAAGTCGCATTATCAAGAGACTGGACGCATTGAATCTCCTGGAACTTATAGCATTTGGCCAAAATTTATGAAATCTAACTTATTTAAAAAGAAATGTATATTTTTAAAGTGTTTTGGGTGGGTAAGTGGGCGGGGGGAATTATTACTATTTTTTTTTAGTTTTTTCAATAAAACTTCTTCTACTCTCTAAAAGTACTTAACTTTTTTCAATGATTTGATCAAATACCTCAATATTTTTAAAACGGACAAGGTATAAATATACCCCCGAACTTTAATAATAGTACTACAAATATACCCTACGTCATACTTTGGATGCAAATACTCTTGCCATTAATGAAAAGGTACAAATATACCCTCGAACTTTAATAAATGATACAAATATACCCTCCATCATTTTTTGAGTACAGATATACCCTTTCCGTTAATGAAAAGGTATAAATATACCCTTCTCATTAACGACGAGACATATGTCAGTATCATATTGGTTGGCCCTTCTTAATTTATTTTATATGTGAAAATTTAACTTGTCCTAAATTATAACTCATACCCGATCCAACTAACCCAACTTGACCCATGTAATAGAGAAGTTTCAAGAGACATATCACGTGTCTCTATTCACGCATGTTTATTTCTTCCACTTTCTCACACCCACACTCTCTCACTAACCCAAAAAACTCTAATAAACACATCGGTTTGATTAATGTTTTGATCCATCCACCATATAGAATCGAGTAGAGATTTGTTTAATATTTTAATGTTGTTTAATGTTCTGATGTTAGATTAATATTCTTATGTTGTTTAATGTTCCTCATGAATACTTGTTGTTTGTTTTTTCTGATTCATGAACGTCGATGAATTACAAATTATTTCTAATTAATGGTTGTTGTTACCTACTTTAAATTCATTGTTACACCATTGTTCACTAACTTCAAAGAGTGAACAAGAATAAAACATTTTAAGAACAGAAACATGAGAAAAGCTTACAAAGTTTGGACATTCCTCAGCCAAATCAAGGTCCTCATTGTATCACCGGTGGGGTCGAGTTATTTGGATCAGGTATGAGTTATAATTTAGGATGGATTAAATTATTCATAGATTAAATAAATTAGAAAGGTAAATCAATACAATGTTGACACGTGTCCCGCCGTTAATGAAGAGGTTGTATTTGTACCTTTTCATTAATGACAAGGATATATTTGTACCCAAAATATGATAGAGGGTATATTTGTCTCATTTTTTTTAAGTTTGAGAATATATTTGTACCTTTTCATTAACGGCAAGAATATATTTGTACCCAAAGTATGACAGAGGGTATATTTATACCATTTATTAAAGTTCAGAGGTATATTGATACCTTTTTTATTTTTAAAATAAACACTTTTGATCTCCCTAAAGGTTGGCCAAAGGGAATAACATTTTTTAATTTCATTATACTAAAAGGAAATTTTCTTATTTAATTCTTAGAGTATTTTATACATTATATAATAGTATTTTGGACATATGTTTAAATTATTGACTTGACCGATATGTAATAGTTAAAGTAGTTTATAAGTTATTGCAGTTTAGAAAATATTACATCAAAATAAGGTTAAAAATTTAGAATTGTCTTAAGAAACTAATGATCTTCATAACATTATGTTGGTGTGCATTTTATTATTAAAATAAAATATTAAAGTGCATTGTTAGTGGGTTAAAGTGGAAAGAAGGTTGTCATTATTTTTAGTGTAACTTGTATCACCACTATTGTTATGATCTATCTATTTATGTCTTATAACTCATGTAATCTTTAAAGTCATTCATCTACCCATATAATTACCTCACATTATTTCTATTCATTACAATGAAAAATTCATCACCTATATAAATAGTGATGATTTTGTATTATTTTATACATAAAAAAATATAAAATGCATAAAAAAAAGCAGTCAAAAGATTTAATAATGAAGGAAGCTTAATTACCTATAAAGCTAGAAATGTAAAAATAAAAATATGGGATAAGATATTAATAATAGAAGAGATCTATAATTATGAACTAACATAAAAAGATATGCTTTTAGGAATGCCATTTTTAGATAAACTATACTCACATATAATAACTAGAACACACTGGTGGTTTACAACCCCATGTAAACAAAAGGTAAGAGAAAAAAGAGTTATTAATAAAATAAGAAAAAAAACTGATTGGATAAAAGGAAGTGAAAAAATCACACAAAAATTAGAAAATATAAAAAATACTGAAGACATAATAGAACTAGTTATATTTTCAATAAATAAAGAAGAAATAACTATATTTTCAATAGATAAGGTAGAAATAATAAAGAAAAAATTAAGACAGTGAAGAGAGAGATGAGACAAAGAAAATATTCTAAGTCTCCAACTATATTCAATATACAAAAGAGAGTAATTATTTTAGTGAAAGAGAGAATTCAGAAAAAAAATTTCTTAATCTCTAATTATATTCACTATAAAAATTAGAGAATTATATGTTGAAGAAACGTAATCTTTTGTTGGAGTTTTAGACTCTTCCACTAATTCAGAATTGCTTGAGTAGTAAATCTTGATGGGCTATTGTATCCTAAAAGGGACAAGTCAAGAGTGATATTGTTGGAGAAGGGGGCAAGTCAAGAGTGATACTATTGGAGAAGGGGGCAAGTCAAGGTGATACTGCTGGATCGGTGTAGATTATGTCATAGTGGATGTAAATTTTCTTAAAGAGGGTGAGTTATTTGTGCCTCAAACTGAATATATATTTATTATTTTTTATTTATTTTATTTTTAACTGTATTATTATAATTTATGGTATATTACACCAATAATTTTGAGAAGATTCATGTTTGTTACTGTTTGAAATATTACGGATATCAAAATGGTTGATCTCAATGTCACTAGTATTTTTAAGATATGGAAGGGAAGGGATAAAGGGTAAAGTATTTTTTTCTACTTGCTCAACTCAAACGAAGAAAAGGTAAATTTTTTTTTTACTTATTATGGAGAAAAGATAAAAATCATTTACCTAATATTTTTCATGAATAAGTGATAGTATTTTTCATGAATACTTGATTTTATTAAATTTTCAAATTATTAGGGGGTTAATGAAATGAGAAAATATCTCATCACAATAAATGCAATATTTGCACTTTTGAAAATGAGTTAAAAAGTATTACAAGTGCATATATTAGTCTTGGAATAATTAACATGTTACTTTTTGCATATGAGTTAATAATGTCTTTGGCTGTAACATGCATGATATCAAAGAAATAAAAAATTTGAATAGCTATTTTAATATGAAAAATTGGGTGAGATAAATTTCATTCTTGGAATAAAAAAAATACTTAAATCATGTGATGGAATTTTCATTGATAATTCACATTATGTTGATTTAAAAGAATTGTGAAATACAATTTTGTTGATTATATGAGCCTTGAAACTCCTTTTAATTTAAATGTGTGAAAATGATATGACAAGTAAAAAAGAAGTTTTCTAGCCTAATAAAAAAAATGAGAGATGTGACTAACTGCACTTGACTTGATGTTATGTATGTAAAAAAAAGTATTTATCAAGTATAAGCATATCAAATATACTTGCTTGGCATGAATGTTGAAGCTTGTTTAACAAGAGAACAAATATTTTGCTATAAAAGAACTTTGTAGTGCAAATAAAAAACTTGGTGCTATTTGTTGAAATGAAAAAAAAATTGTAAGGTTAAACTAATTATTTTAACTTTAACTAGTGAAAAAGTGAATTCACTTTATTTTGAGAAATTATTTCTCTAATTTTGAGTTATTGTGATAGCACCAATATATTAATAGAGTTTAAAACTATTATTATAACAGTAACTTTAGATCCATAAAGAGAAAATACAATACTATGAGATCATATTGATCAGGGTATACCATTAATACCAATTGTGTTAAACCTTGCAGATTTATACCAAGAACTTGACAAGATAAAGGTATGAATCACATCGAGGGGGAGGACCGAAGCCTATAAAAATACATGATCCATATATAAAAAAATCCAACCAAGATACTGGAGATCCTATAACCAGATTTAATGGGAACAATGAATCATATGATGATTTGGTATGAGATGCACTATTATTTAACTCTTTCATATGATGTGAGTGCATTTTGTTCTGTAATAATTTGTGAAGGTTGAGTTTATAAAGATTTTAATGAAAATTTGTATCTCGTATGAGTGGGGTATTGAGATTACACGACCACCCTTGATAAATTTCACCTATGTGAGTGTAGAAGTAGGCTGCTTCTTATGAGAATTGACTTATTCTAAAAAACACTCATGAAAATTGAAACAACACATGGCCGTAATATGCTGGTTGTTAAAGCTTATGTCAACACCTTGATTATTGTGTGCAAGTAGTGATAATTTATTTTCTTAAGTAATCATAATTCAATTTTGAGACCACTACTGACTCTAGAGTAAATGTACTATTTTAATAAGTAAAGGTTCAATGAAGAGAACACATTCATTATATATAATAATTTCACTTCAACTAAATAGGTGAAGTACTATCTTATTTTAATATCAAAATGAGTGGGAGAATATTGGTGTGCATTTTATTACTAAAATAAAATAAAAGTTCATTGTTAGTGGTTGTAAATTGGCAAGAGGGTGGTCATTATTTTTTATTTTTTATGTAACTTGTGTAACTACCATTGTCATGATCTATCTCTTTATGTCTTGTAACTCATGTAATCTCTAAAGCCATTCATCTACCCATATTACTATCCCACATTCTTCCTATACATTACAAGGAATAATTCATCATAGAGGCAGATTCTGAATTTCAACTCTCTTGGTGCCAACTAAAATCATCGAATCAACCAACTTATTCGATTTATATGACAAATCAATCAACAAAAATGAACAGTAATAAAATGACAATTTATGTATTACATATAATATAAATTCACACCTCATATTCCACTAATATCATCGCGTGAACAAAATTTAAAGTATCAAAAATATTACTAATATTATGATATCCATCACTCATTTACATCACCTCAAAAATGACTTTTCATGCTCTATGTAACATATTAAACAATTATTTACATGTTAATCACCAATACTTCTATACACTTCATGTTTTATATGCTTCATATATGAAAATATTCTCTCCACAGTTGTTGTAACAACGGGTAAAACCAGAGTCAACTTCATAAGTAAATAAATAAGTGAATAAGTCTATACAAGCTTTGCCTCAATCAATTCCTTTTCCAAATCATGAATTCCTTGCAAGTTGGAGAACTTGGAATTACCACCTCGCATATGAATTATGAAAGTATCGAGTTGGTAACTCAAGTCTCGAAGTTGTCCATTATCAAACTCATTTGAATAACATTTTGCTAAATTCATGATTCTACCTTTGTCAAAGTTAGAAAAAGAATTGACAGGACTCAAGATACCCATCCCAATAAGCAAATTACTACTCATAACATCAACAAAAATTATAAAACTCTTGAAGTTTCACATCAATGGCGGTACAAAAGAATTCAACAAACAAGTGGGGCAAATAACACACACACTCAAACACTTGCTCATTGTCTTTTTAGGAAAATAAGACTCATCCAACTTGGAAATCAAAATAACATGCGAACCACAAAATTAAAAAAACATAATTAGTGAAACGATTTAGAAATCGGAAGTAGGTTTTATTTTTTCAATTTAATGGGAGAGAATGAAACTTTTACCTCTTTTAATTTTATTTATATTATTAAACAAATATTAGCTAATATTAAGAAAGAAGTAAATTAAATTAGTCAAAAATAATTGTTAATTAATATTAAGTCACAACATATAAAACTAAGAAAAATGAATATATTTATAGACGGAAGCCACAGATTGCAAATTCATTGTTTAAAATTAAATTTCAAAAATAGTCGTTGCTGCCCTGTTAACATGACCATTTACTAACACACCAAATGCCTCTTTACTTCTATGGGTCGCACATTACTACTTATACACACACATATGCATACACACACGCGTGCATACACACACACATATATATGGGGTGGGTGGGGGTGTTTGTGTACCTATAGAGAATTTTAGTTGAATTTTATGGGTGGCATGACACCCACATGGGCCTTAATCGATCTGCCTCTAATTCATCACTTATAAATAGTGATGAACTTATATTATTTTGTGTATAAGAAAATATAAAGCGCACAACAGAAAGTAATTACATTAGTGAAAGAGAGAATTGAGATAAAAAGATATTTCAAGTCTTCAATTATATTCACTATACAAAAGAGAATAATATTATTAGTGAAAGAGAGAGTTTAGACAAAGAAAAAATATTCTAAGTCTAGCTACATTTACGAAACAAAATAGAGAATTATATGTTGAAGGAGGGTATTCTTTTGGTGGAGCTTTGGACTCTTCAACTAATTTGAAGTTGCTTGAGTTATACATCGTGATGGGTTGTTGTATCCTGAAGGGAACAAGACAAGTGTGATACTGTTGGATTGGTGTGAACCTTCTTAACGAAAGTGAGATATTCGTGCCTCGACCCAAATATTCATTTATTCTTCTTTTATTAATTTTATTTTCAACTATAATTATTATAATTTGTGGTATATCACTCCATCACATTAGAACTGTGAAACGATCCTATATGAAAATAAAAGCTATGATAAAATAGTACGTACTCTTCAACTTAATTAGGTGTCTCATGTTCGACCCTTAAATATAGAGTCGTCTTTGATAGGGAGCACTTTACTCCTCATAGTGGAACTTGCCGACACAAATCTAATTTATCAAGCTCTAGTGTGAGGTTTTTGAATAGTGGGTAAAAAACCAAATAAATAAAAAAAATGATCCCATAAGGAGTGAGGTAGGCAGTGATGATTCATATAGGAATCTATAATTTGATTGAAATTCAGACATACTTATTAATTGTCATTTTCTAGTTGCAAAATCTGTATTTAACAATATGAACTTCAACACTAAGTTCAAGAACAACTTCAAGAACTACAAGCAAGTTCCAACAACTTCAAACACAAGTTCAAATGGACTATCAAAATGAAGTTTATACTATTTTTTTTAAAATGGTAAACCAACTTAAAGAAATCAAGATGATGACAGAGAAATTATAGAATCAAGTCTTTCAAATTCACAATTTTTTCTTAAGGAATTTATTCCCCTCAAGTACCCGAGGCTAATGGAATATTTTCTCCCAGGATAAAATGATTTACTTTAGAAAATAGGGGCACCTCAAATTTTTTAAACTACAAACTCAATCAGTAGTTTGAAGATCACACTAGAGTTTTTAGAAGAGAAGACATTTTCAACAAAAATTTTGTACCTTTACCTGAGAAAAAATTCAGGTTCTTATAGCCAAAAGGCATTATTTAAGAAATAAAGCAATGGTTCAAGAAGAGAGACAAATTTCTGGAACACCATGCGACCTGTATTGGTCCTGCACTAGACCTGTGCTCGTAGGTAGCATTTGGCAATTTCCTGTATGGTCTGTGCGGCATTTGTTTGGAACCTGCGTCTGAAGGCCGCTAGGTGTGTGCTCAGGTCACAGTTATGCCCCTAAATAGTGTGTCTCTTCCCTTGAAGGGTCGCATTTCTTCAATGTGCATTGTGATTGGGTCTTCACTGCATTCAAAGTGCATCCGCAAATGGAGAAAAACTTTCTATTGGATCTATAACAACAACAACAAACCCAGTGTATTCCCACCTGGTGGGGTCTGGGGTGGGTGGGTAAGATGTACGCAGTCCATACCTCTACCTCTAAAGAAGTAGAAAGGCTGTTTCCGATAGACCCCCGGCTCAAGACACAAGATACCACAAGATACCACACAAATACATAGTAAAGCACCGAACAAAGTTACAATATTACAAGATTACATAACATAAATACGGCAGCCATAAATAGAAGAAAACAAAGGAAAGCATCCAGATTCATACTAAAAACAAGGAGCACGGAATCAGGACAAGAATACTACCCCCAGCAAGTAAATCGCTACACTAGAGACCCAAACTGGCCCTAGTCTTCTGCCCTAATGCGCGTCCTCCAGACCTTCCTATCTAGGGTCATGTCCTCGGTGAGCTGTAACTGCTCCATGTCCCGCCTAATCACCTCACCCCAGTACTTCTTCGGCCTACCCCTACCCCGCCTAAAACCATCCAACGCTAGCCGCTCACACCTACGAACCGGGGCATCCATGCCCCTCCTCTTCACGTGTCCGAACCAGCTCAATCGGACTTCCCGCATCTTGCAGTCCACTGGAGTCACACCCACCTTCTCCCTGATAGTCTCATTCCGAACTCTATCCCCCTAGTCAGCCCACACATCCAGCGCAACATCCGCATCTCTGCCACCTTCATTCTTTGGATATGGGAATTCTTAACTGGCCAACACTCTGCTCCATACAACATGGCCGGACGGACTACCACCCTGTAAAATTTTCCTTTAAGCTTGGGCGGCACCTTCTTATCACACAACACCCCCGACGCGAGCTTCCACTTCATCCATCCCGCCCCAATACGGTGCGAGACATCCTCGTCAATGTCACCATTCCCCTGGATCACGGACCCGAGGTACTTGAAACTATCCCTTTTACATACCACCTGTGATTCCAGCTTCACTACCACCTCGTCCTCCAGCCTCGTGTCATTAAACTTGCATTCCAAATACTCTGTCTTGCCTCTGCTCAACCTGAACCCTTTAGACTCAAGAGTTTGTCTCCACACCTCTAATTTGTCATTCACACCCCCTCGAGTCTCATCAATCAGAACTATATCGTCTGCAAAAAGCATACACCACGGCACCTCCCCTTGAATACGCCGCGTTAATACATCCATCACCATAGCAAACAAAAAGGGACTAAGAGTAGATCCCTGGTGCAATCCATGCAAGATGGTGAAATGCTCTGAGTCGCCTCCCGTCGTCCTCACCTGAGTTTTCGCTCCCTCATACATATCCTTAATTGCTCTGATATATGCCTGCGGGACTCCACTCACCTCTAAGCACCTCCAAAGCACCTCCCTGGGGACTTTGTCGTATGCCTTCTCCAGGTTAATAAACACCATGTGCAGGTCCTTCTTCCTTTTCCTATACTGTTCCACCAGCCTCCGTACCAGGTGAATTGCCTCCGCCGTCGAGCGGCCAGGCATGAACCCAAACTGGTTTTCCGAAATAGATACTATCCTTCTCAGCCTCACCTCGACCACTCTCTCCCAGATCTTCATAGAGTGACTCAATAACTTAATCCCCCTATAGTTATTGCAACTCTGGATGTCCCCCTTATTCATATAGAGAGGGATGATGGTACTCCACCTCCAAGCCTCAGGCATCTTTTCCGTCTTGAAGATTTCGTTGAACAATCCAGTCAACCACCCTACACCAGCCTCTCCAACGAACTTCCAAAATTCCGCCGGTATCTCATCCGGCCCCGTCGCCCTACCCCTTCGCATCCTGCGAACAACCTCTCTAACCTCTGCTACCTTAAAACGTCTACAATAACTAAAGTCCCGACCCTTCTCAGAGTGCTCCAGTTCCCCTAACTCAATAGCTCTATCCCCTTTGTCATTCAAGAGCCTATGAAAGTACGACTGCCATCTATCCTTAACGTGGCCGTCCTCCACCAACACTCTACCGTCCTCCCCCTTAATGCACCTGACCTGGTCGAGGTCACGCCCCTTCCTCTCCCTCGCCTTAGCGAGTCTAAACAACTTTTTCTCCCCTCCTTTCCCCTGTAACCCTGCATACAAGCTCTCAAAAGCGGTCGTCTTAGCTGCCGTAACAGCTGACTTAGCCTCCTTCCTAGCTAGCTTGTACTCTTTCCTGTTCACCCGCTTCTCTTCTTCATCCTTACTCTCAACCAACTTAGCATACGCCCCTTTCTTGGTCCCTACTTTCTTCTCCACCTCTTCATTCCACCACCAATCCCCACGATGGTGCCCGGCTCGGCCCCTAGAAAAACCCAACACCTCGCTTGCAGTCTCCCTGATGCATGTAGCCGCCTTAGTCCACATACTATCCACGTCCCCCCTACATTCCCACACCCCCATTCACGCCAACTTCTCCCCTATCTCCCACGCCTTCATTGGAGTCAGGCCGCCCCACTTAATTCTAGGTCTACCCTCCTTACTCCTCCTCTTTCTATTCTTCTTTATACCCAAATCCATAACCAAGAGCCTATGCTGGGTCGAAAGATTCTCACTCGGGATGACCTTACAGTCCTTACACAACACCCTATCCCCTTTCCGAAGCAACAAAAAGTCAATCTGGGTCCTGGCTATCGCGCTTCGAAAGGTGATCAGGTGATCGACCTTCTTCGGGAAGCCCGAGTTCACCACTACCAGCCCAAAGGACCTCGCAAACTCCAATAGAGTAGTCCCCTCTTCATTTCTATCCCCAAAACCAAAACCACCATGCACATCCCCAAAGCCTCCCAGTAACGCCCCGATGTGCCCGTTGAAATCTCCTGCTACAACAATCTTCATGTTTCAATTTTTTTTTAAATATAATCTCTCTCGATCATTATCCAAATCAAAATCAAAATCCAATGTCAATCGATCGGCGGTGGCAGTACGAGGTACTTGTTCTTACCTTACTATCCACATGAAGGAATGCTTCTCAATAAAACATAAGAAAGTTCCTTTCTCCCACCTATGTGGGAGAACTTTACTTCCTTAAAGTGAAAAAATCACTTCACTTTTCCTCCTTTTGTTCCCTCCATTTTCCATTCACATATTCATTTTGAATTCAACAATTCCCCACGTGAATAAGTAATGGTTATTTTATCAAAAAATATACGGACAAGTGTGTGATCTACAAGCAAAGACTAATTGCATCTGAAATTCTGGATAAATAAGTTTTCCTTTAAACTTTTCATAGTAAAATTGCATCGAATGCACTCAGTTAATTATTTTTGAACCGTTGAACTTTAACGTACAACTAGACAATACAAGTCACACAACCAAATCTTTTTCATTTATGGTTCTCACAGTTTTATTCATTTCATCAATAAACATGACCTAGTTTCATGAGAGCTTAGAGAATAGGCCTTTACTATCATTCTCCTTGAAGCGTCTTCAACTTCACCCTCACATAGGTGATTCCTAAAGATTTAATCCTTTAGATCAAACTATTTGGTCAAATCTATCAAACTTAGAAGACATTAAAAATCTTTAAATCATAAGACTTATCTATGGTTCCGAAATATTGTCTTTATCATGAAAATAGATTGGGTATATTGACAATGTTGAACAATCAATCACAACTTTGTTTGATCTCCTTGAACCTAGATCTTGGGATCTCCAGTCTGTTATGTAGAGTTACCGTTAGGATGACTTTTCCTAGTCCTTACACCTATTCCCTTCGATGATCTCTCAACTCTCTTTTTAGATAGGCCTTTTGTAAGTGAATTTGACATATTATCCTTTGACTTCACATAGTGAACTGTGATAATTCTACTAAAGAGTAGTTCTCTAATGATATTATGTCTCCTTCTTGTATGATGAGATTTACCATTATACATCATTCTCCCTACCTTACCTATTGCTTCTTGACTATCACATTATATACATACTGGTGCCAAAGGTTTGGGCCAATAAGGAATATTTTCCAAGAAATTTCAGAGTCATTCAGCTTCTTCACTGGCTTTATCTAACCTAATAAATTCAGAGTCCATTATAGAGCGGGAAATATATGTATGTTTGAATGATTTCAAGTGACTTCTTCTCCACCCAAAGTAAATACATATTTACTTGTGGATTTTACTTCATTCGATCCGGTGATCCAATTTGCATCATTATATCCTTTAATTTTCGCTGGATATTTGTCATAATGTAAGACATAGTCTTGAGTATGTTTTAAATACCCTAATACTCTTTTCATTTCCATCCAATGTATTTGATTAGGATTATTCATGTACCGACTTAGTTTACTAATAACACATATTATGTCTGGTCGCGTATAATTAATGATATACATCAAACTTTCCAACACTCTTGCATAGTCTAACTATATGTTATTTTCACCTTCATTCTTTTAAAGTGTAAAGCTCACGTCTAATGGAGTCTTGGAAATATTGAAATTCAAATACTTGAAATTGTTAAGTACATGCTTAATGTAATGAGACCGTGACAATACCAATCCTTGTGGAGTTCTATGAATTCTTATTCCTAAGATCACATCCACAACTCTAAGGTCTTTCATATCCAACTTTCTTTCAATCATTCATTTTGTAGCATTTATGTCAGAAAAGTCGCTACTTATTATCAACATATCATCCACATACAAACAACAATGACTTTATAATTTGGAGTATCTTTATTGTAAGTAGACTTACCACATTTATTTATCTTGAATCTCTTTGCCAACGTGGTTTGGTCAAACTTTGAATGCCACTGTTTCGGTGTCTGTTTTAGTCCATAAAGTGAATTAAAAAGTTTTCACACATTCTTTTCATTACCAGGAGCCACAAAACCCTCAAGTTGTTCCATGTTAATTTCTACCTCCATTTATCTATTTAAGAATGTTGTTTTTATATTGATTTTATGGATTTCAAGACCACATACTGCCGCTAATTCCACCAATATCCAAATGGACATTATCCTTATTACTGGCGAGTATATGTTAAAATAATCAAGGTGGTCCTTTTTTCTAAAGTCTTTAACAATAAGTGTTTTTTTTTATTTGTCAATAGTACCATCTACTTTTATTTTTCTTTTGAAGATCCATTTAGAACCTAAAGGTTTCCTAGAGAAAGATCAATCAAATCTTAAGTATGGTTCCTTAAGATTAAATCAATTTTACTATTGACTACCTCTTTCCAAAAGGATGAGTCCGAAGATGACATTGCTTCTATAAGCGTTTAAGGCTCATTTCCAAAATAAAATGTTACAAAATCTGATCTGAAGGAAGTCGATGTTCTTTGATGTGTACGACGCCTTGGATTCTTATTATTAAGTATATTCTCCATTAGTTCATCTCGAGATTGTTTAGACCCTCCAATATAAACCTCATGTCTAATTTTATACAGATAAATGTGCTCAAAGAACTCATCTTTATCTGATTCAATTACTACTTTTAGCATATCTGATGAACATACAGTCCACAACCTTAGGTCCTATTTTTATCATTTTAGGCATAGTAATTTGGACTTTGGCTAGACACCCCACAATTTGAGATATTTCAAGTTAACTTTCCTTCTTTACCATTTTTCATATGGAATTGAATGTGTCTTACTATGGGGAACTCTATTGAGTATTTCGTTTGATATAAGGATTGCTTTCCCTAACAAGTTTTGTGGTAAACCTGAACTTATGAGCATGGCATTCATTATTTCCTTCAACATTTATTTTTTCCTTTCCATAATTCCATTCAATTTAGGTGAACACAAGGCAGTAGTTTGATGGACAATTTCATTCTCTAAATATATCTCTACAAAAAGAGATTCATACTCTCCACACTTATCACTTCTTATTATTTTGTTGTTTTTATCCAACTAATTTTTAACTTTAATTTTATATTGCCTAAATGCATCTATTGCTTAGTCCTTACCATTTAATAAATAAACCTAACAAAATCTAGTGAAATCGTCAATAAAAGTTCTGAAATACTTTTTCCCACCATAAAATGGTGTTATTTTCATATCATAAATATCTGTATGGATTAAGTCTAAGGGATTGAAACTCCTTTTAACAGACTTCTATAGATGCTTAGCATACTTGAATTCCACACATGTTTGACTTTTTGATTTATTACACTTAAATTTAAGCAAAACTTCTAAATTAATCAGTTTTCACAAGGTTTTGTAATTGACATGTCCTAAATATTTATGACACAATTCATTTCATTCGAGTAAGTAAGAAGAAAAAGAACTTTTTTACTAATTTAAAAATATATTATATTGATCTTAAAAAGACCCTCGATGAGGTAACCTTTACCTACATATACTTCTTACTAGTTACAACTTTTTCAGAGACAAATACACATTTGGATCCATTCTTAGTTAGAAGTAAAGTAGAAACTAAGTTCTTTTGCAACTTCAGAACATGAACACGTTGTTGAGTGTCACCACCTTGCCTGATGTCACCCTCAAGAAAATCTTGCATCTTCCTTCAACTTTTGTTGTAGTAGAGTTTGCCATAAAAATCTTCTCATCATCTTGAGACAAAGCGTATGATGCAAATAACTCCTTTTTGGCATATACATGGTGGATGTCACCTTAATCAATCCACCAATCTCTAGGATTTACAACAAAGTTGCATTTCGAAAGCATAGCGCCGAGATTATTTACATCATCTTTGGATTAATTCATGTTGGCTTGATCCCTTTTCTTATCCTTTTTGGGAGCCAAATAATCTACCAACTTGTGGACAAATTTTCCATAGTTAAAGCAATTTTCTTTGAATTTTTTCTTAGGAGGATTCCTTTGTTGTCTCGATGCTTTATTTCTTTTTTTTATTACTAGGGTCATCTTCCTCAATATTTACTGCACTTATTAAGGAATTCTCTCTAGACCTCTTCTCGACTGCTTTGTTCTCATCTTTAATTTGTAACCTCATAATGAGGTCTTCAACTGATATTTGTTTTTGCTTTTGCTTCAAGTAGTTTTTGAAGTCATTCCATAAAGGTGGTAAATTCTCAATTACAGCCGCTACTTGTAAAGTATCATTCACAATCAAACTCTACTAGGGGATCATGGATGATTACTTGTAATTCTTGAACTTGGGAGACAATAGTCTTACTATCTATCGTCTTAAAGTCCATAAATCTTGCAATAGTGGATTTTTTCATTTTTGCATCCTCAGTTTTATATTTATTTTCCAAAGTATTCTATAGTTCTTCAAAGGTTTTCATATTGCTATACACATTGTACAGATCATCTTGAAGGTAATTCAATATGTAGTTCTTACATAAAAAGTTTGAGTATTTTCAAACTTCCATTATTATAAAATGTTCCTTTTTCGTTATTTCTTCTAGAAACTTTGAAATGCTTTCTGAGATGAATCTTTGAAGACATAATGTATTCAAGTGAAATAACATCGTTTGCTGCCATCTTTTAAAATCCACACCAGAAAATGGCGGGTGCAATATTCAAATGACTTAAAGAAATAATATTTGTTGCTGCAATATTTTCCATTCCATCATTAACTTGATTTTCAATAGTCATTTTTTATCACAAAGAGACAACCAATTTAGTATGTCAGAATACTAACTATAAAATTTACAACTTTAAACAACAACTTATTTCTTGTTTAACAATGAAATTTTTGTGTTCCTTTTATTTTAAATCGAATGAAATTTAACTCATATTGAAGTTTTTAGATCTTCAAATCAAAATTATGTTCAAACAGAGTAGAAAGCCAAAATAATCTCTAGAAGAAAAAAATATAGATAATATTAAATTCCTTAAGAATGTTATTTTTTGGGGTACAAAATCTGTATTTAACAATGTGAACTTAACACTAAGTTCAAGAACAACTTCAAGAACTACAAGGAAGTTCCAACAACTTCAAACACAAGTTCAAATGAACTATCAAAATGAAGTTTATACTATTTTTCTGAAATAATATAAACCAGCTTAAAGAAATCAAGATGAAGACGGAGAAATGATAGTATCAAGTCCACTAAATTCACGGTGTGTCCTTAAGAAATTTATTTCTCTCAATACCCAAGGTTAATGGAATATTTCCTTCCAAGATAAAATGATTCACTTTATAAAATAGTGGTACCTCAAATTTTCTAAACTATGAACTCAATCAACAGTTTGAAAATCATACTAGAGTTTTTAGATGCAAAAGAAGATGTTTTAAAACTCAAATTTAGTGTCTTTACCTGAGGAATAATTCAGGTATTTATATCCAAAAGGTGTTGCTTCATAAAGAAAGAAATGTTGCATGAATAATGATAACTTTCTAGAATATCACGTAACCAACGTTGGTCCTACACTAGATCTACCCTACAACAGGTGTTTGGCAATTTCGAGTATGGTCTACATGACACCTGCATCTTCAAGTTGCTAGGTTCTCGTGTAGGTCCCGGTTATGGCCCCAACTAGTGTGTCTCTTACCTCAAATGGTCATGTCCCTTTGAGGTGCGTTATGACTTATAATGACCCTCTAGTTTATTTCTTAAATTTCCACTCATATTTGCCATTTAGATCTTTTTTTAGCTTTCATAAGTCATTTATGACTTACTAGAATTGATGATACAGTTACTGGGTAGTTCATTTGGTTTTAAGAGCCAATTCTCTATTTTGAAATCTTTGTTAGTTCAATTTGGCTACCAGGTAAAAAATTCAGTCAAACGACTTTGTATGCCAATTCTAACTATCCCAACAGCTTTGGAACATAGATTTTAGGCCTGGTGGACCCCTAGTTTGGGTTTTGGGGCTTTCGAGCTATTGTCAAAAGTTAAGAAAATTGCACAAATATGGGACCTACTTTTCATCAAAACAACCTCGAATGGAAATTTCAACTTCTCTATTGAGTACGAATGTCAAATTTTATAGAGTATCATAGTTTGTTTGCTTATACAAACATTTAAATGAATCCCAAGGGGATGGAAAAAACCTGAATAAACTTTAATTCTTTAGCTGGTGCACTCAGACGGTGTACCACTTAACCACTCATTTAAGTGGACGCTTAAGTGGAGGTTCACTAAAGCACCCAGCCGACCGCTTAAGCAGTTAGGTTGGACTAGAGAGGCATCGCTTAAGTGACACCTTTACCACTTAAGCGATGGCTATTTTAAGTGACCGAAGGATCGCTAATACAGTACCTATGCAAATGTTAAAGTGTTCTTAAAGAGACACTAAGTCTCTTAAGAGATCAACCCAGAGTTTGCTTAAGCAACATTTGCGTACCTGAGAAGGGTATAAATACCCCACTTAGCCTAATTTTCATCATTTTCAACCATTTCCTAGAATATTAAACTCTAAAGTGGAAATTCTTGGGAGAATCAATTGTCGATGATTTTGGAGCTTTGGCATAGTATAATTTATGTGTTTCTTCTTCGATTTTTTGGTAAGCTTCCATTAATTTCTTGATAGAATCCTTCATCTTATTCATAGATCCCTATAAACTTGCTAGCTTGATTATAGCACCATTACAGCTCAAAATTCATCTATTTTTTTGGGTAACTATTTCTTGAGCATAGAGGGACGTTGTGTTGTTTTTAAAAGTGCGATTCAAAAAATTGGCCCTACATAGGATTTTTACATAATTTTGGACACGAAGCACAATGCTACAATATACATCTTGCAAAATATTTTTGGAAAGGGAAATTGATGGTTTAGCATATTTTTTGGGCTTTTCTTCGATGTTCAGGTAGGGTAGGTTTACCCTCTTCATAAATTGATCTATTTCATAGTATACTTATGATATTATTCTAGATACGGGATGAGATTTAGGTGTTGGAGGAATGATTAAAAATATTTGGGTTAGTTGGACTATTAAGGCTATCATGAAATCGTAATTTAAACGTAATAGACTTAGTTTCTCATGTTTTAAAGAGAACTGCTATCTTAGGGATAATTATGACTTATTTTACATCACAAAATGAGTTTAGATACCTTAGCCTAGTTTGAGATAGAATTTGCCTAAAATGAATTTTGGAGATTAGAAGTAGGCCTCTTTGACCCACCTTAGGCTAAGACTTATGTTTGCTTTTGTTGACCTATTTCCACATGTTGTACCCTTATTAGTGATTCTTTGGACTTTGATGAGATTTAATATTTAATGAGTATGCTAGTTTAGTAGTAGGAGTTGATGCTAATTTTGGATAAAATTGGGTGGTTTATCGGTATAGTTTACTTATATGATTTATTGGTTAGCATATAGCTATAGTCTGTTTATATGAGTTTCAATTCAAGTCCAACAATTGACTACTTATATGATTTATTGGTTGGCATATAGCTATGGTCTGTTTATATGAGTTTTGGTTCAAGTCCGGTAATTGACAATGATGAGTTTTGATTCAAATCCAATAATTGATGATGATATTGATACTATGAATTTTGATTCAAGTCCGACAATTGATGATGATATTGATTCTATGAATTTTGATTAAGTTCGACAATTGATGATAATATTGATACTTTGAGTTTCAGTTCAAGTTTAGAAAATGATGCTATAATGTTAATGTTATTAAGGATGATATGGTGATGATATGAGTTCTTATTTGAGTACGACATTGAGAGTTGGGAATGATATAATTTATTATGGATAGTTGATTGTTATGGCTTATATTCGATAGAGTTATGGATCTTCAATAGTTTATTTCTCTTTGTTTGTACCCTCTAGGCTTATGAAGGCATGCGTTAGGCTATTTATTTTTCCGCACTTATTGACTTATGGGGGCTAATTTTGCAGTTTTAGTTGTGTGATCTTTATATTACTATACCAAATTTATTTATTTATTCATGTACAATAGTGTAGGAGCTTATTTCCAGATTTTCCCTTTTACATTGACTTAGTTATTTTATTTTGTACCTTATTGTATTTATATCATAATTTAGCTCAGTCGGCCGATGATGCCTACTGAGTACCCCTGGTTTTGGTACTCATACTATACTTCTATACCTTTTTAGTGTAGATCTATGTACTAGTTGCCGCCGTTGATATGATGCTCATGCTAGTTGCTTTTAGAGATTGGGTGTGCTCTCGAAGTCAGAGTTGCCCTTTTTTCTTCTACTTATCTATGTCTAGTCTTTCCTTTTTTAGAAAAATTATATTTGACTATTAAGTACTTATGGTTCATTTGTAGTAGATCTTCTCTTGTGTTTACTGAGTCTTGGGATGGTTGTTGACCCTTTATCTATCTATTAGACTATTATGACTGCTTTCTTGCAGTTTTAACTCATTAAATGTTAATTTTTTACTTTTGGGCCATTTTCTACAAAGTTAGCCCATTGCGGGTAGCTTCAGACTACGGTTTGTCTTAACTACTAGAGGGATAAAGTAGGTGCCATCATGGCTTATAAATTGATTCAGGACATGACTACATCTATCGTGTGTCCAAAAAATTTTGTCAAAAAAATAATAATCTCTCTCTTGATCATTATCCAAATTCAAATCCAAATCAGAAGTCAAAGTTGAGCGAGCGACGATGGTGACGATGCGAGCCATGCCTTGTTGTAACACCCTTAAATTTTAAGAATTTTATTTTTGGTCTTCTCGTGCTTGAGATATTAATTTTTTACTCAAATTATGTTCGAGGATGTTAAAAGAGTAACCCAAAAGAATTTCAAAATTTTCGGACGAGGTTTGGGGCGATTTGGGTCACGGAGGCACTGAGCCTCTGTGATTGCACTATGTCAAGGAGACTAGTCTCCATGATAACCTTCGTGTCGCGGAGGCTGGGTGTCCACGGTATGAAGGATAGCCTCTCCAATGAGGTTCGTGCCATGAACTTGTGTCATTTTCAGGCTATTTTATTTAATTAAAAAGGGGAAGAAGGGTAGTAAGGTCTTTTCACTATTACACGACTTCTAAACATATAAGGACAAATTCTCATCAGTTTTTCAACATACTAAGGTCATTATTCACTGTAAGACATCCTCTGTCAAAATCCCCTTTTCAACTTAAGGATAAGGTCAAGAAGGTGATCAATCATCTAAGGTCCTGAGGGTATGGTTTTCTTTGAATTTCTTGGCAATTAAGATATGCCTCTCTTTCCCTATACTTGCCTTTTATTACTGGTATGAAATTGGTTATTATTCATAGTTTTGATAATGGGTTTTGAACCATGGGTTGAGGGTTGTGAATGTGGTTTGTTTAAATGTTTTTTCATGGTTTATTATGCAATAATTATGTATTTTTTTATGATTTGAACATTAGGAGATGCATGCAAATGGTAAATAAACTAAAGGGTTATGGTTAATCCCCAAATTAATGATTTTGCCTTGAAATAAGGTGTTGGAAATTATGTGCCCTCTACCTATTTGCGAAATTGACAATGAATATGATTTTGTCACATAACTAACTGCTTCTATAATCCTTGCATTGCATAAATGGTAAATTCAACATGAATTGGTTTAGTTTAGAAATGGTTTTGGAAAGGCTTTGATGGCCATGATTTTGGTTTAATTGGAAATTTTGGAGTCAAATTTTGTTTAATAATTTCCTGTGGTAAAAAGGGATAGACTTGCAAGCTCTAATTTTGGTATAATTATACCAACAAGAAATTCCTAATTAAAATACTCCTTGTTAAATGGTTGGAAATGTGTAAATGATTTTAATATGAGCTTAAAGGCGGATGTGTAGCAAAACTATACAAGATAGAGGTCCAGGAGGGATCGAATCTAGAAACCTATATTTTCCAATGTGAGGTTTGGTCATAGTGACCATGTCCATAAGACACACTTTATATTTTGGGAATGGCATTAGCCTTCTCAGGTTTTCTTCGATATGTGTGACTAACACACTTTAGGGCCCTTTCAGTAAGGAAGCTGAACCCATTAGGATGACAAAGCTACACAATCCAGGTTAAGGTTTTACTCTTATGCTAAGCCGTGTTTCCTTTCCCGACATGTTATATATATATATTGTATATGATATTGTGTATTGGGTTTTACTGGTTTTCATATTATGGATTATGACATCATTTTTTCTTTTATCTCTGAGTTACATGTTAGTGCTCCAACTGCTAATCGTCTTCAAATGTTGTATCCCCATGCAATGTAGGAACTTTCCATTCTTCTACCTTTTTGGCTCAGTGATCAGGTGTTCGTGGTTAGATCAAAAGTAGACTTAAAGTGGTGATCTTTCATCTTTCAAAAGGCTTTATTTCATGTTTTGGTTTCCCTTGTCTTGGGCTTTATTTTAGATTAGTTTTGGATATGGTCGGGGGCTTGTCCCAATATTTTATTGGTATTCGGTTTTGTTAAAAGCTTTGTTGGACTACTTTGGATATGAATATTGTGGTTGTCGTGCGGTTTTAGTTTTGGTATTGTGGATGGATTTCTTATATAGATCTCATATAGACTTTTGGGTTTATCTTTCCTCTCTTTTCATAGATATTATTTATGTTGGAATAGGCTAAGGAGGTGATCTCCAGTCCTCGATGGACTTGAGATACCCATCACGAATAGGCCCTAGTTTGGGTTGTGAAAAAATTGGTATCAGAGCCTATGTTTCAGTGTCATGGGAGTATCCATAAATTTGTATCAAGTAGACTCTCTTTTATGAGTGTGTAGTGCTCCACATTTATAAAGGAGAGGCTACGAGGCATCTAGGAATGTTTTCCTTTCTTTTTTGTCCTTTTTTGGGGCTATAGAGTCTAAGGTCTTAGATTCCTCTAACATTCATTTATTCACCTTCCAGATCATTCCTCCCAAATGATCTAAAGCTTATGAAAACTCATCTTTTCGGCCTGAGGAAAATATTGTCAGATCTTGTCAAACTTATGAGGTACGAACCAGGTCTAGGGTCACTACTTCTACTTGTCCCAGTGGCACTCTACCTATCTTCACTAATCCTTCTCCAGCCGTTGGCATTCATACTTAGCCATCTTAGGGAGATATAACTAATATTGAGTTTCGCCAGTCCATTCATCTATTGACTTATTTGGTGACATCTCAATCATGTCAGATGAGTTCTACTGGTATTTTTGTTAGTTCTCATGAGGCCACTAGAGTTGGTGAGACTGAGCCCTCCGACTTTCACTAGTACTAAGGTTGAGGAAGATCCACAAAGTTTTATAGATAAGATGGAGAAGATCCTCTAGGTTATACATGCTACTAAAGTAAAGGGTATAGAATTCGCTGGTTATCATTTAAAAGATGTAGCGTACCAATGGTATAAGAAGTGGGAGCAGCTTAGGGGTGATGATGTTGAGTCTGATTTATGGGATGATTTCTCTAGTTTTTTTTTACATCTTCTCAGGAGTTGGGGGAGGAAAAAATTGATGAATTTGTAAATCTGAATTAAGGCAGGATGACAGTAAAAGATTATGGCTTGAAGTTTCATCAATTATCACGATATGCTCTTGAGATATTGTCTAGAATGAGGGATAGAATGAGGAAATTTTCTTCCAATTTGTCTCATAGGTTTATTTTAGAGAGTAAGGCTGCTTTGTTGAACAAAGATATAGACATCTCTAGACTTGTCGTGTTTATGCAATAGGCTGGGGAGAAAAATAATAATCAAGTGGATATGAGAGAGAGGCATACTAAGGATTTTTGGTATTTAGATTAGGGTGGAGGTCAACAGTACAGTGCAGAGATAGTGGGAAATAGTCTTAAAATAGGTGGCGCAACTCGGGTTTATACTAGACAACTAGTGCTTCTTATTTAAAACCATCTGGAGATCATTATTTTTAGAGTGATGATTATTCTATGGCATAGTGTGCCTAATTAGGGGCTAGTGGGGCACAGCTAGCTCCATCATATCCTTCTTATAGACTGTGTGGTCGGTTGTATTATGGTTTCTATGATGAGATAAAGAATTGATGTTTAAATTATGTCCAACTGGTTCATATGCTGAGGGATTTCCTTAGGGGCAAGGTCGCTTCTAAGGCCAATAAGGTTTCTATTGCTACGCTGTCAGCTCTTGCACCAAAGGGTACCACTTATAGTACCAGCATAAGTCAATTGCTTGTATACTCTTACTACCGTCAGGAGTTCGAGGCATCCCATGATGTCATTACTGATATGCTAAAACTCTTATCTCATGATATGTACTTTTTACTTGACTTGGGGTCTACTCTTTCTTATGTGACCCTATTTGTGGCTGTGTATTTAGGTTTTGGTCCCGAGTATAATTCAGACCCTTTTTTTATTTCTACCCTAGTGGGTGACTCGGTGGTTCCTAGGAGGGTCTATAGGAGTTGTGTTGTATCTGTTGGTGGTAGGAAAACCGCGATGGATTTGTTTGAATTAGATATGTTAGATTTTGATATCATTCTAGAGATTGATTGGTTGCATTTATGCTATGCCTCTTTAGACTGTCGGACCCATAAAGTCATTTTTAAATTTCCTAATAAACTGGTTGTTAAGTGGGAGGGGATTTCCCTAGCACCTAAGGAGAGGTTCATATTATATCTTAGAGCCCTAAATTGATTTCCAAGGGGTGTCTTTATCAGTTAGTCCAGGTTAAAAATTCTAACTCGGAGGGTCCTTCTTTACAATCTGTGCCTGTAGTTAGTGAATTTCCTAGGGTTTTCCCTGATGATCTTCCTGGTGTCACTCCCATTAAGGAAATTGATTTTTGGATTAATCTTATTTTGGACACTCATCCTATCTCTATCCCTCTTTATAGAATGGCTCCGACTGAGTTGAAGAAGCTTAAGAAGCAGTTGATGGATCTTCTTGACAAAGGTTTTATCTGCCCTAGTGTGTCTCTGTAGATTGCTCCCATTCTCTTCATGCGTAAGAAATATGGTTCTCTTCAGATGTGTATTGATTACCATTAGTTGTACAGGGTAATAGTGAAGAACAAGTGCCCTTTCCTAGGATTAATGATTTATTTTACTAGATTCAGGGTGCTAAGTTTTTCTCTATAATTAACCTTTGTTTAGGTTATCATCAACTTATGATTAAGGAGGAGGATATCCCTAAGACTATCTTTCATACCCGGTATGGACATTTTGAGTTCTTGGGTTTGTTTTTTGGGTTGACCAATGCCCCGATGGCATTTATTGGATCTCATGAATCGGGTATTTCTTTAGCTTTTGGATTTCTTCATGATTGTATTTATAGATGACATTCTTGTATACTCAAAGAGTGAGGTGGATCATGTCAATCACCTCCGTGTTGTGTTGCAAACCCTAAAGGATCAGTAATTATATGCCAAGTTTTTTATGTGTGAGTTCTAGTTAAATGTTGTTACTTTTTTGGGTTATGTCATCTTTAGTAAAGGGATCATGGTGGATCCACAAAAGGTTGCGCTAGTTAAGAAGTGGCCTAGACCCATGACCCCAATTGATATTCGTAGCTTCTTGGCTTTAGCAGGTTATTATAGAAGGTTTGTGGAGAGTTTTTTATTCATTGTTGTACCTTTGACTAGGTTTACTGGAAAAAAGGTGAAGTTTCTCTGGTCCAATGCTTATGAAGAGGTTTTGAGAAGTTGACAGAAAAATTAACTTCTGCTCCAGTTTTGACATTGCCCAAGGGTAATGATGGTTTCATGGTTTACTGTGATACATCTTATGTGGGACTTGATTGTGTTTTGATGTAGCATGAAAAAGGTGGTAGCATGTATTCTTCTAGTCAGTTGAAGGTTCATGATAAGAATTATTTGACTCATGATTTGGAATTATTGGCTATGGTGTTCGCACTAAAGATTTGGCGACATTATCTATATGGGGTTCATGTTGACATCTTTTTAGATCATAAGAGATTGCAGTATGTTTTCACCAAAAAAGAGTTGAATCTCAGGCGGAGGAGATGGCTTGAATTTCTTAAAGACTATGAAATGAGTCTACACTATCATCCATGTAAGGCTAACGTGGTTGCTGATGTTCGTAGTAGGTTATCTATATAGATCTTGTCTCATGTGGAGAAGGAGAAGTGGGACTTGGTGAAGGATATTTACCATTTGGCTAATCTTGGAGTTTGTCTCTTAGATTTTGAGGATGGTGGTGTGTTTGTGTTAGAGATTGCAAGGTCATCTCGTGGTGCTGAGGTAAAAGAGAAACAAGTGTTTGATCCTATCTTGATACAAATCAAGAATGATGTGGGTAGATAAAAAATAATGGCTTTTGAGATTAGTGGTGATGGTACCTTGAGGTACCAATGGAGGTTGTGTGTTCCCGATGTAGTAGGCTGTAAGGTAGAATTTTCGTGAAGCTCATGAGTTACGTTATTTGATTCATCCTGGTTCGACGAAGATGTATCATGACCGTAAGGAGATTTATTGGTGGAATAACATAAAGAGGGATATAGCTAATTTTATGGTTAAGTGTATAGTATGCCAACAAGCGAAAGTGGAACACTTGAGGCCTGGTAGGTTGTCTCAAGAAATTGAGTTGCCTGTATGGAAATGGAAAGTAATAAATATAGATGTCTTTACCGGTATTCCGCGGTCTCAGAACTAGTTTGATTCTATTTGTGTCATCGTGGATAGGATGACTAAATCTTCTCACTTTTTATCGGTGAGGACTAATTATTCTGCTGAGGATTATGTAAGGTTGTATATTCAAAAAGTCGTGAAGTTGCATGGTACTCCTGTTTCCATTATTTTGGATCGTGGTACTCAATTCTCATCTCATTTTTGGCAATCATTTTAGTGAGGTTTGGGGACTAAAGTGACCCTTAGTACCACTTTCCACCCGCAGATGGATGGACAAGAGAAAAAGACTATTTAGACTTTATAGGATAATTTTTGAGCTTGTGTAATTGACTTTAGTGGTAGTTGGGTTGGCCACTTATCTCTTATAGAGTTTGCGTACAATAATAGCTATATCTTTAGCATTGGTATGGCACCGTTTGAGGCTTTGTATGGTAGGAGGTGTAGATTCCCTATTAGGTTGTTCAAAGTTGGTGAGGCGATGTTCTTCAATCCTAATTTAGTTTATCAAGCTATGGGAAAGGTGAAGGTGATTTGAGATAGGCTTAAGACTGCCCAAAGTTGCCAAAAGTCCTATGTGGATATGATACAAAGAGAGTTGGAGTTTGATGTGGGTGATTGGGAGTTTGTGAAGGTATCTCCCATGAAGGGAGTGATATATTTTGGAAGGAAGGGAAAGCTCAGTCCCTGTTACATTGGTCCTTATATGATTTTAAAGAGAGTGGAAAGTGTTTCCTATGAGTTGGAATTGCCTGCGAGTTTGAGTTCTATTCACCCTGTGTTTTATGTGTCCATGTCGAGAAATGTGTGGTGATCCTTCCTTGGTAGTGCCTATTGAGAATGTTGTTATCTTGAATTCCTTGTCTTACGAAGAGTTCTCGATAGAGATCTTAGATAGACAAGTTCGTAGATTATGGACTAAAGATGTATCATTGGTAAGGGTCTTTTGGAGAAACCATAAAGCGAATGAAGCCACTCGGGAGGCAAAGGAGGATATGGAGTCTAAGTATCCATTTCTTTTCCATATGCCGGATGAAGAAGCTTGAGTTATGATTTCCATTCTTTTTTGTTATTATTCGGGTTTATTTTTTGGATTCCGGCGTGCTGTTATCATTCTCGTATGAAATGTGCCCTAGTTCATCATTCGGGGATGAATGATCCTATGGGGGAAAATATAACACCCTCAAAATTTTAGGCACTTCATTTTTGGCCATTTTGTGCTCAAAATATCAAATTTTTTTACTCAAAATATATTAGGGGATGTTAAAAGGGTAACCCGAAAGAATTTTAAAATTTTTGAATGGGGTTCGAGGCAAGATTGGGTCACAAAGGCAGTGAGCCTCCACGATTTCCCCGTGTCATGGAAGCTAGTCTTGGTGATAGCCTCTGTGTCACGGAGGCTGGATATCTGTGATAGGGTCAACAGCATGGAGGATAGCCTCCACGATGAGGTTCGTGCCATGGACTTGTGTCATTTTTGGGTTGTTTTATTTAATTAAAAATGGGAAAAAGAAGGGTAGTGAGGCCTTTTCACCTATACATGGCTTTTAAACATATAAGGAAAAATTCTCATCAATTTTCAACATACGAAGGTCATTATTCACTCTAAAACATCCTCTCTTAAAATTCACTTTTCAATTCAAGGCTAGGGTTCAAGGAGGTGATCATCTAGGGTCCTGAGGGTGTGGTTTTCTTCGAATTTCTTGACAATTAAGGCTTGTATCTCTTTCCCTATACTTGTATTTTATTAATGGCATGAAATTGGTTATTATCATGGTTTTGATAATAGGTTTTAAACTATGGATTGAGAGTTGTGAATGTGTTTGGTTTAAATATTTTTCCATGGTTTATTATGCAATAATTATGCTTTATTTATGATTTAAACATTGGGGAATGAATGGGAATGGTAATTAAACTAACGGGTTATGGTTAATCCCCAAATTGATAATTTTCCTTGAAATTTGGCGTTGGAAATTATGGGCCCTCAACCTGTTCGTGAAATTGACAATGAATATGATTTTGTCACATAGCTGACTACTCTTGGAATCCTTGTATTGCATAAATGGTAAATAGAACATAAATTGTTTTGCTTTGGTTTTTAAATGATTTTGGAAAGGACAGGCTATGATTTTGGTTTTATTGGAGTCTTTAGAGTCAAATTTGGTTTAATGGTTTCATATGGTATAAAGGGATAAACTTGCAAGCTCTAATTTTGGAATGACGATACCAATGGAAAATGCCTAATTAAATTACACAATGGTAAATGTGTAAATGGTTTTAATATAGTCTTAAAGGGGGTTGTGTAGCAAAGTCGTGGAAGGTGGAGGTCCCGGGGGTATCAAAACTGGACACTCATATTTGTCGATGTGAGGTTTGGTCATGGGTCATGGTGACCGTGTGCCTGAGACACACTTTATATTTTTGGGGTGGCATTATCCTTCTTGGGTTTTCTTCGATATGTGCGGCTAACACATACTGGGGCCCTTTCAGCGGGGGTAGCTGAACCCATATAGCCTACGGGTGCCTTTAGGATAGTAAAGCTACACTGTCTAGGTTAAAGTTTTACTATCATTCTAAGCCATGTTTCCTTTCCCAGCATGTGATATATATATATATATATACACACACACATTGCATATGATATTGTGCATTGGGTTTTACTAGTTTTCATATTATGGATTATGGCATTATTTCATCTTTTATCCCTGAGTTACATTGAACAGCCAGAGTTTGACCCTTAGAAATTTCCTGGGTTTTGAACTCTCTGTCCATCA
The DNA here is from genome assembly GCA_030864225.1 of Capsicum baccatum var. pendulum. Classification (NCBI taxonomy): domain Eukaryota; kingdom Viridiplantae; phylum Streptophyta; class Magnoliopsida; order Solanales; family Solanaceae; genus Capsicum; species Capsicum baccatum. The sequence continues at coordinate 101,292,667 of CM061554.1, read as the reverse complement.
TACGACTAAAGCTTACTAGTCATATGATATGGGTACGACTTAGTAGCCCAAGTCATATGATAATCAGTATATGGTAGGTCATCTATCCAAGGTACGACTAGACTCCATACGAGTCATATGAAGATGGTACAGAAGAGTAGGAAAAATTGTATAGTTAACAGTATTAATCCCTTAAGGTACTATTTGGGGTATAGGTTAGGGGTACTACTAGTATGATAGGGTACGAGTAAGATACCCAAACCATACACACCTGCGTTCATTTTTCAGCTTTTAAGCTGAGGGTATTTTGGATATTTCTCTTCTTAACCGCTTTTGATCCCACAACATAAAACACTAATGGGACTTCATTTACCCTATTATTCTCAATCAAAAATACTTTAAACACTCTCCAATATCTCTCAAGGCTCTTGGTTCAAGAAAGTCTAGGGTTTCTTCATTACAATCAATTTGGGGTTTACAAGGATTGTTCCTCTCCGTACTCTTTGGTATCTACGGCACGTACTCCTCCCTCATTGTTAGTTCAATTTAAAAGCATGTTTTACTTAATGGTTTTCATGGAATAATTATGATATTTTTTGGGGTTTGAAATATATGTTGGGGGTTTTGGTTACTAATGGTTGGATAATGTTTTCTAATATTCTATTTATGGTTTGTTATGTTATAATTATGGTTTGAACATGTGGTTGCATGGGAATGATTAATTGGTACTTGTTTTTTGTTTTGGAAACTATATGCCCTCAACATATTTGTTAAAATGCCTATGAGAATGGTTTTGTCACATAGTTTGACTTTTATTGAAAACCTTGCATTGTATAATATGATTATGGAACCCAAATTGATTTCAATGGTTTTAAATGGATTAGAAAGGCCTTATTGGACATGGATTTGGTTTAATCGGAAATCGTGTGGGGTACATGGGAATCCCCTAAGTGTTGGCTAATGACATTGGTTGCCAGCTATAATCGGTAAGACGATACCACTTCATAATGCCTTGGTAAATAACTTTCTGAATTGGTTGGTTGGTTGTGTGCTAATGGTTTTAATTAGGCAATAATGGTGGGTTGTGATAACTTACTATGAAGGTGTGAGTATGATGGACGAACACTGAAAACTCATGTTTGACGACATGAGGGTTGGTCATGGTGACCTTATACTTGTGGGGTACACAGGAATCCCTTAATTTATACTTATCTATATGTATCATAGAGGGCTAAGGGTATACGAGAATCCTCGGTCCCTATGATATCTTCGATTTGTGCGGCTACATGCACTGAGGCCCGTTCATGGGGTAACATTGGACCCATATAGCCCGTGGGTGATTTTAGGACGGTCAAGCTACACAACCCAGGTTAAAGTTTTAAAAGCATTCTAAACCCGATTTTCTTTTCTCCGCAGGGTATATATGTATGTATGTGGTTGCACATGATTATTTACTTTGGTTTTGAATGACGTTATTATTTTATCTTTATTCTTGAGTACATTCTAGCATTAACCTACTAATCCGTCTTTGGGCACTATATTCCCACGTGATGCAGGAACCGATCATACTACTTCTCCTGCTCAATGATTGGATTTGGGGACAACATTTGTGTCAAATTGAAGTGTTGAGATTCCATACTCCGAAAGACTCTATTTCATGCCATGGATATCTTTTCATACTTTTGTTTATTCCTTGAACTTTTATTTTGGCTATGGACGGGGGCATGTCCCAATCGAATGTTCTTGGAATTTAGTTAGAGGCTTTGTCTGACTACTTTGGGCATGGGCGGTGTCGAATTAGTGTCAACCTTGACATTAGTATTGGAATTGGGGCTGACACCGATTGGATACTTAAATGGATTTTTGGTTGGTTATGGTTATGGGTTTTCTTATTGAGTTTGATTATGTATTATTCAATCTTATTATATGCTCAGAATTCATACGACATAGAATGTAAGTCAATTATGGTTGGGATTGTATTGTTTGCACTTAATGAAGGTCTGAATCTGAATGATTCAGACTTCAGACCATTAAGTGTATTTGTTTTACATTAAGATTTTGGATCCTAAAAGGTCTTAATTTAGTTTTCAGATCTAAAGATAATAGCTTAATCATTCCAATATGCATTCAGATTCAGACATCTGAATGTTAATAAAAACAAATGTAGCCTTAATTTGCAACTACATGATTTTTCAGTAAATAATTTTGCGCCGTCTATGGAGATAGACAGTTGTGACATTATTCTAAGCTCTCATATTAACTCGTTTCTAGGGTACTATTCTTCATATTCTTGTAACTTTACATTATGTCAAAAAAAAAACCTGCAACAACCAGAACATGAAGGATCAGCCCAAATTAAAGATCTACTTACATGTTCGTATAACACCTTAAATTCGCTAGATGTGCAAGTTGAGAAGTATGTAAAGGAACACTTGCAAAAGAGGAAGGATGATGAGGTCTTTACATAGGAAAAACCCTCATATGGACACACAACTAGAGACAAGACCTAAAGTGAAGATAGTGACATTCAACTCATCTTTATATCATTTTAATGCGGCCTATCTTCACTCTATGCGGGCACATGTTCAAAATTTTTTTTGTCTTTTTTGTCTTTTGTTTCTTTCTATTTTGTTTTTTTTTCCGTCTTTTCTTTTCACTTTTTTTCCTCTCTTTTATTTTTCTTTGTTTTTCCCACTTTTTTTTCTTTTTTCTTTTTTTTTTCTCATTTTTTTTCCTTTTCCTATTTTTTTTCTTTCTTTTCATTATTTTTACACTTCGATCTCTAACTTCTATTTCTCTTTTTTTATTTTTTATTTTTCTTTTTCATCTTTTTTTTCTATTTTTTTTTTACTTTTTCATCTCTAACTTCTATTTTTTTTTATATTTCTTCTTTCTTGTTTTTTGGGTTCTGTCTTATATTTTTTAAAAAAATACATTGAGCACACGTCATTGTGGTAATAAAAATACCACAATCGCTTATTATATTTGTATTTGCACTATCATTTGTATTTTTATATTTGTCGATATAATTAGATTTATATTTTATATTTCACACTTATATTTATATGTATTTTATAGTTCGCACATATATTTGTATTTTATAGTTCACGCTATCATTTATAATTTACATAATTCGGACTTATATGTTAAAGAATTATTTTATTTTTTGCAAGTTGTATTTATTTTGTTTGATTTTATTTTATTTGTATTTGTATTTGTATTCTATTTTCATTAATACACTTTTATTTTTAAAAAAATATTTTGTATTCGTATTTTTAAATTGACCGCAATTGTATTTGTATTTGTAATTTTATTTATTCATATTTGAATTTATAGTTGATTGCAGCATTTATATTTTGAAACAAGTAAAATGGAATTGTTATTTTTCTTTCTATGAACAATTGTGTTTATATTCACTGATATAAATTGTATTTTATTGATACAAATTGAACAATACAAATGCAAATAACAAATTATGCAAATGCAAATGTAAAATTTTGCATTAAAAGATACATGTTTATATATAAATATCAATGATAAATTTGACATACAAATACTAATGATATATTTATGTTAAATGATACATTGCATATTTGTATATTTTAGACTTAAGCAGATACAATTAATACATATACTTATTTGTATATAAAAATAAATAATAAGTTATACATATTCATGGCAAAAATATTCAAACACAAACAATAATATAAGATATAAAAAACATAGAACTATAGAATACAAAAAAAAAGAAATAAAAAAGAAAATACAAAAAGGGAAAAGGAAAAAAGAAATAAAAAATTAAAAAAACAAAAAAAGAAGGAAAAATGATACAATAAAAAAAGAAACTACAAAAAAGAAGTGAAAACAAAAGGAAACAATTAAAAAATGAAGGAAAGAGCTGAAAAGGAAAAAAAATACAAAATAAAGTGCAAAGGAAAAAATTTAAAAGAGAAGGAAAAAATGAAAAGGAAAAAAGGAAAAACAGAAAAGATTTATTTTAAGGGAAAAATTCAGAAATATTAAATTAGACCAATTAATTAGAAGAGACACAACAATTTTTTGCTAATTACTCTAAATAGCAACATGTATATATATTTGACGTGCAACATTAAATACATATACAAATATAGTTAATTACCTTTTTTTTCATAACAACTTGAGTTGAAAAAGATAAAAGAATTTCAACTTACTTAAATCATGATCACCCAATTAATTAAAGATTAATTGAAGATTATATTTTTAAAAATAGAAATTTTTTAATGAGGTTCAAAACGTAAAAATGGGTTTGAATGATTAATTTTTTTTTCTTTTTCAGTTTTTTCCTTCTTTTTTTTTTTTTTTTTATATTGTTTCTTTGTTTCTGCATTTTTTTATATTTTCTTTTTTCTTTATTGTATCACTTTCTCTTCTTCTTTTTTTTGGGGGGGGGGGGGGAGGTCATTTTTTTTCTTGTTTTTTATTTTTGTTCTTTTTTTCTTTTGTTCCTTTTTCTTCCTTTTTCATTTTTTTGTATTTTCTTTTTTCGTTCTTTTTTTTGTTATTGTATTTATATTTATGTATTTCTTATATTGTATATTTATTTATACCAAACTTTATATTGTAAATAAATTTATTATTTATATTTAAATAGTTTAGCCGTTAATATGTACAATTTATCATTTATATTTGTATACTGTAATGGTCGATTCCGTTACTATCAAAAAATTTTACAGTAACGGTATATAAATCTCATACGTCACATGTGTTAGGCTCAATTCTTTATCAAGGGAGCATTTGATATTTAGTAAGGTCATAGAATACTTATCGCACAAAGTTAAGTGGAAAGTATCCTTATTGATTTAGTTATGGGCTAAGTTTAAAATAGGATTAACTTCAAACGAGTATTACTCTTAGAATATAAAGAGTTAGTAGACCCAATACCTACCAAATTAAAGATCTCTGAGTCTTCTTTCCAACACAATTGACTCTTTTTAATCTAATTTTTGAGTAAAATATTATGATCATTTTACTGAAGACTATACGAATTGGAAAAGCAGAGGAAGTCATAATGGGTCAGGGCGATATAGCATCGCCACTATAGCGGGTCAGGATGCTATAACACGGCATGAACAACAGTTTATAACTCATTTTTTATGGGTTTCAGCCCCCAAGCACCAAATTTTTAATTCGAAGTCCTAAAGAAGCGATTTTCTCTTGGTACGAGTGGAAATTCTTTGTTGAGGTAAGTTATTTCCATCATCTTTTTTAATTCTTTAACATTCTAGAATCATTATAACAGCTTTTAATGGTGAAATTCTTACATATTTGAATCCTAAGTTCATGGTATTTTTGAGAAAAACCTATTGTTGTGTTAATATCAGCTCGAATCACTTCTAAGTTATTAGTTAACAATCCTCAACATAAATTAGTGTTTCTAAAACATGAACATTGATAACTGGGGACCTCGAATTCAATAAAGATGGAACCTTTAGCCTAAAAGCTCCATTAATGGAGTTGGTGTAATAACCCTTCAGGTTATTGTTGGTATTCTTGATTATTTTTGCCTATAGAGCTTCTCCATAGCAGTCCAAAGTCATTAGTGACTTACAAGAACCGATAGTTCAGTTACCTGGCGGTTCATTTGGTTTTAGGACCACTTTTCCAATTTGAAGTCTTCGTTGGTTCTAATTGACCACCAAGCAAAAACTTCAGTAAAATGAACTTAATTGAAAATTTTGACTTTGCCAACGCATTCGGAACATCAAAATCTATGTGGTTACATATCTCATTGGCTCAAAACGGACTCTAGATGTATCTTGAGGCATTGGCCGAAGCCGCATAGGGAAAGATACTGCGACCGCGGTGTGAGAGGTGCGAATGTGGTGCCACGACCATGGCCAAGCAGGGTATGCGACCACGAGACTCGAGACTTGGGTAAGCCTATCTAAAGGTTGTCTTACTAGAAATTTAGGCCATTTTGTGCCTCTCTCTTGTGTTCTAAACGTTAATAGAGTGAAAAATCTCCAAAGTAAGTCTTGTGGGTTGATTAGGAGCTTGAATAACTTATGTAATCCATTTTGCTACAAATATAAGGTAAAATTGCTTCTAGTTTGGTGTTAATTTCTTGATTTCTAGACCCAAAACCTCTAAGTCTTTGAGTCTCAATTGTAGCCATAAATTTGATTGAATTACTCAAATTTCTTGAGGGTTATAGCTCCCTAATGATTGTTGAGAAATGGGTTTGTTCTCGAAAACTCATTTTTTCAAGGTGGGACCCATTTGGGGGTTTGGTGTCATTTTAGACCCATGGAATAATGGTGTCATAATGGGTGTTTTCATTATTTTATTAATGTTTAGATTGGTTTGTGATAGCTTGACTCATGAAAAAAGCTTTAAGAAAAGGAAAGGCAAAGCTCGTTGGTTCGTGAGCAATTTGGACTCAAGGTAGGTTAGGCTTACTTATAGTTAGATTGAGCTTAATTGTAGTATATTTATGATATATTGTGTGATTGGGTGGTGTCTTAGATGATAAATGGGTGAATAATGATACTAGGGATTAGTTGATCCTCATAGGCTATTAAACTTGTAAAATGTAATGCTTAACTATAGCCTAGATCCTTGGATAGTTCTACTTGTAGTCTCATGAATAGTATGAGAATACCTTAGTTGATATAGTAGAGAAGAATGATGTTGTTAACTAACATTAAAAGTATGTTGACCTAGACATGACTAGTTATGAAGTGGCCTTAGTGTTTGGGGTGACTTGGAAAGGGTACTTGAAGAAGATTCTTCCTTACAGGCTTAGTAATGATTGATAAGCCATTATGGTATGATTAGAAAACTCAGCCTAATTCCGGTTAAAAGTTAGTCTTGTAGAAGAAAACTTTGGCATTATTGGGATTTAGGAGTGGGACTTGACTCCCTTAAGCTTGAACTATGTAATTCCTTAGTGACCTAGATACTTAAGGAACGTCTAAGTTACGTTATTGAGGTTATAATTGTTAAACTCGGTTGTCGGATATGCATGTGGTCAATGGTTGGATAATGTGTATACTTGATTGATTGTCTTGTTGCCATGCTATGGATAACCTTGGAAAGTCTTGTAAATTAAACTTATGGTTATGCTATCGCTTGTCTTATTGATGAGTTCACCAAGTGAACCTCTAATTATGTTATCACTCTTGCAATGACCCAAGCCTAATGATTAAGCTAATGTTTATATGTAGGATTTTCCTTTGGAGTTAGTATTGAGAAAAGTGGCAGTAAAAGAAGTATCTAAAGAGCATGCACTTGAATTATAACAGACTTGCTAATAAATATGTTAACTTGGAAAAGTTGTGAGTGTGTATATCATTTAGATACTCATGCTCATGCATCTATTTATATTATGTAGTGATGATTAATAGTAAAGTATGATGCTATGTGTTACCTTGCATCACTTATACTCTATCATTGTAGGTTGTATATACTTATTGAATTGTCTACATATGTATGTGTATAATGATATCATGATATTGCCCAGTAAATCCAAAGGATAAAATGATGTTATGATAATTCTTGGTGAATTCGCAGGAAAGATTTATATTATGATAATGCCCGGTAAATCTAGAGGAACAATGATATTGTGATGATGATCGGTGAATCTGGAGGATATAATGATGTTATGATTATGTTTAGTGAATTCGGAGGATATAATGATGTTATGATGATGCCCAGTGAATCTGAAGGATATATTTATGCTATGATGATCCCCGGTGAATTCGGAGGATATAATGATGTTATGATGATGCCTAGTGAATTCAGAGGATATATTTATTTTATGATAATCTTTGGTGAATCCAGAGGATATAATGATGTTATGATGATGCTCGGTGAATCCGGAGAATATATTTATGTTATGATGATGCCTGGTAAATCTGAAGGATATAATAATGTTATGATGATACCCGGTTAATCCAAAAGAGGTAATGATGTTATGATAATATTATGTATGATAAGCATATATATATGAATGCATGGATATATGTGAGGTTATGCCGTATATTTCTAAACTTGTTTGTGCACTTGGGAATAATGTCTTCCTTGGTAGATTGTTATCCATTCTTTGTCATTAATCACTAGATAAGAGGCATGACCCTTGTAAACGATATTAGTAACTAGAAGTAGATTTTGTCGAGTATTGGGTTAAGGCTAATTGATATGTGTAATCTTGTGTAGAACCAAGGGCTCACCTAGTAAATCTACTTGACTTGGATAAATAGTTATGTTATGGAGTTTCGCCTAGTAAAGTGGCTTATGTGATAACTAGTTGTCTCTAATAAATGACTATGACTTGTAGGAAAGAAGCCTAGTGAACTAGTTGATGGACCTTACTTAGCTAAAATATGGAAACTAGTCCCTAAGGTTGTGAAATGCTCAATGATAATAGACCTAGTATTGTATAATGAGTGGTTAAGTTGACATCTAGTATATGATGTCGTAGTGGTTTAATTGATGACTTATATAATTAGGAGGCTAACTAGAAGATGGCTTTGAGATGGGTCAATAAATAATAGTGTTGGTAACTTGCAGCTTTTCCTTATTTGATGACTAGTAAGCTATTAGACTTTCAAACTAGTGGCTCGTAGAGATGGAGGCTAGATAGTATAGGATATACATGAAGTTTATTAATGAGTTAGAGATTAAATAACTATATAACCATGTTATGGTGATATTGGCTTCGATGTGTCAAATTGCGATATTAGTGATGACTGTAGACCTTGGTAAGAGGCCATGGTGGGAATGTACAACTCGTGGCTTTGGTGAGTAGCCTGTGTAGTTGTGCCTTGATATGTTGATGCATTGATCTTTTGGTGTACTCTCCGGTGGTATCAGATGCTGTGACAAGTTCTTATTTGTTGTCCTTGAGTGGACTTCCCAACGGTATGGGATGTCTTTCTAAGTTCTTTTTCTATGTACTCTAATGATGGTAGTTGTGTTTATTATGGTAATTACATTATTTTTATTTTATATATGTAGAGTTATGCTTCCAGAATAATTACTCATGTTGTATGAAAGTTATGGTATATGTGGATATGGAATGTCGTACTTTTGTTCTAGTTGATTAATTATCTTATATAGTGATATCGGAGAATATTCACGTTCGATTTTGTACCTTGAATTTAAGTTTTTATCCTACTCTATATCTTCATTATATTATAATTTAGCTCAGTCAACTGATAATGCCTATTGAGCACCCGTGTTTTGGTACTCATACTACACTTCTTTATTTTTTTTGTGCAGACCTAAGTTCTAGTTGCCATTGTTGAGTCAAGATCATGCGGTGTTAATCATCAGGAGATAGGGTGAGCTCTTAGAGTTTGAGTTTCCCCAATTTCTCTTCTATTCTTCTTCTGGTTTTTGTATTCGAGGCAGATATAGAAGACTATTAGATATTGAGTTGCAATTTCTATTATCGAATTTAGAGATGCTCTTGTACTAATACTATGAGGTCATGGGATTAGCATTCAAATGCTAGTTGTTTCTTATGGAATGTCGTTGTTATTTCGCGCTCCCATATATGGTTCGTATAGGATGTTCCTTCCAAGGTAACCCACTGTATTAGCTCTGGGTTACGGTGTTGGCTTACCTACTGGTGGTTTATGGTAGGTGCCATCATGACTCAGAAATTGGGTTGTGACAAATTCGTATTAGACCTTAGGTTTCACCGATATTATTGGTACAAGAGCAAGTGTCTAATAGAGTCCTGCAGATCAGAATGTTGACATTTGTTTCTATCTTCGGAAGGCTATTGGACATTCTTAGGAGTCCCTCTCTTCTTTCACTTATATCGTGCTATAAGTCTAAGTTGGTTTATTGGATATTCTCTTGAATTTACTCTTTCATGGATGCCCAGGACTTGTGCTATAGTTATACGTGAGGACGGTCTCGAGATGTAGACTCATTCTATAGATATTCTCTTGAATTTACTCTTTCATGGATGCCCAGTTAGGGATCAGGGTGCACCTCTCCCGAACCCTATTCCTGCACCCGATCCAAAGACTCCTCCACCTCAGCCAGTGGTGGAACAGAGACCAGCCCAGGCTCAACCAAGGCTCATCCCCTCTTCTTTGCTTAGAGATGTTTTAGTTCAGTTGTTGGGTATTGCTAATGGTTTGCAGACTACTGGGACAGGAGTATAGCCTGCAGCTGCAACTTTTGGAGTTGAGGTTCCTCCTATTCCAACAGTTATTTAGGCGGTAGTCGCTCAACCAGTTATGACCCAACCTGCTATGTCTGCTGAGGAGCAAAAGACACTGGATAGATTCTTGAGGTTGGCTCCTCCTAGGTTTTTTGCTGCTTGTAGAGTGGATGCATTTGAGTTTCTGACTTTTTGTGAGGATAGGCTTCATGGGTTAGGCCTTGTTGAGAACCGAGGTGTAGATTACACTATATTTTAGTAGGACTTGTCTGCTTGACACTGGTGGAGAGGTTTTGTGAGTTCTTGGAGAAGTATATGTCATGCAACCTTAAAGATCACTTGAGAGATCAATTCTCTAGATCGGAACTGGGTTCTATGACAGTCGCTGAATATGAGGCTCATTTCCATGAGTTGGCTAGGGATGCAACTTTTATCTTGGATTTAGAGTATGAGAGAGTTTATTTCTTTATGAGAGGATTGAAACTTCCTATTCGGATGGCTACTCAGAGTTTGGTTGCTGAGGATAGGACTTTTGCTAAAGCTTCTGATCATGCTAGAATAATGGAGGATACACAGCGTGAGGGCTGTGATAAGAGGCCCAAGTTTCAGGGAAAATTTGGGTGGAGCCGTAGTAGTTCCCAATTTAGGAGTGGTATTTCTTAAGTTAGATATTCTCCATGTCCATTTTTTTAGCCTCAGAATCATATCAGTCGACCAGTTCAAGCAGCTCTTCAGACCACTAACGGGGGTCAGTTCATTGCTAGTGGTTGCTTTAGTAAGGGCGGTAATCAGTCCTTGAGAGGTTCATTTATAGGACATCTTAGGTATGGTAGCTATGCTGGATCAGCCAGATTTGTGAGTTCTAGTTCTGCTCGTGATTCTTGCTTTTCTTACAAACTTCTCGGTCATTTCTCTAGATAGTGCTTTAATCGTGGGGATGGTTGTTTCAGCCCAGGGAGCTACTCCCATTAGGGTAGTTCATCCTTTAGGTAGAGGTAGTTCGTGAAGTTGTAGGGGTGGTTACCAGGTGATCGAGGTGGTACTCAGGCAGACATGACAGAAAGTCCGTTAGGTGCCCAGCCAGGTGGTGGGAGTGGTCAGTTGTATGCAGTACCTGCTAGACCCAAGGTTGAGACTTTGGATGCTATAGTTAAAGGTGTGATTTTGGTATGTCGCAAGTCATCTCTTGCTTTATGTGATCTTGGATCCACTTATTCTTATATATCTGCTTATTATGCACCACAGTTAGACGTGACTAGTGATTTACTATCTGTGCCTTTATGCGTATCTACTTTCGTAGGTGATTCCTTAGTAGTGGATCGAGTATTCAGATCATGTGTTATGATAGTTAGTGATGTTGATACTTGTGCTAATCTTATTATTCTGGATATATTGGAGTTCGATGTGATTCTAGGCATGGACTAGTTATCCCACCATCATGTGATCATGGATTGTTTTGCCAAGATCATTACCTTAATCATTCCAAGCGTACCCTTAATCGTATGGCAAGGAGCGATTCACCGCAAGCCGACGGAGATTATTTCTTATGTTTGTGCCATACGGTTTATATCGAGGGGTTGTGAGTCTTATCTCGCCTATGTATCTGATACTCGTGTAAAGAGTCCGATGCTTGACTCTGTTCCTATTATGTATGAGTTTCCTAATGCATCTTGCCGATCTTCCCTGCATTCCCCCTGATCGTGAGATTGAGTTTGCTATTGACTTTGATCCTGGCACCCAACCTATTTCTATGGCACCTAACCATATGGCTTCTGCTGAGATTAAAGAGATAAACTCCCAGCTTCAGGATTTTCTTGGTAAGGGTTTCATTAGACCTAGTATCTCCCTGCGGGGAGCTCCTTTTTTGTTGGTAAGGAAGAAGGATGGTTCGATGGGCATGTGTATTGATTATAGGTAGCTTAATAAGGTGATTATGAAGAACTGTTATCCTATGCCTCGTATTGATGATTTATTCGACTAGCTTCAGGACACCGCTGTATTTTTTTAAGATAGATTTGAGGTCCAATTATCATCAGTTGAGGATTCGGGATGAGGATATCTTGAAGAAGGCCTTTAGGACCCGTTATGATCACTGTAAGTTCTTGGTGATGTCTTTTGGGCTAACTAATTCCCCAGCCATTTTTATGAACTTGATGAATGATGTGTTCAGACCCTATCTAGACTCCTTTGTTATTATGTTCATTGATGATATTCTTGTGTATTCAAGGAGTAGTGAGGAGCACGCGTAACATTTGAGGATTGTGCTCCAGGTCTTGCGAGAACATGTGTTTTTTGCCAAGTTCTCCAAGTTCGTGTTTTGGCTTGATTCAGTGTCATTTCTTGGACACTTGGTGTCCAAGGCAGGTATTATGGTAGACCCGGCTAAGATTTTAGCGATTCGTGATTGGGCTAGGCCTACGTCTCCTACTAAGGTTCGCAGTTTTATTGGTTTGGCTGGATATTATTGTAAGACCCCACAAAATCCTAAACTTAATTCATTTTTTTAAAGCCTGTTAAGTGGTCCCAGACATAGAAAATTTTTACTAAGTATTCATACTTAGTTATTTTAGCCTTCATAGTTGGTGATCTTATTTCAGGACCCGTATGACCATTAAATATCAATCTTTAAGTTGCTTCATGATCAGAAATGTCAGTAGGTGTTCTCGGATGAGTTTTAGATTTTTTGAACATCGTTTGAAGCACGTTTGGGTGTCCAAACCAGTGTATCAACGCGATCTCGATGCGCCGCGTCACCTATCGTATCGATGAATATTTTCCCCCAGCTCCCAGTGCAATTTCCAATGAACCATCGCAGATTCGATATGGTACATCGTCCATCACATTGATCCCATCACCGCGGTGCATCGTTCTATGCGTCGCTAGGCTAGTTTTCAATCATTAAAAAGCTACGTCCTCAAGGGTATTTAGGTTATTTCCCCACGTCTATCAGCACCTAAAATATGAGATTTAGCTACTTTAGAGGCAAAATCCATTCACTATTCTCAAAATTACTAAAGAACAAAACCCCAGGGCTTCTAATTCAAGGTTCAAGATTCAAGAATTCACCATCAACCTTCATTAATTCAAGTACTCAGGTATGTGAAATGTTCATCCAAGGGTTCCTTTCACCCTTGGAGTCCAAGAAACCTTTTCAAACTTTAAGTAGATTGATTTCATGATTTTCATGATTGGATTTAAGTGTATTCATGATTATAATGTTAATTGGGTTTTTAATCCATGGTTTATTACAAGTTTCATATGGAATTGATTATCATGTGTGTAGCATCATGTGAATTTATGTTGAAGCCATTGAATTTGTGAATTTGGGAATTGATGTTATGATGCCTACATGTTGTTTAGTATCATGTGCATATTGGTGCCCCCAAGTGTTTGTTAAAGTGCTCATGTGAACTAAATGGGGAAATATCATGACATGCTAGTATATGTGTAAACTTATGCCTTACAAGTGTTTGATAAAATTTCTCTATGGATGAGTTATGAACAAGTGCACAGTGTTATGATTTTCAAGTTTACTCTATGCTTAACTTTTCATGCTATCGAGTCCTGGGGGTATTCAATACCCAAAAAATTAGCTATTTACCTAGAGCTACAATAGTTATAGAACTGTTTCAGTATTGTTACGAGCAATAGTACTCAAAAATTAGTCACAATCTCAGTTCAGTATTCAGTTCAGAACTCAGTGAACTCAGTAAGTTAACCAGATTCAGTAGTACTCCATCAGTTAGTGAAACCCAGTGAACTCAATTCAATTTAGTTAGATAGTATGATCAGTAATAGTTCAGTCAAGCATAGTATGGACTAGAAATTAGTTCAGTGTCTATTCAGTTGGGAGTAGGATTCAGCACCGAGCGAACCCAGGAATGGGGGCATTCCTACTATCATAGGGTTTGACCCTTAGTAGCAATCCCTATATTATAAAACTACGTAGCCAGCATAGGTTGAGATATTTTCTTTCCAGACTAGGGTTGATATAGCTCATACGAGTTTTTCTGCCAGTGAGGGTTAAAGAAAGAGCTTCCTATTAGAGAGGGTTAAATCATAGCTTGTCTTTACCCATGGCACGGTACTGACACCCTTCCAATTGGGGTTACAGGTTGGACTCCTATCCTTTAAGAGATGGTATGTCGATTAGATAATTACCTCCCACAATTTCAGTTTCAGTCTCAGTATAGAACTCAGTTCAGTTCTACAGAATCAGGACTGTCAGATACAGTCACCCATCTCAGTATAGAACTCAGTTCAATTCTACAGAAACAGGACAATCAGAAATAGTCACCCAGTTATCGATCAGGACTGTCAGAAATAGTCACTCAATTATCAGTATTACAGTATCAGTAAACTCAGATATCAGTTAATCAGTATTCAGAACTTAGTAACCAATGTTAACATAATCCGAGTTATAGTTTATGTATTCATTCATTTCTCTCATTCAGTTATGTTCACATTACTTAGTTATTTATTGTTCATGCACATGAACCCATGCATATCAGCCTACCTCACTTAGCATACCAGTACATTCAAAGTACTGACACATACCTTTCTTTTGCACTATGATGTCTTATATCATAGGTTTAGATGCACAAGCTCCTGACCGTACTTAACAGCCCAGCCTATCAATAATATACTTAGTGGTGAGTCCTCATAGTTTGAGGACAAAGTATTATATCAGTATTTCAGTGCAGTTTTCAGTAGTTGAAATTAGTTGGGGCCTTGTCAACTCCATAATTCAGACAGTTAGAGGCTTTTAGACTAGAGTATTTCAGACATGTGTTTCAGTATTCAGTTATCAGTATTCAGTATTGGTTTTCAGTTATAAACCTTATGGCATTTACAAACTCACTTCCGTATTTATTTCAGATAGGTTTTTATTACAGTATTATTATTATACAGTGCTCACAGCAGGTACAAGTCATGGGTTAGCTGGTGATCCTTCGGGCTCACTAGCACCGTGAAGCATTCGAGGTATAGACTCAGGGTGTTACAAACTTGATTTCAGAGCCTAAGGATCAACAGAGTCCTAGGAAGTCAGAAAGTTACGTCTATTAGAGTCTTGTGCATGGGTGTGTTACGCGCCACACTTATGGATAGGAGGCTACGAGATATGTTAGAAAAAGTTTCCCTTCTTTCAGTAATTATGTCGTAGAGGATAAGCTCAAAATAAACTCGCAGTATAATCCTTTTCTCCCTTCCATTTACAGAACATGCCTCCAATGAAAAACGGAAGTAGAATAGGAAATCAGCCAATACCTCAGCCTGTCTAGGCAGATCCTTTGGATGAGCATGCCTCCAAAGCAGAATTCAGAGCAGCTTTCACCACCTTAGCTCATTCTCTGGCAGCCTAGAATAAATGCCCAGCTGCCATTCCGTCCAAACCAGTGGCCAATACTGCTATATCCCGGATTCGAGACTTTACTCGAATGAACCCTCATTCTTTTATCGAGTCAAATTTAGATGAGGACCTATGGGAATTTCTTGATCAGGTGTAGAAAGTTACAGATATTATTGGGGTAACTGCTAGTGAGAGTACTGAGTTGTCCACATATCAATTGCAGAATATGGCTCATTCGTGGTTCAAATGGGAGGAGTTTGTTATTGCTTTTCTGGATAAGTTCTTTCCTCTAGAGTTGAGGGAAGCAAAGGTTTTAGAGTTTATTAATCTAAAGTAGGGCAACATGATAGTACAAGAGTATTCTCTTAAGTTTACTTAGTTAGCCAGATATGCCCCTTATGTGGTAGCAGATAGTAGATCTAAGATAAGTAAGTGTTCACTTACGACTGATTATAACCGAAGTTGATACTTGTCACTTGTTCGATATTGAAACTCAAAACCCCCATTTACTTTTCCAGTTTTCTCCATTGATTACAATAGTTGAGAGCCACGATTCTACGTATTTCCTAGGGATTTGACCCCAAACGTTGTTGTGTTACTATATTTGGCAGTGTATGTATCATCTTTTGAGAGGAGGTATATCTTGGACGTATACAGTATTGATTTGTGAATTGAAGTTGTTGCAATTTTTGGGTTTCCTTTTTGTTCCTAGTTAGGTATAAGCCAGTGTATGCCTAGCACACAGAGTAGAGGCAATGTATGCCTAGAACACAGAGCAGAAGAAATCCCTTACTCCCAGTGAATCTAAATCCAGAGAGGATCCTACAAACCCCTATTTGGATGATGGAGCCAAAAAAATTTGATTGGCCTCTCCCTTCTCTTGAAGGAGTTTAGGATATTTTTTATCGACAAATTAGTGAGGTTTTACCTCAAGCTGAAAATGAGTGAAGGGCAATGGAAGAAGCTCAGTGGATAGCTAGGAAAGCAGAGCTAGTTGAGCAGAGAGAGCAGTAGTCCGTCGAGTAACAAGCGGTAGAAATTAGAATAGAGTTAGAGAAGGCTGACCTCAAGTGGTCGCAGCATATCAGTATGTGCAGTCGTACAAGAATAATATAGAAAATCTGGGATATGTTGAGCCGACTGAGGTTGAAGCCATTATTTCTCCGATTTTAGTCCCTGATGTCAAGTTCAATATCTTAAGTGATATGATCCATCTCCTATACATGAAGGGTGTGTTTGCGGGGTTGCCTACAAATGACGCAAACATGCATTTTGTAAATTTTATAGGGATCTGCACTTCATATACCGTATCTGAGGTAGATCAGAAGTCATTGAGACTGAGGTTATTTCCCTTCTCACTTATTGGAGAAGTATCTTTATGGTTGGGGAACTTCTAAGAGGATTTATTACTACATGGAATGAGTTACATAGAAGATTCTTGAATAGGTTCTTTTCTCCATCAAGATTATTATAGCTCAAGGGTGAGATTTATAATTTTAGGTAGATGCAGTCAGAATCTATTTATGAGTCATGGTTCCGATTTAAAAAGCATCTTAGCATGGTGCCTAACCACCGGATTTTAGGGATAAGCTTATTGGAGATATTCTATCAGTTCTAGAGCAATAGTACACACTATCTCCAAAGGTGCCTTTATGAGATTACAATGGGAGATAGGTTTGAGTATTATGGATCATATCTAATTAACTAACCAAAGGTAGCAAACTCGAGAGGTTGACAGAGGTTCTGAAATTTATGCCATTGGAGCTTTCGCTGAGCGGTTAGTATATTTTATTATTAAGGACTCATATTTACGAGTTGGCCAAACAATTTGTAATAAATTCATCAAAGGTTTATGCACTAGGGGCATAGGGTACAGCTTCTAGGGTACATGATTCTGAGTTAGAGAAGGAGACAAAGTATGTGGATCATCAGTTGGTGGGTTTCTGCACCCAAGCCAAAGAAATTAAGGTTGGAACTATTATGATGAGAGAGATAAATATATTTTACCTGGCAGATGAGATGTAAAATCAAAAATAAAAAAAATATTGATTAAGTTGATAGATGGTCAAGAGAGACAAGAAACTTTCCTTAAAGAACTCAAGGCTAATATTTTAGGATTGACCCAAAAGGTTGAGTGACATTTAAGTGTTATCATGCAGTTGGAGTAGCAGTATGGGCAAATCTCTGCCACCTCGGCCCAACGACAGATAGGTGTCTTTCCTAGTGACATTGTGCAGAATCCACCGACACTTGTTCATTGTTTGGTTATTAATACTTAGAGTGATTCCCTAGTGATGAGCATTTTTTTGCCCACTAATAATGATCGAAAGAAGGATAATATTTTGCAGATGAGCCACCTAAAACTAAATTAGAGAAGCTAACTTATATTGATGATGATTTTGAGAGTGATGACAGCGACGACTAGGTTGCAGAAAAGCTCCAAGATATAGTGCAACAGTTTGGCATGAGTTTTCATGCACTATCAATAGAAAATAAGGAGGGCCTAGAGCAGTCACCATCCCATGTTTTATTGAGCCATACGACATTAATCAGGCTCTATGTGATTCAGGAGCAAGGAAGAATATAATGCCTTTAGTGATATACCAGTTGTTGGGGTTAGGAAAACTCAAGCCTACATCTTCAAAGCTGTTGATGGCTGATTTATCTATAAAGAATATAGTGGGCATTATGCTCAATGTAGAAGTGAGGGTGGCATCATTCACCTATCCGACAGATTTTATGATTTTAGACTGTGAAGTGGATGCCCAGTCTCTGATTATCTTGGGTAGTCCCTTCTTGTCCAATGGTCGGGTGTTGATTTATATGGACCTAGAAAATATCACCATCAAATGTATCAATAGGAAAATAGTGTTAAAAATATGCATGAAAATTAAACAACCAAATTATATAAGAATGGTGGTAGTGTAGATATGGTGGATGATGATATGGTTGCATTGTATATGCCTATTGAGGAAAGATTAGGGTAGAAACATTAGCAGCAGTGATTATAAACTTTGAGAGTGAAGGGATAGATGAGTATGATGAACTGGTTCATGCACTACATGGCATAGGTTCTTACAAATATGCCCCAAAGAAGCTAAATCTTGACTTGAAGAATAGAACCATACCTTCTACAAAACCATATATCGAGGAGCCATGGGTATTGAAATTAGAGGCCCTTCTCTCTTATCTGCAGTATGTATTCTTAGGGGCCATAAAACCTTATCAGTGATTATTGTGGTAGATTTGGCAAGAGAACAGGTGGACGTTATGACATCAGTATTGCAAAAATTCAAGAGAGGTATTGGGTGGACCATTGCAAACATTGTGGGAATTTCACCAGGTTTATGCACACACAAAATACATCTTAAATCAAATAATATTCCCAGTATTGAGCACCAGAGACGACTAGTCAAAAGGGAGATAATTAAGTGGTAAGATACTGGGGTGGTTTTCCCTATTGTAGTTAGAAAATGGGTAAGATCGATTCAATGTGTGCCAAAGAAATGGGGAATTATAGTGGTTCTAAATGAGAAAGAAGGGTTCTAAATAAAAAGAATGAATTAGTATCAATGAAGCCAATGACTAGTTGGAGAGAATGCAAGGATTACAGAAAGTTGAATAAGTGGACACAAAAGGACCACTTTCCTATGCCATTCATGGATCAGATACTGGGCAGACTAGTAGGAAAAGGTTGGTACTATTTTCTTAATTGGTATTCGGGTTACAATAAAATCATGATTATGCCTGAAGACTAAGAAAAGACTAATTTTACATGCCCCTATGGGACTTTTGCATTCAAGAGGATGTCATTTGGGTTATGTAATATGTCTGACACTTTTTAGAGATGCAGGATGTCCATATTCTTTGATACAATGGAAGACACTATCAAAGTATTCATGGATTACTTTTCAGTGGTAAAATAATGTATCATGCAAGGGCACAAGATCTCCAACATGGTATTGAGGTGGACAAAGTAAAAATTGAGGTGATTGAGAAATTACCACCGCCAATGTTAGTTAGAGGCATACAGAGCTTCTTGGTTCATGCAGGCTTTTATAGAGGTTCATCAAGGACTTGTCCGAAATTGCAAATTCTCTATGCAAAATTTTAGATAAAGAGGTAAAATTTGTGTTTGATGATACTTGTATCAAGGCTTTCAAATATCTAAAGGAGCGGTTGGTTTTGTCGCCTATCATTGTGTCTCCTGACTAGTTTGCACCTTTTGAGGTAATGTGCGATGCAAGTGGAGTGGATTTGGGTACTGTCCTAGGCCAAAGAAGAGTAAGGATCCTACATCCCATCTACTAAGCCAATAAATGTTTAAACCCCACACAAAAAAATTAAACAGCTATAGAGCAAGAACTACTTGTGGTGGTTTTGTTCTTTCAAAAAATTTGGGTCTTATTTGATTGGAACAAAGGTCATAGTTCACACTGAACGTGCAACCTTGAGATACTTGATGTCAAAGAAAGATGCCAAAACCAAAATTAATTTATTGGGTTCTCTTGCTGTAAGAGTTGATTTTAAAGTAAAGGATCAGAAAGGGAAATAAAACCAGGTTACAAACAACTTATCTAGACTTAAGGATGAGACAAAAAAAAAACTTGGGGGATGATTTGGAGATAGATGATGCTTTTTTTGATGAGCGAGTATTAGCGGCATGTCATGATCTGATTCCCTAGTTTGCTGATTTTGTCAAATATGTTGCATGCGATCTTGTCCCAGAAGACCTATCCTTCCAACAATAAAGAAGATTTATGCACGAGGTAAGAAAGTTATTTTGGGATGAGTCATATCTATTTAGGGTCTATGCTGATGGTGTGATTGGGAGATACATTCCGAGGTGGGAATGATGAGCATTTTAGAGGCTTGTCATTCATCACCAGTTAGGGGTCACTATAGTGGCACACACATAACTAACAAAATTCTGTAGTATGGGTTTTATTGGCATTTAATTTATAAGGACACTCATTATTTTGCATAAGCCTGTGACCAGTGTCAATATTAAGTTAACATTTTATGGTGCCATGAACTTCCCATGATATTTATTCTGGAGTTGGAGTTGTTTAATGTGTGGGGGATTGATTTGATGGACCCATTTGTGATCTCCTATGGCATAAGATACATTCTTGTAGAAATTGACTATGTGTCAAAATGGGTGGAGGCAGTTGCGCTTCCAGTCATCGCCTTTTTAAAGAAAAATATCATTTCTTAGTTTAGCATTCCACGTGTAATTATCAGTGATGGTTGGTTTTACTTCTACAATTATTTTTTCAAATCCCTACTTGATAGATATGGTTTAAGGCATAAAGTGGTGACACCTTACCATCCTCAGACAAGTGGGCAAGTGGAAGTCTCCAATAGAGAGATAAAGTCCATCTCGGCGAAGACTGTGAATGCCAATAGGACTAATTGGTCTAGAAAGTTTGACGATACATTATGGGTCTACTGAACAACCTATAAGACCCCTATAGGTTCCTCTTTATATCATTTTGTATAAGGCAAAGCATGTCATTTCCCCATTGAGCTTGAGCATAAGGAACTATAGGCATTAAAAAGGCTAAATTTTGAGTGGTATGATCAACAAACTTGAGGTTGTAACAAGGTAAATGAATTGGATAAATTCTGACTCCATACTTATAAGAGCTCTACTATGTACAAATAAAAAATAAAGTTGGATCATGGCAATAAAATTGAGAATATAATATTTAAATTCAGTGATTTGGTCTTGTCATATAATTCAAGACTATGCTTGTTTCCTAGCAAGCTGAAATCTAAGTGGACTGGACCATTCACTGAGGTTAAGGTAAAGTGTGATGGTGATATCACATTCAAGATAAATGAGAAACAAGTGAAGCTTTACATAGGAAACTTGGAGGAAGTTAGAGTCTGTGTTGACAAGGACCTTGGCGAAGTCTGAGTAGCCAAGGGAACTAATTCATGCCACGACGGTAAATCAGGCGCTGCTTGAGAGTCAAACCAAGGTACACAAACGCTTAGTTCATCTCAGATATGTTTTAACTTCTCTTTGTTTTGTATTATTTTCATTCATTGAGGACAGTGCATATTTTCTAGTTGGGAGTGGGATATACATGGCTGTTATGGGTTTTTATCATCGTACTTCTATTTCTATCGGGTACGGTATGGTTGTAGAACAGGCATGCCTAGGATAATTTGTGTCGTATTGTGTTTTGTTTTGTATTGTGTTGTACTTTTGTGTAATTAGGATATTTTTATGTATTTAGGGAAGTTTTCATGTTTTTTATTAATTTTCGAGAAAAGTGATACCCCTTCAAAAATTTGTGTTTTAGAACTATATAAATGTATATATGTAAGAACATTATGGATCTTGTTATGGCATTAGGATTAGGAACATGAAATCACATGCTAACAGTTGCATGATTTGGATGGGTAGTAGCTTGTAATACTGACTCTATGCCATGTATATGTGAGATGCTACTTAGTTCTCCTTTGTGTGTTGAATTTAGAACTTGCCTGGTTAGCCTTGCCTAGGTTGAAAGATAGTTGGTTAGGAAAGGATCATAGGACTTTTTGCATTTTTGTCCACTTTTAGCCTAAATGACCTTCCATATATGAAATAGTATCCCTTGATCCCTATTTTGAGCCTTGTAACATGTTTCTTTGTTTTCACCTTTCACTTTCTATTTGTGTTACAATGAACCTGTTTTGGCCCTAGTCCTCCCTGGACATTGTGCACCTCAACTCAGGAAAAATGCCTAAATCGAGAATGGTTATCATAGGGGAACGCAGTGTAAAGTGGGTATGCAGAAGGGTAAAATAAGAGGAAAAGTAGTAGGGTTGGGTGAGGTAGCAAAAGAAAAGGAAAAGAAAAATTATGAAAAATTGAAGAAGAAAGAATGAAATACCACACCCAACCTGAATATGCAGTAAAGAATAAAAAATGAGAAATAAGGGTGGAATAAAAAGAAAATTGGCTAATAAGTGAGATCCCAAAGTTAGTATAATTCCAAGGAGGCTTAGTCACTTGATATATCCATATGTACCATACCAACCCCCAAGCCTATATTACAACACAAGAAAATTCCTATAGTGATCCTAACTTTACTGTCTGAATGTTAAAATAATTAAAATAAAGGCAAGCCTATGATATTTGATGTACATTGATTGGAACTTCTCTTCTATGTGTGAGTGTCTCTTGATTGTCCCTACATTGACATGCATTATTTCATATGAGTGAGTGGTACATCTTTGTTGTGAGAGCACTTGAGTAATATTGTTATCTATTACATGTTTGGGTAGTGTAACTTGTACATATGTGTGCTTGTCTGTTGTCAATGTAATGCCATGCCTTGATCCCATTGTGTCTGATTGTTGTGCTTCATGTTTATACACAGTTGGTTTTGAAAAATAAGATTTGTGGGTGTGTATGTTTTGAGCTTATAGTGTTGATTGACTGCCTTGAATAGCTTAGATTCTCCTAGTTAAGCATCGTGTTTTAGTTTGGTTTAGTTTAGTTTTGTATTGTTTTGTTGTTTGAGGAGATACAACTCTCTAAGTTGAGGGTGTTGATGTGCTATATAAATATAGAACTTTCGACACTTAAAATGAGGAAAATATGCAAGTTTCTGAGGTTGTTTTGTTAGATATTATGCATTTTGGGTATGTTTTGCAAAAAATCATTTTTTGGATCCTAAGTTTGTGAAAAAATGAAAAGGGTGATTTTGACAACTTATGGGAGCAATTATGGATGTTTGGGACACTTTTTGGATTGTTCATAACCCAAGTATGTGCGTAAATTGAAGAACAGCTGAAAAATAACTTCTAGCACATGCAAAGTCAACATGTGGACCGCATGTAGGTGAAGCATGTATCAGATGTCCAAAATGCTGAGGTAAAAACCTGCAAAAAGTTTTTGTCCAGGCACATGTGGTCGCTACATACGCCCCACCTTACAAGTCGCATGTACCACATGTTCCCACCCTGCAAGTTGCATGTACCACATGCACCCACAAGTAGCCACCGACTTTTTTTTATCAAATTTCGTTTGGGCTTTGGTTTTTGGATTTCCTCTTGTACTATAAATACCCCTTATGCGTTTTTTATAGAAGTTACAAACTCTTGATACTTGCAAACATATTTTCATTTCAAGATTCAATTTCTATCTTAGAATTCTTTTGTATTTACTTTGGTTGATTAATTTAGTCATGGCTTTGTGTTTTCATTTCTTCTTATTGTGATTTCATCTTATGCTTTCAATCATGAATATTGTTGATTATTTCACAAGAATGAGAGGCGAAAAACCCTTAGCTAGGATTGTTGTAACGCCCCAGAAAATGGGTCTCGGAGCGTCACACGGTGCTTGAGACTATGAGTAGCCGAAAGCTAACCCTTTGAGCCATTTTCATTCAGTTCAACACAAATAAATGGGGTTTCCATAAATAACTCTCAAATATCAACAGAGTAATCATCATCCAAGAATAAAAGAATTTAAGAAAGATAACAAAATACGACTTATTAGTCAACTCCCAACATCTATACTAGTCTGACAAGCCTATAAGGAAATCAATAAAACCAGCGAGCCATTGAGACATGCCCCAACTAACTCATACTCAGTTATCAAATGTAAACAATTCCGTGAAACCAACATCAGACATCACGTCCTCGAAACATGAGGACTCACCACAATAGAGGATGTAGAATAGCGTGCCCGAAGAATCACTGTCGAACCTGGAACTGAGCACCTGAACCTACATTCCGAGAAAATGCATCCCACATCCGAAGATGTGGGTCTGTACCATGGAAAGGAACCGAGTATATGGGGGTGTATGCAGTTGTATAAACATCATCATCATAAATATTTATAATAAATATGCAGGATGTATGAAAGACTCACATAGCCCAAAGAAAATCATCATAATCATGAGAGGATGAAATAAGTACAATAACACATGTGAGTCATCATATAATTTGTCAATCACTTTCAGTTCATCAACAATATCAATTCTCATAATGTAAATATCATTGAAATCTTTCGAAAGAATAACTTTTACAATTCCACTTTCAAATCACTTCACCATTCACCATAGACACAAGGAAACACATACACATTGGAGATCCTATAACCAAGATAAACCATGTGAGCTACATGGAGTCCAACGTAAAACCCACGTTGGGGAGATCCATCCTATCCTTGCCATTGGAGTAGGACTATCGATATCAAATCCACACAAACTAGTGATCACTATATAAATCAGCTTCAGGATCACTCCTATGGGGGCACATAGTTCTAGGGAAGTAAGGTCGCTTTATACCTCCCACTCGGTGCTAAAGATTTCTCCCGGACTTAGCTCAGATCATTTCAAAGACAATCCACAGCAAAACAATTTCAGTAATATATAAATATACATCGGGAGCCACCATGCTTCCCATCTATCAAAATCAACCACATTGTGGATTTCTTTCACACTTGAGTTCAAAAAAACTCCATTAAGACCAATAGGTCAAATCATTCAAAATATCTCAAATATTCAACGTCAACGTTCTTATAACGCACACTTTCTAAGAAAAAACACAATTTTCAATGGTGATTCATGATCCAAATATAAAAATCATGATAAATATTGTTCAAGATTCATGCTTTATATCTCCACACATGTAAATTCATCTTTCAAAATCATAAACATCAAGATTTCATAATAATCATCATAAGATATGGGTTCATGCTTCAAATTCGTAAAAAAATCAAATAAAAATCATGACTTTATAAAGAAAATTACTTTTGGGCACAAGAACGAAAAAGAGTTCTTGTTGAAAAACCCCACATACCTTGAATGATGAACTGTAGATCGATACTCATTTTTGAAATGTTAATTGTGCCTTTGAATGATGGTTCTTAGAGTTCTTGAACTAGGAACTTGGAATCTTGAATAAATTTGTAGAATTAATGGTGAACTTTAGAGGTTATTAAAGTTGGATGTAGGAGCTTAGGGTTTTCTTTTTGAGGGAATTTGATGAAATATAACATATAATGCTTCTAATAGGATTTAATATAGGGTTTGGATGGATTTTGGGTGAGGAGGAATGACCAAAATGCCCATAAAAATCAAATAATTCTTGAATCTGTCCTTTGGAGGACTGTTTTGATAGTCTGAAGTAGATCAACCATAACGTTTTACTCCGATATCCAAATTGGATGAAACCAATTTAATTAGAAAGAGGACTCTCATATATTTCCGTTGATATATAGTATCTCACCCATATCATTGTGTATGAGGAGTTATGATCATTTGAAGTTAATCCAAAAGTTCACTTTTGATAGGCTGAAGTAGATCAACCATAACTTTTTGATCCGATAGACAAATTGGATGAAAACAATTTCATTGGAAAGAGGACTCGCAGAGATTTCCGTTGATATATAGTATATCATCCAAATCATTATGTACAAGGAGTCATGATCATTTAAATTTGGAGCAAAAATACGTTAGGCCTTAGTACTTTTTCCTGCACGTTTTACTGTTCACTACTATTCACGGTTCGATCGGAATGTTCATAAATCGTCGCTCGGGTGTCCGTTTTGGATGATCCGTATATTGTTGGAAAGCTTATTCGATAATATAAGCAATGGTGTTTCATAACCTGAGACATTCCGCATGGAAAAATTTATAGTTCATTCTAGAAGATAGAACCCAACACGTTTACGCATAAAATTTCAACGAAAAATTTTTTGGGGTATTACATCATCCCCCCTGGAAACATTCATCCTTGAATGACGATGCCAAGATTAGATAGGGAATAGATCATACATCTGAAACCATTCGTTAGACTCATCACCACATCGTTTCTCACTCCGAATGCAACGTAGAATGCATAAATTCAAGAAACTACAGCTGAACATATAATAAATGACAGCTGAACTACTACAACTTTTATCAAAAGTGCATGATTTAGGAAAGAACGGTACCTTCGGCTTGATCGGAGTTCACGGAAAATAGGTGCGGGTACTTTGATCGCATATCCACCTCAGTTTCCCAAGTTGCACCCTCAAAAGATTGGTTTCGCCACAACACCTTGACCAAGGGAACTTCTTTGTTCCTTGGTCTTCGGACACTGAAATCAAGAATCTCAACAAGAATCTCATCAAAAGAAAGATTTTCTTAAATGTCAGCACTCACAGAGGAATCCACTACCACAGCATTACTAATATGCTTTGTAAGCATGGAGACATGGAATATTGGATGAACAGAGGACAACTCGGAAGGCAACTCGACCTCATAAGCTACCTTACCAACACAGCTAAGAATTTTGTAAGGACCAACATAACGGGGACTAAGCTTCCCCTTCTTTCCGAATCTCTTCACCCCCCTCATGGGTGAAATTTTTAGATACACTAGGTCACCAAATTCAAACTCAAGGTCTCACCTTCTAACATGCATATGACTTCTAAAGACTCTGTGCAGTTTTCAACCTTTCCTAATCAACTTAACTTTTTCCATAGCCTCAAATACCGAATCAGGACTACTCACAACCGCTTCACCTACCTCGAACCAACCTATGGGTGATCTACACTTCCTCCCATATAAGGCTTCAAACGGAGCCATGCCAATACTAGAGTGGAAACTGTTATTGTAAGTAAACTCTATCAACGGTAAGTGATCATCCCAACTTCCCTTAAAGTCAAGTGTATAAGCTCTCAACATATCCTCTAAGGTCTGTATGGTCCGCTCAGCCTGACCATCGGTCTGCAGATGAAAACCAGAACTCAAAAGCACTTGGGTACCAAGACCCTTCTGAAAAGCTTTCCAAAATTGTGAAGTGAACTAAGTACCCCTATCCGAAATGATAGAAAAGGGAACTCCATGCAGTCTGACTAGCTCTCGAATATACAATCTAGTGTAATCCTCAACAGTATATAAAGTATGAACTGGCAAGAAATGAGCAGACTTAGTCAACCTATCAACCAAAACCTAAATGGAATCATAATGGCGTCGGGAAGGAGGTAAACCAATCATGAAGTCCATATTTATCTCTTCCCACTTCCAGATGGGAATACTAAACTCTTACATCATACCACCAGGTCTTTGGTGTTCAACCTTAACCTGTTGGCATGTTGCACACTTAGCTATAAATGCTGCTATATCTTTCTTCATGCCACTCCACTAATAGATTTCCTGCAAGTCTCGGTACATCTTGGTGGCACCAGGATGAATAGAATATCGCGCCCCATGCGCTTCATCCATAATCCTCTATCTCATATCATCAACATTCAGGACACACAATCTACCCTGCAATCTCAATACACCATCTCCCCCTTGGGAGAAAACCTCTACTTTTTGGTCCTTGACGGACTTCAGTCTGACCAAACTAGCATCTAAGTATTGTTTTTCCTTCACTTTCGAAACCAAGGAGGATTCAGAACTACTCTGAACCCCTATACTACCTTCAACAGAGTCAAATAACCTACCACCCAATCTAGCCAAATGATATACATCATGAGCCAACTCTTTCTTACCTTCTACCACATGCGAAACACTACCCATAGACAGTCTACATACCTTGAATGATGAACTTTAGATCGATACTCATTTTTGAGATGTTAATCATGCCTTTGAATGATGGTTCTTAGAGTTCTTGAACTAGGAACTTGGAATCTTGAATAAATTTGCAGAATTAATGGTGAACTTTAGAGGTTATTGATGTTGGATGTAGGAGCTTAGGGTTTTCTTTTTGAGGGAATTTGATTAAATATAACATATAATGCTTCTAATAGGATTTAATATAGGGTTTGGACAGATTTTGGGTGAGGGGGAATGAACAAAACACTACCAAAAATCAAATAATTCTCGAATCTGTCCTTTGGTAGACTGTTTTGATAGTCTGAAGTAGATCAACCATAATGTTTTACTTCGATAACCAAATTAGATGAAACCAATTTCATTAGAAAGTGGACTCTCATATCTTTCCGTTGATGTATAGTATCTCACACAGATCATTATGTATGAGGAGTTATGATCATTTGAATTTGACCCAAAAATTCGCTTTTGATAGGCTGAAGTAGATCGACCATAACTTTTTGCTTCGATAGACAAATTGGATGAAACCAATTTCATTGGAAACAGGACTCGCAGATCTTTCCGTTGATATATAGTAGATCACCAGATCATTATGTACAAGGAGTTATGATCATTTAAAGTTGGAGCAAAAATACACCAGGCCTCAGTACTTTTTCCTGCATGTTTTACTGTTCACTACTATTCACGGTTCGATCAGAATGTTCATAACTCGTCGCTCGGGTGTCCGTTTTGGATGATCCACATATATTTGGAAAGATTATTCGATACTCTACGCAATGGTGGGTCATAATCTAAGACATTCCACACGAAAAATTTATAATTCATTCTAGAAGATAGAACCCATCACGTTTACGCATAAAATTTCAACGAAAAATTTTATGGGGTATTACAGTCGTAGAAACCTTGGCAGATTGATGAAGTAGGGGAAATATTGTTGTTGTTCATAACCGATACCCATGCATGCATTGTATTATCTTCACTTTAATAGTTATTCTAGCAGTGGCAAACATTAGGATCCCGCCTAGATTATTGCTACTTACTCCAAAAGAGGAGTAGTGACTAGGAAAAGATAATGACAATAGTAATTTGGTGTTCAACTATTGATCCATGCTGCTAGGTTATATCTAGGTAAGATGGTTAGATTTCATCTAAAAACTAGAGATTAGAAGGGTAATAGTTAACTGGGATTAAGATAACGGTTAGTAAAGCGACATCCTACGACTCAAAAGGTAAAGGATGAAATCCTTCTGCTCGTCCAAAAGACTGAAGAAGGTACATAACTTACTGATTCTGCACGCAAGGTGTTGGGTTGGTTCAACAAAGCATGATAAGCTACTGTGTTTAGAATCCAGGGGGAACACAATCCTAGTGTTCACTTACAACTGATTACAACCGAAGTAGATATTTTCCACTTTTTTTATATTGATACTCAAAACCCCCCATTTATTTTTCTAGTTCCGCCTGTTGATTACAACAGTTGAGAGCCACGATTTCACGTATTCCCTTAGGATTCGACCCCAACCTTTGTTGGGTTACTATATTTTGCAACAATCATATCATCTTCTAAGAGGACGTGCAGCTTGGACGTCACCAATGTATAAATGTAATCAATAGTATTATCAATAGCATAAATAATAGCATAGTCAATAGGTATCAACCCGTACATCGACCAACATAACCATCAAGTGTCCAAATTTCCCAATATTACCTCAATAAGCATTTCCAAGCATCTAACAAACGTAAAAAGCTCTACATAAGCTAATATGTGTCTAAGCCTAAGGTGGGTCAAGGGCCCATTTCTAATCCCCCCAAGTTCCATTTTAGGCAAATTCTACGCAAGCTAGGCTTAAGGTATCTAATTCCACTCTTAGATGTTAAACAAACCTCAATTATCCCAAAGATAGGCAATTTACCTAATATAAGAAACTAGGTTAATTTTGCCTAAATTATGATTTTTGAATAGCTTAAACGGTCCAACTAACCCACGCATTTCAATTTATCAAATCATACCTAAAATTCATCCCAAATCTAACACAATATCATAAACATACTATGAATTAGTTCAATCTAACACAGGGTAAAATCTAGCCTACCTCGACGCTAAAGAAAGTTCAAAGGTCTGTTAAATCACTGGGAAAATAGTTCAGCACCACATGTTAGTGGGATAATCGGTCCACGCCTAGAATTATATCAAAATCCACCATGTATAATATAATAAGATTAACATAATTATCAAACCCTCAAGCAGTCATAACATATGATCTAAAAACCCAATCCATTGCTAAAAAAATCACCCACGAAAGTAGATACACATAATGACACAGATAATGAATCCCAAGATAACTCTAACCAAGGGGCATAATAAGCAGACACATAAGAATAAGAGGATCCCTAATAAAATAATGCAAAAGTCAACTGATGGAACACCAAGATAGTACATGTGATAACAACATCTGAATACTCAACCTCAGATTTAGTAGGTATTGCATAAAACTAACCACGCCCACCACCTAGCTGGGATTCTAACCAATCTCATATCCTACCTATTTAAGAACATCCACGAGCACCTTGGGTACCATCCCTACAACAATAAATACCACCTCTAGCTGGGGTAAAAATGCCTGAATTGGTGGGGCTCTCTAAACAGAAGGAACCATCACTCCATGGCTGGGGCACTCTCTCGAGAAATAACTAAAAGCTCTACAACAATAATATGCCTTAGGCATCATACATAAACCAGAAGATTCAGTTGACTATGAGTAACCACCACGACTAGAATAACTAGAAGACAAACCTCTTAAAGACAGACCACTACCCTGGACAAGATAATTTTTAAAGCAGAAAAGCAGCCTGAACTGGCTACTAGGCTGACCTTAATACTGATATGGTTGGCGCGGAGGTAACCTACCTTGAGAACCACTGCCTTTGAACCATGAGACACTATGAATCCCATTGAAACTACCCTAATAATATGGCCTCTTACCGATGACCCCTTTGACCTCATGATGAAGTTCCTCCATAACCTGATCATGATAAAAAAAATTCCATAAATACCTACCCGTAGCAACCAAACTCTTCATAGACATACACCAAAGAAGTCTCAATCCTTGAATAAAGCCACGAACCCTCTCATAATCAGTAGTCAGAATAAAAGGAGCATCCCTAGCCAAGTCATGAAATTGAGCCTTATACTCCACAAAAGTCATAGAGCCTTGCTCCAACCTCGAGAATTGAGTTTAGATACTTTAGCCTAGTTTGGGGTAGAAATTTTATAAAATTGATTTCGAAAATTAGAAGTGGGATCTTTCGGCCCACCTTAGGCTAAGAATTGTGTTAGATTTTGTAGATTTATTTACACATGATATATCCACATTGATGCTTATTTTATGCTTTGGAGAGATTAAATTCTTATTGATTATGCTAGTTTGGTAATTGAGAGCTAGTGTTAATTTTGGGTAAGTTTCGGTGGATAATTATTGTGATTTAGTGATATGGCTTATGATTGTAGTTTATTTACATGGTTTATTGATATGGTCTAATGATATATGATTTTTTATTTAAGCTAGAAATTGATGATGATAATGATATATAAGTCCTAGTCAAGTTTGACATTCGATAATGATGTTGATAATATGAGTTTTAGTTCCAGTCCGTCAAATGATGATAATGATGATGACACTATTGAGTTTTGGTTCAATTCCAGAATTTTGAGAGTTATTTATGGTATAATATGGTTCAGATGGATTCTTGGTCATGGAATGGTAATTGGTAATTTATGGTTATTGGGTCTTTTACTTTTCTTAATTGTTCCCTCCAGGCTCATGGGGGCCTACGTGGTGTTATTTACTTTTCCACTCTTATTAGCTTATGGGGGCCAATATCGTAGTTATAGTTGTGTGATCCTTACATTAGTATTTTTTATGAATTTATTTATTCATGTACAACAGTGTTGGAGATTATCTCCAAGTTTGTCCTTTTACCTCGACTTAGTTTATTTTATCTTATATCTTATCATATTTATATTATGATTTAGCTCAGTCGGCTGATAATGCCTACTGAGTACCCGCTGTTATGGTACTTATACTATTTCTTCTTTAACTTTGCACCAAGATATAAATTTTCCACCTCTTGAACAATCACACCACCATCATCAAAATCCATAAGACGGACTCCAAGTCCTTCACCAAATTCTTCTTCTCTTGTCCATATGAGATAAGCTCCCCATGGACAACCTGCTAAGAGCATCAACAACCACGCTAGCTTTACCTGGGTGATAGTGAAGACTCATGTCATAGTCCTTGAGTAACTCAAGCCACCTCCTTTGCCTGAGATGTAGCTCCGTCTAAGTGAACATGTATTGTAGGGTCTTATAATTAGGATAAATACCTATATGGACGTCTACAAATAGTGTTGCCAAATCTTCAATGCAAACACCATAGATCATAATTCCAAATCATGATTTGGATAGTTCTTCTTATTAACCTTTAACTACCTAGAAGCAGAGGTAACCACCTTGCCATATTGAATCAACACGCAACCCAGTCCCACCCGAGATGCATCACAATAAACAATAAAACCATCAGTACCCTCAGGTAGAATCAATACTGGAGCCAAAGTAAACTTATCCTTCAACTTCTTGAAACTACCCTTACACGCGTCAGATCATAAGAAATTCTCCTATTTCATAGTCAATTTAGTCAATGGGGCAGTAATAGAAGAGAAACTTTCCACAAACCTCCTATAATAACCGACTAACCCTAAGAATCTCCGAATATTGGTTGAAGTCTTGGGTCTAGGCCACTTCTTCACCACTGTAACTTTTTATAGATCCACCATGATCCCTTCACTAGAAGAAACATGACCCAGATAGGTCATAGTATTCAACCAAAACTCACACTTCACGAGTTTTGCATACAACCACTAATATTTCAAGGTTTGCAACATAAGGAGAAAGTAATTGGCATGATCAGCCTTATTTTTAGAATACACTAAAATATCATCTATAAATACATTATGAACAAATCCAAGAACTGACGGAATACTCAATTTATAAGGTCCATAAATATTACTGAGGAATTAGTCAACCAAATGGAAATTACCAAAAACTCAAAATGACCTTACCGGTTTTGGAAGGCAATCTTAGGGATATCCACTTCCCTAATCTTCAACTGATGGTAACCTGACCGAAGATCAATATTTGAGAAGAACTTCGTACCCTACAGCTGATCAAAGTAGATACTTATTCTTCATTATAACCTTGTTCAACTGGCGGTATTGTATACACATCCAAAGCGACCCATCCTTCTTATGTATGAAGAGACTCGAATCACCCCAAGGAGAAATACTAGGGTAAATGTAACCCTTACCTAGAAGATCTTTCAACTTCTCAGTAATTCTTTTAACTCAGTTGAAGTCATTCTATAGGAAGGAAAAGAAATAGGACAAGTGTCCAAAAGAAGATCAATCCCAAAATCAATTTCCCTATTGGGAGAAATACCAGGAAGATTATCAGAGAAAACTTTAGTAAACTCACAGACCACTGGGACAGAATAAAAAGAAGGACCTTCAAAACTAGAATCCTTTACCTAAATAATACAGACACCCCTTGGAAATTAACTTCCAGGCTCTAATATACGAAATGAACCTTTCCTTAGGCACTAGAGAAATACCTTCCCATTCAACCACTGACTTATTAGGGAAGTAGAAATGGACCATTCGGGTCCGACAATCAAGCAATGCATAGCACGAATGCAACCAATCCATTCCAAAAATCACATCAAAGTCTAACATGTCCACTCTATCAGATCTACCAAGGTCTTCCCTACATAAACCGATATCACCCCCCCCTATAAACCCTTTTAGCCATAATAGAGTCACCCATCATGGTAGACATAGAAAAAAGATTTGGAGTACACTGAAGATCAAAATCAAAATGAATAGTCACATAAATGGTCACATAAAAAAGGGTAGACCCAAGATCAAATAGATAATAAACATAACGAGAGAAAAGTTTGAGCATACCGATAACACTATCGGAGGATGACTTAAAATCCTAAAGAGTGACAAAAATGTATAAACGATTCTGACCAGTGCTGGAGCTAGAAGCAGAAGTGGAACCTTTTGGTGTTGGAGCTGACAATGTAGTAACAGGGATCTTGTTTTCCCTTAATGCAACCCTGGAACGACAATCCCTCTTCATATGACTAATTTGACAATATTTAAAGCACTTGTTCCTCCCCTCTTCTAAAACACCATGATGCACATGACCACAAAATCTACAAGAAAGATATAATGGAGCTGACTGAGCCTCAGTATCCTATGGTTGGGCACCCTACGCCCTGGAACAAACACTATTCTGAAAACTGCGATCATCCGACTACTTTGGATAAGAAGCACTAGCCATAGAGTAGAAACCAGAATTGCCTCACTTCTTCTAAGACTATTTTTTGTCATTTCTACCACTCTGCTGCTGACCTCCACCCTAATCTAAATATCAAAACTTCTTATTCTGCCTTTCACTCATCTGTGCTTGCTTTTTCTTCTCATCTTCCACTTGTTGCATATATACCACAAGTCTAGAGATGTCCATGTCCTTATTCAAAAAGGCAACCTTGCTCTCTAAATTTAACTTATAGGATAACCCATAAGCTAACTTCCTCATTCTAGAGCTCATGCTAGACACTAACTCTAGAGCATAACATGATAGCTGATGAAACTTTAAGGTATACTTCTTTATCATCATCCTGCCTTATTTCAAGTTTACGAATTCCTTAATCTCTACCTCCCTCAACTTCTAATAAAAGAAGTTATCAAGAAAAGCTCTAAAAAAGTCATCCCATAAAGTGGACTCAACATTAACAACCCTAGACTAATCCCATTCCTCATACCACGGATACATCATATTCTTTAACTGATAGACAACAAACTCTATGCCCTCCACATTAGTAGCATTCATCACACAAAAAATCTTTTTTATCTCATTAATAAAATTTTTAGGAGTTTTCTCAACTTTAGAACCGGTGAAAGTTGAATGATTAAACCTCATAAATTGGCCAACTCTAGTGACCTTAGAGGATGGTGCAATAGAAGTAACATGCTCAGTCTGAGAGGAAACCAATTGGGTAAGCAAATGAATTGACTGACAAAACTCAAAATTAGACACGCCAGCTTGAGGTGTCCGAGGAGGCTAGGGGGAACTGGTGGAACTCTACTAGGGTAATCAGAAGTAGAGACCCTAGACCAGGTTTGAACTCCTTGAGTAGGACTAAATTAGTCCACATTGTCCTTAGATGGGATAGAAGAGTTTCTACCAACATCAGATATTCTGGAAGGCATGATCTGAAAAGCAAACATACTGGTAATAGAGGAGATTTCATGACCTTAGACTCTATAGTTATAAATAGAACAACAAGAAAGGGAAACATTCCTGAATGTCTCATAGCCTTTCCCTTATGAGTATGGTATGCTACACACCCATAAAAAAGACTCTACTTGACACGTCTTTATGAACACCCAATGACACCAAACCTAGGATCTGATACCAACTTTTTCATAACCCAAACTAGAGCCTAGCCATGACGGGCATCTCCAATTCACCATGGACTGGAGACCGCCTCTTGAACCTAACCAAATATCATACACCACCCAACAATGGCTGAATTTTAAACATATAATAAGATAGAACAAGATAAGTTCAAATAATAAAAGATATGACTATAGATGCTGATTGAAAACCTACTAAACACATCCAACCAGCATCACCCAAGTCCACAGTAATCTAACAAAGCCTCTATGCAGAAAGAACCAAAAACTAGTCTTGGTCTGGACATGTCCCGACTCTGACAATGACAATGATAATATTAATTATAGTGAAAACTTTCAATCCTAATCTATATAAAAATGATGAAATGTATAAGTCTTTCATAGAATGAAAGCTCACCACTTCACCACAATGAAACAACGAACCAAGCCGATCTATCTAACTCTATACAAGAAAAGTAGAGGTATCTCTGGTGCCTGCATTATGCAATATCCAAAGATGGTTAGTGGGTTGAGAACTAGCATGTAACTCAGGAATAAGGATAACTTAATGTCATGATCAATAGTTCAAAATCATTAAAATTCAAGGCACATAATCAAATGCATATACATATATATATATCACATGTTAAGATAAGAAACAAAGCTTAACATGCACTTTAAAACTTTAATTTGGATTGTGTAGATCAATTATCTTAACATAAGAAGGAACCCACGAGCTTTATGGGACAGTCTACCCCAGCTGGTAGGGCCCTAGTGCGTGTGGCCATATGAACCAGAGTGTATATATATGAACTATGGGGGACTAAAACCTCCTGGCATATCAAGGTGATGTAGGCACCCAATTATATGATATAATATGAGGGCCTCAAACCTCCCAATCATATGATAATAATAAAGGGACTCAAACCACCCAATCATTCACACCCCCACGTTGGCAACCACTATTTTTGGTATTGGTCCCTCAGGGCTTCCACTTTCATGACTCAGTTACACAACTCTCATTAAAGCCTAATTAAATCATAAAGCCCAATTATATCATTTATGACACATTTACATTTATTGAACCATGATAAACATTTAGGCATACATTGTTGGTATCGTCATACCAACTACACTTGCAAAGTAACATCAACATGCTAAAACACTTTCATTATTTGGGGAAATTCATAGCCCCTTTGGTTTAATTATGCATTAGCTTAGGGAATTTCACAACCCTATAAGGTTAAATTAAAATCATTATGCTTTATTGACTTTTCTCATTATGCAATAGTTCAAGAGTAGTTCAATATGAATACTTTTCATATTCAAAACCAATTTCGTAATATGGGGTTGAGGTCATTACCACTTCAAAAGCCATAGTTGGGGAAAATCACACACCCCTCATTTATTAACCATATCCATGCATCCCACAAGTTCAAAACCATAATTAAAGCATGAAGAATTATAGGTAAACCAGGGGAAACATTGTTCAACACGAAATATTCAAAACCCTCAACCCATATTTCAAAGCCAAAACCAAAACCATATGAATAATACATTAAAATACATGCTACTAAAAATAGTAATTAGGGAAGAGTAACATGCCTAGAATACCTAAGATTATGGAGAGAATCCACACCTTGATCCCTTATATAACCTACTTCTTGGAAACCCTATGTATGGATGCTTGGGAGACTTGAGAGATAAGAAAGAATATTTAGAGTGGGTTTTTGATGAAAATGGGGCCCCAATTATATTTATAGGTCATGGGTTATTATTGGGATCAGAGGTAAATGTCTACAATACCCTTATTTAAAAGTTTTAAAATAAACCATTAGTTGTTACAGGTCTCATAACAACTCATCATGACTTATTATGACTCATATCCATGAGTCATTGTTAATATAGTGTCACCAAGCATACAAACTGTTGACCTTATGACTCGTATCCAATGACTCATAATAGGATCTTTCGACTTATGGGGTCCAGTCGTAGGTAACATAGAAACCCATTGGGGTAAATACTGGACATCCTACGATTTGCGCAAAATAACTCATAACGAGTCCTCATAACTCATAGTGAGCCACACATACTCAGACATAACTTAGCCACACATACATTATTTAGGATACGATTTGAGTCCAACGACTCATCATGGGCCTTGACACTCGTGTCCCTAAGTCATACTCAAGATAGAAACTCAAGCACTCTCCACTGGACACCTTACAACTAGGGTTATATGACCCGTCAAGACACCCTATGACTCATAGGGTGAGTCCTTTTCAAGATAGTAAGGATAAAATTTCAGAAATTTTTAAGGATAAAAAATTTAGGGTGTTATAATATCAATCATATCATATCTGTAAGTCATTAACCATTAATCACATTGATATCTATATAATTAAGCATGTTGATAGACCATATTATTATTCATATTCGGAAGTCATATCTATAATCATGACTTATAAGCCATATTATAATTATAAATTATATTATTAATCACGTAATAAGCAATATCATTAGCAATACCCAAAATTAGCATCAATCTTTCAAATTACAACTAACATACTTAATGAATATATTCAATCTCCCGAAGCATCAAACCAAATATTAATAAGAGTATATCATGCGCAAATAAGTCTATAAGGCTAACATAAGTTTGGGCCTAAGGTGGGCCGAAGGGCCTACTTCTAATCTTTGAAATACATTTTAGGCATCTTCTCCCCCAGACTAGGCTAAGGTATTTAAGTTTCTTTATGGATGTCAAGTAAGCCATAAATATCTCTAAGATAGTAATTCTTTTCAAACATGAACAACTAAGGCAATTTCTTTAACTTAAGCAGCTAAGGACAATTTCACCATAAACATGAATGACTAAGTCAAATTTCACCTAGCTTGAGTAATTAAGACATTTCCATTGTAAACATGAAATATGAATCCCAATGAAATATGAAGCCCAATTAACCTAAGACATGAATAACTATACTAATTTTTCTAAGTCAATGGTTTCAAGATAGCCTAAGCGGTTCAACTAAACTAAATAGTCTTATTCATACTTCCAACACCTAAATTCCACCCCATATCTAGCATAATATCATAAGCATACTATGAAATAGCTCAATCTATGAAGAAGATAAACCTAGCCTACCTAGGCGCCAAAGAAAAACCCATAGAATCCAGTAAATCATTGATTTCCCATTTTGAGAAGCTTTTGCAAGGTGCTACACTAGAAAAATCACAATCTACTCATTAAAATAGGAAAACCCATATTACACTATTGTGTTTTTGACCCAAAATTACGTTAAAATCCTATGTGGGGATCGCCCGTTTATGAAATCACACATTCAAAATCAACACAATGTCCCCCTGTGCTCAAGGAACATTTACCCCTAAAAATGGGTAAATTTCAAGCTATAATGGTGCTAAAATCAAGTCACCAAGCTTTTAGGAATTTTACATAAGAATGAAGAAACCAACCATGAAAATAATAGAATCTTATTGCAAATTCAATGAAAACTTATGTAAATTAATGATACTAAAGCTCCACAATTACCCATAATTTATTCTCCTAAGAACTCTCATCTTTTAGGGTTTAAGATTCTAGATAATGGATGAAAATAGTGAAAAATTAGGCTAAGTAAGTATTTATACCCTTCCTCGGTGCACGAGTATTGCCTAAGAAAACTTTGGGTCGCATAATTGATACTTATGCCCTGGCACGCCAGTCGCGTATATGATCAATAGATTGCTTACGCAATATATGACTGCTTGAGCCAATGTCGCATATGCGACATAAGTATCGCTTATACGATAGTGCCCACACTAACAAGCCATTCTCTTAAGGGAAAAATGATCCACTTAAGTGATACTTGTTGGGATTTTCCAGATCGCTTAAGCAATCAAAGGCATTGATTAAGTGATGCATCAACACCAACTAAGACTTGGAAAAATTCCAAGTCTCCGCCAACCCTTTGGGATTCATCCAAAATTCCATATTTGTAAATAGATTGTTCTACCCTAACAAATTTGACATTCCATATTCAATGGTGCAATTAGAATTTCCATCTAAGGTTATTTCGATAAAAAGTGGGTCCACACGCACTTGCTAATTTTCTTAACTTTTGATATATAGCCCAAAATAAGTTTGGGAGCCTCGAGACCCAAACCAAGGGTCCATCAAACCTAAATCAATGCTTTGGATATTTTGAAATAGTTATAATTAACATACGAGGACATTTGACTGAAGTTTTTGCCGATAGCCAATTTGAACCAATGAAGGCTTTAAAATAGGGAATTGTCTCTAAAAAACAGAAAAACTGTTTGATAACTGAATTGTCAGTTCCAGTAAGTCATAAATGATTTGTGGCATCTATATGAAAGCTCCAAATGGCAAAAATGAGTGGAAATAAAAAAAATAACCGAGAGGGTCATTACAGCATCAAAGGCCTGGCAGTTGATTTAGAGAGATTGCCCATTCTCTATTGGAAGTGGGAGCGGATCATCATGGACTTTATGACTAGTTTACCTCATGCCTCCCATGGTTTTGATGATATTCGGGTCATTGTTGATCAATTGACTAAATCAATATATTTCCTTCCTATTCAATGTCCTTAGTACCGAGTGGTTCTCCCATATCTATGTTTGTGAGATAGTTCACCTTCTTGGAGTACACATACCTATTATTTTAAATAGGGTCTTGGTATTCACTTTTATCTTTTGGAAGACTTTTCAATAAGAGTTAGGCACTCAGGTGGACATTAGCACCATTTTTCACCCATGGACTGATGGGCAGATAGAGCAAACTATTCAGATTCTCGAGGATATTTTTTTAGCTTGTGTTATGAACTTTGAGGTCAGTGGGTTAGCATGCGAGTTTGCCTATTATAATATCTACCATTTGAGCATTAAAATAGCATCATTTGAAGAGCTATATGGTAGGCATAATTGACCTTTGATGGTGTGGATTAAGACCTTTGAGGTTTGGTCCCTTAATACTAACTTACTTCAGGAGTCATTTTATAGAGTTCGGGTAATTCAAGTTAGTCTAAAGGCAGCTTAAAATAGGTAGAAGGCTCATGTAGATTGTAGATTTTGAGCCTTGAGGTTTGAAGTGAGAGATCAGTGTTCCTTTGAGTATCATTCATGAAGGGCGTGATGAAGTTTGGAAGGAAGCGCAAGCTTATCCCCAGATATATTGGGCCTTTTGAGATACTTCACACAGTTTGAGAGGTGACTTATGAGTTGGAATTGCCCCTAAATTTTGTCATTGTTCATCCAGTTTTCATGTTTCTATGTTGTGGTATTACATCCCAGATGAGTCATGTGTGCTTTGTTGAAATCAGTTCAGTTGGATGAGAGATTCACCTTTGTGGATGAGATAGTTCTCATCATCGCCCGAGATGACAGATGGTTGTGCTCTATGGAGATTCTAGTAGATAAGGTTTAGTGAAGACAATGCCCAGTAGAGAAGGCTACTTGGGAGAGCGAGATGCAAGCCCAATATCCCTACCTATTTGAGTCTTTTGGTACATCTTAACCCTTTACTTTTGCAGATAGTAGTCCTCAAAATAGTGGATATTGTAATTACCCTCCCTGTTATTTTTTGCATTTTCACACCTTTTCACCGTTTAGAGCTTTCCTATAGCTTCCCCAAGTAATTTGTGACTTTTTAGAGCTAAAATTACATGGCATTTTATTTGGATTTTAGAGCCAATTCACTATTTTGATTTCATTATTGTTAAGGATTGGCTATAGAGCATCAACTTTAGGTTAACAACCTCGTATCCCAATTCCGACTATTTCATCCGCTCTAAAATATTACTTTTATGATAGAGGACCTTTAGTTCCAGTTCTAATGTTTCTAGACTCATTTTGGGATATTGGATGAATTTGGTAAAAGTGCCCTTTAGGTGTGGGGCCCATATTTCATCAAAATGACTCCATATGGAAATTTCGATGGCATTGTGAAGTCCAGAATATCAAGCTTAATAAGGTAGCATAGTACATTTTTGTTCATGGGATTCTAAACAAATCTCAATGGGCCGATGAAAACTGTGCAAAAACCAAGTTATAGCTGGTGCATGGACTCAGCTGATTCAACCGCTTGACATTTGGTTACTTATATGGCCAAGTGAGTCGCTTTAGCGGCCAAGCTGGGTCCCCGCCCAGTAACTTTAGTGGAGCCCTGACCGTTTTATCTAATGTTGCTTAAATGACATATTGTTTACTTAGAGGATATAAGTCTGGGAAAAGGGTCGCTTAAGTGACCATGTGTTGCTTTAGCGGCGATCGCTTAAGAGGTAAAATAGTCACTTAAACGATAATTGTAGTGGCATTTATTTCAGCCTTCACTTATTTTCTCTCTTTATTCTTAAGCTTTAAGTCCATTAAAACCTTAGAGAGTTTATAAAATTAGGAGATTGATCCTTGGGTGATCGTGGGGTGTTGGTGAGCTCAGAAAAGTCATTTTCTCATCACAATCCTTGTAAGTTCCATCTAATTCTTTTTCTCTGATGCAATCTCAAACCCCTAGTTCCTTTATGGGTTAATCTTGGTGTCTTTTGAGCTCAAAATTTACACATTCTTGGTGATAAATAATCCTTGAGCATAGATTAACGTGTTGATAGTTTAAAAATTATGATTCCTCGAGCGAGCCCCATATGGGATTTTGACTCAATTTTGTACTCGAAGCATTTATAGTAATATGCTTATCATTACTCTCGTATTAATGTGTATATC
Organism: Capsicum baccatum var. pendulum; assembly: GCA_030864225.1. NCBI lineage: Eukaryota > Viridiplantae > Streptophyta > Magnoliopsida > Solanales > Solanaceae > Capsicum > Capsicum baccatum. Next base: position 101,250,366 of record CM061554.1, on the reverse strand, counting down.
ACTATTTTGATAGCATGACATTGTGTGAAGGCTTATCAAAAGAAAAAATCTCTAATTTAGCAGACTTCATGTAACACCCCGATTCCCGAGAACCGGAATGCCACACGGTGCTTATAATCCCGAAGGACCACAAGTTAACCCTTTTTCTGATATCTGTACCTGTTCACTGCATAATATAATAAAATACATGCAAAAACTGGCTAACACTTGTCATAAGGTTCAAACATCTAGAAATATACAATACCTTGAACCACACACTAATACATCTGTCTGAAAAGCCTCTACACTGCCTGAACTGTGGAGTTGAAGGGATAATTCCACAACTAACTCTGTCTACTAAAATCAAATACTGTAATAACAATATCCTCGGATGATGAGGACTCACTGCTGATATACAAGTGACTTCTAGGATGCTCCAAGTTTCACTCCTCAGAACCTATGGTGCCCCAAAATAAAAGAACACCATAGCGCGAATGCGTCAGTACTAAGATGTACTGAGTATGCAAGCAGGGAAGGCTAAATGCAAGGGCTTATGCATGAACATTTAATCAACAGAATAATCATGAGAATAACGAACGAGTACATATATATGAATGCACAGTTCACAACCACTAACAATTGTAACGATTCTAGATACCACACCTCGGATACCACTTTACTATCCTCGGAACTCACTACTGTACTGGGGTACTACATTCTGAATTATAGGATACCAACACTGATCAATCGAATACACTCACACCCCTGACTCCTGAAGATTTATACTGACACAGAAACCGTGGGAAGTAGTTACATAACTCACCATGTCTCCTCATAAGAAACTGAATATGTGGGGGTGCACGTAATAATTTGAATAATATCTTTGATTTCGTAAAACATGCCTACGGAAAATGAAGACTCACATGGCTTGAATTTCATTATCCATACTTCTCATAATATTATAGAGAGGAAAACATAAGTAAAATCCCATAAATCATCATAAAATCATCAATATTCATCATAAATCTTCATGACTCATCATAGACAACCAAACTCATCAACTCAAGACTCGGAGCGACTCGATAGTTCAAGAAACATATTCTTATGGACAGGAGACTTTCCTATAACCAACAACCCCACGTGAACTGCATGGAATACCAGCGTTTGCCCTCCTAGGGAGAGCACTCCCATTGGCTGGAGCGTTGTACTCTTGCCAGGGAGTACAACCTTAAAGCTTTCATAGTCACAATTTGGCTCTCTGGCCAACAATATCATTATCAACAACCCTACGGTGGCATATAGGTTTGGAAAAATACTAAATTTCCCTCTCGGTGCTAAGTAATACTCCCCGACTAGCTCAGAACGCGTTAGGAAATCTACCACAATATCACAAGGGTCTATCATAAAGAACAAATCAAATATCTTTCTTATTTATCAAATCATATCAATTTGTGGATTCCCAACTCAACACATTTTAGCTCAAAACATTTTAATTTTCCTCAACATCAACATGGTATCAATAACAAAGCATTTCGCCTCTGCGAGCTTAAAATCAATATAAATCATCCCGACTCTGCGGATACAAATCAATATTCTCAAATGATCATTCTTTTATTTCAATATTCAAACCATGACAATAGCTTTTGAAAAGCATTTAAGATCTTCAAATCATAGTAAGATTTTATATGTCGTAATATAACTCAAATCATGGCTCTTATATCAAGAATCCTCAAAAAAATAATTTCATAGTAGTGGTATGCAATTTATGGCATAAAATCTCAATTCAAGAAAACAAGATAATAAGGTTATTATGTATACCAATATTGGACGATTCAAAGTTCCATAAATCATATCTTGAAAACACTTGAAATATCAACTCATGGTAGAAATATGAAATTCACTATATCAAATCATAACTTGGGAATAATAAAGTAATCATGTACGTTAAAGCTTACAAAAGTTATATTTAACCTTATAATTCATTAAAATATCTTGGGTATTTACCCACTTTACAAAATCATGAAATTCCAATGATAAAATCAATTCTTTGGCCACAAGAATGAAAAGATATTCTTGTTCAAAACCCCACATACTAAGTTCTCACGGAATTCATGTTAAGTTCTCAAATCATCATAAATTCATCGATCGTAGCACGACTAAGATTATTGCGGAACTAAGTCAGCTCTAGACCAGTAGACTATTTCGCGCATATGTACCCCCAGCAATCAATAACATAAGTAATACATAGTATACAACAACGCATACTCACATGCCCATAGGACATGATGTACTATGCATTCATTAACACCTCACACCAATCATTTGAAGATCATATTAATATACAAGTATTGGGATCTCATGCCATAACATTGTAGATCATTCAACAAGTATGCATATGGTTAAGTAAGAATACAACATAACATAGTTCATCCAATCGGGATACGCACAAATAACATACATTCAACACATCATGGTTCACTTCTCAAGGTTCTTTCCTTTAAGATCTTGATATATGCAATTCGACCCATAATTAGACATTTCACACTTAGCGTGGCCTAATGGACTTACCATTTTCCTCAATCGTAATAGTAAACACGTAGCATGCAAGTATGGTATGAACTCATCATTTCGATCACTAGGGGTCATACGATCCATTCTTCTTCAACTAGGCATTTCTACAATTACCTTGCATGCACCATTTAGGCATAGGTTAGTATGAACAATTACATGTGCTACAACACCATCATTCATCTTAATTCCACCAACTAAATCCCTCGTCCGCACTTACAACCATATCATAAGCCTTCCATACAACATCCCCAATTTTAGACAATAACATGGAGCTCATATTGAACGTATACATAGAAAGTAGTCTAGTCATTTAGAACTTATTATATCCTAAGAACATAAATTTATAGCCTCTTAGACAATTCCAAAAACACCTTACATGCACTTTTAGACAGTGGTGAATTCGTCAAATTCTCATGTTTTCCACCACTCCATATATCTCATCCAACACACATAATCATCACATGCACGTATCAACCAACATACACCATCACCACACACATATATATATATATATCAACCAACATGCATAATCATCATATATATATATATATCAAGTACCATTCATAATCCTCATATATATCAAAACCATCAAATATCAATCAACATATATATATATATACATCATCAAAGTCTAGAATATATATATATATATACATTACTTGAACTTTCAAAAAGGGATTCGTGGACTCTATGGACGAAAGGAGTCCATAGATAAACACTTGCATACCTTAGATTTCATGGACGGAAGAGATTGACGGAAGGAATTCTTGAATCAAAGCCTCCAATTAATTTTCCCAATTCAAAATCCTAACCCTAACTTGATATATATATATATATATATATATATATATATATATATATATATATATATATATATATATATATATATATATATACATATAAGAGAAATGAGAGGAAAATAATACAAGTTCTCACCTGAATGGGGTATTTATAGAGGTTTAAAAGAGTGGTGAAAGACCAAAATTCCCCTAAGAAACAAATAAAACCTGAATCTGTCCTTCAGTGATCTATCCGATAGGCAGAAGTAAATTGGCCATAAATTTTTACTCCGATGTCCAAATTGAATGAAATCAATTTTATTGGAAAGAAGACTCTCAGGGATTTCCATTAATATATAGAAGCTCACACAGTTCATTATGTACAAGGAGTTATGATCGTTTGAAGTTGACCAAAAAAATCGCCTGGCTGCAGAAGTTTTTTTTTCCTGCACATTTTACTGTTCACAGTTCAATCGGAATGGTCGTAGTTTAATCAGAATGGTAGTAAGTCATCGCTCGAGTGTTCATTTTGGGTGATCCACATATCGTTGGAAAGATTATTCAATGCTCTACAAAATGGTGGGTCGAAATCCAAGAAATGACACACAAAAAAATTATAAATCATTCTCGAAGATAGGATCCAATACGTTTACGTACAAAATTTTGATGAAAAATTTTCCGGGGTATTACATCATCTCCCCCTTGGAAACATTCATCCTCGAATGTGAAGGATAGATTAAGTACACTAATCGACTGGGTTTATTCAAGACAGCAACATATCTCAAACCATAATCACATGACTGAAGCAACCAATACTCTGTATACGTTCACTGGTCATGCACATCTATCGCATAAAATATTCAACATCCCACTCATGGGTAAATTTTCACAACACACATGCATCTCAAATGCACAGAATCATAACCCAACCAATCTATTCAATACATGTTCAAACATGCCCACAATTCGAGTTCCTTTCTATTGAACGTGCATATTATATATGAATATACCTAATATACCAAATTCTCTAAAGCATAACTAGAAATGCAATGAACGATGAGGTTAACATCATAGAAAGAGAGTGGACGTGCAATTATTATAATATTATGGGGTATCTCTCCCGTGGAACCCAAGGTCCCTCTAGACTTATTTCACTGAAATAAGAATGGGTCAGGAACTGTCTCCCTTTACTGCTTTTTCATACCTATTGGCACCACTACCAGATTTTGAGGGCCTGACTTGTCACTTTCTCTATCATCCTTCTCTCATCTTTAAGTCATCGTCAGACACTTTTGAACACTTGGCTAAACCCCGAAATGAACTAGAACCAATGTACTCTAGAGTCTGAGGCACAACGGTGCACAAAATGATATTTCATCCAGAAAGACTACACCTGAAAACATAAATTCAATACTAATGCTACTTCTTGGAATACAACTCTTATCTTTCCTTAGTCTCTACAATTATCATCATATACAGACACTCTTTTCAACACCTACTTGTCTCACTAAACACATTATTTGCTTCGATTTCTTCATAGGCTACTAATACCACATTCAAATCTTAATACTTAGTTTGGAGTTCACAAACTTACATTCTTCAAATATTTGAGCTTAGCTTCTAAAACATAACATGAATATCCACAAATCTTTAATAAACATACTATTCTCATTCTAGCCTTCAAATATCACATCTCTTAAACTTATACTTCTCCACACCATGAGAATCATAGCTATATCTCTATCAATCAACACATATAATTCCCAACTTCCACACTTAGATTCTTACATATATAATTTCAAGCCTATTCATTCACCATATAAACATCTAACCCAATAAGGCATACTCTGCTCATTTTAGAGAACACTGTCCCGAAACTATCTGCGGGGACCGTTAAAGAAAGTTCTATCTGAAAGACTTTGGCTTCACTACTTCTGTTACCTTAAGAGTAAGGCAAATATGACACAAGTAGATCATTACAAGAGTCTACATAACTCTCTTGGAAAATATTGCTATAGCACGATCTGGATAATGAACGAACGGAAATTCTTCTTAACATCCTATAGCCTCCCGTACATGAATGTGGCGCGCAACACACTCTTGTACAAGACTCTACTAGATGCGACTTTTCAAACTCCCTAGGACACTGTTGAACCTTTGGCTCTTATACCAAGTTTTTAATGCCCCGATTCCCAAGAACCAAAATGCCACACGGTGCTTATGATCCCAAAGGACCACAAGCTAACCCTTTTTCTGATATCTGTACCTGTTCACTGCATAATATAATAAAATACATGCGAAAACTGGCTAAGACTTGCCATAAGGTTTAAACATCTAGAAATATACAATACCTTAAACCATACACTAATACATCTGTCTAAAAAGCCTCTACACTGCCTGAACTGTGGAGTTGAAGGGACAATTCCCCCAACTAACTCTGTCTACTAAAACCAAATACTGTAATAACAGCATCCTCGGATGATGAGGACTCACTGCTACACCCACTGCTGCTATACAAGTGACTTCTAAGATGCTCTAAGTTTCACTCCTCTGAACCTATGGTGCCCCAAAATAAAAGAACACCATAGCGCGAATGCGTCAGTACTAAGATGTACTGAGTATGCAAGCAGGGAACGCTAAATGCAAGGGCTTATACATGAACATTTAATCAACAGAATAATCATGAGAATAACGAATGAGTACATATATATGAATGCACAGTTCACAACCACTAACAATTATAATGATTCTAGATACCACACCTCGGATACCACTTTACTGTCCTCGAAACTCACTACTGTACTGGGGTACTACATTCTGAATCACAGGATACCAACACTGATCAATCGAATACACTCACACCCCTAACTCCTAAAGATTTATACTGACACAGAAACCGTGGGAAGTAGTTACATAACTCACCATGTCTCCTCATAAGCAACTGAATATGTGGGGGTGCATGCAATAATTTGAATAATATCTTTGATTTTGTAAAACATGCGTACGGAAAATAAAGACTCACATGGCTTGAATTTCATTATCCATACTTCTCATAATATTATAGAGAGGAAAACATAAGTAAAATCCCATAAATCATCATAAAATCATCAATATTCATCATAAATTCTCATGACTCATCATAGACAACCAAACTCATCAACTCAAGACTCGGAGTGACTCGATAGTTCAAGAAACATACTCTTATGGATAGGAGAGTTTCCTATAACCGACAACCCCACGTGAACTGCATGGAATACCAGCGTTTGCCCTCCTAGGGAGAGCACTCCCATTGGCGGGAGTGTTGTACTCTTGCCAAGGAGTACAACCTTAAAGCTTTCATAATCATAATTTGGCTCTCTGGCCAACAATATCATCATCAACAACCCTACGGTGGCACATAGGTTTGAAAAAATACCAAATTTCCCACTTAGTGCTAAGTAATACTCCCCCGACTAGCTCAAAACACGTTAGGAAATCCACCACAATATCACAAGGGTCTATCATAAAGAACAAATCAAATCTCTTTCTCATTTATCAAATCATATCAATTTGTGGATTCCTAACTCATGAGCTTGAAGTATGGTTCTACCATCGGTTGGGATTCTCGAGGTGATACAATGTCTCCCCCTTGGGAACATTTGTCCTCGAGTGAGACTGATAGAGAGAAGGGAAGAACATACTGATATACATACTGAACATTAATGACTAGAACATGATATCATGGATGACATGATTGATAACTAAACATATTATACTTGATACATATGTTTGATGCATAACTGATAAGCTGAATTCGTGCATATATGATGCAGGGATAATTGGATCATGAATGCATGATTGAATGACCTGATGAACTGAATTTCTCATAATGAGAATGCCTGCAGGATGCATGATTACATGACTTAGCTAATAAATGGATGCATGATTGAATGTCCAATGACAATTGACAGTAAGCTTGTAGTGGAAATCTGATATCAAGATTATAATGGTACTTTGAGCATGGAACTAATTAAATTTGAGAAAAACCAATTAATTAAATGAGAATATAGATGAACTCATGATCAGGCTAGGAGAATGCATGAGTGGGAACATGAGAACATAACTGAGATTTAAATGTGATGCATGAACTGAATTCTGTGAACTTAACTGAGTCTTGAATACATGGCGTACAACTGAGGTTGGATCTTGAAGGTCAACTTATGAGCACCCCTCACTCCAAACTAGATTCATTACAAGAAAAGGTAGTAGGATGTTTAAGTCACGAAATTTTGGGGGATTATAGCAAATCTCCCACTTGGGACACTAGGCCCCTCCAGGAATATTGACTTTCCTGAGCTACTAAGGGAGACTAAGGTGATGCGTAAGGCACCTAAGAATAGATTTGTGACTGGTTATCTAAGATCTGAAACTAAGGTGTGATACATGAAGTGAGCTGATCTTGCATCTATCTAATTAGTTAATCTGAGGATGATTATATTCTTTCGTGAGATTTCGGCTAGCGCGAATAGATGGGAACATTGGAAACCAAACTTTTTGAATTTATCTTGATAAGACAGCTAAGTAAGAATATCATAACATGATTGAGATTTGGCTAGATAAGTTGAGGCCTATAACATCATCTAAGCTAAAGTAACTAAGCCTCATACATGACAATTGAGACTACTGAAAGATTCATATAGTACTGAGCACGAATGCATAAATATACTAACTTATCTGAATAACTGAATAACTAATAGCTGAATACTGGCTATGGTAAAAATGGTCTGTACTTAGTCTGAATAATTAGACCGTTGCTGTAGAACATTATGCATAAGAGAAAGGGACTGACTGAGTAACATGAGGTAACTGAGCATGAATTTGTAAAGACTGTATTACCTGAGAATACAAGACCAAGTATATAACATGATTTGGAAACATTCCATAGACTAAGGTGTTAAAATAATGATAGTTAGATAACTGATAGTGTATGCTATGGTCAAGAAACTCTGAAACGAAACTGAGTTTTCTGATCTAATTACTAGACTGGAGCTGACAGCATTACTACGACTATAACTGGGACTTATACTGGAGCTAGATACTGGATTTAGATAACTGAATACGGATAACTGTGGTTAGACTGATACTGAAATACTTAATACTGAGACTAAACACTGATTTCTGAGTACTGACTACTAAAAATGTAACTGAGATGGAAACTAATTTGAATAGATTCATGATAAGGACTGATATAGATCAAGGATCTAAACGTATACTCGCACTCTATACTTTCCCCAACTTTTAAATATAACCTTTTGTTAGATATTTACTTGCACACTAATATGACATTCAAGCCTATCTTAATCACTACACCATCATGTAATATAATTATGCAATAATCTTTTCTTAACATATAATATTTACTTATTCTCATATGAGCAACTGCTCACCACTTACTATTTTAATAAAAAGAGCTTACTAAAGGATTAAATTAGGAGGACCTGAAACATGAATGGATACTGACTAAACTTGACACTTGAACTGATGCTTGAGGAATAGAATATCAATAACATAAATTTACCCAAAAGGTTTGAACTGAGTATATGTATGACATAGTCTGAATTTAACCGATCAGTAGGAGCGTAGTCTGAGTCATGAAAGCGGAGTACACTGTAAAGTGTGACATGTGTACATGAATCATGTTTCATGACCTAATTTTGGATTTTCTGAATTTATGGGACATGATTCATAACACTGAGGGAGCTAATACTCCTTATAATAGAAATTGGAATCGCACATGATTCTATGAAAAACATGTGAATATAAGATGTGTTCATGGAACTGAGATGTGAAGCATGCATAGGTATTAGGCTGACTGAAGTACAAAACCTTGTACTGAAATAAGTATGAGTCAGGAATTGTCTTTCCTTACTATTTTTCTATACAAACTTGCACAACTACTAGAATCTGAGAGCCTCACTTGGTTGCTTGATCTAAATCTCCCCCTAAGCTTTGCGCCATCATCTTAAATCTGTGAGTACTTACTAAACTTTGCACTAAACTGCAATATTAATCACATACTTATACTCTGTTAAATGCATGCTTTCCTTACAAAGCCCATTAGCATTTTCTGTTGCTTCATGTACTACTAATATTAGATCCATACCTTCATACTTAATTCAAATCAATAAACTTAAATTCTAGCTTACACTGTTCAAGCCTACTGATTTACTCTGGAACAACTATCCCCATGAATACATAATTTGATCAAACTTGATAATACCATCCCAACTCTACCACTGTTAACTCCTGAGTTTATGCTTAAAAAAAATTCCAGGTCAATGGTATCATAAGATTATGAGAAGGGATCTAAGGGCATATTTTGAGTTTGAGAGAAATCCTATAACTGACTGAAGGGACTATCTGAGAAAAACCTACCTCTAGGACTTAAGATTCACTATTTCTATTACCTTGAAAGTAAGGTAGAGTTAACACGCGTGGAGAATGATGAGAATCTCTATGAGTTTTCTTAGAAAACTTTTCTATAGCATGATCTGAGATATGAAAGAAGGGAAACTACTTCTAAACCATCTTGTATCCTCCTGCACATAAGTGTGGTGCATAACAAATGTACGTACAGGACTCTATTAGATGCAGCTTGTTTGGCTTACTAGGACACTGTTGAACCAAAGGCTCTGATACCAAGTTTGCAATGTCTTAATTTCTCTAAATCGGAACACTACACGGTGCTCATGACCCCAAAGGACCACTAGCTAACCCATGACTGATATTTGTACATGTATACTGTATAAAAGACTGAAAAATGCAAAAACATAAACTAAAATACCATAATGTTCAATACTAATACATAACTGAAAATATGGTATAATAATAGAAAAACAAATCTAAAATAACTGTCTGAACATACTATAGTCTGAAATCCTCTAAACTATTTGAATAAGGAGTTGATAGGACATGTCCCCAACTAACTCCATTTACTCAAATAAATTGAAAACTAAAATAATAATAAAATCATCATGTCCTCTAAAGATAAGGACTCACTTCTAACTCTGATTGTTAAGACTGGAATCTACTATTGATGCTCTGAAGCTCGTGCTTCCAAACCTATAGTATACGACAATATAACGCGAATGCGTTAGTACCTTGAATGTACTTGTATGCAAGTAAAGTGGACTAAATGCATGGGGTTCATATGCATGAACAATAATAACTATCTGACTAACATGAATGCGAGAATACATACATGGCTACGTAACTATAACTGAGATCGTGATAGGACTAAATACTGAGTTCTAACTATTAAGTATACTAATAACATGGATTTACTGATATTTAAGTCACTGATAAGTGATAAACTAATACTGGGATACTAAATAACTGAGACTATTGATATTTATATCTGGGTCACTAATATATGAGGAACTGATACCGTATTACTGAATATTAAGGGACTAATGATGTATTACTTATACATGAATAACCGTGTCTAAATTTTTTGATTATGAAGAACTGGTCTGGTTGATTGTATCTGACAGTTCTGAACCTGAAGATTGATTACATGAGTTCTGATAATAGATATATCTGATAACATGAGTTCTAAGAACTAATATAACTGATAACATGAGTGACTGTGTCTAACAGTCCTAGATCTGATAGAACTAGCTGAGTTCCGTACTGTATCTGAGTTGATTGTATTGGACAGTCCTAAAATCTGAAGAACTATCTGAGTTTCTTATTGAGACTGAGACTGAAACTGAGACTGTGGGAAGTAGTTATCTAACTAAAATGCCCAATATATGCTATTATAGTTGAGCTGGGGTCTAATATCTGCCCTGATTGTAAGGGTGTCAATACTGCACCACTGGTAAGGACAAGCTAAGAGTACCCTAATCTGGTAGGTACTCTAATGAGAATGGTGGGACCATAATTTGATAGGTTAAGCCACCTCATCTTCCCTCAACTGACAGGTATTGATGTCTTAATATATGCTGGCTACGTAGTTCTAAAATGCAAGGATTGCTCCTAAGAATCATACCCTAATCTAACAGGTGTGTTCCCATCCTTGGGTTCACCTGTTGCTGAATCCTACTCCTATCTGAATAGACATTGAACATGACTTAACTGAACTGAACATGGACTGAGTTTACTAAATTTCATTGACTGACAAAATACTGTTGAATTTGTTAACGGACTGAGTTCATGAGATTTCTGAGAGTACTAAATTACTGAGATTACTGAAGTTACTGAGTACTGAGTAGGACTGAGCTGATACTAAATTTACATGAGTTTTCATGAGTCATGTGACTGACTGAAGTCTACTGAACATGGCTTGACTGAGACTATTATGAAAACATGACATGGCTCTAGGCACACAGCTATATTTTTTGGGTACAAGTACCCCAGGACTCGATGGAAGGAAACTGACAAACATGATTTTCTTGTATACATGATCAATAACAACAATCCATAATATCATAACTCGTGGGATTTTATGGAGTACATGGTTATCATACATCTTGTACATAAGTAGGATTTGTGAGTAAGCAGAGCATAATCTTGTCAGACTAGTTCATGAGCAATCCAACAATATTTACAAGACACATTACCAACATGGAAGTCATTGGAACATAGGCGCATATCATGAATCCTAAACTTAGTCACAATTTAGCTATATTGTATGATTTCTAGTTTCTTAGGCATTTTATCAAATACCTTACATGCATCATTTTGGGCTTAGCTATAATCATCAATTCAACACTCTTAAACCACCAAATTTATGTATTTCAACTTATATGATAACATATCCTCATAAAATCAAATAAAGATTCCAACTTGAGAATAATGCAACAACAACCACACGGTTACAATTAACCTACAAAAAGATATTCACAATACTGGATTTAAAACTTGATTCTTGAGCTCCATGGATGAAAGAAATCCATGGATGAACACTATGCATACCTTAGATGGAAGATTCTTGAAGATTAACGGTGGAACTTTCTTGAAATTGAATCCCCAATAAACTAGTTTTCTTGGAGCTTAAGATAAATCATGGAGTAATAAAACCCAAATCTTGAAGCTTGATTTTGAAAGAGATATAACTTTTTTATTGATTTCTTGACTAAGGTTCTTGTCCATTTGAGAGAAAATAAGTTGTTCTTGAGCTTGAAGAACTTGAATATCTTAGATTCTTGAAAAAGAGTTTGAATCTTGTTCTTGGGTTTTGATATTGAAAGAAATCCTAATTTTTATGTTATGGATGAATGAGGAGTTATGTTCATTGATTCTATGTGATTAGGTTTTAAATAGGGTGTAAAAAGTCCCAAAAATCTCTTTAAAATGATGTTTCGGCACTGTTTCAGGTAAAACTGACGGTCTGAGTGACGGACCATCAATCTTGTGACAAACCATCACTCCAACCATTATTTTTTGCTAGAAAATGGACTCACTAGTTCAGTTGTATCAGACAAAGTGACGGTCTATCGCTTACTTGACGGTCCATCATTTTGCCCATTGCTCCTGGACAGCTCGGGCAGTTCTTAGTAAAACGGTTATAACTTTTTACTCCAATGCTGGATTTTGGAAAAATTGGAATAGTTGGGCAGCGAATTCAATTATCTATATGTCGATGGGTTATGAGCTAAAAAATTATCTATAGAATGGGAGATATAATTGTTTGAAGTTGAGTATGGCAATGCCCTTCTCAAGAATTCAATCGGTAAAGAATGTTTTGATTCGTCCAATAGCTAGCACGTATTTGAGTTATTAATATACATCAAATTTGATCATAAAAATACCAAATCACTAAAATTTATTTCTCATGATCTTGAAGTATGATTCTACCATCAATGGGGATTCTCGAGGTATTATAATATCTTCTCCTTGGGAATATTCGTCCTCGAATGAGACTGATGGAGAGAGGGGAAGAACATAAATTGATGTACATACTGAACATGAATGACTGTAACATGATCTTATGGATGACATGATTGATAACTTAACATATCATACTTAACATGCATGTCTGATGCATGACTGATAAGCTGAATTTGTGCATATCTGATGAAAGGATAATTGACTCATGAATGCATGACTGAATGTCCTGATGAACTAAATTTCTCACAATGAGAATGCATGTTTGATGCATGATTTCATAACTGAGTTGACACATGAATGCATGATCGAACGTGCAATAGCTATTGACACTAAGCTTGTAGTAGGAATCTGATATCAAGTTTGTAATTGTTGTTTGAGAATGGAACTGAGTAAGTTTGAGGAAAACCCATTACTTAACTGAGAATACATATGAACCCATGATTAGGCTAGGAGTATGCATGAACGGGAACATGAGAACATAACTGAGATTAAAACATGATGAATGAACCTAATTTCGTGAACTTAACTGAGTCTTGAATACATGGCGTAAAACTGAGGTTGGATCTTGAGGGTCAACTTATGAGTACCCCTCACTTCAAACTGGATTCATTACAAGAAAAGGAAGTAGGATGTTTAAGTCATGAAAGCTCAGGGGATTATAGCGTATCTCCCCCCTTGTGACACTAGGCCCCTCCAAGAATACTGACCTGGCTGAGATACTGAGGGAGACTGAGGTGATGTGCAAGGCACCAAGGAAGATATTATCTGAGATCTAAAACTAAGGCATGATACATGAACTGACATGAGCTTTCATTTATCTAATTGATTAATCTGAGGATGATTATATTCTTTCGTGAGATTTTGGCTAGCGTGAATAGATAGGAACATTGGAAACCAAACTTTATGAACTTTTTTGTATAATACAGCTAAGTAAGAAGATCATAACCTGATTTAGATTTGGGAAGATAAGTTGAGGCCTATAACATCATCTAAGCTAAAGTAACTAAGCCTCATGCATGACAATTGACACTACTGAAAGATTCACATGGTGCTGAGCACGAATGCTTAAATATACTAACTTATCTGATTAATTGAATAACTGATAGCTGAATACTGGGTATGTAAGATTGGCCTATATTTAGTCTGAATAACTGTACTGAGGCTGTAGAATATTATGCATAGGAGAAAGGGACTGACTGAGTAACATGAGGTAACTGAGCATGAATTTGTAAAGACTATATTACCTGAGAATGAAAGACCAAGCATATAACATAATTTGGAAATATTTCATAACTGAGGTGCTGAAATACTGATAGCTAGATAACTGATAACTGTATGCTATGCTCAAGCAAGTCTAAAACTGAACTGAGTTTTCTGATATAATAATTGGAATGGAGCTGACACCATACTACGACTATAACTTGGACTCATGATGGAGCTAGATGCAAGATTCGGATAACTGAATACTGATAACTATGGTTAGACTGATACTTAAGTACTTAATGCTGAGACTAAATACTGATTTCAGCATACCGAATACTGAAACTATAACTGAGATAGTAACAGAATTTGGATAGATTTATGACGAGGACTGATATAGATCAAGGATCTGATCGTATACTCACACTCTATACTTTCACCAACTTATAAATATAGCCTCTTGCAAGACATTTACTTGCACACTAATATGACATTCAATCCTATCTTAATCACTACACCACTGCATAATATAAGTATGCAACAATATTTTATTAACATGTAATATTTATTCGTTCCCATATAAGCAATTGCTCATCACTACACTGTTTCAATAAAAAGAGCTTACTAAAAGATTAAATCAGGAGGAACTAAAACATGAATGGACACTGACTGAACTTGACACTTGAACTGAAGTCATGAAAGTGTAGTCTGAGTCATAAAAGCGGAGTACACTGTAAAGTATGACATGTGTACATGAGTCATGTTGCATGACCTAATTTTAGAGTTTCTGAATTTATGGGACATGATTCATAATACAGAGGGAGCTGATACTCCTAATAATAGAAATTACAATCACATATGATTCTATGGAAAATATGAATATAAGATGTGTTCTTGAAACTGAGATGTGAAGCATGAATAGGTATCAGGCTGACTGAAGTACAAAACCTTGCACTGAGATAAGAATGAGTCAGGAATTATCTTCCCTTACTATTTTTCTATACATATGGCACAACTACTGGAATCTGAGAGCCTGACTTGGTTACTTGATCTATAACCTCCCCTTAGCTTTAAGCCATCATCTTAATCTGTGAGTACTTACTAAGCTCTGAACTGAACTGCAATCTTAATCATATAATTACACTCCGTCAAATTCATGCTTTCCTTACTAAGCCCATTAGCTTCTTTTGTTGCTTCATGTACTACTAATATTACATCCACACCTTCATACTTAATTCAAATCAATAAACTTAAATTCTAGATTACACTGTTCAAGCCTACTAATTTACTCTGGTACAACTATCCCCATGAATACATAATCAGATCAAACTGGATAATACTATCCCAACTCTACCACTGTTAACTCCTGAGTTCATGCTTAAAACAAAATTCCAGGTCAATGCTATCATAGGATTTCGAGAACGGGTCTGAGGGCATATTTTTAATTTGAGACAAATCCTATAATTGACTGCAGGGACTATCTGAGAAAGCCGTTCACTATTTTTGTTATGTTGAAAGTAAGGTGGAGTTAACATGCATAGAGCACGATGAGAATCTATATGAGTTTTCTTAGAAAACTTTTCTATAGCACGATTTGAGACATGAAAGAAGGGAAAATATTTCTAAAACATCCTGTAGCCTCTTGCACATAAGTGTGGTGACAACACACGCATGTACAGGACTCTAATAGATATGGCTTTTTAGACTTACTTGGACACTGTTGAACCTTAGGATCTGATACCAAGTTTGTAACGTCCAGATTTTTCTGAATTGGAACGTTACGCGGTGCTCATGACCCCAAAGGACCACAAGGTAACCCATGACTGATATCTGTACCTATATACTGTATAAAAGATTGAAAAATGAGAAAAAATGAATTGAAAGGACATAAGATTCAATACTAAGACATAGTGAAAATATGTTATAACAATAGCAAAACAAATCTAAAATAACTGTCTGAACATACTATAGTCTGAAAGTCTCTAAACTGTCTGAATAAGGAGTTGATGGGACACGTCCCCAACTAACTCCATTTACTGAAATAAATTAAAAACTAAAATAGCAATAAAATCATCATGTCCTAAAAAAGATGAGGACTCACTTCTAACTCTGACTGCTGAGACTTGAATCTACTACTGATGCTCTGGAGCTCGTGCTTCTAAACCTATGGTATAAGGAACCATAGCGCTAATACGTCAGTACTTTGAATGTACTAGTATGCAAGTGAGGTGTGCTAAATGCATGGGGTTCATATGTATGAACAATTATAACTATCTGACTAACATGAACATGAGAATACATACATGGCTATGTAACTATAACTAAGATCGTGAAAGGACTGAATACTGGGTTCAAACTATTGAGTATTCTAATAACATTGATTTACTGATATTTGAGTCCCTGATAAGTGAGAAACTAATACTGGGATGCTAAATAGCTAAGACTGTTGATATTTATATCTAGGTCACTAATAGGTAAGGAACTAATACAGTATTACTAAATATTAAGGGACTAATGCTATATTACTAATACATGAATAATTGTGTCTAAATTTTTTTATTATGAAGAACTGGTCTGGCTGACTGTATCTGATAGTTCTGAACCTGAAGACTGATTACATGATTTTTTATGATAGATATATCTAAGAACATAAGTTCAGAGAACTAATATAAATGATAACATGAGTGACTGTATCTAAAAGTCCCAGATCTAATGGAACTAGCTGAGTTCCATACTATATCTGAGTTGACTGTATCTGACAGTCCTAAAATCTAAAGAACTATCTGAGTTTTTTTGTTAAGATTGATACTGAAACTGAGATTGTGGGAAGTAGTTATCTAACTGACATGCCCTATATATGCTATTATAGCTTAGCTGGGGTCTAATCTCTGCCATGACTGGAAGGGTTTCAATACTGCGCCACTGGTAAGGACAAGCTGAAAGTACCCTAATCTAGCAGGTACTCTAATAAGAATGGTGGGAACCTAATCGACAGGTTAAGCGAACTTATCTTTCCTTAACTGAAAGGTATTTATGTCTCAACCTATGCTGGGTACATAGTTCTAAAATGAAAGAATTAATCCTAAGAATCATACCCTAATCTGACAAGTGAGTTCCCATCCTTGGGTTCACTCGGTGCAGAATCCTACTCCCATCTGAATAGACATTGAACATAACTTAACTAAACTGAACATGGACTGAGTTTACTAAATTTCATTGAATAACAGAATACTGCTGAATTTGTTAATGGGCTGAGTTCGTGATATTTTTTTGAGTACTAAATTACTGAGATTACTGAAGTTACAGAGTACTGAGTAGGACTGAGTTGATACTGAATTTACATGAGTTTTTCTGAGTCATATGACTGACTGACGTCTACTGAACATAGCTTGACTGAGAGTATCATAAAAACATGACATGGCTCTAGGCACACAGCTCTATGTTTTGTGTACAAGTACCCCATGGCTCGATGGAAGGAAACTGACAAACATGACTTTCTTGAATACATGATCATTATCAACAATCCATAATATCATAACTTGTGGGATTTCATGGAGTACATGGTTATCATACATGTTGTACATAAGAAGGATTTGCAAGTAAGCATAGCATAATCTCATAATACTAGTTCTTGAGCAATCAAACAATATTTACAAGACACATTACCAACATGGAAGCCATTGGAACATAGAGACATATCATGAATCGTAAACTTAGTCATAATTTAGCTATAATACCTGATTTCTAGTTCTTAGGAATTTTATCAAATACCTTACTTGCCCCATTTTGGGCGTAGCTATAATCATCAATTCAACACTCTTAAACTACCAAATTTATGGATTTAAACTTATATTCTAACATGTCCTCATAAAATCATATAAAGATTCCTTGGGAATCATACAACAACAACCACATGGTTACAATTTACCTACAAAAAAATATTCACAATACATGATTTAAAACTTGATTCTTGAGCTCCATGGATTAAAGAAATCCATGGATGAACACTATGCATACCTTAGATGAAAGATTCTTAAAGATTAAGAGTGTAACTTTCTTGAAATTGAATCCCCAATAAATTAGTTTTCTTAGAGCGTCAGATAAATCATAGAGTAATAAAACCCAAATCTTGAAGCTTGGTCTTGAAAGAGATATAACTTTTTTCTTGATTTCTTGACTAGGGTTCTTGTCCCTTTGAGAGAAAATAAGTTGTTCTTTAGTTTGAAGAACTTGAATATTTTAGATTCTTGAAAAAGGGTTTGAATCTTGTTCTTGGGTTTTGATATTGAAAGAAATCCTAATTTTGATGTTATGAATGAATGAGGAGTTATATGCTGTGATTTTATGTGATTGGGTGTTAAATAGGGTGGAAAAGACCTAAAACTCTCTTTAACATGACGTTTCAGCGTTGTTTCAGGCAAATCTGATGGTCTGTGTGACGGACCGTCAATCTGGTGACAAACCATCACTCCAACCATTACTTTTAGGCTAGAAAATAGCCACACTAGTCAGTTGTGACAGACAAAGTAACGGCCCATCGCTTACTTGACGGCCCATTATTTTGCCCGTCACTCCAGGACAGCTCGGGCAGTTATCAGTAAAATGGTCATAACTTTTTACTCCGATGCCAGATTTTGACAAAATTGGTATAGTTGGGCGGCAAATTCAATTATCTATCTGTTGATGGGTCATGAGATCAAAAAATTATCTATAGAATGGGAGATATAATTGATTGAAAATTACTATGGCAATGCCCTTCTCAAAAATTCAATTAGTAAGGAGTGTTTTGATTCGTTTAATAGCTAGCACGTATTTGAGTTACTAATATACATATAACTTGATCATAAAATACCAAATCACTATAATTTATTTCTCATGATCTTGAAGTATGATTCTACCATCGATTGGGATTCTCGAGGTATTATAATATTTTCTCCTTGGGAATATTCATCCTTGAATGAGACTGATAGAGAGAGGGGAATTACATAAATTGATGTATATACTGAAAATGTATAAATGGAACATGATGGATTACATGATTGACAACTTAATATATCATACTGAACATGCATGTCTGATGCATGACTAATAAGATGAATTCGTGCATATCTAATGCAGGGATAATTGACTCATAAATGCATGACTGAATGTCTTGATGAACTAAATTTCTCTAAATGAGAACGCACGATTGATGCATGATTGAATAACTGAGCTAACATATGAATGCATGATTGAACATGCAATAGCAATTGACAGTAAGCTTGTAGTAGGAATCTGATATCAAGTTTGTAATTGTTGTTTGAGAATTGAACTGAGTAAGTTTGAGGAAAACCCATTACTTAATTGAGAATACAGATGAACCCATGATCAGTCTAGGAGTATGCATGAATAAGAGCATGAGAACATAACTGAGATTGAAACATGATGCATGAACTGAATTCCGTGAACTTAACTGAGTCTTGAATACATGGCATATAACTGTGATTTGATATTGAGGGTCAACTTATAAGTATCCCTCACTCGAAGATAGATTTATTACAAAAAAAGGAAGTAGGATGTTTAAGTTATGAAAGCTCAGGGGATTATAGCTTATCTCCCCCTTGTAACACTAGGCCCCTCCAGGAATACTGACTTGGCTGAGCTACTGAGGGAAACTGAGGTGATGTGCAAGGCACCAAGGAACTGATTATCTGGGATCTGAAACTAAGGTATGATATATGAAATGAGCTGATCTTGAATCTATCTAATTGGTTAATCTGAGGATAATCATATTCTTTCGTGAGATTTTGGCTAGCGTGAATAGATGGGAACATTGGAAACAAAACTGTATGAACTTGTCTGTATAATACAGCTGAGTAAGGAGATCATAACCTGATAGAGATTTTAGAAGATAAGTTGAGGCCTATAACATCATCTAAGATGAAGTAACTAAGCCTCATACACGACAATTAAGACTACTGAAAGATTCACATAGTGCTGAGCACGAATGCATAAATATACTAACTTATCTGATTAATTGAATAACTGATAGCTGAATACTGGGTATGTAAGATTGGCCTATACTTAGTCTGAATAACTGTACTGAGGCTGTAGAATATTATGCATAGGAGAAAGGGACTGACTGAGTAACATGAGGTAACTGAGCATGAATTTGTATAGACTATATTACCTGAGAATGAAAGACCAAGCATATAACATCATTTGGAAATATTTCATAGACTGAGGTGCTGAAATACTGATAGATAGATAACTGATAACTGTATGCTATGCTCAAGAAAGTCTAAAACTAAACTGAGTTTTCTGATCTAATAACTGGAATGGAGTTGACACCATACTACGACTATAACTTGGACTCATGATGGAGCTAGATGCTAGATTCGGATAACTGAATACTGAAAACTATGGTTAGACTGATACTGAAGTTCTTAATGTTGATCCTAAACACTAATTTTTGCGTACTGAATACTGAAACTGTAACTAAGATGGTAACTGAATTTGGATAGATTCATGATGAGTACTGATATAGATCAAGGATCTGAACGTATACTCGCACTCTATACTTTCACCAACTTATAAATATAGCCTCTTGCAAGACATTTACTTGCACACTAATATGACATTCAAGCCTATCTTAATCACTACACCACCGCGTAATATAAGTATGCAACAATCTTTTCTTAACATGTTATATTTACTCGTTCTCATATGAGCAACTGCTTACCACTACACTGTTTAAATAAAAAGAACTTACTGAGGGATTAAATCTGGAGGAACTGAAACATGAATGGATACAGACTGAACTTGACCCTTGAACTGAAGTCATGAAAGTGTAGTCTGAGTCAAAAAAGTGGAGTACACTGTAAAGTGTTACATATGTACATGAGTCAGTTACATGACTTGATTTTGAAGTTTCTGAATTTGTGGGACATGATTCATAACACTGAGGGAGATGATACTCTTTATAATAGAAATTGGAATCGCACATGATTCTTTGGAAAATGTGTAAATATAATATGTGTTCATGGAACTGAGATGTGAAGCATGCATAGTATCAATCAGGCTGACTGAAGTACAAAACCTTGCACTGAGATAAGAATGAGTCAGGAATTGTCTTCCCTTACTATTTTTCTATACATTCTTGCACAACTACCGGAATCTGAGAGCCTGACTTGGTTACTTGATCTATAATCTCCCCTTAGCTTTAAGCCATCATCTTAAATCTGTGAGTACTTACTAAGCTCTGAACTGAACTGCAATCTTAATCATATACTTTCACTCTGTCAAATGCATGTTTTCCTTACTAAGCCCATTAGCTTCTTCTGTTGCTTCATGTACTACTAATATTACATCCACACCTTCATACTTAATTCAAATCAATAAACTTAAATTCTAGATTACACTGTTCAAGCCTACTAATTTACTCTGGTACAACTATCCCCATGAATACATAATCAGATCAAACTAGATAATACTATCCCAACTCTACCACTGTTAACTCCTGAGTTCATGCTTAAAAAAAATTCCAGGTCAATGCTATCATAGGATTTCGAGAACGGGTCTGAGGGCATATTTTTAATTTGAGACAAATCCTATAATTGACTGCAGGGACTATCTGAGAAAGCCGTTCACTATTTCTGTTATGTTGAAAGTAAGGTGGAGTTAACATGCATAGAGCACGATGAGAATCTATATGAGTTTTCTTAGAAAACTTTTCTATAGCACGATTTGAGACATGAAAGAAGGGAAAATATTTCTAAAACATCCTGTAGCCTCTTGCACATAAGTGTGGTGACAACACACGCATGTACAGGACTCTAATAGATATGGCTTTTTAGACTTACTTGGACACTGTTGAACCTTAGGCTCTGATACCAAGTTTGTAACGTCCAGATTTTTCTGAATTGGAACGTTACACGGTGCTCATGACTCCAAAGGACCACAAGCTAACCCATGATTGATATCTGTACCTATATACTGTATAAAAGACTGAAAAAATGAGAAAACATGAATTGAAAGGACATAAGGTTCAATACTAAGACTTAGTGAAAATATGGTATAACAATAGCAAAACAAATCTAAAATAATTGTCTGAACATACTATTGTCTGAAAGTCTCTAAACTGTCTGAATAAGGAGTTGATGGGACACGTCCCCAACTAACTCCATTTACTGAAATAAATTAAAAACTAAAATAGCAATAAAATCATCATGTCCTAAAAAAGATGAGGACTCACTTCTAACTCTGACTGCTGAGACTTGAATCTACTACTGATGCTCTGGAGCTCGTGCTTCTAAATCTATGGTATAAGGAACCATAGCGCTAATACGTCAGTACTTTGAATGTACTAGTATGCAAGTGAGGTGTGCTAAATGCATGGGGTTCATATGTATGAACAATTATAACTATCTGACTAACATGAACATGAGAATACATACATGGCTATGTAACTATAACTAAGATCGTGAAAGGACTGAATACTGGGTTCAAACTATTGAGTATTCTAATAACATTGATTTACTGATATTTGAGTCCCTGATAAGTGAGAAACTAATACTGGGATGCTAAATAGCTAAGACTGTTGATATTTATATCTAGGTCACTAATAGGTAAGGAACTGATACAGTATTACTAAATATTAAGGGACTAATGCTATATTACTAATACATGAATAATTGTGTCTAAATTTTTTTATTATGAAGAACTGGTTTGGCTGACTGTATCTGATAGTTCTGAACCTGAAGACTGATTACATGATTTTTTATGATAGATATATCTAAGAACATAAGTTCAGAGAACTAATATAAATGATAACATGAGTGACTGTATCTAAAAGTCCCAGATCTAATGGAACTAGCTGAGTTCCATACTATATCTGAGTTGACTGTATCTGACAGTCCTAAAATCTAAAGAACTATCTGAGTTTTTTTGTTAAGATTGATACTGAAACTGAGATTGTGGGAAGTAGTTATATAACTGACATTCTCTATATATGCTATTATAGCTTAGCTGGGGTCTAATCTCGGCCATGACTGGAAGGGTTTCAATACTGCGCCACTGGTAAGGACAAGCTGAAAGTACCCTAATCTAGCAGGTACTCTAATAAGAATGGTGGGAACCTAATCGACAGGTTAAGTGAACTTATCTTTCCTTAACTGAAAGGTATTTATGTCTCAACCTATGCTGGGTATGTAGTACTAAAATGAAAGAATTAATCCTAAGAATCATACCCTAATCTAACAAGTGAGTTCCCATCCTTGGGTTCACTCGGTGCAGAATCCTACTCCCATCTGAATAGACATTGAACATAACTTAACTAAACTGAACATGGACTGAGTTTACTAAATTTCATTGAATAACAGAATACTGCTGAATTTGTTAATGGGCTGAGTTCGTGATATTTTTTTGAGTACTAAATTACTGAGATTACTGAAGTTACAGAGTTCTGAGTAGGACTGAGTTGATACTGAATTTACATGAGTTTTTCTGAGTCATATGACTGACTGACGTCTACTGAACATAGCTTGACTGAGAGTATCATAAAAACATGACATGGCTCTAGGCACACAGCTCTATGTTTTGGGTACAAGTACCCCATGGCTCGATGGAAGGAAACTGACAAACATGACTTTCTTGAATACATGATCATTATCAACAATCCATAATATCATAACTTGTGGGATTTCATGGAGTACATGGTTATCATACATGTTGTACATAAGAAGGATTTGCAAGTAAGCATAGCATAATCTCATAAGACTAGTTCTTGAGCAATCAAACAATATTTACAAGACACATTACCAACATGGAAGTCATTGGAACATAGAGGCATATCATGAATCGTAAACTTAGTCATAATTTAGCTATAATACCTGATTTCTAGTTCTTAGGAATTTTATCAAATACCTTACTTGCCCCATTTTGGGCGTAGCTATAATCATCAATTCAACACTCTTAAACTACCAAATTTATGGATTTAAACTTATATTCTAACATGTCCTCATAAAATCATATAAAGATTCCTTGGGAATCATACAACAACAACCACATGGTTACAATTTACCTACAAAAAAATTCACAATACATGATTTAAAACTTGATTCTTGAGCTCCATGGATTAAAGAAATCCATGGATGAACACTATGCATACCTTAGATGAAAGATTCTTAAAGATTAAGAGTGTAACTTTCTTGAAATTGAATCCCCAATAAATTAGTTTTCTTAGAGCGTCAGATAAATCATAGAGTAATAAAACCCAAATCTTGAAGCTTGGTCTTGAAAGAGATATAACTTTTTTCTTGATTTCTTGACTAGGGTTCTTGTCCCTTTGAGAGAAAATAAGTTGTTCTTTAGTTTGAAGAACTTGAATATTTTAGATTCTTGAAAAAGGGTTTGAATCTTGTTCTTGGGTTTTGATATTGAAAGAAATCCTAATTTTGATGTTATGAATGAATGAGGAGTTATATGCTGTGATTTTATGTGATTGGGTGTTAAATAGGGTGGAAAAGACCTAAAAATCTCTTTAACATGATGTTTCAGCGTTGTTTCAGGCAAATCTGATGGTCTGTGTGACGGACCGTCAATCTGGTGACAAACCATCACTCCAACCATTACTTTTAGGCTAGAAAATAGCCACACTAGTCAGTTGTGACAGACAAAGTAACGGCCCATCGCTTACTTGACGGTCCATTATTTTGCCCGTCACTCCAGGACAGCTCGGGCAGTTATCAGTAAAATGGTCATAACTTTTTACTCCGATGCCGGATTTTGACAAAATTGGTATAGTTGGGCGGCAAATTCAATTATCTATCTGTTGATGGGTCATGAGATCAAAAAATTATCTATAGAATGGGAGATATAATTGATTGAAAATTACTATGGCAATGCCCTTCTCAAAAATTCAATTAGTAAGGAGTGTTTTGATTCGTTTAATAGCTAGCACGTATTTGAGTTATTAATATACATATAACTTGATCATAAAAATACCAAATCACTATAATTTATTTCTCATGATCTTGAAGTATGATTCTACCATCGATTGGGATTCTCGAGGTATTATAATATTTTCTCCTTGGGAATATTCATCCTCGAATGAGACTGATAGAGAGAGGGGAAGTACATAAATTGATGTATATACTGAAAATGTATAAATGGAACATGATGGCTTACATGATTGACAACTTAACATATCATACTGAACATGCATGTCTGATGCATGACTAATAAGATGAATTCGTGCATATCTAATGCAGGGATAATTGACTCATAAATGCATGACTGAATGTCTTGATGAACTAAATTTCTCTAAATGAGAACGCACCATTGATGCATGATTGAATAACTGAGCTAACATATGAATGCATGATTGAACATGCAATAGCAATTGATAGTAAGCTTGTAGTAGGAATCTGATATCAAGTTTGTAATTGTTGTTTGAGAATTGAACTGAGTAAGTTTGAGGAAAACCCATTACTTAATTGAGAATACAGATGAACCCATGATCAGTCTAGGAGTATGCATGAATAAGAGCATGAGAACATAACTGAGATTGAAACATGATGCATGAACTGAATTCCGTGAACTTAACTGAGTCTTGAATACATGGCATATAACTGTGATTTGATATTGAGGGTCAACTTATAAGTATCCCTCACTCCAAGATAGATTTATTACAAAAAAAGGAAGTAGGATGTTCAAGTTATGAAAGCTCAGGGGATTATAGCTTATCTCCCCCTTGTAACACTAGGCCCCTCCAGGAATACTGACTTGGCTGAGCTACTGAGGGAAACTGAGGTGATGTGCAAGGCACCAAGGAACTGATTATCTGGGATCTGAAACTAAGGTAAGATATATGAAATGAGCTGATCTTGAATCTATCTAATTGGTTAATCTGAGGATAATCATATTCTTTCGTGAGATTTTGGCTAGCGTGAATAGATGGGAACATTGGAAACAAAACTGTATGAACTTGTCTGTATAATACAGCTGAGTAAGGAGATCATAACCTGATAGAGATTTTAGAAGATAAGTTGAGGCCTATAACATCATCTAAGATGAAGTAACTAAGCCTCATACACGACAATTAAGACTACTGAAAGATTCACATAGTGCTGAGCACGAATGCATAAATATACTAACTTATCTGATTAATTGAATAACTGATAGCTGAATACTGGGTATGTAAGATTGGCCTATACTTAGTCTGAATAACTGTACTGAGGCTGTAGAATATTATGCATAGGAGAAAGGGACTGACTGAGTAACATGAGGTAACTGAGCATGAATTTGTAATGACTATATTACCTGAGAATGAAAGACCAAGCATATAACATCATTTGGAAATATTTCATAGACTGAGGTGCTGAAATACTGATAGATAGATAACTGATAACTGTATGCTATGCTCAAGAAAGTCTAAAACTAAACTGAGTTTTCTGATCTAATAACTGGAATGGAGTTGACACCATACTACGACTATAACTTGGACTCATGATGGAGCTAGATGCTAGATTCAGATAACTGAATACTGAAAACTATGGTTAGACTGATACTGAAGTACTTAATGTTGATCCTAAACACTAATTTTTGCGTACTGAATACTGAAACTGTAACTAAGATGGTAACTGAATTTGGATAGATTCATGATGAGTACTGATATAGATCAAGGATCTGAACGTATACTCGCACTCTATACTTTCACCAACTTATAAATATAGCCTCTTGCAAGACATTTACTTGCACAGTAATATGACATTCAAGCCTATCTTAATCACTACACCACCGCGTAATATAAGTATGCAACAATCTTTTCTTAACATGTTATATTTACTCGTTCTCATATGAGCAACTGCTTACCACTACACTGTTTAAATAAAAAGAACTTACTGAGGGATTAAATCTGGAGGAACTGAAACATGAATGGATACAGAGTGAACTTGACCCTTGAACTGAAGTCATGAAAGTGTAGTCTGAGTCAAAAAAGTGGAGTACACTGTAAAGTGTTACATATGTACATGAGTCAGTTACATGACTTGATTTTGAAGTTTCTGAATTTGTGGGACATGATTCATAACACTGAGGGAGATGATACTCTTTATAATAGAAATTGGAATCGCACATGATTCTTTGGAAAATGTGTAAATATAATATGTGTTCATGGAACTGAGATGTGAAGCATGCATAGTATCAATCAGGCTGACTGAAGTACAAAACCTTGCACTGAGATAAGAATGAGTCAGGAATTGTCTTCCCTTACTATTTTTCTATACATTCTTGCACAACTACCGGAATCTGAGAGCCTGACTTGGTTACTTGATCTATAATGTCCCCTTAGCTTTAAGCCATCATCTTAAATCTGTGAGTACTTACTAAGCTCTGAACTGAACTGCAATCTTAATCATATACTTTCACTCTGTCAAATGCATGTTTTCCTTACTAAGCCCATTAGCTTCTTCTGTTGCTTCATGTACTACTAATATTACATCCACACCTTCATACTTAATTCAAATCAATAAACTTAAATTCTAGATTACACTGTTCAAGCCTACTAATTTACTCTGGTACAACTATCCCCATGAATACATAATCAGATCAAACTAGATAATACTATCCCAACTCTACCACTGTTAACTCCTGAGTTCATGCTTAAAAAAAATTCCAGGTCAATGCTATCATAGGATTTCGAGAAGGGGTCTGAGGGAATATTTTTAGTTTGAGACAAATCCTATAACTAACTACAGGGACTATCTGATAAAGCCCTTCACTATTTCTGTTACGTTGAAAGTAAGGTGGAGTTAACATGCATAGAGCATGATAAGAATCTATGTGAGTTTTCTTGAAAAACTCTTCTATAGCACGATTTGAGACATGAAAGAAGGGAAAATATTTCTAAAACATCCTGTAGCCTCTTACACATAAGTGTGGTGACAACACACGCATGTACAGGACTCTACTAGATATGGCTTTTTAGACTTACTAGGACACTGTTGAACCTTAGGCTCTGATACCAAGTTTGTAACGTCCAGATTTTTTTGAATTGGAATGTTACACGGTGCTCATGACTCCAAAGGACCACAAGCTAACCCATGACTGACATCTGTACCTATATACTGTATAAAAGACTGAAAAAATGAGAAAACATGAATTGAAAGGACATAAGGTTCAATACTAAGACATAGTGAAAATATGGTATAACAATAGCAAAACAAATCTAAAATAACTGTCTGAACATACTATTGTCTGAAAGTCTCTAAACTGTCTGAATAAGGAGTTGATGGGACACGTCCCCAACTAACTCCATTTACTGAAATAAATTAAAAACTAAAATAGCAATAAAATCATCATGTCCTAAAAAAGATGAGGACTCACTTCTAACTCTGACTGCTGAGACTTGAATCTAATACTGATGCTCTGGAGCTCGTGCTTCTAAATCTATGGTATAAGGAACCATAGCGCTAATACGTCAGTACTTTGAATGTACTAGTATGCAAGTGAGGTGTGCTAAATGCATGGGGTTCATATGTATGAACAATTATAACTATCTGACTAACATGAACATGAGAATACATACATGGCTATGTAACTATAACTAAGATCGTGAAAGGACTGAATACTGGGTTCAAACTATTGAGTATTCTAATAACATTGATTTACTGATATTTGAGTCCCTGATAAGTGAGAAACTAATACTGGGATGCTAAATAGCTAAGACTGTTGATATTTATATCTAGGTCACTAATAGGTAAGGAACTGATGCAGTATTACTAAATATTAAGGGACTAATGCTATATTACTAATACATGAATAATTGTGTCTAAATTTTTTTATTATGAAGAACTGGTTTGGCTGACTGTATCTGATAGTTCTGAACCTGAAGACTGATTACATGATTTTTTATGATAGATATATCTAAGAACATAAGTTCAGAGAACTAATATAAATGATAACATGAGTGACTGTATCTAAAAGTCCCAGATCTAATGGAACTAGCTGAGTTCCATACTATATCTGAGTTGACTGTATCTGACAGTCCTAAAATCTAAAGAACTATCTGAGTTTTTTTGTTAAGATTGATACTGAAACTGAGATTGTGGGAAGTAGTTATATAACTGACATTCTCTATATATGCTATTATAGCTTAGCTGGGGTCTAATCTCTGCCATGACTGGAAGGGTTTCAATACTGCGCCACTGGTAAGGACAAGCTGAAAGTACCCTAATCTAGCAGGTACTCTAATAAGAATGGTGGGAACCTAATCGACAGGTTAAGCGAACTTATCTTTCCTTAACTGAAAGGTATTTATGTCTCAACCTATGCTGGGTATGTAGTTCTAAAATGAAAGAATTAATCCTAAGAATCATACCCTAATCTAACAATTGAGTTCCCATCCTTGGGTTCACTCGGTGCAGAATCCTACTCCCATCTGAATAGACATTGAACATAACTTAACTAAACTGAACATGGACTGAGTTTACTAAATTTCATTGAATAACAGAATACTGCTGAATTTGTTAATGGGCTGAGTTCGTGATATTTTTTTGAGTACTAAATTACTGAGATTACTGAAGTTACAGAGTTCTGAGTAGGACTGAGTTGATACTGAATTTACATGAGTTTTTCTGAGTCATATGACTGACTGACGTCTACTGAACATAGCTTGACTGAGAGTATCATAAAAACATGACATGGCTCTAGGCACACAGCTCTATGTTTTGGGTACAAGTACCCCATGGCTCGATGGAAGGAAACTGACAAACATGACTTTCTTGAATACATGATCATTATCAACAATCCATAATATCATAACTTGTGGGATTTCATGGAGTACATGGTTATCATACATGTTGTACATAAGAAGGATTTGCAAGTAAGCATAGCATAATCTCATAAGACTAGTTCTTGAGCAATCAAACAATATTTACAAGACACATTACCAACATGGAAGTCATTGGAACATAGAGGCATATCATGAATCGTAAACTTAGTCATAATTTAGCTATAATAATTGATTTCTAGTTCTTAGGAATTTTATCAAATACCTTACTTGCCCCATTTTGGGCGTAGCTATAATCATCAATTCAACACTCTTAAACTACCAAATTTATGGATTTAAACTTATATTCTAACATGTCCTCATAAAATCATATAAAGATTCCTTGGGAATCATACAACAACAACCACATGGTTACAATTTACCTACAAAAAAATTCACAATACATGATTTAAAACTTGATTCTTGAGCTCCATGGATTAAAGAAATCCATGGATGAACACTATGCATACCTTAGATGAAAGATTCTTAAAGATTAAGAGTGTAACTTTCTTGAAATTGAATCCCCAATAAATTAGTTTTCTTAGAGCGTCAGATAAATCATAGAGTAATAAAACCCAAATCTTGAAGCTTGGTCTTGAAAGAGATATAACTTTTTTCTTGATTTCTTGACTAGGGTTCTTGTCCCTTTGAGAGAAAATAAGTTGTTCTTTAGTTTGAAGAACTTGAATATTTTAGATTCTTGAAAAAGGGTTTGAATCTTGTTCTTGGGTTTTGATATTGAAAGAAATCCTAATTTTGATGTTATGAATGAATGAGGAGTTATATGCTGTGATTTTATGTGATTGGGTGTTAAATAGGGTGGAAAAGACCTAAAAATCTCTTTAACATGACGTTTCAGCGTTGTTTCAGGCAAATCTGATGGTCTGTGTGACGGACCGTCAATCTGGTGACAAACCATCACTCCAACCATTGCTTTTAGGCTAGAAAATAGCCACACTAGTCAGTTGTGACAGACAAAGTAACGGCCCATCGCTTACTTGACGGTCCATTATTTTGCCCGTCACTCCAGGACAGCTCGGGCAGTTATCAGTAAAATGGTCATAACTTTTTACTCCGATGCCGGATTTTGACAAAATTGGTATAGTTGGGCGGCAAATTCAATTATCTATCTGTTGATGGGTCATGAGATCAAAAAATTATCTATAGAATGGGAGATATAATTGATTGAAAATTACTATGGCAATGCCCTTCTCAAAAATTCAATTAGTAAGGAGTGTTTTGATTCGTTTAATAGCTAGCACGTATTTGAGTTATTAATATACATATAACTTGATCATAAAAATACCAAATCACTATAATTTATTTCTCATGATCTTGAAGTATGATTCTACCATCGATTGGGATTCTCGAGGTATTATAATATTTTTCTCCTTGGGAATATTCATCCTCGAATGAGACTGATAGAGAGAGGGGAAGTACATAAATTTATGTATATACTGAAAATGTATAAATGGAACATGATGGCTTACATGATTGACAACTTAACATATCATACTGAACATGCATGTCTGATGCATGACTAATAAGATGAATTCGTGCATATCTAATGCAGGGATAATTGACTCATAAATGCATGACTGAATGTCTTGATGAACTAAATTTCTCTAAATGAGAACGCACCATTGATGCATGATTGAATAATTGAGCTAACATATGAATGCATGATTGAACATGCAATAGCAATTGATAGTAAGCTTGTAGTAGGAATCTGATATCAAGTTTGTAATTGTTGTTTGAGAATTGAACTGAGTAAGTTTGAGGAAAACCCATTACTTAATTGAGAATACAGATGAACCCATGATCAGTCTAGGAGTATGCATGAATAAGAGCATGAGAACATAACTGAGATTGAAACATGATGCATGAACTGAATTCCGTGAACTTAACTGAGTCTTGAATACATGGCATATAACTGTGATTTGATATTGAGGGTCAACTTATAAGTATCCCTCACTCCAAGATAGATTTATTACAAAAAAAGGAAGTAGGATGTTCAAGTTATGAAAGCTCAGGGGATTATAGCTTATCTCCCCCTTGTAACACTAGGCCCCTCCAGGAATACTGACTTGGCTGAGCTACTGAGGGAAACTGAGGTGATGTGCAAGGCACCAAGGAACTGATTATCTGGGATCTGAAACTAAGGTATGATATATGAAATGAGCTGATCTTGAATCTATCTAATTGGTTAATCTGAGGATAATCATATTCTTTCGTGAGATTTTGGCTAGCGTGAATATATGGGAACATTGGAAACAAAACTGTATGAACTTGTCTGTATAATACAGCTGAGTAAGGAGATCATAACCTGATAGAGATTTTAGAAGATAAGTTGAGGCCTATAACATCATCTAAGATGAAGTAACTAAGCCTCATACACGACAATTAAGACTACTGAAAGATTCACATAGTGCTGAGCACGAATGCATAAATATACTAACTTATCTGATTAATTGAATAACTGATAGCTGAATACTGGGTATGTAAGATTGGCCTATACTTAGTCTGAATAACTGTACTGAGGCTGTAGAATATTATGCATAGGAGAAAGGGACTGACTGAGTAACATGAGGTAACTGAGCATGAATTTGTAAAGACTATTACCTGAGAATGAAAGACCAAGCATATAACATCATTTGGAAATATTTCATAGACTGAGGTGCTGAAATACTGATAGATAGATAACTGATAACTGTATACTATGCTCAAGAAAGTCTAAAACTAAACTGAGTTTTCTGATCTAATAACTGGAATGGAGTTGACACCATACTACGACTATAACTTGGACTCATGATGGAGCTAGATGCTAGATTCAGATAACTGAATACTGAAAACTATGGTTAGACTGATACTGAAGTACTTAATGTTGATCCTAAACACTAATTTTTGCGTACTGAATACTGAAACTGTAACTAAGATGGTAACTGAATTTGGATCGATTCATGATGAGTACTGATATAGATCAAGGATCTGAACGTATACTCTCACTCTATACTTTCACCAACTTATAAATATAGCCTCTTGCAAGACATTTACTTGCACACTAATATGACATTCAAGCCTATCTTAATCACTACACCACCACGTAATATAAGTATGCAACAATCTTTTCTTAACATGTTATATTTACTCGTTCTCATATGAGCAACTGCTTACCACTACACTGTTTAAATAAAAAGAACTTACTGAGGGATTAAATCTGGAGGAACTGAAACATAAATGGATACAGACTGAACTTGACCCTTGAACTGAAGTCATGAAAGTGTAGTCTGAGTCAAAAAAGTGGAGTACACTGTAAAGTGTTACATATGTACATGAGTCAGTTACATGACTTGATTTTGAAGTTTCTGAATTTTTGGGACATGATTCATAACACTGAGGGAGATGATACTCTTTATAATAGAAATTGGAATCGCACATGATTCTTTGGAAAATGTGTAAATATAATATGTGTTCATGGAACTGAGATGTGAAGCATGCATAGTATCAATCAGGCTGACTGAAGTACAAAACCTTGCACTGAGATAAGAATGAGTCAGGAATTGTCTTCCCTTACTATTTTTCTATACATTCTTGCACAACTACCGGAATCTGAGAGCCTGACTTGGTTACTTGATCTATAATCTCCCCTTAGCTTTAAGCCATCATCATATATCTGTGAGTACTTACTAAGCTCTGAACTGAACTGCAATCTTAATCATATACTTACACTCTGTCAAATGCATGCTTTCCTTACTAAGCCCATTAGCTTCTTATGTTGCTTCATGTAATACTAATATTACATCCACACCTTCATACTTAATTTAAGTTAATAAACTTAAATTCTAGATTAAACTGTCCAAGCCTACTAATTTACTCTGGTACAACTATCTCTATTAATACATAATCAGATCAAACTAGATAATACTATCCCAACTCTACCACTGTTAACTCCTGAGTTCATGCATAAAAAAAAATTCCAGGTCAATGATATCATAGGATTTCGAGAAGGGATCTGAGGGCATATTTTTAGTTTGAGACAAATCCTATAACTGACTACAGGGACTATCTGAGAAAGCCCTTTACTATTTCTGTTACGTTGAAAGTAAGGTGGAGTTAACATGCGTTGAGCATGATGAGAATCTATATGAGTTTTCTTAGAAAACTTGTCTATAGCATGATCTAAGACATAAAAGAAGGGAAACTGTTTCTAAAACATCTTGTATCCTCCTGCACATAAGTGTGGTGCACAATACACACATGTACAGGACTCTACTAGATGCGGATTTTTAGACTTACTAGAACACTGTTGAACCTTAGGCTCTGATACCAAGTTTATAACGTCCTGATTTTTCTGAATTGGAATGCTCCATGGTGCTCATGACCTCGAAGGACCACAAGCTAACCCATGACTGATATTTGTGCCTATATATTGTATAAAAGACTAAAAAATGCAAAAATATGAATTGAAAGTACCTACTGTTCAATACTAATACATAACTGAAAATATGGTATAACAATAGCAAAACAAATCTAAAATAACTATCTAAACATACTATAGTCTGAAAGCCTCTAAACTGTCTGAATAAGGATTTAATGGGACACGTCCCCAGATAACTCCATTTATTAAAATAAATTGAAAACTGAAATAGTAATAAAATCATCATGTCCTCAAAAGATGAGGACTCACTTCTAGCTCTGACTGCTGAGACTGGAATCTACTGCAGATGCTTTGGAGCTCATGCTTCTAAACCTATGGTATAAGACACCATAGCTCGAATATGTCAGTACTTTGAATGTACTGGTATACAAGTGAGGTGGGCTAAATGCATGGGGATCATATGTATGAACAATAATAACTGTCTGACTAACATGAACGTAAGAATACATACATGGCTATGTAGCTATAGCTGAGATCGTGATAGGACTGAATTCTGAGTTCTAACTATTGAGTATTCTAATAACATTGATTTACTGATATTTGAGTCACTGGTAAGTGAGAAAATAAATTGGGATACTAAATAACTGAGGCTGTTGATATTTATATCTAGGTCACTAATAGGTGACGAAGTGATACCGTATTACTTAATTTTGAGGGACTAATACTATATTACTGATACATGAATAACTATGTCTGAATTTTTTGATTATGAAGAAATGGTCTAGTTGACTATATCTGATAGTTCTGAACCTGAAGACTGATTAAATGAGTTCTGATAATAGATATATCTAATAACATGAGTTCAAAGAACTAATATAACTGATAACATGAGTGACTGTATCTAAAAGTCCCAAATCTGATGGAACTAGCTGAGTTCCATACTATATCTGAGTTGACTGTATCTGATAGTCCTAAAATCTGAAGAACTATCTGAGTTTTTTAATTAAGATTGATACTGAAAATGAGACTGTGGGAAGTAGTTATCTAACTGACATTCCCAATATATGCTATTATAGCTTTGCTGGGGTCCAATCTCTGCCCTGACAGGAAGGGTGTCAATACTGTGCCACTGGTAAGGACAAACTGAGAGTACCCTAATCTAGCAGGTACTCTAATGAGAATGGTGGGAACTTAATTGACAAGTTAAAGGACCTTATCTTTCCTTAACTGAAAGGTATTGATGTCTTAACCTATGCTGGGTATGTAGTTCTAAAATGAAAGAATTGATCCTAAGAATCACACCCTAATATGACAAGTGAGTTCCCATCCTTGGGTTCACTCGATGCTGAATCCTACTCCCATCTGAATAGACATTGAACATGAATTAACTGAACTGAACATGGACTAAGTTTACTAAATTTCATTGACTGATGGAATACTACTGAATCTTTTAACGGACTGAGTTCATGAGATTTCTGAGAGTACTGAATTACTGGGATTACTAAAGTTACTGAATACTGAGTAGGACTGAGCTGATACTAAATTTCCATGAGTTTTCCTGAGTTATGTTTCAGACTGAAGTCTACTGAACATGGCTTGACTGAGAGTATTGTGAAAGCATGACATGGCTCTAGGCACACAAATATATTTTTCGGGTACAAGTACCCCCAGGACTCAATGGAAGGAAACTAACAAACATGAATTTCTTGAATACATGATCAATACCAACAATCCATAATATCATAACTTGAGGGATTTCATGGAGTACATGGTTATCATACATCTTGTACATAAGTAGGATTTTCAAGTAAGCATGGCATAATCTCATAAGACTAGTTCATGAGCTATCCAACAATATTTACAAGACACATTACCAACATAGATGTCATTAGAACATAGGGGCATATCATGAATCCTTAACTTAGTCACAATTTAGCTATATTGCATGATTTCTAGTTTCTTAGGCATTTTATCAAATACCTTACATGCACCATTTTGGGCATACGTATAATCATGAATTCAACACTCTTAAACCACTAAATTTATAGATTTCAACTTATATGCTAACATGTTCTCATAAAGTCATATAAAGATTCCAATTTGGGAATCATAGAACAACAACCACATGGTTATAATTAACCCACAACAAAATATTCACAGTACATGATTTAAAACTTGATTCTTGAGCTCCATGGATGAACACTATGCATACCTTAGATGGAATATTCTTGAAGATTAACGGTGGAACTTTCTTGAAATTGAATCCCCAATAAACTAGTTTTCTTGGAGCTTTAGATAAATTATGGAGTAATAAAACCCAAATTTTGAATCTTGATCTTGAAAGAGATATAACTTTTTTCTTGATTTCTTGACTAGGGTTCTTGTCCCTTTGAGAGAAAATAAGTTGTTCTTGAGTTTGAAGAACTTGAATATCTTAGATTCTTGAAGAAGTGATTTAATCTTGTTCTTGGGTTTTGGTCTTAAAATAAACCCTAATTTTGATGTTATGGATGAATGAGGAGTTATGTTCTTTGATTTGATATGATTGGGTGTTAAATCGGGTGGAAAAAAACCTAAAACTCTCTTTAAAATGACGTTTCACCGCTGTTTCAGGCAAAATTGATGGTCTAAGTGATGGACCGTCAATCTGGTGATAAACCATCACTCCAACCATCAATTTCTGGCCTACAAATGGCCTCACTAGTTCAGTTACAATGGCTAAAGTGACGGTCCGTCGCTGACTTGATGGTTCGTCATTTTGCCCATCGCTTCTGGACAGCTCGGGCAATTATTAGTAAAATGCCATAACTTTTTACTCCGATGCCAGATTTTGGAGAAATTGGTATTGTTGGACAGCTAATTAAATTATCTATTTGTTAATGGGTCTTGAGCTCAAAAATTCTCTGTAGAATGGAAGATATGCTCGTTTGAATTTGACCATGTCAATGCCCTTCTCAAGAATTCAATCGGTAAGGAATATTTTGATTCATCCAATGGGTAGGACGTATTTGAGGTATTAATATACATAAAACTTGATTATAAAAATACCAAATCACTATAATTTATTTCTCATGAGCTTGAAGTATGGTTCTACCATCGGTTGGGATTCTCAGGGTATTACATAATCTGAAACACTCTGAAACAAGAACAAGAAATTGGAAAGAATAGAAACACAATTCTAAGACAAGACAACAAAACCCCCAACTATTAATTTACAATCTTCATATTTTGGAAAAATTAAAGGAGATCTAAGAAAGTCATAGATTCTCTTTCTATTCTATACATAAATAAGAAAAAATCAAAGCTTTCAAACTTACTTGGAATGAAAGAGCTGATGAATTTAAGATTTGGACGAGAGAGTTTTGAGAGAGAGGGCAGGATTTTAGCGGGGTTGCTTCAACTTAAGATGATGAGCGCTATGAGGTTGAATACATTCTAAATTCCATACTATAAACATTCCCATGCAGTAAAATTGAAGGAGTATTGAGAGAGAGAGGAACGAATATGAGATTATCAGTGGCAGTTTTGAAAGAGGGGATTGGATTTGAGATTATTAGTGGGATGGTGGGTTTTCTATTTATCTTAAATATAATACTATAAATATTAAAAACTAAATAAATGTTTTTACTTCACAGTACTGATAGATAATTCTTAATAATATCACTTTATCAAAATAATAGCTACCTTATGAGGTTGCATTGTTTAAAATTTTATTGATTCATTTTATGTTTTAGAATTTTTTTTAAAATAATTTTAATTATTTTGGAGTTAATTTTTTTGCATTTTATTTTCAATTACTTGAAGTCCCTATTATTATGTTGCAAATTTTTTTTGTCATTTATGACTTCATGAGGTTTCTTTATTTAGAAAAAAATTAAGAAAATGAATTGAGGGATAACGGACCTCATGAGGTCGCTTATTTTTGACTTACTTTTGAGGTCTCATATTTTAGGTCTCTTTTTATAACTTTTTAGTAGTGTATTAGTCACTCATAGTTGTGAAACAATCCATAGAAGTCAGTAGATAAAGAATAGAAGTAATCTCACAATACTAAAGATTAAAATCCAATAATATCAAATCAATTAAAAAACAGAAAACTAAGAACAAAGAGATTCCAAGATCAAAAGTCAATTTTAGAATCAAATATTTATTTGTCAATAGTATGAGTGCATAAACTAACTCAAAATATCATTGGATTATTTATAGATTACTCAAAATATCATTTTATCTGACTTTTATATTGATGAAATATTTTATTCATTTGATTTCCATTAAGTTTGGGTAAACTAGGGCTTGTCCCAGTGGCTCTCTAGTTAGAACTAGAGGAATGTACGACTATTTTCTATTTTAGATTCAAAAGTGTTTCTTTTTAAGATTTCCAAGTTTTAGACTTTCAGTTAAGATATTAATTCA
This sequence comes from Capsicum baccatum var. pendulum, assembly GCA_030864225.1. Lineage (NCBI taxonomy): Eukaryota > Viridiplantae > Streptophyta > Magnoliopsida > Solanales > Solanaceae > Capsicum > Capsicum baccatum. The sequence continues at coordinate 101,211,365 of CM061554.1, read as the reverse complement.
GTTGTCTTAAGATTTCATATGTTAAGTTTACCTTTATTGTGAGTTTCAAGTTTAGAAGGCTTTAAGGGTTAGCTTGGGACTACTTATAATCTTTAAGCACCGTTTAATGTCTAGGGGGTACTACCTGGGTGCTACAAGAAGTCTCGCATTGCGATTTGCATTATGATTTCATATTTCATATAGTTTGGGTGATCGGCTTACTCATCAAGACGTATCCACAATAAGTTCCATCCTGACCTTTGTTTTTGGATCATGACATAAATGAAACCTCCTCAAAGTGTCTAGGTAAGGTAAAAGACTAGTTTATGCTCAAAATCTTAAGTTGGTTGTGGAGGAGAACTCCAAATTTCCATGTAGTTGGTAGTTCATAAATGTGGGGACCACAAACATCCACTTTCCATTATCCTTGTATCCTTTGTTTATACATACATACATACATACATATATATATATATATATATATATTTAAAGAATTGTAACTTTGCTTTTGTCGTAAATATGTGTAGTTATTTTAGTTTTAAAAGGATAGGAAAGCAAAATAGTTTGAAAGGTTTTGAAAGATTGGTCCTAAAAAGTGTTATAAAGAGCAAACCTTGTGAAAATATATGGATGGAGGTTTCTCTATATGCTTTGTTGAGGGGAATTACTATAACCTTAACCTTCCCTACCTTACCCATTGCCTACGCTACAAGTATACACCTACTTAGTGCTAATTACTGTTCTATCTTTTGGGAGAAGAACTAAGTGCCATACTTTGCTTCTCTCAAACTGGTTTAATTCTTCCTGCATGGCTAGAATCCAATCAGCATCCAAACTAAGACCTAGGTGATCTTCGAATTTGCATGCTTTGACATGGTTAAAAGGAGCTTATAGGCAAGCCTATGGTGTGGTACTTGTATTCGTGGTCTTCTTTTGCAGAGTGAGTGATTCATATTGTTCTGTCATAACCCAAACTAGGGCCTAGCTGTGACAAGTATCTCAAGTCTGATGTGGAGCGGAGACCACCCCCTTTCTCTAGTAAAATAGAATACAATACAATAATAATGGCTAAATTCCAAACATATAACAAGATAGAGTAATCAATACTTAAGAATTCTAAGAATGTCTATAGCCATCCCAATCACAGTATCCACAAATCCTTTAACCGAACCAAAAACCAATATAAATCGAGATATGCCCCCAACTATAGCCAAAACCAAAACCAAAGAAGTAAGTCTAAGACATAAATGAAATAGGACTTCAAAATGATAGCTCTTCTAGAGAATGGAAGCTCACCATTTCAAAGCTGACAGCTGATAATCAAGAAATCCTAACACTATGCAGGAAAAGTAGAAGTGTCTCCAGTTCCTACATTGCATAGGGATACAGCGTCCGAAGATGGTTAGCGGGTTGAGAATTGGCATGTAACTCAGGGAAGGGATAAAATAATGCCAAGTTAAAACCACATTAAAATCCACATGCACACAATGTAAATACATATATATAAATATATATAATCATGTTGGGTACGGAACAGGTCTTAACGTGAAGTAAACCAGGGCATAGCATGAAGTAAAACATTACCCTAGACAATGTAGCTCAACAGTTATAAACAAGCACCCACAGGCTCTATGGGTTCAGCTTCCCCTGATGAAAGGGCCCCAATGCGTGTTTGCCGCATGAACCAGAGGTATCACAAAAGACCAAGGAATGCCCCGACCCCACATCAATCTAGGATATAAATATATAATATGTGTGTCACAGGCATACGATCACCAATACCAACCCTCACGTTGGTAAATAGTGTGTTTCCAGTACAAGTTAGTCAAGACTCACACCTTCAACGATTAGCTACATAACCCCCATTAAGCCCAATTTTAAACAAGTTTCATATAATTTATTTATTTAACCATAGAATGACACATTAAGGAACACCACAGGTATCGGCATACCCTTACGCTTGAAATATTATATGCATACAATTTTATTTACATTCCATCATCTTGGGGGAATGCCACAACCCTCTTTTGTTTATTAAATCAAATTTGGCGAATGTCTCAACCACTTTTTGTTTATAAAATCAACTCATGGGAATGTATTTAGCCCCGAGGTTTCAATTTCAGTCAAACCACAACCAAAAAGGACTTCAAAATCCATGTTTAACTTTTTAACCAATTATGCAATGCAATAGTTTAGGTAAGTATGTCAAATCATATGACAAACCATATTTCAAAACCAAAGACACAAGTGGGTAGAGGGAACAAAATATCCAAACCAATTTCAATACCAAAAACCATCAAATTGGGGGAATTCCTTGACCCCTTCTCTAATTACCACACCCATGGACCCTATTAGCTCAAAAACATTCAATTCAAAGCATGAAAAAATCATAATAATCATGGAAAACAATTTAAGACTCATCTATGCCAAAATCCTCAACCTATTTCCAAATCAATACTCAATTTCACATCAATAAAGATTTAATGAGCATGATTAAAGAAAACTAAGTTTGAGGGTAGAGTCACATGTTTGAAAGTACAGAGAAATATGGAGAGAAATCAATCCTTAAGCCCTTAGATGACCAACTTTGAGAAACCCTATCTTGTTCTTCCCTTAAGGATTGAGAGAGTTTGAGAGAGTGTTTTTAATTGGTAAGGTTAGAAATAATGGCCCCAAGGTGCTTTATGTATGTGGTGTCTAAGTGGGTAAACGGGAGAATATCCAAAGTGCCCTTTGTTAAAAGATGAAAAATCGTCGACAGTGACTACGGGTCACTATACGACATATAAGGACTCACTATGATTCGTCACCATGAGTTGTAATATAGACAGTAGCTAAGGGACCCCTAACTAGTGACCCTATGAATCACACCACACAACTCATCAAGAGACCCTACGGCTTATAGGATCATAATTATAACCAAGACAGAAATATTTTAGGTACACACTGGTCACCCTATGATTTGCACACCACAACTTATAATGAGTCTTTAAGACTCGTGACCTTTAGTTGCAATCAGGCCAGTAGCATTGGTACCACTCACTATTCAGACAATGATTTAGATCCTATATCTTGTATAGAAACTTTACGACATGTAAGGTGAGTCATAGGTTGGGCAATGAGTTCCAAAACTACAAAATTTGTAGGAACTGAAATTTGGGGTGTTACATTCTTTCCCCTAGGATCATTCATCCTCGAATGATAAGACAGGGCATCCATTAGCACAATTTAACACAGAACACAACCACACTTACCCTTAACAAATACAGAAAGTACAAATATGAGAGAATAAACATACATTAAGCATGATTATCCCAAGAGAAAAATAGGAATTGATATTTATAGTTTATGTCCTCTTTATCTTCCCAAGTAGCTTCATCAACTTTATGATTCCTCCATAGAACCTTCACCAAAGCCACATCTTTGGTCCGCAACTGACGGACTTGTCGATCTATGATTTTAACTAGGACTTTCTCATAAGACAAAGAATCTAAACTACCAACACTTTCCAAAGGAACAACCAAGGAAGGATCACCCACACACTTTTTCAACATCAAAACATGGAAGACCAAATAAATGGAACCAAATATAGAAGGAAAATCCAACTCATAAACCACATCGCCCACTTTTTTTAAGATCAAGTACGAACAAACTAATTGAGGACTAAGTTTTCCCTTCCTTCCAAACCTCATCATTCCCTTCATGGGATATACCTTAAAGAATACCCGATTGCCAATGAAAACTCCAACTCCTTTTGCCTCACATCATCATAGGAATTTTGGCGACTTTGGGCTAGCTTAAGTCTATCCTAAATTACCTTTACCTTTTCCATGGCTTGGTGAACCAAGTATTGTCCAAACAACCTAGTCTTACCAATTCTGAACCACTAATTGGAGACCTACACCTCCTACCATACAAAGTCTTGAAGGGATCCTTTTGAATGATAGAATAATAACTATTATTATATGGAAACTCTATGAGTAGAAAATAGTCAACCTAAATAATACCAAAGTAAGCCATATAAGATATTAGAATATCCTCTAATTCTGGATAGTCCTCTCCACTTATCTATTCGTCTAAGGGTAGAAACCAGTGCTAAGGTTCACATTTGTCCCCAAATCTCTCTTAAAAGAAAGCCAAAAATAAGAAAAAAACTATGTACCTCCATTGAATATAATAGAGATTGGAGCACCATGAAATTTGATGATTTCCTGAATGAAGATCTTAGCATAATCCTCCATAGAAAAATTAGTCCTCATAGCAAAAAATGAGAATACTTGGCCATCCTATCCACAATGACCCAAATCAAATCAAACTGGCTATGAGACCATGGAAGACCAGTAATGAAATCTATATTGATCACTTCCCACTTCCACATAGGCAACTCAATCACTTGAGATAAACCACCAGGACTCAAGTGTTCAACCTTTACTTATTAACACAACATGCACTTAGCCATTAAATTTGCCATATCTCTCTTTATATTATTCCACCAATAAATCTCCTTCAAGTCATGATATATTTTTTATCAAACCAACATAAATAGTGTACCTTAACTCATGAGCCTCAGCCAAAATCCTTTCCCACATCACATCGACATCGAGAAAACATAATGTACCTTGGTACCTCAAGATACCATCACCATCAACCTCGAATACCAAAACTTTCTGCTGACCCACATCATCCTTAATCTACATTAAGATGAGATCCAAAAATTGTTTCTTCTTTACCTCAGTTCCAAGATATAATTTCACCACCTCTTGAACAATAACACCTTCATCCTCTAAATCCAAAAAGACAAACTCAAAGATTAGCCAACCGATGAATATCTTTCACCAATCCTCACTTTTACTTATTAATATAAGACAAGCTCCCCATGGACAATCTACTAAGAGCATTAGAACCAAATTAGCTTTACCTGGATGATAATGTATACTCATATCATAGTCCTTGATCAACTCAAGCCATCTCTTTTTCCTGAGATTCAACTTGTTCTGGGTGAACACATACTATAAACTTTTATGGTCTGAGAATATGTCAACATGAACTTCATTAGGTAATGGAACCAAATATTCAAAGCATATACCACAACCAATAACTCCAAATCATGAGTCGAATAGTTATTCTAATGCACCTTCAACTTAATAGAAGCATACATAACCACCTTTTTATTCGTTATCAACACACAAACTAGTCCGATATGGGATGCATCACAATAAACAACAAAGCAATCAATACCCTCGAGTAGGGTCAAAATAGGAGTAGAAGTTAACTTGTCCTTTAGTTTCTCAAAGCTACCCTCACAAGCATCCTACCATAGAAACTTTTTCTTTTTCTGTGTCAACTTAGTTAATGGAGCAACAATCAAAGAGAAACTTTCCATAAACTTCCAATAATAACTGGATACACCTAAGAAGCTCCAAATATCAGTTTGAGTCATGGTACTTGGACACTTTTAACCACCTCAACTTTCTATGTATCCACCATGATCCCTTTACTAGAAACAACATAACCCCAAAAAGCAATTATGTTTAACCAGATCTCATACTCCACAAACTTATCATACAAATATCGATCCCGAAGGGCATGTGACACTATATAGAGGTGATCGGCATGATCCACCTTGCTCTTAGAATATACTAGGATGTCATCAATGAACACAATAAAGAACAAGTCAAGAAACTAATAGAATACCCAATTTATAAGATCCATAAATGGCATCAATGCATTATCAAAACCAAATAATATCACCAAAATATTTAAATGACCATACCGGGTTTGAAAAGTAGTCATAGGGATATCTATCTAAGGGAACCATCCTTCTTGTGCATGAAGAGAATAAGAGCACCCCACAAAGACAGACTAAGGCTCTACCATGCCAAAACCCTTAACCCATGTCCAAACCACATTTAATTTAGCATCAATAATAATTTAATACACATGATTATAGGAAAATAAGTTTAAGGATAGATTCACATGGCTGAAAGTATAGAGAATTATAGAGAAAAATCAAACCTTGAGCCCTTAGATGACCAACTTGGAGAAATCCCAGCTTGTTCTTGCCTTAGAGATTTGAGAGGTTTGGAGAGAGTATTAATGATTGATAAAGGTTATAAATAATGTCCCAAGGTGGTTTATGTACGTGGAATCTAAGTGGTAAATAGGTAAATGTCCAAACTTCCCTTCATTAAAATCTACAAACTTATCGGTAGTGACTACGAGTCACTATACTACTCATAAGAACTCACTACGACTCGTTATCATGAGTCATAATCTAGATAATAGCTGATGGAACCCTCTATGGTGATCCTACAAATCACACCATACGACTCATTAAGAGACCCTACGACTCATAAGGTCCTAGTCATAACCAGGATAGAAATATTTAGCTTACACACTGGTCACCCTATGATTTGGACACTATCACTTGTAATGAGTCTTTATGACTCATGTCTTTTAATCATAATAAGATCAGTATCATAGGCACCATTCACTGATCAGATAATTTTTTGGCTTTTATAGCTCCTAAGGACATCTTACGACTCGTATGGTGAGTTGCAAGTTGGGGCAGTGAGTTCAAAAAATCATAACTTTTTAGGGACCAAAATCCAAGGTATTGCTAGTTCCTAGAATTTTTTATAATCATGTTGATGGAAGGGATTTATTTGTTTAAGGGTGCTTAATTGTCATGCTTTGGTATTCTTCAATATCAATCAAAGTCTATTCATGTGATTGGCTTAGTAAAATTTAGCCAATATTTGATGATTGTTATTGACAAATTAAGATGTTAATAGGCAAAACATGGGCCTTGATTTTCAAAATAATAAAGGCAAAAGCATTTTCACAAAAGAAATATGTGTCTAAGCTCCCAAGTTGTACTATTTGTAGGCATAGGTAGTTTTGTTTTGTGTGTATTGATTTACTTGAGGATGATCAAGGATTTAAGTTGAGGGTATTTATGAGTCATCAAAATGTGACCCGATTAGCCTAAAAATAGAGAGAAAAAATGTCATTAATTCTAATTTGAAGAGTTTTTAATGTTAATTTGGTTTGATTTTACTATAACGGCTATAAGTGACTAAAATAGAAAAAGGGGGCTAAAAGAGGAAAATGGAATATGGAAGTAAAAATCACATAAAGACATAAAATAGATATTTTGGTGCAGTAGCGAAGTGATTGGTGGATTTCCAATCAAGCATCCCCATTGCTAAATCTACCAAAAAAAGGCCAAGAAAAAAAGAAGCAGAACGGTAACACAAAGAACATATTGGTACATCGCCGACTTAATTGGTGGAACAAGCCTTGCATTACCAAAAGAAGAAGAAGAGAAACCTTAGAGCATGACATGTTGGCAAATCTATGAATCATATATAATTTGGTAATTGCTAACGCGATGAATCATATTTAATTCAATGTATCACTAACCTGTTAAGTGATGGACTCTGCTCACTTGATTTGTTATATGGTGGAAATTTAGTAATTAATGTTCTTAATTTCCTTGATTCTATTTAAACATTTTTGGAAATTGGAAACCTTATCTCTTTTCAATATTGTAATTGCTCAAGCTTGTAATCAAACCCTAATCTTGGGATTTAGTACTTCTATCTCAAATTTAGATTTTTCTTGAAAGTCTTAAGATTTTTTGGCAAATATGGATGAAAAGTTTGGTGCAATTTCTTCTTTTTAACTATGAGTAGCAAAGCTCCCATACTTAAGGTTAAGCATAATTGAGTGTTGATCATGTTTGGGTAGTAATTACTTGCCTTTATGTTAGATTGTGTGTTATGATTTTAGCTAAATCCCTATGATCTAATTTATAGATTGAGGTTGCAAACTTAGTCTATTCTTGGATATTTTTATTGCCTAAAAAGTGTTACAAAAGTAATGAGATTTGGCTAATAAGACTTGATTTATACTCATTTTAGTGGTGGTAATGCTATTGATAGATCACCCACATCGACGATAATTGTTTTTCGATAGTGTAGATATTTGGGTGTTCAAAAGAAACTCTTGTGAGATTTGGTTATGGATTGAAAAATCATTTCCAATATCTAAAATCGGGCCTAATAATAACTAGACATTGAATATTAGGTGTATTTCCACTCACCTATATGTGTAATCATCCTCAAGAAGGCATAACCCCAAGTGCTCTAACTCACTTGATTACAATCCTGTTGCTTTTAGCTTTGAAAACCAATCGCTAGCACTATTATCTTTTCACTAGAAATCATTTAAACACAAAAAAACTTAATTTTACTTTCATGTTTAATTCTAACATTACATGCAAACATAACATTCTTGTACATAGGACCTAAACTCTTGTTGGATAAGAAAATATGTTGACAACGATCGCTATATTTTAATAGTATAATTTTAAGTGTTATCAGTTACCTTCAGCACACACTAATCTTTGTAATTTTCCAAACATGATGATATTAAAGGTCTATCATTCTCCATTCATTAGTCTTATACGATCATAATGTTTTTTACTTATTACCTTTCTTTGTATTTAGGGACTAAATTTGATCTGACTTCTATTTTGATATGTAGGCAGCCGATTAATGTGTTTGGTGTCAATAAAATCAACATTCCTTTTTCCTCTATATTCAAATAACGTTATCTTTGGACAAGACTCTATTCAACATATATAAGATATTTTGACCCATTACATGACTTCAAATAAAAATTGCAGATTCAAAGTCGAACCACGATGTTCAAACATAGGACAATCATTTCTTTTAAATTAATATTTTTCTTTGAGTGAAGAAGGAATATAAAATTTTATAAGTAGAAAATAGGAAAAACACTACAACATTTTAGTCCTATTGTCACTCTTGTAAAGTTTGGCCTAAAATAGCAAAAGTTGTGGCCTTTTATCAAAGACTACACTTTCGGACTTTAGGCAACACTTTTGGGAGGGGGGGTAGCCTAAAGAGGCGTAACCTTTGATCAAAGGCCACACTTTTCAAGTGTTGCCATATTAACTACATTTAAAAAGCATGGCCATTAAGGTATAAAGGCCACGCTTTGTAGCTTGTCATTTGCAACACTTTTATTTGATAAAACTACACTTACAAGTGTTGCCTTTATTTTGTTATTGGGCACGCTTTACAAGCGCAGCCTTTTGTAGCACCTCTATAACAACACTTAAAAATGTTGTCTTGGTTTTACTATTGGGCACGCTTCACAAGCGTAGCCATTTGTAGCACCTCTATAACAACACTTAAAAAACGTGGTCTTTACTTTCTTAAGGCCACACTTTTGAAGTGTAGCCATTGATACCTTCTCTAAAGCAACATTTATAAAGTATTGCCTTTTCTAATTTTCACATACACATCTAACTAAGTTGCACAATCTATATCCTTGATCCCAATGACCACACGTTTAAAACATAACATTCTTGTCTAGTTTATACGATTAATAGTTACTACAAATTTTGATTGAAAAATACAATTATATTCCCATACATCCACAAGTCATATTATACATGATTATTCTATTTAGATTGTCTCAAAATACTATATTAGATAAAAATAACTCAAAAATAATAGTACACGTAAATTTTCATCATGTTCCCTTTGAGAAATTGACTGACTCCATGCTTAATCTGGGCTTTGCAACGTCGTTGATCACAATATATATTATTATTCATATCCTTGCTAATTAGTGAGTTGAACTATGATTTCTCTAGTTGAATAACATACTATGATGTTGTATATAACACAAATAGATATGCCTAATGTTTCCTTTAAAAACCACCTTACCTACATTTCAGAAGAAAATAACTATAATTAAGTAAAGAGAATGGGCAAATGAACCAGGAAAGAAAAATTACTATATTTGAAAAGAAAATGTGATCTGGAAAGAAAAATGCCAAGTGTACTCCTATAAATTAGGGTCTGGGGAGGGAAGAGTAAATGCAGACCTTACCCCAACCCTCAAAGGTAGAGAGGTTATTTTTGATAGACCCTCGTCTTAAGGAAACAATATGATAAGGCAAAAATGATGATAAAAAAGAGAATGGAGGGATGGGGAATTTAAAACTTAGGAAAGAATTCTAAAACTGAAGGAATAATACCTTAGGAGGGGAATAAGGTGGCTCATTCAATTTATCAATACCAACTTGAGTACTGGCATCTGTAATAAATCTGTTGTTGTTTACTCAGAGGAAAGAGGGTCTAACTTAAACTACGGGCCCTGCACCCTACATCACAGTAAGAAAACCTCACCTCATCACTGTAATTCAACAATCTCAAGTCTTAGTTCAAAGAATACTAACCACATGGAACATAGGTTTGTGTTTTCATCATTCATAACATTCAAACCTAATCATTACTACAACCACTACATGGATCTCCCTACTAAGACTAGCAATTTCAATCACTCTCAAAACTATTTCTGCCATATTTCTCCATCGTAGCTATTTCACATAACAAAAGTTCATCTCCTTCTTTTCCCTTCAGCTATAACCTTAGCTCGACAACCACATCAAAATCTTTACCTTCAAGAACATATACTCCCCTACCTAACACACTTCTAAGCTTCCACAACCACCATCATACTAGCATACAGAGGGTCATTAAAGAACTTGAGCAAGCGCATCATAAAAGAGAGTAACAATATTCGGTTATAACATATACTGATTTCCATACTCAAGGTGGGACATGAGTTGAAGATACGGTACAAGTACAGAGTATTTCATATATCAAGTATTTGGATCACAAGTGAAGAGTCATTTAGGCACAATTTAAACATAGCACGAGTTCTTAGGACAACCATGGTGAGAAACATGAGAGCTTACATCATGAGTCTTATAACATGAGTGTGGAGTTCATGAAGTTGACGATTTTGGAAAGGATTTCTACTTGGAGCTATCGCTTCCCATTTTTAGAACTGAATTAATCATGAGTTCACACAACTTCATTATTTTGGCTAATCTCGACATAAAATGAATCGTCAACATACGAAAAACATAGTTTTTTAGAACTAATTATGATTTGGGACACAAATTTATCAGTCATGAGCAACGTCACATAGAGCTTGGATGCTTAGAATATTGGATCACTAAGGGACATTATTTCTTCTAGTTTGGAAGTCAGGACATGTCATGAATTACACCGAGTGCTCAAATCTTAAACATAGGCAGGACTTGGATACATAACGTAAGGCATTAGCAGAGTGACCTCTTAGATTAAAGCAGGAGGAATATGCTTGAATAGGAGTAGGTTCATCATGACTCTTCCTCAACTCTCCACAATGAGAAAATTTCAGAAACTAACTTAATTCCTCATCTCCCCCTTAGATCAAAGTCACAACTCTCAACGTAAAAGAGATATCACCATATACTTAAACTCTAACTCTTCCTAATGATCTATACCCCGAAGGCCTTGCTTTTCTATATATGTTACTCTTAACTTTCGCTAACCATTATAGCCATCGCTCTACAATCCCCACTCCCATAAGTGTACACATTCACATTCCTCATCACCAAGGGATATCAATAAGTACATGAATACAACTGCCCTCAATAATTTAACATAAAGGCACTAAATTCCTTTTGGGACATCCCTCCCTTAGGGATACTAATCAACTTTCTCTAGCCCCAAAGTTATCAACTCATGACTAACATCATTATGGGCATGGACATCCCCGCTTCTAAACACTTAACACTCTATCTTCAACTACTTAGAATACTCGCATTACACCTCTAATCACATAAATTACAACTTCACAAACTTTGTAAAACCATACCCAAGACTCATATTGCCTACCAATATTTCCTCAATTCAACTCTAACGAATACCATACAACAACTCACCAGACTCCTCCATACTACAATTTAGAACACAACCCAGGTATGTAAAACATATATACATATAAAACCTAAACTTACCCTTTCTAAGTAGTCTCTAAAGTTATTGATTTTGAAGAACGTTACTCTTAACTTTTGATAACCTCTACTGTCATCAACCTACAACATGCAGTCTCATGAGCATACACTTTCTCTCTTCTTATCACATAAAACTCCGCTCTCCACTTCTTAACCTTCTAACATATGATTGTTAATCCCATAATTCATATCATAAAATCTTACCTAACGTCATACTACCGGGGGAAAACTTATTCTTATATACTTACGCCCTTATCCACTTAATGACTCACCCATAATTTATCATTTTAACACTCGTTCTCATATACACATATACCTCACAATTACCACTTAAACCATTTATCAATTATCAACCTAGGCTCTTTCACAAATCACTTTAAGCCTACTAATTCATCCCCGTAAAACATATTTCATTAATCTTAAGCTACTATTCTTACCACCATATTCTACATCTAGAATCCAACCCTATAGTCTAACATCAATCATCTACCACTAATAAAGCAAAGTATGCAACATAATGTACCAGTCCATCAAATTAGTAAAATAACTCCAAATACTTATTTCATTTAACTACTACCTACAGTCACAATACCCTCCATGACATCACTATTATAGCTTAAAATCCACTTCATACCTTCTCACATGAATTACTAGCTTACAACCACTAAAGGAAAGAAGGTCAAGGGTTAAAGTCATATAATAGACATGGTCAACCTTAATCTTATATAATAACCCACCTTACATATAATTCTCACTTGGAAGTTATAGAATAAGACATCAAGAAACACTAGCCAACCAAAATCTCATAACAACAGTATTCGGCAAAAATCATAAGGCTTATCTTATTTACAATCCATTAACACATCCTCTTCCTACACATCATTAGTATTTACCAATCTATACACTTAAGCTTCTTTCATAGCTCTAAGTTTTAGCTAAACTCCCTCTTGCAACCTCAGGGAACCCTAAATTAACAACACTCATCCATTAAGTACTTTTACCAATAACCTATACTTTTCTAGCACAACAAACACCATCAATAACTCTTTTTATACTTCAAGCAAACAATAATTTACCTTAAACAATAAATCCTTCTCCACCTTCTACTAACCTAACACATAAGGATATATCACTTTATTACTGACTCCATCATATGCAAAAAAAAAAGAATCGGCTACATATATTCAATAAATTTCCCTTACCACTTTTCTTGTCACTACACCTCTAAACCCCTAGTTCCAACCAACACAAGAACAACAAGATGAAATACAAGTTGCTAGTAAATCAAAGTAGGCCTCACATGGCTTCACTAGACTTGATTTTTGTGTTTTGAACCAGAAAATGAAATAAATAACAAAGCAACTATGCTAGTGAATCAAAAGAGCCCCACACGGCTTTACTAGACTTTTAGTTTCAACAACCCAATGATAACAAGATCACAAGAGATGGAAATTTAACACACAATATTCAATAACCTAAGAATATACATCTTACTATTGTCTTAACTAAATGCCTTATAAGAATGAGGACACAAATTTAAACTTAGGGGACTTACGACACACTAGGAAGCTCCTCTTAAGCCCTTTGTATGACTTCAAAAATTTTTACTAGTAAATTTGAGAGCATTATCTGGGAACACCAGAGAAAGGGAAGAATTAGGATAACTATTTTTTCATATGAGCGACACCATAGCATAAATTAGAGTATGAAATAGGAATATTCTGACTCCATAGCACGAACTAGAATATCAAGAAAAAGAGATATTGCTAAACATCATGTAGCCTCCTACTAATAAGTGTGGTGTACTACACACCCATAAATAAGACTCTACCAAATGCAATTTTACAGAAACCCTGGGACCATGAACCATGCTTTGATACCAAGTTTGTCACTACCCGAATTAAGGCCCTATCCGTGATGAGCGATCCAAACCATAAAGGCCCAGATGCCTATCTAACTTGTAATGACATACACCATTCATATACAGAAAAGAACTATGGAAATATAATTGAGTATAGGATCATATTTATGCTTTGAATCAACAAAATGTTAAAAACTATAATTCAACAACATCTAAAATAACATCTGACTCCATCTATGAAACTTTTACTATATATGAAATAAGGATGTCTGAAAACTTAGACAAGGCCCACCAGTAGACCAAAACCATAAATAAATGTTTGAAATTGAAACAGGCCTTCTAATACATAGAAGGCTCACCAACTAAACTTTGTACTTCTGTCTGGAAAGATTTACTTCTTATCCAGACCGCTAGATTGAACCTCAAACCCTGAGAGGTAGGGGGTCAATACAGTTGTATTGGTACATAGAGCAAACCCAAAATAATATTTGATATTCAACATATATGAGAGCAATTTGAAACTGGTTCATAAATATGTCACATAGTAAACATCACATGGGCATGGTTAAAAGACTTTATAAAACCAACTAACTCTTTGTTTTACTTCTGCGCTAGGTAGTATACCCTACAATTCTGCAATTCCATAGGCTATATGGAATCTTCCCTTAACTCAGCAGCCAATCCCCTAACCCAAGTTTACCGCAAAGGTTGGAGTCTCTGAATCTCTACTACGCCACAGGCTGTCACCAGCGTACAAAAGTAACATACCCGTATCGGTAAAACACGATTTCAGGCTATGAGTCAATTGACTCGTACCCTCTTTAAGTAACCACCTAACCCTATTCAAGCCCATTTATAATTATTTACAACACACAATCTTTGAAAATCAAACTCTGAAGACTCTAGTTCTGTTATGGTATATATTTGCATGGATCGTCATACCATTGACTTGAAAGTCACATTCTCTAAGCCATTTATAGTAAATTATGTCTCTATTCTCAAATTATAGAATTTAGGACCACCATATCAACAATTCTTTTAAAAAAACTCATTCTTTAAAAATCATGTGAAACTATGCAAGCAATTCTCTTTATCAACTATTCAATAAACAAAGGTGGTCATGTCAAAATTCATAATTTTATGCATTTCTTTCTCTTTAACACAAAACATAGATATCTTAAGAATCACCCTCTCATCATCTCTAAATCATGTTCAAATACTATGACATTGAGAAAACTACTTTCACATCATAAAACATGCATTTGAGCTCTTTTCCGACAAAACAATAAACTTTAATTCAATACACGAGAGGGGATTCATAATTTTTGCTCTCAAACAATCTCAAATCTCAATTTTCATACATATACATATACATGTAAATCAATTAAGGGGAAAAGACCACAAGGCCAAATGATAGTAACATTGAAAATTCAGAATACATAATTTAAATACAGATTCCAAAACCCCTTTAAAATTCATGCTTCCTAGTCTTTAAATCATGCTGTAATCTTTACAAGCCCATGTAGTTTTTAGGATAAACCCCACGTACCTTAGACTATAAGAGTTGAAATATGGAACCTAGATCTTTATAGATCGAACCATGATCTTGACCCTTTTCTTTGAGTCTTGAACTTAAGATCTTGATTCTTGATCTTAAGGGAAAGGATTTAGGGTTTTAATTTGAGAGGAAAAATTTAATTATGGAGTATATTCTACTTTTGGGGAATGAATCTTATGTTATGGACAGACCTTGGGTGAGGTAAAGGTCCAAATAACCCTTAAAAATGCAAAAATAGAACCTGAAAATTAGGTGCATGCGTTGTACGCTAATTGCATGCACCTACTACCTATTTCACAAAAATAGATGTAACTTTTCTCTCGGGTATCGAATTTTGGAGAAATTGGTATTGTTGGAAAGATACTTCGAAGTACTTTTATTTGATATATAGTTGTCCCTATAATTCGATATATACAATAATTTATGGTCGATGGAAGTTGACCCAAGTTTAAACATCCACTGAAACTTAATTGCTAGAAATATTTTCAACTCGTCTTAGAGTTAGGGGATTTTTATGACCTCAATTCATATTCAAAGTTATTCCCATACTATAGGATTGATAACCACACATATATTGATAAGAAATTACCTAGTTTGGGTATATACGCGTAGGAACAACGGTCTAGATTCTAGCCCAAAAGTATGGGGTGTTACAAAGAGTCTCTAAGTCATTCTCCAGATGTTTAGTCTAATTTAAAACATCAGTTGCCATATTTTTTATTACATAAATAAGATTAGAGATTGACAAATCCTGTAAGTATTACGAGAGAAAGAGGTGAAGATAATGGAATAAAATTAGAGACCAAGAGAGCAGGAAAGTATCACATAAAATATCAAAAGTTAGTCATAGTGTCTTTCCCTTTACCCTCTAGCTTTTATTTTCTTACTTCTTTCTGGAATGATTCTTGTATAAGATAAGCCTGACTCATTTGATATAATACGTACAAAAATAAGCATATCACTCTCTCAACCCCAACTTAGAAGCATTATCAAATCAAATCCAATTTTCTTAAAGTTAAACCCTTTCTGCTTTTGAGAAAAAGAAATTGTTGAACCCTGATCCTTAAAGAAATGGATTGTCAAAGCTTATATTTAGCAGACCAATATCATCTACAAGTATTAACACTAGAATAGACCATAACTAGATTAAATATTCCACAGTTAAAACAAATAGGAAAGGAACTTGAAGAATGTTCTATTTGTAACCCAAATAAAAGGGCTATAAGAAACACTTACATTTGGCATACATGCACTTATCTAGTAATGCTGCAAGTATCATAAAGTCTAATCCACCAGAAAAGAGCATGGCAACTCGGCAACAAGAGTATTGATTTATTTGTGTTATCAACTGAAGTGGCCTACACATTACCCAAGAATTATGTTAATTTACAAAGCTAATATAGCAGCTTATGCTTTTTATTTTCCATTAAAGGACTTCTAAGATTAATACATGTATGAACAAGTGGGAGTCGAATGTTATTTCTAACCATTGGATGGAGATAGAAAAAAAATCAGTTTTAGACCTGGTGTATTTAATACAGTGCATCACATTATTGACACTTGTAAAACAATAAATACCCTGTGCGGTAATCATATAAAGCAGTCTGTCGAAGCTGTAAAAAAATTAAAAAAAATTAAAAAAAACTACATTCAATTTAGACCCTGATAGAATGTTCAATCACAATTACTACATTCACCAAACATAAAATAAATGGTATTAGTAGCATAGATATGTGATATTTACCTAACTTATGTTCCATCAGAGTGAAAGAAGTTAAAGGTGATTCCTCTTTCCTGTAATAAACCTTTTGGCGTGCAGCACTTAAGTCCTCAGGTTTTTGTTGGATAGAGATTCTCTCATAAGTGATTATCTCCTTAAGCTTTAGATCTATCTAGTTATGCTTCAAAACTTTACCAATAAAATCTTCATCCGTTCCTAAAGCACCAATAGACAAACTATATACAATGCATGAAAGTTCTTCCCAAGAGTCTGTTTTGGCTATTTGGCCTCCATCTTCAAAATCTGCAAGATCAAAGCTACAATGAGTTAAAATATTCCACTCATTCACAAAGGAAGGATAGAGGAAATATAAACTACACTACCAATCGCTACCAACTAATAGACAGCTCAAAAGCTTAAAATAAATAATTTTTGATTGAGAGAGTTGAATTTTAATAACATTTCCATGAAGAACAAACTTCACAGAGGATGGCTAAATCACCAAAATGTTTATCTCAAAATGATATGTTTTTTCCTGTACATGCTCAATCATCACGATTGCTAATTTAATGTAGTTGTTACTATAAACGATAATTACAACCTACTGCTTATGTTTGCTTTAAAATAAGTTGAAGCTTCTCCAAGAAATCTTTGTTATGTTAAAAAAAATCAATAAGAGAGTAGGATGATGAAGAAGTGTTAACAAAACTTTCATTTAAAGAGCCAAGTGGTGATACAGAAGATAACAGAAACCAAGGGTCCTCCTTTGTGGGCTATTAAACAAGAAGGCCTTGCCTTCCAAATGCATCTCGACCAAAGTAGCTGCATAAACCGAAGGATAAGCAGCACAATGAAATATGACTAAAATATTCTATCTAAGTTTATGTCCCTTATCTTTGCAAGGGAAATAATCTTGGATAAAATATTACAACCTGTAGAATATTGCAACTTGTTATTCCTATGTCTTAATATCACCAAAATCGTTTTCACAACTTAGAGGGAAAAAGGATGTGAAAAGGACACATAAGGTCTACATCCTAAGGTTACAAAATTTTCTTAGGCAATTAATAACCTAAGCTATTTACTAGAGAATGATTTTGCCTAACTTACTTGTAAGTCACACAGTGAAAGAAATAGATAACAATGGACTAAGAATTAGCCTCTCCAACTGATCATTATACCTTCTCCTAAACATGCTGCCTGTTTCTCTAGCCTCCTTTTCTCAAACTTTCAGAGCATCAATTACTGTATAGGAGTTAAAGACTCCAGCACTACAGGTTTTGAACCTTAGAGAAAAAAAGGAATATTTATGTACTCAACAATCATGCTAAACCTTTCCAGAATATTTTGGTTCATCATTCAAATTTATAATAAAGTATAAATTAAAATATTCATTGTTACTTCCAAGAAAAATAAAAAAGATAAGGATAAAACATTGAAAAAAATCCACAAATGGCCCAAGTGATCCGTAAACTAGTGACTTGATTTCAGTCCAACAAGTTGATTAGAAGCTCACTATTCCTATTGTGCCTCAGAAAGTAAATATAAACACGTAGAACTATGACAATATCCTCTAAAGCACAGGCAAAAAAAAGATCATGATGTTTTATAACAGCTCCATCAGGGTGACAAACATTCAGTAACTAAAATCAATGATGTATTTTGAGCAAGCAACTACAAGTCTACTATTAAAGGGAAGCCCGGTGCACTAAAGCTCTCACTATGTGCAAAGCCTGTAGGGTCAAACCACAAGGGTATATCGTACGCAACCTTTCTTTACATTGCAAGAGGCTGTTTCTAAGACTTGAATCTGTGACCTCCTAGTCACATGGTAGAAACTTTACCAGTTACTCCAAGGCTCCTCTTCAAATGTAGGTCTCCATTTTATTACAAAAATTATAAGTCTCTTCCCAATCATCAGTAACTCAATTCACTTTAATCTTCATTGATACTTGAGACAAAGACAGAATGTTCCGAGCATCATAAAGAGGAAAACCTAAATATAAATTCAATGCAAAAGCAAATACAGTAGGACATAATGGAGAACCCATCCAGGTTGGGGTGGAATTTTAGATGTGCAAGCAGAGAGTGGAACAAAGGCATCCCTATCAGGCGAAAGTGCCACCAACACTCTTCCTCAGCCGCAAGTGAATCATGATCATCCAACGTCTTACCTATCCTACCCTTGGGCTAACACTTACTTTGGAAGGCTCGTAGCAACCCTCGGTGATTTGGTCAACTAGTACTTAATGAATGAAGTAATTCTTCTAATTAGTACCATATAAAAATCATTTTAAAGAAATGTTATTTACAAGAATACAAAAACATTGACTAATTTCTTTCTATTTGTGCTAGCCTAGGCAGGCAGAGTTACCTGATAATTATTGGTGGGAAGTGACACGTATCCTAAGGAATCAGTGAAGATGTGCAAAATCTGGGCAATACACCAAGTTTATCCAAAAAATATCATTTAAAGAATGTCAGTGTATATAATCCTTTCAATTTTCATCCATAAAAGAACTACATCTGTACTTTCTGTAAAATTTGACAAAAAAAGAAGACAGTAAATTAAAAGCATTTCATAAGTAGAACCATTTAGTAAAGCAATTAAAAGAATGAAAAGGGAAAAGAAATAAATTCTTAACACAATTTAACAAATTATGCGTATTTTCCTTGATATATTCAACATTTTTGTAGCACTCAAACTTCTAATCAGACAGAAAGATTTTTTAATTAAACGCTAAATACATGCGGCATGATTTATGTAATAGCCGCTTACCGCCGAAAAAAGTTTGTCGGAGTTCTTCAGGATGGAGAAAAAGAAATTGGAAATTTGTAAAATTGAAAGAAATATTGAGAACCCTAGTTGTGCCGCAGTTCTTCAAGTTGAGGAAAATTAAAAATATTCGCTTTTGGGTAGCAATAAGTTGAAGGGAATACAATATTTTAGTGTTAAAAATATTGGAGGGAATATGATATTTTGATATAAAATTTATAAGACAACACTTATAAAATATTATTTTAAAATAATAAAAATATCTACATTATAAAAGTGTAACCAAATTTATAAAAAAGTATTGCTAATTATATAATGATATGGCAACACTTATAAAGTGTAGCATATAGCATTAAAGACCATGTTTCACAAGTATTGTCAAAAAAATTATGGCTTAAAGATAAACTGTAATACCCCGTTCTTCTACCTTGCTTAAATTCATCCTGAAGATGTCAAAGACATACTTTAAAGATGAATCCACTTTTATACATGAGATATTTTCAAGATTGTCACTCTTTTCATGTGGGAAATTCAATAAGGTTTCCATCAATATAAGGTTTGCCTAAATCAGATAACCGAATAAGAAGTTATGACTATTTCAAGTTTCAGTTGTAAAACACGTCATCTCAGTGGCGCGTCGCGCCATAAGCCAAAATAACATTCGTCAATTTCCAGTAAGACTCCACAATTTCACCACATCTCGGAGGGCTCCTAAATCCCAATTGTCAATTCCAGTGAAGCTTTGCAATGTCCCCGCGTCGCACCGTCGTCCAATTTCCCAGTTGTCAAATTCCAGTGACGTAGCGCGATAGTGCCACGTTGCTCCAGGGGTCCAGGTCGGGAAATTTTTATAAGAATCAAAAGACACGTCTAGGGTTAAATGGGTCTTTTTCAATGATTTTAGTTCAGACTTAAACATGAAATTTAACCCTACATGACCTAAGGATATCAATACTCACTCTATTTTTTCCCAAATTGAGTTGCTCTCTCTCAAGCCAAGAAACCCTAGCTCTCAAGAATCAAGGTAAATCTAAATAAATTTATCTAAGGACTTCAAGAACCTTCAAGGTTTCCTTTCTAAGGTATGGATAGTGTTCATTCATGGACTTATTTTGTCCATGAAACACAAGAATCTCTTTGAGACTTATTTTGTCCATGAAACACATGAATCTCTTTTCAAAGTTCAAGTAAATAGATTTTTATGAAATCCATGTTGGGTTTGCTTTTGTTCATGTTGATAATGACCAATTGAATTTTAATCCATGTTTGGTGATAAATTTTAAGTGGAATTAATTATTATAGGTGTATATTTATGTGAACCCATGATTAAACCCTGGAATGGTGAAATTACAACTGAATCATGATGTTTACTTATTGCGTAATGTTGTCTACATATACTATGCTTACTATGTGTTTGCTTAAATGCCTATGGAAAGGAAAAGTGCCATACTAGTATGATAATATAAAATCCCCATTCATATATAAGTTCATGCATGTCAAGTGTTTGATGAAATGTCTTAGCCAATGGATTATGGATATGTGTATAGCCATTGTTGTGCTTTCGGATTTATGCCATGAATTACTTTTATGATATTGAGTCCTGGGGGTATTTAATACCCAACAATTTAGCTGTGTGCCAAGAGCCAGTGTCATGTTTTCACGATATCCTCAGAAAAGCCATGTTTAGTAGAATTCAATCAGTCATGTGACTCAGGAAAACTTAGTAAACTCAGTAATCCCAGTAATCTTAGAAGGCTCAGTACGTCAGTAATCTCGGTAGTATTCCGTCAGTCAAAGGAACTCAATGAACCCATTCCAGTTCAGGAAAATACTATTACACATCCATTTGAACCCTTTGCATTCAACCTACCTCACCTGTATACCAGTACATTCAAATGTACTGACACATTTATGCTATGGTGTTTTATACTATAGGTTCAGAAGCATGAGCTCCAGAGTATCAGTAGCATTCCAGTTTCAGCAGTCAGAGTTAGCAGTGAGTCCTCATCCTTCGAGGACATGATCATTACTTTATTTCTTCATTACTTAGTTTATTTTAGTAGTTGGAGTTAGTTGGGGACATATCCCATCAAATCTTTTCCAGACAATTTAGAGGCTTTCAGACTACAGTGTTTTTAGAATAGATGTTTTTAGACATTATTTCAGTTTTGGTATTATCGTACCACATCAGTCAGATATGGTTTTATCAGATGTTTATCAGTTTTGAACCTTATGGCATATTTCAGCGTATTATTTCCGCATTTATGTAGTATTTAGGTACAGATATCAGTCATGGGTTAGCTTGTGGTCCTTTGGGGTCATGAGCACCGTATAGCGTTCTGTGTACCAAATTCTGGGCGTTACATAAACTTTAAGGCTATAGTTTAAAAACGTGCCCAAAATTAGTTTAATCAACACTTTACAAGTGTTGTCCAGATTTAGTGTGGCCTTAGGTCAAAAATGTTGTAGTGAACATTTTTTAGGTTTCCTCAAATATTCAACAAGCATGAAAAATATTGATTCACCAGAAACTGCAAAACATGTTCAAAATGGGGTAAAACACTTTTGAGGGGTCCTAAAAGACTTCATCATCATGGAGTGCAAGATAATGACAAGGAGTTACAGACAAGCAAAGGACACTAGGTTTTGTTCGGCCTCCAATAGGATATATCGGTTTCATCCATCCTATAATAGGATAAATCGAGTTCGTCCACCCTAAAATAAGTTATATTGGGTTCGTCCATCCTAAAATAGGATATACCATTTTTGTCGATCCTAAAATAGGATATACCATTTTCGTCCATCCTAAAATAGTATATACAGAGTTCATCGCTCTAAAATAGAATATATCAGGATCATCTATTTTAAAATAAAAATTTGGATTATTTACCCTAATATAAGGACAATTGGTTGTAACTCAATGACACATGCATTTGAACCCTTTGCATTCAGCCTACCTCACCTGCATACCAGTACATTCAAACATACTGACACATTTATGCTATGGTGTTTTATACTATAGGTTCAGAAGCACTAGCTCCAGAGTATCAGTAGCATTCCAGTTTCAGCAGTTCGAGTTAGTAGTGAGTCCTTATCCTTCGAGGACATGATCATTACTTTATTTCTTCATTACTTAGTTTATTTTATTAGTTGGAGTTAGTTAGGGACATATCTTATCAAATCCTTTTTCAGACAGTTTAGAGGCTTTCAGAATAGATGTTTTCAGACATTGTTTCAGTTTTGGTATTGTTGTACCATATCATTCAGATATGGTTTTATCAGATGTTTATCAGTTTTGAACCTTATGGCATGTTTCAGCCTACTATTTCCACATTTATGTAGTATTTAGGTACAAATATCAGTCATGGGTTAGCTTGTGGTCCTTCAGGGTTATGAGCACCGTATAGCATTCTGTGTACCAAATTTTGGGTGTTACATAAACTTTAAAGCTATAGTTTGAAAGCGTGCCCAAAATTAGTTTAAGCAACACTTTACAAGTGTTGTCTAGATTTAGTGTGGCCTTAGGTCAAAAATGTTGTAGTGAAATTTTTTTAGGTTTCCTCAAATATTCAACAAGCATGAAAAATATCGATTCACCAGAAAGTGCAAAACATGTTCAAAATGGGGTAAAAAACTTTTGAGGGGTCCTAAAAGACTTCATCATCATGGAGTTCAAGATAATGACAAGGCGTTACAGACATGCAAAGGACACTAGGGTTTGTTCGCCCTCCAATAGGATATATCAGTTTTATCCATCCTCTAATAGGATATATCGAGTTCTTCTACCCTAAAATAAGTTATATTGGGTTCATCCATTCTAAAATAGGATATACCATTTTCGTCTATCCTAAAATAGGATATACAGAGTTCATCGCTCTAAAATAGAATATATCGGGATCATCTATTTTAAAATAAAAAATTGGGATTGTTTGCCCTAATATATGGACAATTGGTTTTTCTAGTATATAGTTAACGTGATCACATTATCCTTAAAAGTCAAAACTGGGTTATGTTTTTGAGGTTCCTCAAAAATTGTGGACAACAAGCGCAACGTCAAATAAATATGCTTCTTTTTTCCTCTTATCATTATTGTTATAAATTTCTACTACTTTTCATAGCATGATGTAATAATACTTCTTAATATTTATTAGTTAACCATTTTATCTAGTTATGTTGGAAGCTACAAGTATTGAATCCCCCCCAAAAAAAAATAAAGATGACTAAAGATTCTCTCTTCCATTTTTGAAACATAATTTTGTATCCCTATATCTTGTAATTGGACCTAAAATCTATTTATACTGCTTCCCACATTACTCATACTCTAATCTTGTCAACTTTTTGCTATCCTCACACACATTCCACATTCTGCAATTTTCGTTACGAGTCTTATTTCTTCTTAAATGTAGGACTATACACAATTTGATTCTAGTAAAATTCAAGATATGTAGGCAACTTAAATTTGAATCTTGATCACAACTCTATATCTTTCTTTTGATTCCAAAAATACTCATTCCTCCAAACGGACGAAATTGGCTACTCCATTAATATTGTTTACCCGAAAATTCATTCATCATTCCCATGCAAAAAAGGGGCAATTGTTGACACCCAATTTTGTCCCTTTTTTTTATTATTATTTTACCCATTTGAGCATCTGTTTTGTTCACGAGGCTGAAAATGTTATTTTACATATTTTTATAAGAATTTGAGCTATTAAATATCATCCACATTATTTTAGTATCATATTGTGATTATTATGTTATTATTCACTTTAAAATGTATATTATTTTCAACATAAATGTATCTATTTTATTATTCTAAATACTTGATCAAATATTAAAATTTACTATTTATTTTATGAGAAAAGTCATCATTTTCACCCTAAACTATCACAAAAAAGTGAATCTATTCACTCCCCACGACACCCATGCCCAGGAGCATTTCTTACCCTCATAAGAATCACTTCTGATCTTTTAAAACTAAAAAATAAAAGTTAAGAACATTAGAATTTTAATAAATTAAGTCCCTCAATGGATATATTGACCAAAAACCTCCATTTAAGCCAATTTGGGGTTACCAAACTCAAGAACCCTAATTTCTAAATTGGTCACCGAAAATCAAAATTCAAGATCATTTTTTGAAGAATTGGTAACTAAATATTTTTAATCATTTGATTTCTTACTATATTGCGAGAAAATATTGTTCTTTTGTCTTAATTTTGTTCAAATTTTGATAATTGTTTCTTCCCTCAAGTATTTTTTCAACCTCACTTTAAGCTCTTTTTGTATTGTTTTTCTTAATCAAAGTACTTTAACAACTAAGATAAGCTTGCATAGACTTTGTAAGTAAGAATAAGATCATGAGTTGGAAGAGGTTCGATGCAAACATGGACATCTGTTACTTTTGATGACTTCATGGACCTCAAGAAATCTCGATAGAAGAAGATTTTGGAGTTATCTTTACTGTGGGGTAAGTGAATTTTATTCAAATATTGATCTTGAATAATGTATACAAATCTAATTGCCTTTATTTTATAATTCTTGATCATGCAATTTCTGGATTTGGAAGGATGACTATATTGACCCAAGATCCAAATTTTTTATCCCTAAACTGTTGCAAAGAATTGGGGAGCTTGAGAAAATAGTTTAATCTTCTACAAAATGTGCAATTTATGAGCAAAAAATAGTTGATGACAAGACTACTAGGACAACTAAATCTCTGGAGAGTTAAATAGACATGAGCAAAATAGAGTTACAGCTGGATAATTTTCTAGATGATTTGAAGATGATGATGGCAAATAAGAAGAAATGGAAGATCAAGTTGGCTACGTCCAAGAAAAGAGAGAAACAACTTTGGACTACTCTTATTTGTATATGTATTTTTGGTGTTAGTGTTCTATTTCAATTCATGTATTTGAAAGGAAATCCAAGAAGGCTTCCATAAACTATTAATATACTTGTTTTGCTATGTTTTAAGGGGTTGAAATTGTTAGCTTTGTAATGAACCTTGACATTTTTGTGTAATGAAATGGTAAGGTTGGCTTAGCTTGATTTCTATGATTTTTTGTGGTACATATACTGGAAATTTGTATACAACATCAAAAAACGAAGGCACAAAGAACCAAACAAACATTAAGAAATACCGTCACAGCTACATAAGTACAACCACACATAACCAACCAAACATAAATAAATGTAATCACAACTGCATAAGCACAAACACATATCTCATCACAAATAAAAGGGACACTCACAGCTTCTTAATCATTAATAAAAAATGAGTGCATTTATATGTTGTTGCCAAATACATTTACAAAAAATTACAAATGCCAAAAATATCAGTCATAAAATGCAATCAAGCTACCGAAATCATAAGCAGTAAATTGGTCTTAAAAGTAGACACAACTGCCAACATAAGTGAACTACCAAAATATATTCTTCAATCCAATCACAACTGCCAACATTTATACAAAACTAACACACTACACAAACAACTTGTAGAGATTGAACATTAGATCTTTCATGACTCAAGTATGAAGCCTTGGACCTTGTCTCCATTTGTTTTTTTTCTCTAATTTCTTGCAGTTTTTAGGAGGTCATAGCTTTTTTTCCTCTCTATTTCACACCAATTTTTGGTGTCTATCAAAGATTTCAGTCACAAAGCTAAAGACTTAGCACTTTTAAATCATTCACTAAGCATTCCAGGCTACTCAAATGAAGGGAGTATTAATATTTATAGGAATTGTAGTAAATAAAAGGTGTTAGCATTTAAATAGTAAATGAAATTTAAGTAATAAACTTATATTAAGAATTGTGCATCCACTTTATGTGTGAAGTACTCATATTCCAACCATTCTTACTCTACTAATGTCAGCATCTTAAATATAAAAAAGGAAAATATTAAGCAGAAGATATGCATAACTAGTTTAAAATACCCATATTAAGCAAAATACATTTTTTGTAGAACCCTCTAGTCTACCTCTTCCTCTTCAAGTTTCACCCCTCCTTTTTTCAACAGTAGGTGCTACAATAAGTGGTGAACTTGGAATTGCACTTGGGACTACACTAGTTGATGAACTTGGGCCGAGATTTGCAATAGTACCAGCAGCAGGTGCACCTCTTGGACATTTTCTTTTATTGTGATCCTTGTTATTGCAAGTGTTGCATGACATCTAAATCCCTCTCTTAGATAGCTTTCTAATTTTATTTTTGGTTTCACATTCTTCTTTCTTTCTATTCTTCACAAGCCTACCTATCATCTTCCTAATAAAAGATAGCATAATAGACATGTTCTATAATTCTGGCCATTCTTCATCTCCAAAATTGGTTGAATAAAGTATTTGTATGTGTTTATGTAAATTTCTCTATTACACCAGTGAGAGATGTAGTTAACTAGTTCAAAATTTTTGTGGTGAAGAGCAGACACTGCATAAGGATAGTGTAGACCCTTCAATATCTATTCTCTACAGCTATAATATTGTCTAGGAAGATCCACAATATGCCTATATCCTCTATCAAGAACCTTATACCCTGTATCATAATTTTATTCTATGACACACTTCATAGACCTTGATGTATTATCATCTAGTACTTTCATAAACATTGGAGAAATGTTACTGATCCAATTTTCAAAAAAATCCCTCATCTTTCCCACTTTTTTCATCATTTTTATTCTTATCTATTCTAACATTGTAATTATTATCTTGTGCCCTGCTCCTAAAATCTAGGCGTTAAAATAATCTGCCATGTTATTGTCAACAATATCACACTTTATGCCAAAGCTAAAGTAAACCTTGCTCCATCTCTCTGGATTGAAATACATCAACTTATCTAATATTTGTTCCCAATACGCGTAGCCGCATAAACCAGAGGATATACATACGCACCATGGGTGACTCGAACCTCCTAGCATACCAAGGTGACTTAATCACCCAATAATGTAATATAACATGGGGAACTCAAACCTCCCAATCATATAACAAGGGGGGCTCAAACCAACCTGTAATTTATATCCCTGTGTCGGCAACCACAGTTTCCAGCATCGGTCACTTGGGACTTCTGTTTTAAGCTTCACAACCCTCTTTTATGCCCCATTAAAACCTTTATCACACATTCCCATTCATTGAACCATAATACACATTTAGGCATATGTTGTTGGTATCTTCATACCAACTACACTTGGAAGATAACAACAACCTGTCATCACAATTTTGTTAACTTGGGAAAACAACTCCCTTTGTTCATTAAATTAAACCATCATTTTTCAATAAACAACAACAACAACAACAGTCCCAGTGTATTCCCACAAAGTGATGTCTAGGGAGGGTAAAATATATTCAGTCCATACCGCTACCTCCGAGGAAGTAGAGAGGCTATTTTCGATAAACCCCTAGCTCAAGATATAGAATAATATACCAAGATCGTAATGAAATATAAAATTGGATGGGTAGCATAACAAAATAAAAGGTAAGAAACAATAACACTAGATATCCGAGAAAGGGAAATAAGAGAACAACGAATAATACGTAATAAGAAATAAGGAAAATGGATACCAGTGTAGTAGTCACACACATTCGCAGATCTAAGACACCTATCACACCCAAACTCTCCTAACACCTAGCCACAACTCACCCACTTACACTAGCCTTCTAACCTAATTCGCGACCTCCACACCTTTCTGTCTAGGGTCATATCCTCAGTAAGATGAAACAACTCTATGTCCTGCCTAATTACCTTTCTCCAGTATTTCTTTAGCCAACCTCTACTCCTCCTGAAGCCATCCAAAGCTAGCCTCTCGCACCTCTAAATTGGGGCATCGTGCCCCTCCTCATCACATGCCCAAAGCATCTCAAGCTTCGTTCTTGCATCTTATTATCCACCGAAGCTACTTCCACCTTCTCCCAGATAGTCTTATTCCTAAATTTATCCCCTCTAGTAAGGCCACAAATCCGGCGCAACATTTTCATTTCCACGAACTTCAATCTCTAAATATGTGATTTCTTGACTGGCCAACACTCTGCTCCATATAATATAGCAGAGCGAACTGCCACTCTATAGAATTTGACTTTAAGATTATGGGGTACCTTCTTATCACACAACACTCCCGAGGCAAGCCTCTATTTCATCCAGCCTTCTCTAATACGTTTAGAGACAACCTCATCAATCTCGCCATTCCCCTGAATTATAGACCCAAGATACTTAAAACTATCCTTCTTACAAAAATCCTAAGAATCTAACCTCACCACCACACTGTTCTTCATACACAAGTCACTAAACTTGCATTCCAAATACCATGTCTTGGACCTACTCAACCTGAACCCCTTAGATTTAAGGGTTTGCCTCCAAATCTCTAATTTCTCATTCACACCCCTTCGTGTCTCGTCAATCAGCACTACATCATCTACAAATAACATACACCACGACACCTCCCCTTGAATCCTCTGTGTCAGCACGTCCAACACCAATGAAAAAAGGAATGGGCTAAGAGTCGATCCCTGATGCAAACTAGTCTCTCTTGGAAAATGCCCTGAGTCACCTCCCTCCATCCTCACCCGAGTCTTACCTCCCCCGTACATGTCCTTAATAGATTTGATGAATGCCACCGGAACTCCTCTTACCTCTAAGCATCTCCAAAGCACCTCCCTAGGGACTCTGTCATATGCCTTCTCCAGATCGATGAACACCATATGGAAATCCCTCTTCCTTTCCTAATACAACTCCACTAATCTTCTCACCAACTGGATTGCTTCTATCATCAAGTGACCAGGCATAAAACCAAACTGATTCTCTGAAATAGACACGACCTTTCTCAATCTCCTTTGAACCACCCTCTCCCAAATCTTCATAGTGTGACTCAAACGCTTAATACCCCTATAATTGTTGTAACTCTAAACGCACCCTTATTTTTATATGACAGAATCATCGTACTCCATCTCCAAGCCTCTGGCATTCTCAGAGTCTTGAAAATAATGTTGAACAAATTAGTCAACCATCTCAAGCCTGCCCCACCAGCATACTTCCAAAAATCCACTTGAATCTCGTCAGGCCCCGTCACCCTGCCTCTCCGTATCTTACGAACAGCCTCTCTGATCTCATACACTTTAAAATGTCTACAATAACAAAAAACTCAGCTCTTCTTCAAGCGCTCCAACTCTCCTAACACAATACCCCTATCCCCCTTTCTCGTTCAAAAGTCTATGAAAATAGGTTAATGTGATTATTCAAAAAATAGGTCAATGCAATTTTACTCGTACTCAAATCCACTTTCACAAAATTAGATTGGGGTTATTACCAATTCAATTATCAATATTCATAAAATTTTGAGAAATCACAATACCCTAGTTTATTCACCATACCCATGCATCAAATTGATTTTAAAACCACTATTTTAAACATAATCAATGTATATGTAAATATCAAACATCACATAAACAACAATCATTCAAAATCCTCAACCTATATTCCAAAACCAACATCAAAACCACATGGAGAACTATTTAAAACGCAAACTTCAACAAAGTAATAGTTGGGGAAGAGTAACATGCCTGAAATACTATGTTTTACGGAGAGAGTTCAACCCTTAAGCCCTTAGATGACCTACTTCTTGGAAACCCTAACTATCTTGATTGAGGGAATTTAGAGAGAATAGAGAGTGTGTTTGATGTTTTAAAGGGTGGAAAAAATGCCTTAAGGTATTTTATGATCGTGGTTATTAAGTAAGAAAAGGAGGGAAATGTCTAAAGTGCCCTTAACTTAAAAACTAGAAAATTGTTGCCAGTGACTACGGGTCACACTATGACTCGTAACGACACATAATGACTCATCACCACAAGTCGTAGCCAAGACAGTGTCATTGGGCATACATACTATTGACCCTACGACTTACATCATACGACTCTTTACGGGTCCCTACAACTTGTAAGGTCATAGTGATCACCGAGATAACAACACTTGGAATATACACTAGTTTGATTAATATTGGGACATCATGAATTGCAATGAGTCCATACGACTCATTGGAAGCCACTCGTACTCAGAACAAAAAACCTAGCAACACACACTCTTCAGGATATGATTAGGTCCAGCGAGGCATCAAGACTCCCTACAACTCATAAGGGGATTCGTAGATTGGACAGTGAGGTTAAAATTTCAAAAAATCTCAAGGGTAAAAAATCTGGGGTATTACATTCTCTCCCCCCACCCCCATAGGAGCATTCATCCCCTAATGATGGGATAAGGCATTTATTAGCATAATTTAACATAGAGTACATCCACACTTACCTTTCATAAAGACACAAAACAAAGGTATTATGAATTACACATACCTCAAGCATGACTATATAAAGCACGAAATAAGAATGGGTACTTGGATTTCATGACCTTCTCTACTTCCTAGGTAGCTTCTTCACACCATTGGTTCCTCCATAGAACCTTTACCGAAGCTACATCCTTTGCTCGCAATCGAAGAACTTATAATGCCCCACAATCTCATTTCAAGATGTCACACGGTGCCTAAGGATACAATTAGCCCTAATCTAACCCTTTGAGCCTGTTACTACTTCTAACACTTACTTTTAATATGGATAAAGCAAAACAATTGCACTGTCATAACATATCTCAACTAAAATCACCAAAGAATACTGTCTGAATAGCAACATGCTGAAAAGTCTAAAACACCACTAATAGTCTAGTCTGACAAAGCCTCTACTACTCAAGAACTAGAGAACCATTGGGACAGATCCCCAACTGACTCATACTCAACTGAAAAGAAATAACCCAACTACTATGAAGACTGAAATCAAGGAAAATAGGTCCTGAAACCATGAGGACTCACCAACTATGGAGATGTAGATCATGGTACTCGGAGATCACTGATGCTGCTAAGACTGAGCACCTGAACCTATATTATGAGACAATATAGCACACAGACGTATATGTGGATCAGTACTTTGAGGATGTATTGAGTATATGGGGGTGTATTCGATACTTAAAATAATAATATCATCAATATTTATAGAAATCATGTATGCTAATATAACTAACTCACATAGCTCGAATAATCTCAAAATGCATATCTCATAAATTATGAATAATGGAACACATAGTATAAATATCATCTCAAGGAACATACTTTACTTTAGAAAGTAATTACTGACTCTTACTAACAGGGAAAACTACTTTCTTCTTGGGAAAATTTTACTTTAAGAAACTACTCTAAAAAATCTTGCTATTAGAGAGGTTCTCTTAACCGACATACACCATGCAATCTACATAGAGTCTAACATCTTATCCTCCTAAGGAAGAAACCTCACATTGGGGAGAGGCTTCATACTCTTTCCAGGGAGTATAACCTCAACTAGTGATCACTATCTCAGCCTCAGGCCTATAAATCTCAATCCTGTGGTGGCATGTAGTTCTAGGATATAAAACCTAGTAACTTACCCAACTCAGTGCTAAATACTACTCCCTTTAGTTAGCTACGCTCATCTCATGGAAATCCACTTTAAAATAATCTCGTGGTTCGTAAAGAACCCGACTATAAAATCTATAATCTTATTTAGAAAAGTAGATTTCAAAGCTACTATGACTGTTAAGGTCAAAACTTTCTCAATAATCTCAAAATACTCAAATCATGGGTAATTATAGCACAAAAGTTCTTAAAATTACAATCTCAAATAGGGCTTAGTGTCCCATATATCAATCTCACGTTAAGACGTATCAAAATTCATACTCGATATCATAAAGATTCATAAATCATATAGATATCTGGAAATTTTTAGCAATATGCATTATAATCTCAACATACTCATGTACTTCAATTTCTAAAACATTGAAACCATCATAAACTCAAGAAATACAACATAGGGTATAACCCATACTTTAGTTTCATAAGAAAACATGTAAAACCATATATCTTTGTAATTAAAATAACTTTTGGGCACAAGGACGAAAGGAGTGTCCTTGTTCAAACCCCACATACCTTAGATTATGACTTGTAGATGAACAAGCTAACTTGAGACTCTATTTTGTACTCTTGGGTGAGGGTTCTTGAAGTTTTTGACTTGGAAACCTTGAATCTTTGAAATTTTTGACTTGGAAACCTTAAATCTTAACTCAATTTGTAGAAACTATGGTGGAACCTTAAGGTTCTTGGAGAAAGATTTGGATTTTCTCTTGAGGGTTAATCTTGAGAGAAAACCATAGTTCTTGATGCTTTGGATGATTTTGAAGTTCTATGCTTTGTTTGGACATATCTATGTGTTAAAAGGGGTGGAAAAGGACCAAAATATCCTTTTAAAAATACTTTAAAATGCTGAATGAGATTTGCATCGGCTCGTGTGATGGTCCGTTGCTGGCTCGACGTTCTGTCGGTCCGACCGTCACACTTGGACCAGAATAGAGGCTCACTTCCTTGTAGCGATGGCTTGGGCGATGGTCCATCGGCCTGACCGCCGCACTTGGCAAGTGGATAGGTTTACTACCTTGGTTACGATGGCTCGAGCAACGTTTCGTTGCAAGCTCGACGGTCCATCAACCTACCCATCGCACCTGGGCAGTTCTGACAGCTCTCAGTAAAACGGCCATAACTTCTCACTCCGATACCAAATTTAGACGAAATTGATATCGTTGGAAAGATAATTCAATTTCTCACATGATAAAAAGTCAAAATTAGGAAAACTCTATCTGGTTTAAACACTACTCACTTTGGAAGTCATTTCTTAATCTTATAGAGATACAATTTAGACTTAAGGAAAGTTTGGGGTATTACAGAACTTGCCGGTCTAAAACCTTAATCAGGACTTCCTCGTAGGACAAGGAATCTGACACACCCACACTTTACAAGGGAAATACCAAGGAAGGATCGCCTATACACTTTTTCAACCTCAACACATGAAAGACCGGATGTATGGAACCCAAACTCGAAGACAATTCCAACTCATAAGCCACCTTGCCTACTCACCTCAAAATACAAAAAAGACCAACATACCCGGGATTAAACTTCCACTTCTTTCCAAACTGCATCACTCCCTTCATGGGAGATACCTTCAAGAATACCCAATATTTCATATTAAGCTCCAAGTCCCTTCGCCTTACATCTGCATAGGACCTATGGTAACTATGGGCGATCTTAAGCCTACGCGAAATCTCCTTCACCTTTTCCATAACTTGGTGAACCAAGTCAGGACCATACAAATTATTTTCACCAACCTCAAACCACTCAATAGAAGACCTACATATCCTGCCATAAAAAACCTCAAAGAGAGCCATCCCAATACTTGAGTGATAGCTATTATTATATGCAAACCCAATGAGAGGCAAAATGGTCAACCCAACTACCACAAAAATCGATCACACAAGACCTCAACATATCTTTCAATATTTGTATCATCCTCTCCACTTATCCATTCATCTGAGGGTGGAAAGCGGTTCTAAGGTTCACCTTAGTCCCCAAACATCACTTAAAAGAACACCAAAAGTGAGATAAGAACTGTGTACCTCGATTAGATATAATGGAACTAGAGCACCATATATCTTCACGATATCCTCAATAAAGAGTTAGCGCAATCCTCCACTGAATAATTAGTACTCACTGGCAAAAAGTGAGCAGACTTATTTATCCTATCCACGATGACCCAAGTGGAATCAAATTGATGATGGGATCGCGGAAGACCAGTAACAAAATCTATATTAATCACTTCCCATTTCCACATGGGCAATTCAATGTTTTGAGAAAACATGCCAGGACTCAAGTGCTCCACCTTCACTTGCTAACAAACCAAACACTTCGCCACAAAATTGGCCATATCCCTCTTCAAGTTATTCATCTAATAAATTTCTCTTAAGTCCTGATACATCTTAGTCGAACTAGGATGAAAGTGTACCTCGACTCATGAGCTTCAGCCAAAATCCTCTCTGGAAGTCCACCAATATCTGGAATACATAACCTGCCTTGGTATCTCAAGATACCATCACCATCAATCTCAAAAGGAATTACCTTTTGGTGACCCATATAATCCTTGATCTGCATCAATATATGGTCCAAGACCTATTTCTCCTACACCTCAACCCCAAGAGATGACTTTGCCACCTCTTGTACAATCACACCACTATCCTCAGAGTCCAGGAGATGAATTCAAAGATTAGCCAAATGGTGAATATCATTTACTAATCCTCGCTTCTTCTCGTCTACATGATATAATATTGCTATGGATAACGTTATAAGAGCATCAACAACCACATTAGCTTTACATGGATGATAATGGAGATTCATGTCATAGTCTTTGAGCAACTAGAGCCATTTTCTGTGCCTGAGGTTCAACTCCTTCTAGGTGAATACATACTGCAAACTATTATGGTCCTAGAAGATATCAACTTGGTCTCCATACAAAAAGTGATGCCAAATATTTAAAGAAAAAACCACACCACAACCAACAATGCCAAATCATGAGTTAGATAGTTCTTCTTATGTACCTTTAACTGCCTAAAAGCATATGCAATCACATTACCATGCTGCATCAACACATAATCCAATCCTACTCCATACATATCACAATAAATAACAAAACCCTTGGTACTTTTGGGTAAAGTCAAAACCAAAGCCAAAGTCAACTTATCTTTTAATTTCTCTAAGATACCCTAACAAGCATCTAGCCACAAGAATTTCTCCTTTTTCTGAGTCAATTTAGTCCATAGGGCAATAATAGAAGAGAAGTTTTCCATAAGCCTCTAATAATAACTGGCAAAACCAAAGAAGCTACGAATGTCGATTGGGGTCATAGGTTTAGGCCACTTCTTAACCACAACAACTTTCAGTGGATTTACCATGATCCCTTCACTATAAAAAACATAACCTAGATAGGTCACAACATTTAACCAAAACTAACTCTTTGAGAATTTTTCATACAACCACTAATCTTTCAAGGTTTACAACACAAGGAGGAGGTAATCTACATGATCCGCCTCATGCTTAGAATACACCAAAATTGCATCAATAAATGCAATTATGAACAAATCCAAGAAATGATGGCATACCTGGTTCATAGGATCTATAAATGTCATCGGGGCATTAGTCAGACCAAAGGACATCATCAAAAACTCAAAATAACCATACCGAGTTTGGAAGGAAGTCTTAGGGCTATCCACTTCCCTAATCTTCAACTGATGGTAACCCAATTGAAGATCAATCTTGGGAAAGTACTTAGCAACCTGAAGTTGATCAAAGAGATCATCAATCCTAGGATACGGAAATACCCTCCTGCTCAATCACCGGCTCATTAGGGAAGTGGAAATTGACCCTTTGGGTTCGATAATCAAGAGACACATAGCCTGAATGCAACCAATCCATCCCAAAAATCATATCAAAGTCTAATATGTCTAACTCTATCAGATTTGCTAAGTTCTCCTTACCATAGATTGACATCACACAACCCTTATAGATCCCCCTAGCCATAATAGAGTCATCCACCAAGGTGGACATAAAGAAGGGATCCAGAATACACTCAGGATCAAATACAAAATAAATAGCCATATAAGGGGTCACGTAAAAAGGGGTAGACCCAAGATAAAGTAGACAATATACACCACGAGAGAAAAGTTTAATCATAGAAGTAACAATATCAGGAGATACCTCAGAATCCTGGAAGGTGGTAAGAGAGTACAAACGATTTTGACTAGTGCTAGAGCCAAGTAGCAGAAGTAGCACTATTTGGTGCAAGAGATGACGAAGTAGCAATATGGATCTTATTTTCCCTAGACTCAACCTTAGAAAGACAATCCCTCTACATATGACCAATCTGACCATATTTAAAGCACTTGTTCCTCCCCTCTTCACAAACACCATAATACACCTGAACATAAAATCTACAAGGGGTATATAATGGAGCTGACTAACCCCTACTATCTTGAGGCTAGACACCCTATGCCCTGGGACCAACACTATTTTAAAAACGACGATCACCCGACGGCTTTAGATAAGGAGCACTTTCCTTAGAGTAGGAACCAGAAGTGCCCCACTTCTTCAGAGACCATTTTCCACCATCTCTACCACTCTAATGTTGACCTCTACCCTAATTTGAATTTTGAAACTTCTTATTCTACCTTTTAGTCATTTCTATTTTCTTCTTCTTTTCCTCTTCCATTTGTTGCAAATACACCACTAGTCTAAAGATGTCCATATTCCTGTTCAACAAGGTGGCATTGCTTTCTAAGATCAAATCATGAAACAACCAAAAAGAAAACTTTCTCATTCTATGCTTTATGATAGATACTAACTCTAGAGCATATCGAGAAACTAATGAAACTTTAAGACATACTCCTATGCTATCATCCTGCATTGCTTAAAATTCATGAATTCCTCAGCCTTTGCCTCCATCAACTCCTGAGGAAAGAAGCAATCAAGAAAAGAACTAGAGAAGTCATTCCAAAAGCAGACTCAGCATTATCACCCCTAGATTAGTCCCATTTCTCATACCATTGAGACACCATATCCTTTAATTGATAAGCACAAAACTCCACACACCCCAAATTAGTAGTATGCATCACAAAGAAAATTATTTCCATCTTATCAATGACATTTTGATGATCTTTCTCAACTTTAAAACTAGTGAAAGTTGGAGGACTCAACCTCATAAATTGTCCAACTCTAATGACCTCAGAAGATGGAGTAACAAAAGAAAGACGCTCAACCTAAGAAACCATCAACTAGATAAGAAAATAGATAAACAAGTTAAACTCAGCATTAGACATATTAGCTTTAGGTATCCGAGGAGGGCTAGGAGGAACCGATAGAACTCTACGTGGGGCAGTAAAATCAAGAGATGGAGCT
The DNA here is from genome assembly GCA_030864225.1 of Capsicum baccatum var. pendulum. Classification (NCBI taxonomy): domain Eukaryota; kingdom Viridiplantae; phylum Streptophyta; class Magnoliopsida; order Solanales; family Solanaceae; genus Capsicum; species Capsicum baccatum. Next base: position 101,173,761 of record CM061554.1, on the reverse strand, counting down.
CTAGACTAGGTCTGAACTCTATAAGTAGTTCGATCTCTATTGATATTGTCCTTATATGGGGCGAAAGAGTTTCTATGAGTATCAGATCTTCTGGGAGAAATGATATGAAAAGCAAACATATGAGAATTAGAGGAGATTTCAAGATCTTAGATTCTATAGCTCAAAATAGAACAATAAGAAAGGAAAACATTCCTAAATGACTCGTAGCCTTTCCTTTATAAGTGTGGTACGCTACACACCCGTAGAAGAGACTCTACTTGACACATCTTTAAGGATACCCAATGACACCAAAACTATGCTCTAATACCAATTTTTTTATGACCCAAACCAGGGCCTAACGTGATGGATATCTCAAGTCCACCATGGACTGAAGACCGCCCCTGTACCTAGACAAAACACCACATACTACCTAACAGTGGATGAATTCCAAACATATAACAAGCTAGCAAAATAAAAGCTCAAAGAATTTATGATATGTCTATGATCGATAATAGTCAACAAACTAAAATAACCAACATCACTACCCAAGTCCACAGTAATCCAAAAAACCTTCTAACAAAACCAAAATCAATAAAGTGTTGGGACGTGCCTCAGACCCTGATAATAACAATGACAATGTTAAATATAATGTGAACTCTCTCTTCTAATATATTAATCAAAACAAAAAAAATATCCAAGTCTTCTAGAGAATGAAAGCTCACCATTTTACTACCAATAACTGATGAATTAAGACAATCTACCTAACACAGTGCAAGAAAAGTAGAAGTAACTTCGGTGCCTGCATCGCATTGGGATAAAGCTTTTGGAGATGGTTAATGGTTTTAGTACAAGAATTAGACTCAGGGATAGGGGATAAAATAAAGCCAAGTCAAATCTAATTCAGAAATATGTGAACATCATTATATACATACATAAATAATATACTAGGAAATGGTACAAGGCTTAGGATGCACTTTATAACTTTATCCAGGATTTGTGTAGCTCAACTATTATAAGAAAGCACCCACGAGCTATATGGGTCCAGCTAAACGGGCCCCAGTGCATGTAGCTTCATAAACCATAGGATGTACATATGCACCATGGGGGACTCGAACCTCCCAGTATACCAAGGTTACTTAAGCACCCAATTATGTAATATAATATGGGGGATTCAAATCTCTCAATCGTATAATAAGGTGGACTCGAACTACCTGATAATTTAGACCTTCGCATCGATAACTGCGATTTGTAATATTGGTCCCTCTGGACCTTTGCTTTCACGAATTATCTACACAACCCTCTTTTAAGCCCATTAAAATATTTATCACACATTCTCATTCATTGAACCATAATACATATTTAGGGATACGTTGTAGGTATCGTCACACCAACTACAATTGTAGGATAACATCAACATACCATCACTATTCTATTAACATGGGAAAATGACTTCCTTTGTTTATTAAATTAGAACACCATGTTTTAATAACCTCTTTATATCATTTGATTATTTTAAAAATAGTTTAATGCAATTTTACTGATACTCAAAACCACTTTCACAAAATTAGGTTGGGATTATTACCAATTCAATTGTCAATATTCATAATATTTGGGGAAATCACAGTGACATAGTTTATTCACCGTATCCATTCTTCAAATTAATTTCAAAACCGTTATTTAAAGCATAATCAATGCATATGTAAACATCAAACATCACATGAACAACAATCATTCAAAACCCTCAACCCAGTCATTACCAGGATAATAACACTTGGAACATACACTGGTTTGACTATGATTAGGATATCACGATTCATAATTACTCGATACGACTCATTAGGAGCCACTCATACTCAAAAAAAAATCCTAGCCACAAATACTGGCCAATCTATAATTTGGCTATAGTGACCCATATAGACTCCTTACAACTCGTAAGGAGAGTCGTAGTCTAGCTAGTGATGATAAAAATTTTAAAATTTTCAAGGGCTAAAAATTCATCAGATCCAAAATATCAATATTGGGTTAGTAATATAGTTTTTTTTACTCAAGAGTTTATTTTTCATTTTGATATTTTTGACAAAAACTACTTAAAATAAGCTTAAAGGGGTTTTGGGGCTAAATTATCATAAATAATCTCTTTTAAAAATTTTATTATTTTAAAATTGTATTTTAAAGTTTGTATTATTATCATGTTTCTCGTGTTGGGACTGTATATTGTTGTTGACTTGAGAGATTATATATAGTGTGATGCCCGTGTGGGGGCTTTATTTGATATGTGTAAGCCTTATTTGTGCATTTAATGCCATTATTATTGTTGTGATGTCCAAGTGGGTGCTTGAATAGATATTATAGGCCTATATAGTATTATTTTCCATTATCATGATAGTAATGCCCGAGTGAGGGATTTTAAAGTGATATTATTGATGTGTTACATGACTATTATTCTAGTAGTGCCAAGTGAGGGCTTATATCATGAATTATTGATATGTTGAGTTGATTCTAAGCTCATTTATACATGGATTTAATTTATTATCATTTTTATACTAATTCTTTGTGAGCATTACATCCTCTTTTCATACATAAATGTTCATGAGACAGTGTGTTTTATTGAGAAACACCAATTTTGAAAGAAATTAAGAACTTTATAAACCCCATGGTCATAATCATTAGCTGAAAAAGTTGATTGAGATATGATTTTGAGATTGTTAAAGTATATGGGTTGTGAACCTCCAATGGGTCCTATCTTGAAGCAATGAGGCTTAGAAGGTGTACAAAAAGTCATATGATGACTTATATCATCATTGTCCCACCGTGATTTCATTTTATCAGTTTTATGTATCCTATGTGTTTGTTGCCGTATACTTAGTTTCTCTATATATTTCATGTGTATCTTTTTTTAACTTCAAATTGTAGAACAGTTAGTGGATACAACGTGAACTACTATTTGGGAGCCTTTTTTGTTAATTGGTTGAATTTTCTCATAGTATCTTGTACTTATTTAGTTTTTACTTTTCTCAGCGGGCCTATTATACCTGCTAAGTACAGGTGGACCATACTCATTCCTACTTCTCTAACTAATGGTGCAGATCCTAGTATGAGTGTGACCCACATGGATGATCTTGAGTTTTGAGAGGTTGATATTTAAGGTACTAGTGAGTTCTAGAGATCAGGGAAAATTTTTTACCTCCTTCTCTCTTATTTTGTCTTTATTTATTTCTAGAGACAGATTCATGTATTTTTGATTTCAAATCTGTATTAGATTCCCTTTATACTTATGACACCAAGTCTATAGGATTTATGTATTTTATTCGGATACTTATGTTCTTTACATTTATGGACTTACTTCATTCTAAAAGTCTCGTATTTACTTTTTTTTCTTCATATATTTATTTTTCCTTTCTTTTTGGGTTTCAGCTTACCTACCCAAGAAGGTCGAGGTAGGTGCATCATGACCTCAGCCTTTGGGTCATGACAAAAAACCTCTAGGTATTGATTAGAACTTTCATTTAAATACTTAATATACAAAATAAAAATAGATTTTACAGACATAAGTTCTTAATCCTAGAAATATGACTTTTTTACTCTCAAACCAAACACTATCTCTTTCGCCCCATATGGTAAGTGCATAAAGGAATAGTCCTCCAAAGACATTTATGGAACTTTGCTTTTTGTCCCTTGTCAACTATCTATTAGGCTCTTAACATCTAGAAACATAGCCCAAGTGACACCACAAAAGATTCAGGAAGAGTTCCCAACACGGTTACATCTTATTAAAAATCAAGGCTCTCCCAAGTCATCTCTATAAAATTTTATTCTCTAATTACCTGTTCTTTTACTCGTACTTACTTTGATCAACCGTTGGATACACCTTAACCTTCTACCTAGTTAGATTTATAAAGTTTGATGCTTTTTGAAAATTAGTGCTATTTCTATAAAGTTTTATGCTTTACTTATACAAATGTAAATCTTAAATAAAAAATCAATGGCGAACCTTAATTTCATGAAAAAAATAAAACTACCCTACAAAGTCTTACTTGACTTAAGTGACCAAATCCTATATCAGAGAAATAGAACAAGGGGAATGAAATTAAGACAATAGAAATATTCCAAATCCATGTAGAAACTTACATTGATACCTTGATAAGAGAAGAAAAAGAAATAAGCACACAATACAGTGCCAGAGAGTCCAAAGTTTCTAAACATGAATCTTGTATGTATACAATTCTCCTATGAAAATCATTTGTAGTATTCTCAACGATGGTGTTCACATAGAGTTTTTCTGATAATGTTTACATATGCACTTAGGTAGAATTTTAATAACCTATTATTGAAATTAAATGGGTCTAATCACATAATCTGTTTCTTTTACTCAAGGAACATAGATAACTAAAATGGCAGTAGAGCTGATTTTTAAGATAAAATAGTTAGTTAAGATCTTTCCTATCAATGTAACATAACAACAACAATATACAATGTTTTTTTAAATGCAGGGGATTGCTCTGTGGTTTAAGAGAGATTCAAGAATCAGAAAAAATGGAAAGCAAGAAGACAAGAGTCAATTGAAATCACACCTAGTTACAAGTTAAATAGGAAGCAAAAAGGAATTCTTTTAAAATAAACTAAAAAGAAAATAAAACAAAAGGAATATTTACCACACTCAAGAGTTAGTAAATTACACAACTTATTTCCTTGTTGATACTCACTTAGTTCCAACTCATTTGACACTTTCCATTTTTGGACATTACAAAATATTCTACTTTCAGATACTAACTCTGATATGAGATTTTACCTCTTTTAGACATTACTTATTATATAAGTCATATAACTCATATAAATATTGTTGGAACGCAAGGGGGTTGAACCACACTATGAGGGACCATGTCCCTTAGATTCAATCACAGGCAATCAAATAGTAAAGTACTAGAAAACTAAATACATTGCTGAAAACTAAAGAACACAAAGATTTAACATGGAAACCTCCTTGCTCAAGGGAGAAAAAACTATGGCTTGCCCTTACAAGCACTCAACCATTCACTATAATATAAATCTAGATTATAGACTCCCATAAACCTAACTCTCGGCTCTACCTGCTTGTAATAACTCTACTACAAGCTTACCTTAACAACTTTTCCTAAAACTTACCTTGATATTGATTAACTCTAACCAATATCAAAGTCAGGTCACTCTACCTAAGCTCTCTCAAGAACACAAAGAAGGCATTACTCTTATAACATGACTAATTCAGTTACAAACCATGACTTGACTAAAAAACACCCACTCTTTCAGTATATAAAGAAATAAAAACTTGAACAATATTGCAAAGTTGAGTTTTTGCTTTTTCCCTCTCCTCTCTTTTAATTTTGCAAAAAACTCCCAAATTAAGAAGAATTATTTTTATTGTATAGTGAAATAATGATTAGGTTAGAAATCTGAATGGGCCAGGTTTCTTGATAGGTATATTCTCAATTACGTAATTTTTTACACTAGAAGATAAAATTATGCAGGACAGTAGCAACTGTACTGGATTCATAAAGATCCAGGGACTTGGTCCCTTGTTGTTAGATGCTCACCATCAAAAGGGATATGGTAATATAAAGATCTAGGGACCTGGTCCCATTTTGTCAGCTGATCATCATCAAAATAAGATATAACAATTTTTCCCCTTTTCATGATGGCAAACCAACCACAGATTTTGAGAATTAATGTTATTCACCTTATTCAGTTGGAGTGATTACGACTATTGTTAGTGAATGTTCCCCCTAACATTTTTCCCTTTGCTTCCCATATCAATATAAAATAAAACTTAGCAACCTGGTCCCTTGTTGTTAATTGATATCAAAAACCCAACACATTCACTGCATTTCAATGTTCCCCTATAAATATACTTGCACTCATTAATGTGCATTTGAACATTCTTCCCCCTGTCAAAATATGCCTTCATGCTGCAATAAGCCGTCATTACTTCACCATCATTGAATTCAGCACATACCACTTATCACTTGTTTGCATTCAACATATATACACTTATTTGGTACCTGGTCCCTAATACATCATGTCATGCAATACACCTGGACGCATCATGTCATGCAATACACCTGGTCCCTACCATATGAATTCAAGTATTCACCCTTTTGGGATCATTGAAAAGTGATAACACTAAATGAAGAGTAAAAGTAAGCACAGGTTTGTTAACTCATGGCCACTAAGGCAACACCAACATAAAAAATAACTTTAAATATAAAGTAGAGACAATGAAAACACAAGCAAATGATTCATTTACTATACAGAGATATCAGTACCATTACACCACACTAAAATAAACATAAAATTTTGATTCATCAAAAGGCCACACTAGGAATAAGGACTAGAAACTGATACACACAGATGACAAAGTGAGATAGGGATGATAGAACTTAGGTAGGGGCTTAGGGAGAAGGATTTCAGCAACAACTCCATTCTAGAACTCTTTGCAGGATGAGCATTTAGCAATTGCTTAGTGATGTCTTAAATTTCTGCATTCAGACCATGAACCTCCTAAGTGAGTTCTATAACCTTGACCTAGAGTTTGCATTTTCTGCTACAAGTTCCTTAGTTAAACCAGGTCCCTCTGAGAACAACTTCTGATTCTGCATTTTTATGTTTACTATCTCAGCATCCTTTGCAGCTAACTTGATCCTCATCTCTTCTATCTCTTTGCTTAAATTCTCCTGAGCAGCCAAAAGTTCTTACACTTGGGACATAGTTCCCACTTTTTCTTTTATGCATTCATTTTCCACCATGTTGTCAGACTAAACAATTGTTTGACTTTTTCAAGAGTTTTTGTTTTTCAATCACTCCAAAGTGATTAACAACCTTGTTCAAAAAGTACCCATATGGCATCCCATGTTTTCCTTCCTTCTTAATGATCATTTTTCTTATGTGCTCTATCATAAGAGAAGGTATCAACTCGAATTTACTTATACACTCTAACATAAGAAAATTAATAGTAGAAGCAATGGTCCTTTTCTCTAACCTAAGCAAAAGAAGCTTGTTCATAAATTCAAATACTAATTGGAACTCACTTCTGATAAATTTCTTTCTCACTCTAGCTATTGTTTTTCCTTCTACCTTAGAAACACTCATCAGGAACTTAGCTGAGGCTTGTTGCTTTACAACAGTCCTCACCCTAATTACAGGCACATGTAGAATTTTCCCTGGTGACTTTTCATCTAGTTTGATTTGTTTTCTTTGTACTTTGGTAGTCAAGCTTAACCCATCATCTGATAACTCCATTGTATAATAAAATTTTACCACTTTCTCTTCAAAAACCATGGGTTCTATTTCCTCCAAAAGATGTAACCATCTCTAGTATTTCACATATTCTACCAATTCAACAATGCATAGTTTCTCATAAATCCTAGGATCAAACGCTCTCCCAGATAATAATTTCTGTGTTTTTTGGAACTCATTCATGTAAACCCTTGACCCAACCTTTCATTTTTCCTCTTTTTTCTTATTTTAAAATCACTACTTGGCTCTTCTTTATCAATTATTTTTCTCTTATAGCGGCCAGGTCCCTTAGATTCTTTCTTTTTTTTCACAGTAATATGTTTTTTCTTCATTCCTATAGGGCTACCCGACTTTAAATAGAAGAACCTGGTCCTTCCTGAGATATGAATTTTTTGTATTCTTTTCTCTATTGCCACAATAATATTAGGATTATGTTCTTATTCTCTATAACCTCTACAACATCAACATTCTACTCCTCTACTACAATAACCTTTTTGAGTCTTATTCTCTTACTGGTAGAAGACTTGCTAGCCTTCATATCATTAGCTAACAGTTTTTTCTTAGATACCCTAGTTGAATAGGATCTAGCAACTTTTACACCAGAGCAATCACTTTCTCCTTAACTTTACTGGCCCTCTATTTTTCATAGGCCACCTCAAAGGTTTTTCATCCTCATCCTCCTCATAAGATCTACCCATTTTCACTGTATGAAAGATCAGACCTCTTTACTAGTATTTCTTCATCACTTAGTTGGGAAAGAATGGGGTTTGACTTTGAGGGAGTAGGGGAACTAGAAATTTTTGGGGGTTTGGAGAGTTCAGTATTTTTTGGTTGTTCAAAACAAATTGGGATTTGAGGGATTTTAGGTAATTTTGAATCTTTTGCGAAAGGAGGAATTTTGAATTAAGAAATTTCTTGTTTGATAGGTGAATCAAACCCTTGATTTAGATCCTCTACCAAGGTCGATTCAACAAAATTCAATGGTTGAGGATGTTTCAACAGGCATAGACTAATTTAGGGGTTCTAGAATTTTTGGAGAGAGTTGAAAAGACAAAATAAATATAGGTTCTTGTTGAGGACTTAAGGTGATATCTTCTATAGTACGAGGTGTTAAGGGATAAAAGGTTTCAATTTGAGGTTGTTTAGATTGATTTTATAGAGTTTTAAGGACTTCAGAGTCTTTAATAGGGGTTAAGGAAGTGGGAATATCAGCCATTTCAAGGTTTTGTGAGAAAAACAAAAAGGGACCATTTTAATTTAAAGATGAAGGACAATTGGAACAAATTATTTGAGTTAATTTTTGGAATATAAAAAAAGAGATAAATTTGGTTTAGTGATTAAAGTGAGGTGACCATTATCATTAAGAATATGTTTTTTTGAAATGATAGGTCTAACTTTACTCAGGGTGACTCATCACATTTCTTATGAAATGACACCTTTTTCTCAGATAAGAAAATACGCGTTCCTTTGAGACAAAATTTTATAATTATTAAAGAACATTATTTTTGTACTAACCTTGAGAGATGAGACTAGGCCTCTCTCTTTCTTGAGAGAATCCTTAATTTTGTGTAAGTCACATCTGTCCTCTTCCAAAGTAGTTCCTATGGGTGTATACCTTTAAAGGTATGGTACTGAGTCGGACTAATATGTACATACTTTAACAAAGATACCTGTCTCTTAATGATAGAAAATTTTAGGAAGAGAAACTAATCCATTTAATAGGTCAAGTTGATTTGATCAGTTCTAGCCTCAATTTGTTAATTTTAGTACACCACTTCATTCCAAGAATTTCTCTTAAAATGGGTCTGGGAATTAGGTCCTAGACATAATGTCCTTAAATTACCAAGGTTCCTTTTCTTTGAAATAAATAGATCAACATCTTTCAGATCCTCTTTCATATTTTTAGCTCACTTTGGGACGAGGATACTGAGAAAACCATGAATTTTCTGAATTAATCTAATATTTGGACTCCAGTCTCAAAAATTAAAGTTAGAATTTCAAGGGGATGAGAAGATATGTGCCTCCATATCGACCTTCAAAGATGAATTTCACTAGGACCAAGTTCCTGAATATTTTGACAAACTCTTCTTGTTGTTCTTCAACCGGAGTTGGGGTTTGTGACTCAGATCTTAGATCTTCATCACTTTCATCATTACCTTCTTTATCAATTTTTCCTTGACCATCATCTTTATCAATATCAAACCTTTAAATAGAATTGAGTTCTTTAATGTCAGAATCTTTCTTATCACCCGTAATCACCAGCTTTTCTAACTCACAAAAGATTTCATTAATACTTTCTTCAACACACAGGTTCCTTTTTTATTGGAATATTTGTATGCTTATCTTGATGAGGTGTATCTCACAAGATAACCATAATGACATGCACATACTCCTTTTCTTCTCTACCTTGGACTTGTTGTCTAGAAATTTCATCTTTGGTATCCCAAGGACTAAGTCCTTTGAAATCAATTATTTGAGAAAAAAAAAGAACTTTCACATCCTAGTATATTTTTAATCTTCTGGACTTTGAGAAAAGCTCTTCCAGAAGTCAAGCTTGACACAGTGGTTCCATCAAATGAGAGTTTAACCTGATTTCCTTTTAAAACTGAGACATCTCCACCTTGAAGTGTCTTGAGAGAGAAAATATAGTCAGACCTTCCATTCATATACTTTGAACATTTACTATTAATGAACTAGTTCTGACTATAATCCCTTTCTCTACTCGACAAACAAAATCATTTATTAGATTTGGGAACCCAATTGAGTTTAAGTTCCCAGTAGGAGGACAATGGTGTGATCAAGTATTTCTTGTCCCATCTATTTAATGAGTGTTTCTTCATATTTTTGAAAGGTTTTAAACCCTTAGTATAGGTATTCCCTAGCTGGATATATATGACACTGCTTATTCTACCTCTAATCTAACTTTGACAGGTTTTGTTTATGTGATCGATGACATCCTAGCAACACCTCCTTTTAGATGATGGTACAATCATAGTCAAGATATAGTAACTCGACTAAGGTTGGGGTCGAATCCCAAAGGAACACATGGTTTGTTAAATCTCAGTTGTTGCAATTTATGGGCAAAACGAGAAAGTAAATGGGGGATTTTCTTGTAGTAATATCGGGCAAGTAGTATATTAACTATGATTGAAGTTTGTTTTGGGTGAACACTAGGACTGCGTTCCCTTGGCATCTTAACTCTATAGGTTTATTATGCGCTGTTGAACCAACCTTTATACCTTGCATATAGAACCAATAAGTTATGTACCTCCTACAGTCTTTTGGATGGGTAAAAAGATTTCACCCTTTACATATTGAGTGTCAAGATGTAGCATTACTAACCCTTACCTTGGTACCTGTTAAATATCACCTTTTGAGTCTCAAGTTTTTATATGAAAGCTAATAATCATTCATATATATCGTTGTGCTGCAACAGATCGACTATTAACTCTCTAAATTACTATTGTCTTTATCTTTTCCTAGTTACTATCCCTATGCTAGAGAAAGTAGTAACATCTAGGTGGGATCCTAATGTATGCATCCATTAAGAAATCAATTATATCTAAGATAAAGCAATGCATGCCATTGGTATGGGTGTCCCATTAATAATCGTACTTCCCTACCTTATCAATTTGCCAGGGTTTCCACAACCTTAGCTACGGGTTTTAGCTACTCATGCTTCTGAAGAAATCAATATCATTCATGTTGGAAAGCAAAAGATTAAATCGCAATGATAAGATGAAAGAAAACTCACAAAGGTAACTGAATAATCAAGCAAAGACAATGCAGTGGAATCCCAAGAAGAAAGATGGATTTTGAAATCAAAATATGTTTCCAAGTTTTAAAAGTGTCTTACCTCTACTAAAAAGTACATAACGGATATTTATAGTACAAGAGAAAATCCTAAAAACAAAGCCCGAATATAATAGGAGAAAATAGGGTCAGTTGCCAGCCGCATCCTGCACCCGCTTCCTGACTCAAAAGCAGGTACCGTACCCGCAGTTTGTATCTGCGATTTGGTGGGGTTGTACCTATGGTCTGCTCTAGTCACAGGTACCAGTTGCAAGTACGAGATGAAATTTTTCTTGCAAGTTTGCTATGGGATTTTGGACTTTCTGGCACCCTCTTTGTCTACATTTGGTCCATAGGTAAACATGTTGTCTGTAGGTTGACTTAGTAGGTGTCGAGAGTAAGTTTTTCAGCTCTACTTCAAATGTCAAACATGCATTGATCATGATCAAGCCGAAAAACATTCTAATAATACATAATCGATCCAAAAGTGTCCAAAAACACCTTTTTCACCATTATTACAAACTTATCATTCAAATCATGGTTTCCTGCAAAACATACTCAAAATAGATCATATCTAACAAAATAGCCTCAGAAACTTACATATTTTCTTTTTTTTTAAACATCTAAAGTGCTAGATTTCTATAGCATATCAACACCCTCACTTAGAACATTTGCATGTCCTCAGTATACATAACTCAATAAAAACACAAATGACTCTTAACTAGGAGAATCTAAGCTATTCAAGGCAGGCAGTCATCATATTAAGTTAAAATCACAACACCCAATCCAATCTCACTTTTCAAAACCAACTGTGTATGAATAAGAAGCACAACAATGTGACATAATGGGATCAAGGTATGGTATTACATTAGCAACAGAAAACCATGCATATGTACAAATTAAACTATCTGAAACAAGAAAATAGATAGTAGTATGACTGAAGTACCCTCATAACAAAAAAATGTCCCACTCACTCGTATGAAATAATGCATTTCAATGCAGGGGCAGTAAAGAGACCCTCACACTCAGAAGATAAGTTCTAATCAATGTGCATCAAATACCATAGGTTTTCCCTTAATTTCTTTACCTTAGCATTCATATAGTCAAGTTAAGATCACTATAGGACTTTTCTCGGCTTGTAATGTAGGCTTGGGGTAGGTAAGATACATATGAACTTTAAAGTGTCTTATCCTCCTTGGCACTACACTAACCTTGGGGTCTCACTTATTAACCAATTTTTTTTTATTCCACCCTTATTTCTCCCTTTTATTTTTTATGCACATTCATGCTGGGTATGATTTTCCTATTCTTTCTTTTTCAACTTAGGCATAGTATGCCCACCCCCAACTAAAAACTATGCATTGTCCTCAATGCACTACAATAAAGTAAAACGCAGGGACGTGAGAATATGCATGGGATGCACTAGGCTCTAAAATCTTTTTTTGCTTTTATTTTGCTACCACACCCAGCTATACTTTCTTTTTTTCTTATTCTACCCTTATTCACACCCACTTTATATTATGCACCTGTATGATAGCCACCTTTAACTTAAGTGATTTTCCTCAGTTAAGGTACACAATATCCAAGGAGGACTAGGACAAAACAGGTTCATTGTAACACAAATGGGAAGACGAAAGGTTAAAACAAATAAATAGGCTATAAGGCTCAAAAACAGGGATCAAGGAATACTATTTTACACATGGAAGGCAATGTAGGCTAAAAATAGACTAGTATAAAAAATAGCCTATGATCCTTTCCTAAACGACTATCCTTCAACCTAAGAAAGACTAACTAGGAAAGTTCTAAATTCAACACACAAAGTGAACTAAGTAGTATCTCACAAACACATGGCACGGAGTCACATCATAAGCCACTACCTATCCGATTCATGTAATTATTAGCAATGATTATTATGTTGCTAATTATAATGCCATAACATGATCCACAAAGTTTACATATATGTGCATTCACACAGTTCTAACAGATTAAATTTTAGAGGGGAATCATTTTTATCAAAAATCAATAAAAACATGATAACCACCATAAAAACTTAAAAATCTCCTAATTACACAAAACATATCAAAATACAAAACAAAATACAATATGACACGAAACTTAACCTAGACATGCCAAGTTTAAAATCATACCACAACTTCTTGGAAAAGAAGCACGATAATAAAAACCCACAGTGGCATGGTATTCCCACTCTTGACTAAAAACTGTGCATTGTCCCCAATACACTAAAATATAATAGAGGGAAGTGAGAATATAACTGGGATGCACTAGGCACCCATGCCATGATCTTTCCCACATGGGAGTATATAAATAGGTAGAGGCCATGGTGGTGGCGGTGCACTATGAGCAGATGCACCCGATGCTAGCTCAGTATGCCTCTGCCGATCATTTCATCCTTTTTGAATAAATAAGAGTGTCTGGGACTAGGCGAAGGTAATGGCTAAATACTTGGGGATATAATTAGAGGGATGGCTAATATGTGGATCTTGGTGATAGGTCATACCTCTACTCGCAAGCTATCTACCTCCTTTATTATATTACCTAGATTTGACGTCTTAATCTCTACAAACTAATCTATCACATATGTTTTATCAATACTAGGTATATTTGATACCCTGGCCTCTATAACAACAAACTCATCAATAGTGTATACTACAGACTCATATATCATCTGGTTGATGTATAGTCATATATTTATCAAACACTACTTTCTCATTATTTAATTTGAAGGTAATTTCCCTAAGTCCATGTCAACTAATACCCTACCAGTGGATAGGAAGGGTTTAACCAATATAATGGGGGCTTGATAATTCACCTCATAATCAAGAACCATGAAATAAGCGGGAACATAAAGGATGCCACCCTTACGTCTATATCACACAAGACACTTATTGATTTCTTAATAGATGAGTTAGATGGATATAGGTTAGAGTTCCCCCTTATAAAATAGTTGGTTCTCACTGAGTGGCATTATATTTACTCCTGAACCCAAGTCACAAAAAGCTTGCTTGATAGTGAAAGGCCCAATAGAACATGTAATGGTGATTATTCCAAGATTCTCCTTTTTTGCTACTAGCAATAAGGAATGGGTCGCACTATAAGGGTACATATGATAATTGGGCTCGACGACCCAATCCTCACCAATATAATACTCAAAATCATCATCATTGTATATCAACTTCTCAGATTCTGCCTCAGGTGTTTTATCACTCTCATTGCTAAATCTTCAACTCTTAAATAGTAGGTATAGGGGGATCATTAGTAGTGGAACCATAATTATTGGTAATAGCTAGACAATGACTTATAGCTAGTGGACTATTAACCTTTTCACTCGGAAGAGTAATATACTATTTTTGTTTGATCATGGTAGACATTTTCCATAAATGGTTCTCCAACTGCTTGAGAGTAGTGGCATGAGACTTCACCTTCAAGTTCAACCCTAAAATGTCATACTTAATCTCCTAAATATTTCTTTCTTGATTTTGGTGACCTTTTACTAGTTTGGTCAGCATTTCTTCCAATCTTCATTTTATATCTCATCTTCCAAGTGGAATGTACCTGTCTCCCTATTCTTTGTAATTATCTCTCCATCTCTAATCACTGTCTTTATCCCTAATGTAGTCTATATATCTATTAGAATAGTTCCAACCTTGGTTCCCTTTTCATTTGGCTTGAAAACCCTCCAACTAACAATTCAAATACCTAGCCTCCTCTTCTAATGCAGACTCATAGGCCCTAGAAGCTACACCCTGTGCTCCTATTTCATGAACATTTTTTGGAATTCATGATAGCATACTTCTTTTTCAACATACTAATACCAATATTTAGTAGAGAAATCTCTTGTGCTATAAAATCTTTAGCTACTCTTTGGTCACTAGTAGCTCAATGGCATAAGTGTCAGAACTTCAAGTTTTCCACCCTTGGTTAGTGAAAGAGATCTGGTCTAGACTATTAAAAGTTGTCTCCCAGCATAATCTCTTAAAAGATCCTCTAGAGATAGTATCTACCATAGCTCTAGAATTGATGGTCGGGTATCTATAGAAGAACTTCATTAAGTTCATCCCTAAAAGTTGATCGTTGGGCACCATACTCAGCTTCTTCTTGAACTTGAACCAAGCCTCATACATGGGCCTATACTGAAACTGCCAGAAATTATAAATCTCATCCTTGAGTTGTAATTACCTAGATAAGGGAAAGAGCCTATTCAAGAATTGTCAACGCAACTCTTTCAACATAGTAATAGATCTTCTTAGCAGTTCCCCTACCCTTAAAGATGCTTCTCCTATAAGTGAGAAGGGGAACAAACTCAATCAAAGCACCTCCTGATTCACCTATAGATATGTGTATGAAGTTCAAATTCCAAAAAAATTAGCTAGATGCATGTTTGCATCATCTGTAGGCAACCCCACAAATACAACATTCAAGTATAAGAGCTAGATTATAGCACTGGTTATGATGAACTTGACATCAGAAGATTAAGTAGGAGGAATAATGGATCTTGTATCATCCATCTTATCATTTCCTAAATCATCTTCATCATAATATATGGTTGAACAAACTAATATGCTGGGATCACTTGAGACGAGCCTCTATTTTGATTTCCACCGAGTGCTACTCCGTGTTCTATTATTTGTCTCTCAACACCATCCTGCACTCCATCTTCATGGAGATTGTCCCACTTTGGCTCTAAAATCATACTATATGGTTATAGGTTCCTCTCTGAAATTCATGGGAGTGAGGGATTGCCTATACTCCATGTGCTAGGCATACACCGGCATATGCCCAACTAAGAAGTAAAAGAAAAACTACAACAAATTTAATCCACAAATCAACACCATTTTCCCTAGTAACAGTGATAATTTATTGATTAAATCCAAGAAACACCTCCTTTTAGATGATGGTAGGGTTGATGTCAAGATAAAGTAACCCAACTAAGGTTGCAGTGGAATCCCAAAGAAACACATGGTTTGTCAGATCTCAGTTGTTGTAATTTATGGGAAAAATAGGAAAGTAAGTGGGGGGATTTTTGTATAGTAACCTCAAGCTAGTATCAATATTAACACTTGTTGAAGTTAGTTATGGGTGAACAATAGGACTGCGTTCCCCATGGCATCTCAACTCCATAGGTTTATCATGCATTGTTGAACTAACAAAATACCTTGCTTGTAGGATTGATAAGTTATGTACCTCCTATAGTCTTTTGGATTAGTAGAAAGATTTCACCCTTTACCTATTGAGTTTTGAGATATTGCATTACTAACCCTTACCCTACTCCCTGTTAACTATCGCCTTTTTTGTCTTAAGTTATTAGATAAAAAATTATAATCATTCTCAAATATTGTTGTGCTACAATGAATCGACTACTAACTCTCCAAATTACTGTTGTCTTTATATTTTCCTAGTTACTACCCCTTTGTTAGAGAAAGTAGCAATATCTAGGTGGGATCCTAATGTATACATCTATTAAGAAATCAATCATATAGAAGATAAAGTAGTGCACGCCATAGGTATAGATTTCCCATCAACAATTACACTTCCCTACTTTGTCTATTTACCAGGGTTTTCAAAACTCTAGCTATGGGTTTTAGTTGCTCATGCTTGTAAAGAAATCAATAACATTCATGTTGGAAAGCAAAGATGAATTCACAATGATAAGATGAAAGAAAACCCACAACCATAAACTTAATAATCAAGGAAAGGTGATACAATGGAATCCCAAGATCAAAGATAGGTCTTGAAATCAAAATATGTTTATAAGTATTAAAAGTGGCTTACCTCTACTAAAAAGTACATAAGGGGTATTTATAGTAAAAGATAAAACCCTAAAAATAAAGTCCAAATAAAATAGGAGAAAATAGGTTCGGTGGCTACCCATATTTTGCACTCGCTTCCTGATCCGGGAGCAGGTAGCCTACCTGCGGTCTGTACCCGCAATTTGGTCATACCCGCAAGTTGTACCTATGGTATTCTTTGAGCAAGGGTACCAACCGTAAGTACCAGATTGAAATTTCTCTACAAGTTTGCTATCAAGATTCTAGACTTTATGGAACTCGCTTTATCATATGTGTAACACCCCACAGATTTCTAAGCTAGATATCAAACCGTTGTTCCTACATGTGTAAACTCTAATCCCATGATTCATATTTGAATACATGATTCATGATCATTATCCTAGTATGAAGAGAGTATATGAGGTGTAAAAATATTTATAATAATCACATAGAGCAAAGTAAGATATGAACCTTTTAATTAAGCCAAATTTTGGTGTCGATTTGATAAGGGTCAGCTTTGAATGTGTATAAATTCTTACATATGTGGAAATTGGCAGTTCAAGACCTGAAAAATTGTATATAATTGAATTATCTTTTCAACTATACTAATTTCACCTTAATCCAATACCCGAGTGAAAAGTTATGGTTATGCAAAGATCGTGCGTCGTATGAAAATCACAAAAGGACACTAGAAAGGGTGTGCGGAGGTCATGCATCTCCCAATTGGGTTTGTATGATGGCCAGGCATCCCCCACCTTGTCTTGGGTGATTGCAGTGCATCACATGGTAATTGCATAGTGCCAAAAGTGCTCCATTTTGATTTAAATCAAGAGTGTTGAAGTCTTTTCACACCCCTAAACCATCCCTAATAACACCTAATCGATATAAGGGGCCCTTAAACACATAAATTCCACTCCCTTCAACCCAAGAATTGAAGTCATGAATCAAAAACCCTCCTCCTCTCCCAAAAACAAAATTCAAGCCCCTTTCTCAAGAAATCAGGCTTCCAAGTTCAATAAACCCTCAATAAATATTCACCAAACTCTCTATTAAGGTATGCGGTTGTTCATCAATGGTTACTTTCACCCATTAATCCCAAAAATCCCTTTTTGAGTAACGTATAAGTTTTTCTCTCTTGTGAGGTTTATTATGTTTAAGATGAGTTAAATGTATGCTCTTCCATAGTATTTTGAACTCAATTCATGTTCAAGTATGATTCCATGAAAAGTTAGGCGATCTCATGTTTCAAGATTAAATCCCCCATGTATATCAAATGGATTTCATGTTATAATATCAAGTTATAATCTTAGTCACATAACAATGTATTTTTCCCATATTTTAAGACAGTCACATGTTCAAGTTCATGATTCTCACATGTTTGATGAAATGTCTAATTTTTGGGTCCTTAAACAATCATTCAATCCTAAAGTTTTAAGCTTTAATATTTTATTTTATGATGATTCAGTGCTGGTGGGTTATGAACACCCGATACCTATGTGATTATATATTTTTAGAATTTCAAGTCCTAAGTTAGTTAACCCATGAATCTTATCAGTATACTCAGATATTTATGATCATGTGAGAAGCATTAAAAATAAAGTTCAGTTGAATTTAGTCTAGTTCAGCACCAATGTTATTCGGTTGGGAGTAGGATTTAGCACCAAGCAAACCTTAGTATGGGGGATCACCCGCTATTTAGTATTAGGTCCTTAGTAGCAGTCTCAAAGTTTAGAACTATATAGCCAACATAGTATTATGAGATGTCACCACCAGTTTAGGACCAACACTATCTTAGGGGTTACTAGCCAGTTTAAGACTGACTCCCTAGTCCTTCAGGACACATGTATAGTGGATCTACATAGCTAGTGTTAGTACTCGTGGAACAGTACTAACACCCTTTCAACTAGGGCTATAGGTTGGACTCTGATTAGCTCTAATTAGGGAATATCGGTTATATGATACCTCCCATAGTTTCAATCAGTATATCTTAGTTCTGGTTTGCTTGACCAGTTTATAGGCTTTCAGTCATTTAGTTATACAAATTTTAGTATTTCAGATTTCAGATTTTTTTTAAAAACATATTTATACTTTATCTTGCATTCTTAGATATTACATGTTCATGCATCCATGCCCAGTTACCTCATACCTTTTAGCCAGTCCTCATCTCATATACGAGTACATTCAAAGTACTGATCGCATATTTTTGTTTTCTGCTATTTTGTCTTATAACATAGGTTTGGACACTCAGTTTCTCGATCGTTCATACGCAACTCAACATTACCCAGCAGTAGTAGTGGTGAGTCCTCATCCATTAAGGACATCATAAGTTTATTTTAGTCATTTTAGCATATTCTTATGTTCAGTCAGTTGGAGTTAGTTGGGGGTTTGTCCCATCAACTCCTTATGATGCTTAAAGGCTCTTAGACAATCAGTTAGACAGTCAATTATTTTAGTGTTATCAGTTGTTATTAGATATTTTAGATACATTTTAATTCATATTTTAGTATTTAGTTTTTACAGTATCTTATTAGATTTCCTTCTGCATATATGATGTATTACTATTTTATTTAGTGCTCACAATAGGTACCAGCTCATTGGGTTAGCTTGTGGTTACTTCTGGTCGTAAACACCATTGTTATGATAGGGAGTAGCCTTGGGTCATGACAAAAATTTGTATCTGAGCCTAAGGTTTTAAAGTGTCCTAGGAATTCTGAAAGCTGCATTGGGTAGATTATTGCGCATGGCTGTAAAGCGCGCTATACTTTTGAATAAGAGGCTATGAAATATTTTTTAGAAATCTTTCCTTCTTTCAATGGTCATGTCATCCGAAATAGCATGAGCTCTATTTAAACTCTCTTTTTAGGTTATCCTTCATTTTGTTTATAGAAAATTCCTCCCAGAAGTAATAATGGAAGAAGAAATGGGGATCAGCCCGCACCACCGCCTATTAAGGAAGATCACCTAAATAAACATCTCTATCACATTGAATTCAGGGCAACTTTTATTACCCTGGACCATTCACTAGCTACTCAAAACAACTAGTAGGCTATTTCCCCAGCCAATCCAGTGGCAAATACGACTACAGTTAGGATTCAAGATTTTACCCGAATAAACCATCCTTTGTTTTTGGGATCCATGTCTGAGGAGGATCCATAGGAATTTCTGGATATGGTACAAAATATGATTGATATCATGGTCATCACTTTTAACGAGGGTGAAGATTTGTTTGTATATAAGTTGTAGGATATAGCTCACAACTAGTTTAAACAGTGAAAGGAGTACTGAGGTATGGAGGTAGGGCCTATTGTGTGGGGGGAGTTTGGCATGCCTTTCTTAGATAGATTCTTTCTATTAAAGTTGAGGGAAGATAAGGTGCAGGATTTCATCAATTTGAAGCAAGGTAGTATGAGTGTGAAGGAGTACTTGCTTAAGTTTACTCTGTTAGCGAGGTATGCTCCTACTATGGTGGTAGACAATAGGTCTAAAATGAGTAAGTTTCTATCTGGTTTACCTGATAGTATGGTTAAGGAGTACAGGACTGCCATATTAATTAAGGAGATGTACCTATCTAGACTTATAGCTCATGCTTAGCAGATTCACAATAAGATGCTTAAGGAGAGAGAGAGAGAATAAGGGGGACAAAATAGGTAGTTTTAACTTTTGTCAACAAAGGTCTGAAGGTGGTAACCTTTCTCAGTTTTGTTTGAAATTTTTAGCCCCAACTTTATCTTTAGCTAGTGCTTCATTGCCTAAGTTTAGGTAAGATAGTCGGGATAGATCCCCAAGCTCTAAGTCCTAGGGTAGTGTGAATAGTGGTCTTACTAATATACTCTAGGAAAATGTGGTAGGAATCATCATGGTGTGTGTAAATTTGGTAGCGATGTGTGTTTTGGATATGGCAAGCTGGGTTATAGGATTTGGGAGTGTCCAATGGTTTCTTAAAAGGGAAAGAATTCATGCCAATAAGGCTAGTCTAATCTTTCATCAGCTCTAGCAAGTCACCGGACTCAGCAGGGTGCCACTTCCAGCAAACCAGTAGGCCGCCTCTGAACCAGTTATATACCCTCCAAACCTAGCATGATCAGGAAAGTTCTCCTAATATGGTTATGGGTGTGTTATAGGTATTTTATCTTTATGTGTATGTTTTATAAGAGCTCAGAGCTTTACTTTATTTTATAACTTCTTATATAACTATCAATTTTGATGTAAGTCTTGAAACCTTAGCAGAGCTTTTCTCAGTGTTTATCCCAGTGGGTAAATCTATTATTGCCAAATGGGTATACAGAAATTTCCCGATCACAGTATCTTAGAAAACACATCACTTAATCTTGTGGAGTTAGAGATGAGTGATTTTGATGTCATTCTTGGCATGGATTAGCTACACTCATGCTATGCCTCAGTTAAACATAGAAATAGAGTCATTTAGTTTTAGTTTCCCAATAAATTAATTATTGAATAGAGGGGAAGTACCTCTATGCTTAGGGGTTAGATTGTTTCTTATATTAAGACAAGAAAAATGATATCCAAGGGGTGCATGTACCACTTGTTTAAGTGCAGGACTAGTTCTGAGACTCCAAGACTTGAGTCAGTTTTATTAGTAAGGGAATTTCTAGATGTGTTCTCTGAATATCTTTCTAAAGTTTCTATCAAAAGGGAAATTGACTTTGGAATAGATCTTCTTCCAAATACCCAGCCTATCTCTATTCCACCTTACTAAATAGCTCCAGATTAGCTTAAACAGCTGAAAGAACAGTTAAAGATATCTTAGATAAGGGGTTCATACGCCAGTATTTATCCATAGGGCACTCCAGTCTTGTTCGTGCATAAGAAAGATGGTTCTCTCAGAATGTGCATCGACTACCATAAGTTAAACAAAGTCATAATTATTAATAAGTATTAACTCCCCAGAATTGATGACTTGTTCAACCAACTTCAGGGTGCCAGTTATTTCTCTAAGATAGACCTCTAATCCGGCTATCATTAGCTTATATTCATAGATGTAACATTCTGAATACTGCTTTCAAAACTCGATATGGTCACTTCGAATTCCTAGTTATATCTTTTAGACTAACGAATGCCCCTGTAGCATTTATGGACTTGATGAACTAGGTGTTCAAATAGTACTTGGACATGTTCGTCATAGTCTTCATTGATGATATCATTGTGTATTCCCATAATGAGAATGATCATACAGATCATCTGAGATATAAGTTGCAGACCCTTAGATCTCATTAGTTGTTCGCCAAATTTAATAAGTGAGAATTTTTTCTATGATCAGTAGATTTTCTTGGCCATATTATTTTTGTTGATGGTGTTAGTGTTGACCCTCAAATTACTGAAGTAGTGAGAAACTGGCCTAGACCTATCTCTCTATCAGATATATAGAGTTTTATAGGTTTTGTAGGCTATTACTGGAGGTTTGTTTAAAGATTTTTTTCTATTGCATCCCCTATATATCGATTGACTTAGAAGAAATTCAAATTTTTGTGGTCAGATTCATGTGAGAAGAGTTTACATAAGTTGAAGACTCGACTCACTTCTGTTCTAGTTTTGACTTTTCCAGATGGTTCAGATGGGTTTATAGCTTATTGTGATGCTTCCAGAGTTTGTCTTGGTTGAGTATTAATGTAAAGAGGTAAGGTCATAGCATACTTCTCTAGACAACTTAAACCCAATGAGAAAAATTATCCTACCCATGATCTTGAGCTAACAGCTGTTGTTTTTGCCTTAAAAATTTGGAGGCATTACCTTTATGGGGTTTATGTTGATATGTTCACTGTTCATAAGAGTTTATAGTACGTGTTTATGCAGAAAGATCTGAATCTTCATCAGAGAAGGTGCTTGAGCTGTTAAAAGATTATGATATGAGTATTTGGTATCATTCGGGCAAGGCCAATATAGTGGCAGATGCCCTCAGTAGATTGTCAATGGGTAGTGTTGCTCATATTGAGGGAGATAAAAAGAAGTAAGTTAGTGAGACACATCATCTTGCTAGATTAAGTGTTTGATTGGTTGATTTAGCTGAGTGGGTTCAAAATGGTTCAGAATCTTCCTTGGTTGCTGAAGTTAAAGAAAGTCAAGATAGGGATCCTAGTTTGGTTGAGTTGAAGAAAGCAGTTAGAGATCATAAGGTAGAGGTTTTCTCCCAAGGGGGAGATGGTGTGCTTCGTTGTCAGGGCAGGTTATATGTTCCATGTGTTGATAATTTGAGGCAAAAATTTTTAGTGAAAGTGCATGGTGCACGGTGTTCTATTAACCCAGGAGCACTAAGATGTACCGTGATTTGTGGGAAATCTATTGGTGGAGTAGTATGAATAAGCATGTTGTTGGGTTTGTGGCTAAGTGTCCAAATTGTCAGCAAGTCAAATTTGAGTACCAAAGTCCTAGTGGTACTTTGTAGGAGTTTAGCATCCTTACTTTGAAGTGGTTAGTGGTGAACATAGATTTTCTGGTAGGGTTGCCTCATACACGTTGTCAACATAATTCCATATGGGTCATTATCGGTAAAATAACCAAATCAGCTTATTTCTTTCTAATTCATACTTCATACTCAGTTGAGGATTATGCCAGGCTTTATATAAGGGAACTGGTTAAGTAGCATAGGATTTCATTATCCATTATATCAGATAGAGGGACTAAATTTACCTCTCACTTTTAGAAGGCTTTTCAATAGGGTCTTGGTACCCAAGTTCATCTCAGTACAACTTTTCATCCTCAAACAGATGGTAAGAAAAAGAGGACCATTCAGACCTTAGAGATGTGTTATTTACGTTAAAGGTAGTTGGGATGACCACTTACCCTTGATTGAGCTTTCCTATAACAATAGTTATCACTCTAGTATTCAGATGGCTCTATTGAGGCTCTCTATACAAGGAGATGCAGATCTCTTATTGGTTGGTTTGAGGCAGGTGAAGCTTCTTTAATTAGGCTATATTCTGTGTTAAAGGCGATACAAAAGGTTTAGTTTATACGAGAGAGACTAAAGATAGCCCAAAGCCGTCAGAAATCTTATGCAGATGTGAGGAAAAGAGACCTTGAGTTTAAGGTTGGTGATCTAGTCTATTTGAAAATTTTTCCTATGAAGGGAGTGATGAGATTTTGTAAGAAGGTTAAAATCAGTCCCCGCTAGGTTGGCCTATATAGAATCTTGAACCATTTTGGGAACATAGCCTATGAGCTAAAGTTGCCTGCAGATTTGTCATCAGTAGATCGAATATCTCATGTTTCCTTGTTAAAAAATGTACTAGTGATTCAACTGTAGTTGTTCCTTCAGAAGATATGGACGTTAAGGATATCCTTTCCTAAGAAGAAGTTCCAGTTGAGATCCTTGATCATCAAAATTGTAGGCTAAGGAATAAAGAAGTTCCCTTGGTTAAAGTTCTTTGGCAGAATCAGTCTGTTGAGGGAGCTACTTGGGAAGCAAAAGTAGATATGCGGACCAAGTACCCTCATCTTTTCTCTGCAAACCTAGATTCAACTTAAGGTAACAATCTTTCTTAGATTGACTATTTTTCTGTTCTCAGTTTCAGCTATGTAACCAATCTCATGTCATTGCATGCATTCACGAAATTAGTTCAATTCATGTATTATGTTTCAGACTCAATTATCTAATCATGTTTCAATTCATGCATGTTCAGTATATGATCTCAATTTTCTCAGTAGTCTTAGTCTAACCAGTCTCATTCGAGGATGAAGGTTCCCAAGGGGGAGATAATGTAACACCCCACATATTTCTAATCTAGAAATTGAATAGTTGTTACTATGTATTTAAACTCTAATCTCATGATTCATATTTTAATGCATGACTCATGATCCTTATACTAGTGTGAAGAGAGCTTATGACTTAGAAAAATGTTCATAAGAATCACTTAGAGCAAAGTGATCAAAGAGACTTTGATTTGGCCAAATTTTGGTGTTCGATTCCACAAGGGTCAGCTTTGAACGTGTATGACTTCTTACATATGTGTAATTTTTTAAATCAAGAACTGCCAAGGTCATGCATCGTATGAAAATCAAAAAGGGCACTGGAAAAGGTGTGCGATTGGCATGCGTCACCCACTTGGGTTTGTACGATGGCCATGCGTTGCCCACCTTGGCTTGGGAGATTTTTTTGCATCACATGGTGATTGCACTGTTCCAAAAGTTCTATGTTTTGACTTAAATCAAGGGCATTGAAGTCTTTTCACACGCTTAAATCATCCCTAATCACTTCTAATTTATATAAGGGGTCCTTAAACACGTAAATTCCACTCCCTTAACCCCAATCATTCAAGTCACTATTAAACCCCTCCCTCTCTCCCACGAACAAAATCCAAGCCTCTTTCTCAAGAAATCAAGGATTAAAGCTTCCAAGTTCAAGAAACCCTCATGAAATCTTCAAGAAACCATATATTAAGGTATGTGGATGTTCATCAATGGGTCCTTTCAGCCATTGAGCCCAAAAAAACCCTTTTTGAGTAAAGTATGAGTTTTTCCTCTATTTTGAAGTTTATTATGTTCAAGATGAGTTTAATTCATGTTCTTCCTTAGTATTTTGTACTTAATTCATGTTCAAGTATGATTCCATAAAAAGTAATGTTATCTCATGTTTCAAGATTCATTCTCCCATGTCATCTTCAAGTGGATTTTATATTACAATGTCAAGTTATGATCTTAGTCATGTAACCATGTTGTTTTCCCATGTTTTAAGACATTCCTAGGTTCAAGTTCATGATTCTCACATGTTTGAAGAAATGTCTACTTTTTGGGTCTTTGAACCATGATTCAATACTAAATTTTTAAGCTTTAATATTGTATTTTATGATCATTCAATGCTGGTGTGTTATGAACACCCAATACCTATGTGTTTACATAATTTCAAAATTTCAAGTACTAAATTAGTTATGCCATGAATCTTATCGATATACTCAGATATTTTTGATCATGATGAGACTATTAGAAATAAAGTTTATTTGAATTTAGCCTAGTTCAACCTGGTGTCATTTAGTTGGGAGTAGGATTTAGCACTGAGTGAACCTAGGGATTGGGGCTCACCCATCAGTTAGGACTGGGACCTTAGTAGTTGTCCCTAAGTTCCAAAACTACGTAGCAGCATAGGATTATGAGATGTCACCTGCCAGTTTAGGACTGATACTCTCCTAGGGGTCACCCACCAATTTAGGACTGACTTCCTAGTCCTTCAAGACTCATGATTAATGAATCCACACAGCCAGTGTTAGTACCCATGGCACAGTACTGACACCCTTTCAACTGGGGTTATAGGTTGGACCCCGTTTAACTCAGATTAGAGAATATCATTTATATGACACCTCCCATTATTTCAGTCAGTAAATCTTAGTTCAGGTTTGCTTGACCAAGTGTGCAGGTTTTCAATTATTCAGTTATACAGATTTTAGTCTTTCAGATTTATTTTTGAAACATATTTATGCTTGTTCTTGCATTCTCAGATATTACATGTTTATGCATCCATGCTCAGTTACCTCAAGTATTTTACCCAGTTCTCATCTCATATACTAATACATTCAAAGTACTGACTGCATACTTTTATTTTGTGCTATGTTGTCTTATAACATAGGTTCGAACGCAGTTTCACGACCGTTTTAGATAGCTCAGCGTTACTCAGCAGCAGTAGTGGTGAGTCCTTATCGATTGAGGACATGATATGTTTATTTTAGTTATTTCAACATTTTCTTATATTTTGTCAGTCGGAGTTACTTGGGTGTTTGTCCTATCAACACCTCAAGATATTTTGAGGATTTCAGACAATCAGTTAGACAGTCAGTCAGTCAGTTATTTCAGTATTATCAATTGTTATTAGATATTTCAAACATGTTTTGATTAATTTTTCAGTATCCAGTTTTACAATATCTTATTAGCCTACCTTCCACACATGTGATGTATTACTATTTTGTTCAGTGCTCACAGCAGGTACTAGCTTATGGGTTAGCTTGTGGTCACTTGTGGCTGTAAGCACTGTTGTCGCGACTAGGGGGTAGTCTCGGGTCATAACAATATGTGGTCCGTACATCAACATATAGTTTGTAGGTTGACTTAGTAGGTGTAGAGAGTTAGTTTTTCAGCTCTACTTCAAATATAAAACATGCATTGATCACGATCAAGCCGAAAAACACAATCGCTCAAAAAGTGGCCAAAAATACCTTTGTCACCATTTTCACGAACTTATCATTCAAATCATGGTTTCCTGCAAAACATATCTAAAACAGATCATATCTAACAAAATATCCTTAGAAACTTGCATATTTTCCTCATTTTAAGCATTGAAAATGCTATATTTCTATAGTACATCATGAACATCTCTTCCACAATGTGTGCATAGTGGTTTGTGGACTTTGTTTCTGACATCTTGAACAACATTTGCTTTGTGTAATACCCCAAACTTTTCTTAAGCTTAATTTCATCTCAAAAAGGTTCAGGAATGACTTCCTAAGTGATTATCATTTAAACGATATAGAATTTCCCTAATTTTAACTTTTTATCATGTGAAAAATTTAATTAGAATTCCAATGTTATAATATCCGCCCAAATCCAATAACCAGGCACGAAGTTATGGCTAATTTAAGTCCTAGTCTTAAAACAATGTCATTTTAGTACTTGCGTATCGCGGAGAGGGTGTATTTGACAATCGTCAATTTCTAGTGGAACTCTACAATAGCAGCGCATCGCGCTAAACTTCTAGGTCCCAACCAGTAGGACAATGCGATAGCACCCCATCGCGGTGACCCTCCAAAATACCGTTTATCAAATTCTAGTGAGCCACCATGATAGTGGCGCATCGCACTGGACCATGAAATTGGTTTTTCCAGTTCAATTTTTCCAACTTCGTACAGAAGTTAAAAATGGCACTTTAGACTTTTTCCAAGCCCCTTAAATCATCCAAACACCTAATCCAAGGTCATTCCAAGCATCATATAGAACTTTTCTAAAAAATTCTCCCAAATTAAAAACCCTAAGCATCCAAACCCAATTCTAAGAATCTCCTAAGTTCACCATTAATTCTTCAAATTGATTAAAGAATTGGATTCCTCAACCCAAGAGCATTATGAATATCCATTCAAGTGCAAGAATAGAGTCCCAAGGGCTAGAGTTTATCCAAAGCTCCTAATTCAAGGTATGTAGGGTTTGAACAAGAACACTTTTTTCGTTCTTGTTCCCAAAGATTCGATTTTTATAAATAAATTTCATGTTTTTGCAAGTGGATTTTTACCCAAATTATATTATTTTGGAGAATATGAATTGATAAGTTGTTCAAGCTTTGAATTGCATGATTATTTTGCTTATTTATGATTTGAATCATGCTATAAATTGCACATTCCTATATTGATGTGATATTTTCAAGGGTTTTCAAGATTGGTGTCATAAATTAAGCTTTATTGTGAAATTGTGATCCTTTAAGAATATGCATGCCTTAAGTCCAAGAATGAATTGTTGATACTTTCTAAAGTGTTTCAAGAATTTTATTAATATTTACATGCTATTATAGTTTTAAATCCTATTGGTGATATTCTACCCATGTTTCAAGAAAAGAGTTGATTTTAATCCTAAGATAAGAAACAAAATCCATACTAGTTGATTTAAGCTAAAGGGAAGCATAGTTGGCTTCCATTGCATATTTCTAAGTTGTTTAAGGTGGATTTTTATTAAAAGTTCTGAGCTTAAGTAAGGGAGTAGTATTTAACACCGAGTTGGGCTTGATTCCAAGGTCTCATTCCCTAGAACTATGAGACACTGAAGAATTGGATTTACCCCAAGTGGGTTAAGCTAGTGATCACTAAAAGTAAAAGGTTCTTCTCCGATGGCAAGGATAGAATAGCTCTTCCCAACATGGTGAAGACATTGGACTCAATGTAGCTCACATGGTTTATGTCGGTCAGAAGAAACTCCCAAGTTTTGTAGAGTCTCATGTCTTAAAGTTATTAAGGTTTTAAGTCCTTGAGTTTCAAATAAATTCCTTGTTTTCAAAAGAAAAAAGTGCATGTTCTAAAAGTTGTTGTTTAAGATTTCAACTAGTTTACAAGATTTAGACCAAAGAAAGAATAAAGATTTAGAATAAAGTATAATGGCTCACATGAATTATACTACATGTTTCATTATTCATGATTTATGAGAGTTTTATTCAAGCTAAGTAAGTCATCTACAAAACCATGTATATTTTCTGTAAAGATTTATTGTATTGATATTTAGTTGCATACACCCCCATATACTCAGTATATTCCCAAGTGTTGATCCACATATACGTCTGTGTGCTACATTGTCTCATAATGTAGGTTCAGGTGCTCAGTCCCAGCAGTGTCACTGATCCCAGAACCTTTATATACACCTCCACTGTGGTGAGTCCTCATGGTTCGAGGAACTATCTCCAAACACTTCAATATTTTTAGTAGTTGTTCTACTAATTTCAGTTCAGTTCGAGTCAGTTGGGGATCTGTCCCAATGTCTCTCTAGTTTGTTGAGTAGTAGAGGATTTGTCAGGCTAGATGGTTAGTATATTTAGATTTGCAATATTTTGTTACTTTTACAGTAGTCATTCGAATTACAGTTAGACATGATATGACATGATTCCTTTTTTTACTCTTACTATCTTTAAGTAGGCTTTATACGAAGTAGCAGGCTCAAAGGGTTAGCTTGGGGCTACTTGTAGCCTTAAGCACCATATGACGCTCCGGGATAGGATTTTAGGGCGTTACAAACTTGGTATTAGAGCCTAAGGTTTAAGGGGGTCCTAGGGAGTTTGACAAGCCGCATTAAGTAGAGTCTTGATCATCAGTGTATAGCGCACCACATCTATGAGCAAGAGTCTAAAAGATATTTTAGGAAAAAGTTGTTTCTTTCTTTTAGATTCTATTGTGCCTACAGTTGTATCTCTCAACTATTGATTCGTGATCTGTTATTTCAAAAAATGCCTCCCCAAAGAGCGAATACCCACAGAAAAAATAACAAGAAACCCCAGTATGTTGATCCCTTGAATGAGACTGTGTCTCATGCTGAGTTTCAGGCCGCCTTTCAGGTATTAGCCCAAGAAGTTACCGTGAATGTTCTGGCGAATAACCAGGACTCAGTTCCACCTCAACAAAGAGGTGATTTAGCCATTGTTAGGATCCGTGATTTCATGAGAATGAACCCTCTAGATTTCTATAGGTTAAAGATAGGTGAGGACCCATAGTTGTATCTCGATGAGGTAAGGAAGATCACCCAAGTGATGCATGTCTTAGAGGAAAAAAGTATTGAGTTGGCGTTTTACAGGTTGAAGGACATTTCTTATGACTGGGTTGTTGTATGGAAGAAGAATAGAGGGGAAGATGATACTCCTATTACTTGGCAGGTGTTCCAAGATGTATTCTTGGACAAGTTCTTCCCGCTATAGATGAGGGAAGAAAATATAGATGAATTCATGAACTTAAGACAGGGCTCCATGATTGTTAAGGAGTACTGCTTGAAGTTCAACCAGTTAGCCAAATATGCTCCTGATTTGATTTCTGACACTCGAGCTAGTATGAGTAAGTTCATGATTGGAGTATCTGGACTGGTGTTTAAAGAGTGTAGACTTCTATGATCAATAGGGACATGGATCTTCCTAGGCTGATGATTCATACCCAGCAAATAAAGGCAGACAAGATAAGGGAAAGAGATAGAGTGAGGGGAAACAAGAGGGCTATATCCGAGTAGCATGAGTATAGACAATCTAGGTCCTATAGAGGGAACCATCCATAATTTCAGAGCCATTTATTCATGACATCACCTTCATCAGCAGCAAGGGAACAGGCCTTCTATGTCCATGTCCCAAAACTATGTAAATAATAGGACTAATTATCCTCCCTATGCTAAGTATGGTAGGACCCATCCTGGTGAGTGTTTAGATGAATAGAGGGGTTATTTTGGTTGTGGCAAGTTGGGCCACAGACTTAGAGAGTGTCCGCATGCCAGGCAAGGGAACAAAGATGTGCAACCTCAAACTCAGGCTACTAGTGCCCCAACTCCTTTAGCCAATCCATCTTTTCCTCAGGGTACTTCTTCCAGTACTGCTGGCGGTCAGGGCCATAACAGGTTTTATGCCTTACTTTCCCATCAGGAGCAGGAAGATTCTCCCAACGTTGCTACTGGTATGCTCTGCGTCTTTCACTTTTATTTTTATGTGTTGTTGGACCTCGGGTCATGTTTCTCTTATGTGACCCCACTTGTAGCTGTGAGTTTTGAAACAAGTCTCAAAAAGATTCCTGAGACTTTCCTAGTTTCTACTCCAGTGGAGGAGTTAGTTATTGCTAAAGAAGTATATAAAAAGTGTCCCATTACTGTTCTTCATAGATTCATACTTGTTGATTTGATAGAGTTGGACATGGTGTATTTTAACCTTATTCTAGGTATGGGTTAGCTTCATTCCTTCTATGCGTCTACAGATTATCATACCTATGTGGTTAAGTTTCAGTTTTTGGATAAGCCAGTCTTCGAGTGGTCCAGGAGTTCAGTATCTCCCAAGAGTCATTTTATATCCTATCTTAAAGCCAGAAAGCTGATATCCAAGGGTTGCATTTATCATTTAGTTCAAGTTAAGGACACTAGGTCTGAGGCTCCAACCATTCAGTCAGCCAACATTGTTAATGAGTTCCCTGATGTTTTTTCGGAAGATCTCCCAAGGGTACCTCCCGATAGAGAGATAAAATATAGGATTGACCTTCTTCCTGATACTCAGCCTATTTCTATTCCTCCCTACCGTATGGTACCTGCAGAGCTTAAGGAGTTGAAAGAGAAATCATCTTTTAAAAAAAGTTTTTATAAGGCCCAGTGTGTCACCTTGGGGTGCACATGTTCTATTCATGCAAAAAAAAGATGGTTCTTTGCGTATGTCAATTGACTATCGTCAGCATAATCATGTCACAACCAAGAATAAGTATCCTCTTCTAAGAATTGATGACTTGTTTCATCAGTTGCAATGTGCAAGTTATTTCTCGAATATAGACCTTAGATCCGGCTATAATCAACTTAAATTAAGGGAGTGTAATATCCCAAAGACATCCTTCCAAACCCGTTATGGTCACTTTGAGTTTCTAGTCATGTATTTCGAGCTAACCAATGCTCTAGCGGCTTTCATGGACCTCATGAATCGAGTGTTCAAGCAGTATCTTGATATGTTTGTGATAGTATTCATAAATGATATCCTTGTTTACTCTCGTACTTAGAATGACCATGCGAATCACTTTAGAATTATTTTGCAAACTCTTAGAGGTCATCAGTTATTCGCCAAATTCAGCAAGTGTGAATTTTGGTTAAGATCAGTACACTTTCTAGGTCATGTCATTTCAGCTGAAGGAATTAGAGTTGATCCCCAAAAGACATAAGTTGTAAGAAAATGGCCCAGACCTATCTCTCCATTAGGTATTAGGAGTTTCTTGGGTCTAGCTGGATACTACCACCATTTTGTTTAAGGTTTTTCTTCTATTACATCCCCCATGACCCGGTTGACCCAAAAGAAAGTTAAGTTCCTTTAGTCAAATTCTTGTGAGAAGAGTTTTCAAGAGTTGAAGACACGACTCACCTCAGCCCCTGTGTTGACTTTTCCTGATGGTACGGATGATTTTATGGAGTATTGTGATGCCTCTAGAGTTAGATTGGGTTAGTGTGTTGATGCAGAGAGGTAAGGTTATAGCCTTTGCCTCTAGACAGTTGAAACCACATAAAAAGAACTACCAAACCCATGATCTTGAATTATCTGTTATGGTTTTTGCTTTAAAAATTTAGAGACACTATTTGTACAGAGTTCATTTTGATGTGTTTACGAACCATAAAAGCTTGCAGTATGTGTTTTCTCAGAGGGAGTTGAATCTTCTCCAGAGGAGATGGTTAGAGTTGCTAAAAGATTATGATATGAGTGTGTTGTATGATTCGAGCAAGGCCAATGTAGTGGCAGATGCCCTTAGCAGGTTATCTATGGGCAGTGTGATGCATGTAGAGAAGGGTAAGAAAGAGTTAGCTCTAGATGTGCATTGTTTGGCTAGATTGGGTGTTAGGTTACTTGATTCTGCTGAGGGGAGTATTTTGGTGCAGATTAGTTCCGAATCCTCTTTAGTTTTGGAAGTGAAGGAGAAGCAAGACTTAGAGGCTAGTTTGGTCAGACTGAAGGAGTCAGTTAAGGACAAAAAAGAAGAGGTTTTCCCCCAAGGAGGAGACGGGGTGTTGAGAATATAGGGTAGATTATGTGTTCCTTGTGTTGATGATCTGAGGCCAAGAATTATGACTGAAGTGCATAGTGTGCATTATTTTACTCATCTTGGTGCTACCAAGATATACCGCGACTTGCGGGAAATCTATTGTTGGAGTGGTGTGAAGAAGAATATAGCTGTGTTTGTAGCTAAGTGTGCAACTTGCCAACAGGTCAAGGTAGAGCACCAGAGACCTGGTGGTATGATGCAAGAATTTGGTATACCTACTTGGAAGTGGGAAGAAGTGAATATGGATTTCGTGACTTATTTACCTCTTTCGCGTCGTCACCATGATTCTATTTAGGTTATTGTAGATAGGCTAACTAAGTCACCGCATTTCTTTCCCGTGCATACATCCTATACAGCTGAGGATTATGCTAGATTGTATATTCAGTAGTTGGTCAGGTTATATGGAGTTACCTTGTGTAACATCTCTGATAGAGGTACTCAGTTTACTTCTCAGTTTTGGAGGGAATTCCAGAAGGGTCTTGGTACCCAAGTTCATTTGAGTTCCATTTTTCATCCGTAGATAGATGGTCAGGCTAAGAGGACCATCCAAATTTTGGAGGATATGTTGAGAGCATGTGCTCTTAACTTCAAAGATAGTTGCGATATAACAATAGTTACCATGCTAGCACAAGATGGCACCATTTGAGGCTTTGTATAGTAGATGATGTAGATCACCCATAGGTTGGTTTGAAGTGGGTAAGGCTGCTTTGCTTGGACCTGATGCAGTGTTTGAGGTTATGGAGAAGGTGAAGTTGATTAGAGAAAGGTTGAAGACAACCCAGAGTCATCAGAAGTCATATGTAGATGTGAGAAGAAGAGACCTTGAGTTTGAAGTTAATGACTTGGTGTATCTAAAAATCTCGCCTATGAAAAGGGTAAAAAGGTTTGGCAAGAAGGGGAAGCTTAGTACCCAGTATGTTGGCCCCTATAAAATCCTAAGTCGGGTAGGGAACGTATCCTATGACCTTGAGTTGCCTGCAGAGTTGTCAGTTGTGCATCCTACCTTTCATGTTTCCATGCTTAAAAGGCACATCGGTTATTCCATTGTTGTGGATCCTTCATAGAGACGAGATATCCCAACAAGCCTTTCCTTTAAAGATATTCCAGTCGAGATTCTAGACCACCAGATCCGTAGACCGAGGAACAAAGAGGTTCCCTTGGTCAAAGTGTTGTGGCAAAACCAGTCAGTTGAGGGTGCTATTGGGAAGCCGAGTTAGATATTAGATCCAATTACCTGCACCTATTCTTCGCAAGTTCAGATCAAGCCAAAAGTACCTTTCCTTCTTAATTTAGTACCTTTCTAATCAAAGATTCAATTATATAGCTTTTCTTAATATAAGTTCATGCATTCTCCGAAGTATTCAAGAGTTTAGAAAGATATAGATTCAGTTTAGCCATTTGTTTCAGCTTTGTATCCTAAGTTTTCTCTATATTCTTAGCTTAACTAGCGACATTCGAAGATGAATATTCCAAAGGGGGAGATATTGTAATACCCTAAACTTTTCTTAAGCTTAATTTCACCTCGAGAAGGTTAAGGAATGACATCCTAAGTGAGTATCATTTAAACCATATAGAATTCCCCTAATTTCAACTTTTTATCATGTGGAAAATTTAATTAGCTTTTCAACGATATAAGATCCGCCCAGATCCGATAACCGGGCATGAGGTTATAGCTAATTTAAGTCCTAGTCGTAAAACAACGTCATTTTAGTGTTTGGCGCATCACGGAGAGGGTCAATTTGACAATCGTCAATTTCCAGTGGAACTCTATGATAGCGGCACGTCGCGCTGAAGTTCAAGGTCCCAACCAATGGGACAACACGATAGCACCACGTCGTAGTGACCCCTAGAATCCCGTTTGTCAAATTCTAGTGAGCCACCGCGGTAGTGGCACATCGCGGTGGTCCATAAAATCAAGTTTTCCAGTTTAATTTTTTCCAGCTTCGTACAGAAGTTAAAAAGGGCACTTTGGACTTTTTTGAAGCCCCTTAAATCGTCAAAACACCAAATCCAAGGTCATTCCAAGAATTATATATGACTTTTCTCAAAAATTCTCTCAAATTAAAAACCCTAAGCATGCAAACCCAATTCAAAGAATCTCCTAAGTTCACCATTAATTCTTCAAACTGATTCAAGAATTGGATTCCTCAAGACAAGAGCATCAAGAATATCCATTCAAGTGTACGAATAGAGTCCCAAGGGCTAGAGTTTATCCAAAGCTCCTAATTCAAGGTATGTGGAGTTTCAACAAGAACACTTCTTTCATTATTGTTCCCAAATATTCGAATTTTATAAATGAATTTCATGTTTTTGCAAGTGGGTTTTTACCCAAATTATATTATTTTGGAGAATATGAATTGATAAGTTGTTCAAGCATTGAATTGCATGATTATTTCGATTATTTATGATTTGAATTGATAACTCATGCTATAAATTGCACATTCCTATATTGATGTGATATTTTCAAGGGTTTCCAAGATTGGTGTCATGAATTAAGTTTTATTGTGAAATTGTGATCCTTTAAGAATATGCATGCCTTAAGTCTAAGAATGAATTATTGATACTTTCTAAAGTGTTTCAAGAAGTGTATCTATATTTCCATGCTATTAAAGTTTTAAATCCTATTGGTGATAGTCTACCCATGTTTCAAGAAAAGAGTTCATTTTAATCCTAAGCTAACAAACAAAATTCACACCATTTGATTTAAGCAAAAGGGAAGCATAGTTGGCTTTCATTGCATATTTCTGAGTTGTTTAGGATGGATTTTTCTTAAAAATTATGAGCTTAAGTAAGGGAGTAGTATTTAGCACCGAGTTGGGCTTGATTTCAAGGTCTCATGCCCCAGAAATACAAGCCACCGTAGGATTTGATTTACCCCAAGTGGGTTAATCTAGTGATCACTAAAAGTAAAAGGTTCTACTCCGATGGAAAGGATAGAACAGCTCTTTCCAACATAGGAAAGACGTTGGACTCCATGTAGCTCACATAGTTTATGTCGGTTAGAAGAAATTCCCAAGTTTCCTAGAGTCTCAAGTCTTAAAGTTATTAAGGTCTTAAGTCCTTGAGTTTCAAAGAAGTTTCTTATTTTCAAAAGACTAAAGTACATGTTCTAAAAGTTGTTGTTTTAAGAGTTCAACTAGTTTACAAACTTGAGATCAAAGAAATATTATAGATTTAGAATAAAGTGTAATGGCTCACGTGAATTATACTACATGTTTTATTATTCATGATTTATGAGTTTTATTCAAGCTATGCGAGTCATCTACAAAACTATGTATGTTTTCCATAATGACTTATTGTATTGATATTTAGTTGCATACACCCCCATATACTCAGTACATTCCTAAGTGTTGATCCACATATAAGTCTGTGTGCTACATTATCTCATAATGTAGGGTCAGATGCTCAGTCCCAGCAGCGTCACTGATCCCGAGTACCTTTATCTACACCTCCACTGTAGTGAGACCTCATGGTTCGAGGACCTATCTCCAGACACTTCAATATTTTTAGTAGTTGTTCTACTACTTTAAGTTCAGTTCAAGTCAGTTGGGGATCTATCCCAATGGCTCTCTAGTTTGTTGAGTAGTAGAGGCTTTGTCAGACTAAATAGTCAGTATACTTAGATTTGCAGTATTTTGTTACTTTTACAGTACATATTCGGATTTTAGTTAGACATGATATGACATGATTCATTTTTTTTCTTTCATTATCTTTAAGTAAGCTTTATACTAAGTAGCAGGCTCAAAGGGTTAGCTTGGGGCTACTTGTAGCCTTAAGCACCGTGTGACTCTCTGGGATAGGATTTCATGGCTTTACACTTTGAGACCCAGGTGATTGAGTTTTGTACTGATACCCAAGGGCCTTACCATTTCTTACACCTTGACTAGTTAAATTAGAAAGGATCTCTGAGGATGTGGTCCATTGTAGAGATTTACTAATTTCTTCTCTCAAATGGACCGGGTCCCTTTGTAACTCTTCATTCTTATAGAGTGCATTCATGAGATGCTTTTGAGAATCCCTCAATTTTTATTCAAGCTCAATATGAAACTTTGAGGTTTCTTTCTTACCTTTACTATTAGAAGCATCCACTTTCTCCAGTTGACTCACGAACTTAGAAATTCAGCTTTCAGCTTAGGAACCTGTTCCTTAGTTTAGATATCTGGAGAGCAAAAGATATTAATTCAAGATCTTGATCTTCTGATTTTTCTTCTAGAATATTTTTCTTCTCTTGGTCACCAGCATTATCTACTTTCTACAATTGACTCACTAGACTCAGATTTTTAGATTTTAACTTAGTAACCAGTTCTTCAATTTTTGATAACTAAAGTGTTAAAGCAATTAATTCAAGATCCTAATTCTCTACCGTTTCTTCAAGAGCATTTTTCTCAATAGTTAGTTCACACATAGAATCAATCAACACGTTAGCAAGATTTTTTATCTTTCTAACAGAGTAGTTCTTCTAGTTTTCTTTAATATTAGAAAGAGTTACCTCACTTTTTTCTTTATCTTCAGTGTTTTCCATGAGAGAAAACAAGGAATAAAAAGTCACTTTATCATCCTCCACTTCCAACATGGAAACATCTTTATTCTTTCCATCTTCTTCAGATTCACCAGAAGAAATCCCCTAAACTTCAAAGGCCTACTTAACTACAAAATCAACTGCATCTTTTTTTTCTTGAATTTACAAGGACCTGGTCCCTGTAATTTCATTTCTCACCTCCTGTATTGAGGTATTCTGGGAAATCTATTTTTAGCATTGGACAGTCCTTGATGAAATTCTCAAGACTTCCACATTGGTGAAAAAGTTCAACAGTGCCTACCTTCTTATTGTTTCTTCCTCTTCTTTTAAATTGACCATTTTTTTATTGCTCTAACAATTCCTTTTGCCAAATGGGCTACATTAGTGTCTTCTTTACTTGAATTTGACTTAGAAGCCTTTAATACCAAGGATTTTTCTCTTTTTAATTCCTTCTTCTTTTGCCTTTATTGCTTCTTAAGTTCATGTGTCTTCAAATTACCAATAAGCTCATCCATAGTGAGAGTTTTCAAGTTCCTTTCCTCGATGATAGCATCCACTTTGCTTTCTTATAATTTAGACAGAACCCCTAGAATTTTTTTCTCACCTATTTGTATAAAGAAATTACTTCTCCTAACCAGTGCCATTCATTGGTGATTAAAGTGAATCACGTATGCATATCATGGATAGTTTCTCCTTCTGTCATGGTGAAGGTTTCATACTAAGTAGTCATAATATCAACTTTTGAATCCTTCACATCAGTGGTTCCTTCATGAGTAGTCTTCATGAAATCCCTAATTTCTTTAGCATTTTGACATGCTGAAATCTTGTTGTATTCATTAGGCCCTATGCCACAAACAAGAAGTTACTTGGCCTAATAATTATTCTCAACTTTCCTTCTGTCTTCATCATCACACTCTATCCTGCATTTAACAACCACTTTTGTTATATCTTCTTTGACCTCTCTAACTGGCACATGTGGACCATCTAGAATTACATACATCAGCTCACTGTCCTCTACCATAATGAAGTCATACATCCATGTTTTCCACCACCCATAGAACTTCCCATTAAATCTAGGTGGTATAGTGGTAGATTGCCCTTATTCAAGATTAGGTAAAGCAACCATGATAAGCAAATCACTCTAGGTGTTAACCTTTTAGAGTGTTCTATTTCTAATACCAATTGTTGGAATGCAAGGGGGTTGCACCACACGATGAGGGACCAGGTCCCTTTGAGTTAATCATTGGAAATTAAACAGTCTACTGCTGGAAAACTAAAAACTTTACTAAAAACTAAAGAACACAAAGATTTAACATAGAAACCTCCTTTCTCAAGGGAGGAAAAACCACGGTTTGTCCTCACAAGCACTCAACTATCCACTATAATCAAACTCTTGATTACAGACTCTAATGAACCTAACTCTAGGATCCACCCACTATTAATAACTCTACTACAAACCTACCTTGAAAACTCTTCCAAGAGATTACCTTGATATTAATTAACTCTAACCAATATAAAACTCAGGTAACTCTACCTAAGCTCTATCAAGAACACAAAGAAGGAATTAAACTTATAACACGAGTACTTCAGTTATAGACCATGACTTGACTCAAGAACACGCACTCTTTTAGTACATACAGAAATAACTTGAGAAAAATGGTAAAGTTGAGTTTTGACCTATTTCCCTCTCCTCTCTTCTGATTTTGCAAAAACTCCCAAATTGAGAAGCATTCTTTTTCTTTTATAGTAGATTAATAATTAGGGTGAAAATTTAATTGGGCCAGGTTCCATGATGGAAACAAGCTAACCTGTGTAGTTTGTTACACTAGAAGATAAAACTGTACGGGATAGTGATAGTCGTACCGGATTCATAAAGACCCAGTGACCTAGTCCTTTTTTTTCAGTTGCTCACCACCAAAACAGACTTGGGCCCTTGTTGTCAGCTAATCATCATCAAAACAAGATATAGAAAATATCTTAAACTCCTAGCAAAGACTCAAACACCATCATAATATAAAACATAAATAGTACATAGTAATAGAAGAATATTATTATTCAACTTAAGGTTGTTACAATATGTTGGTCTTTCTGAATCATTAAGTCTAGAAGAATTTGTTGTCTGCATTATTTTGTGTTTTCTATCATGACCAAACTCACAGGATTGTGTTGGGCACCTACCTACACCTACCCCATATAGGAGAATCCTAAATATCCCACCATTAAGCCAATGTAGAAGTTACGATAATATTTATTTAATCAATGTTGTCTATCATATTAATAACTAGATGTTTTTTATCTTAGTTTATGTGAAACAAATAAAATTTAGATAATAGATCATATTTTTAATATTTTTTTTAATATTTAAGTTGTTAACTGTTGATAATACTTTTATGTTATTTTCAAATAATATAGATTACTCTCTTTATTCAAACTTTTGTGGCAATGATAGACAATTATATTTTAAAAAAATTAAGTTTTTAATTATTGTGATTTAAAATATTTTTCTTATATTCTAGAATTAGAAGTGACATAGTAAAATTATTATAGAAAATACTTGTGAAGTTTATTTTGAGTGGTCCTCTATAAGACGTCAAGGTAATTTAAAACAAAAAGAGTTAATTTATCAGTTTATATCTATTTATCTTTTTAATTGAATATTATAAACTTTTAATACTTGAATTACTTATAATAATTAATTATGGGTGATATAGTAAAATCACGATTAATATCAAGTCAATCATGGATATCAAGTCGACAAACCAAGCACGAGTGCTAAATGTATACCCACGTTGGCTTCACTTTGGGTGTGTCTCAAAAATTCCCTTATAAACTTTGGCCTATGAAATCTCATGGTTAGAGAGATAGGATTTCAAAGACTATGTTTGAAGCAGGGGTAACCTTCTGAATAAAATCAAAGAGGTTTTTAAAAATTCCTTATTGCGCCCAAGCGTACACGCAAGTGTACGTGGTCCACCATGTAGTAAAATAGCCTTTAGAAAGCCAAGTATCAATCCAAAAAGGACTTGTTCTCAATAATTATCCTATTCAATTCTCACTACGAAGATTAAACAAGTGCTGAAGTAACCAATAGAGTTTGAGAATTAAAAACTAAAAGTAAAAGTAAACAATGCAGTAAAGTAAGGTTGTTGAACAATAATAAGGAGAAACCCACGGTTAAGGAACTACATACAATCCTACTTAGCTATACAACTTCATTGGTTTAGTCAATTATCTTTGTTGTTAATTCACAGGGTTGATAATATAATTATGGTTTTCTGAACCATTAATCAACTATCTAACTTAGCCTTACAACTACATCGTTGAGTAGGGATGCAAGAACTAATCAAAACACCTTTGTATTTCTTCCAGTTTATGAACCAAATAGGGTGAATAAGGTATATTCTTATCCTAAATTCAAATTGTAACCTTAATTCATCGAATGGTAATGATCCCATCCCGTATATCTCATGTTCTATTATATCATTCCTCCATCTAAGCTCACAACAAAATTACGCATTTATCATAAGGGTCGTGAATCCATAGAATAGCTACAAGTATGAACATCTAATAATTATATTACCATAAGCCAACTTAGTTATAATCAAATTTACTCATGTTCTTGGCCCTAACCCCGGATGAGGGTATTTATCCACTCATGGACTTACAAAGAATCATAACCAAGGAATTCATGTAATAATCTAAAAGTAAATTAAAATAAAGGAATGAAACCCCTAAGAAAATTCTTCTCAAGTGTATTCCAATGCCCCAAGGTTGTCCAAGATGTTTACAAGAGGGTTGTAGTGTCCTATTTATAGTAGGATCCAAGTGCCCAATTTTGACACACTAGCATACCATGTGTCATTGGCACGATAAGGGCATGACATGACCTTATCACGGATGGTCACTAGAAATTGAACATTGTGGTTCATCTCCAAGGGTGTGGAATTCCCCTAATTGTATATATCCAAGGGCGTGGCACGCCTTTGTGCTTAAATTTTCCAGATTTGGTTGCGCTTAACTCCATGCATTTGGCATTCAAGTTTTTGCTTCATGATAGCTTTTACTCTTCAATTCCAGCTTGTATATCATCACATTATCAAGTGTATCATCTAACCAATCTTCCTATAACATAAAACACTACGAACTAGAGCTCACAACATGATAGAATCAATAAGAACAACTAGAATACACAACTCAAGTTAACAATACTAGTTTTCTCATTTAAACTCTAAATGAACGTTTTGCCTCCCAACTTGATTTGAACACACCTTAAACATTATCAACACTTAGATGCTTATTTGTATGAAAATTAACTCATCACGCACACAAGAAGTCCTCAAGACCAAGCTAATTAAGGCTATATAACAACACTTAGGTGCATAAATCCACCTAAGATCATCACCCCACACTTAAAGCCTTATTTTTTCTCGAAAAGCTCTTAACCTTAAGCATAATATAAGGAAGGAAATTACCATTACTACTACAATAAAGATATTCAAGCTACCACTATAATGAATACGCAATAGCAAGTTCCACAAACAAGCATGTCATATATAATTGAAAGCTCATGAATTACTACTTAAATACATCCTAGCCTCAAGGATTGACTCAACCAAGTAGTCCAAATCATGCATATTACTAAATCATAGAGATTATATAAGTCACCTATCCATTATCAAATATGTTCCCTCACCACAAGAGAGTTACCCATATTCACTCACACTGATATAATTATCATATGAATGGGTGTAAAAATCAAATTACACTCACTCTCACAAGGAATTTACAAGTTACATATGATGAACCACAGGATTTCCATTAGTATAGTACTCTAATAATATTAGTATGTTAAAGCTTAGGATTCGGTAGAACTTTAAGGGTTGTAATGTAGGCTATGGGACGGGTAGGAACTATTCTGGCTAGTAATAGTGACTATCTTTCCTAAGCTCTTTAATACATCACATTATACATTAGACTCTTCTCTAAACAACTAAATTCCCTATATCTACCATAACTCATCTCCTTTGTTTTTCCCCATCTCTTTAAGCTAGTTCACGTATATTATAGGGGTTATTTACTATCAATTGATAATCCAATTTTGTACATTTTAATTTCTTTTCATTACGTTATTCCCACCCACAACACATCAAGTTTTCAACACCAATGTCTACTACTTTGGGGGTTTACTTTTACCTTTTAATTTCTTATTTTCCTTACTCCTTAACCTCAATAATTTTTTTTAGCTAAAACCCTACGAGCTTTGAATCAAGTTATGGTCAATGGAGAAGAGGAACATGCTATACATGAGGATTCCAAAGAAATAGGCTAAGTATCAACATGGCTAACAAATATTATTCACAAGGGTAGATAAAGAGGGTATGAAACTTGGCTATCAAGGAAATGCCTGATATTGGGTGTCTTTATGCATTCTATTGTCAATATTCTAGTCTTTTTAGCCTTGTTTTAAGGATGATTCATATTCTATATAGTTTAAAAATAAGATAAATGTGCATATAAGTGTTGAAGTATGTGATTACAATGGTTCAAAGTGAATTATAACAAGTTTGCACTTAAATGAGTCATTTAGAGTTCAATCGTGGAAACTAGCATTACTAGCTTGAGCTAAGTGTGTGTCTAGTTGGTTTTGATGGATTCTAGTATGTTGAATGAGTTCATTATGGTTTGAATAGGTAATAATATGTGGAACAACTTGTTTGTAAGGTACAAGTTTCAAGTGAGTTAAGTCTAAAGTCGGAACGAGAAGTGAAGATTAACATGAACTAGCCTTGTCTTAGTTTTTGTTTTTGATTCATTGTTGAGGATATTGTGTTGTTATTGTCTCTAATTCATGGTGTATGATTATGTAGGAAGATTTTTGATCTGAATATGGTGATATAATGATGATAGAAAGGCTGGAAATCCATGGAAAATTCACCATAATACAAGGGACAATAGATGGTATGATCAACACTTAACAAAAATCATGGAAGCAACTTCCAGTATGTGGAGGCGATTACCCGTGGCTCCATATCCACAGCGGTGCTCTACATCAAGCACATCCCCCTATGGATAGGCACTCTAACTAAGGATCAGCCTCCTCTGGAGCAGTGCAATATAGCAGGTGAAACCCCCTCTACTCCCATTCTCTCAAATTATTGGAATCCTTGTCCTACACGACTTTGGCTTACCCTTTTGCTATAGATACATTATTGTACATGTTTTAAATCATATTTGGACATCTTGGAACATCAAGGATCTTCTACTACACGTTTTATTAGGTTTTACATTATTAATTTAGCTTTCTTCTAGATTACATTATATATTCAAACTTTTAGATCATGATTATGGCTATGAGTGGCTAGAAACCTCCTTTTCGATGTTAAGGCCAAGAACATGACTACTATTATTTTGGATTGAGTTCATTTAATTTTTATTATCAGTATTGGTTGTTTGTTAATTCTTGATTTAAATGTTTTGAGGCTTTATCACCCTTGGAATATATCAATTGTCAACCTTGTGATCTTGGGAGAGGGAATAGGGAGATAGAACATAGGAATAAAGAAAGTATGGTTTGTATTATTTTATGAAATAAGAAATTCAAATTAGCATCTAGGACAGGGATGTACGTAGATGCCTTACTTGATTCACACTTAGGATGATAGCTTAATGAACTTAATTGGATTATTACATCCCGCTCAACGATGTAGTTGTGAGATCCAAATTAGGTAAATGGTTAGAGGTCGGGAGACCATGATCATACAATTAACCCAACGAATCAAAAACCAAGATAACTAGATTAATGAATAAAGTTAAATAACATAGAATGATTATTCGAAGTGCTTTAACCGTAGGCTTTACTCCATTGATTGTTTCAAGACTTTATTTTAAGCATTGTTTACTTTATTTGCAATTTACAATATTCCAAACTCTTTTTTATTACGCTTGCATCAATTAAATCTAAATTGTGAACTATAATAGAATCATTGTTGAATCAAGTCCCTATGGGATCGATACTTGGCTTTCTTTAAGGCCATTTTACTACTTGATTGACCATGTACACTTGCATGTGCGCATGGGCGCTGTCAAGTTTTTGCCATTGTTGTCATGGACTTATAATTTGGCAACTATTTTATTTTTATATTTATTTTTATATTTCTTTGGTGTTTTTACACTTGGTATTGGTTTTGTTCTTTCTGGAAATTGATTTAAAAAGTAGTAAGCTGGCAAGGGATTAGGACTTGGTTGAACCAAGCTTCGAACCTAAGAAAAATTTCTATTAATGAAGGAGAAAGGCAATCCTTCTCACCTGTATTCCTCAAATCACAAAACACCAAGAGAATCTTGTCATGATAGTGATGAAAAAGTAGCCTATAGGATAGTAAGAGTAATGACAATCCCACT
Organism: Capsicum baccatum var. pendulum; assembly: GCA_030864225.1. NCBI lineage: Eukaryota > Viridiplantae > Streptophyta > Magnoliopsida > Solanales > Solanaceae > Capsicum > Capsicum baccatum. The sequence continues at coordinate 101,128,795 of CM061554.1, read as the reverse complement.
TCCAATTAATTTGACCTTCCCATTTTAGAAGACAGCAGCTGAAGGCAATTTTGAGTTTAAACAGAATATGGTACAACTTCTGATTAGCAGTGAACAGTTCATAGGGCTTTCACATGAAGATCCATAGGTACACTTGCTGAATTTTTTGGAAATCAGTGAAACATTCCTTCCCACATGTGTGAATACAGACTATGTGAGGATGACATTATTCTTCTTTTCACTAATTGGGGAAGCAAAAAAGTAGTTGAATACAGAACCAAAAAACTCAATCACCTCATAGGATGACATGGCCAGAAAATTCCTTATTCAGTTCTTTTTGTCTGGTAAGATTGCGAGACTTCACAGTGAGATAGTGTGCTTCAAACAGAAGCCAGAAAAGAATATTTATCATGCTTGGGAGTGGTTCAAGGATATTCTTTGGGATTTTCCAAACCATCAATGCTCCAATAAGGTACTTTCTCATACTTTTTTAGAGGCTCTTAACCACAATACAAAAATTTTGTTAGATTCAGCTACAGATGATCAAGCTCTTAAGATGGCTTATGATGAGATGTACATTGTATTGAACTATATCACATAAGTAAATCTAGAGTGTCATAGTGATTCCAGGAGTGCCATTAAGAAAGTTCCAGGTTTGTTGTAGGTGGACCAATATACTGTTTTATCAACTTAGGTTGCAGCATTCCAAAACATAATAAACACTCAATTCAGCAACCTAAAATTAGGAGCAGCACAACCTTTAGCCACAGTCAATACAATTTAACAAGCTGCAAGTTGGTGTGAAGTTTGTGAAGATAGTGGCTATGCAGATGCGATGTGTTCATCAAATATAGTATCGGTGATGTATGTAGGCAATGTTCAGATACCTAATTACAGTAACATCTAAAACATAAAGTGACAATCTCAACTACTAAATCAGTCATGGAACGCCCAACAACCACAATAATTTTAGCAATAACAGGCTCAACCAAATCAGTCAACTAGCAACTTAGAAGAGATAATAAAGCAGGTTTCAGCTTATCAGACACAGTTGGCAGCTAATGTAATGAACCAGCAAGCAGCACAAAAAATCTTAGAGCTATAATTAAGGCAATTAATATAGGCACTGAATACCATGCCTTAAGGTGGTTTGCCAGCAGATACAGAAAATCCAAAAAAAGTTATGAAAATTACTTTGAGGAGTGGTAAAGAACTTTAAAGGGAACCTTCATAGGCAATTGAGGATGTAAATACTGATGTGGTTCCCAAACAGATAATTGAAAAAGTTTTTGAAAAATTAAGGAAGTCTGATTACTCAAAAGAAAAAGGTGTTGATGAAGTGAAGAAGGTACCACAACTACCCTTTCCACAAAAGTGTATAAAGTCAAAGGAGGATTCCTATTTCAAGAAGTTCTTTGACACGTTCAGAGAACTATATATTAACCTTCCTATTTTATATGTTTTGTAGTGTATGATCAAGTACACTAAGTACTTGAGAGATGTGGTGGCTAATAAAGTTAATTTGTAGGAGGTAGAAATGGTTACCCAAAGATGCCAAAAAAGCTTAAGGGTCCTGGGAAGTTCACTCTCCCTATTCAGATTGGCAATAGCGAGATAGTGCAGGCACTTAGCAAGTTAGGGGCAAGTATCAACTTGATGCCCCAATATTTGCTTAACAAATTAGGTTTGGGGAAACCTAGACCGATCTCTGTTCTACTATAGCTTGTAAATGGGATCATATCCCGTCTTAAAGGAATCATAGAAGACATCCTTATAAAGGTTGGTATATTCATTATTCTTGCTGCTTTTATTGTTATTGATTTTAAAGTAGACAAACAGGTACTAATCATCTTGGGGAATCCATTGTTAGGAATAGGAGGAGCGGTTATTGATGTAAGAGAGGAAATGCTCAAAATGAGGTTGGAGGATAAAGAGGTAGTTTTTGAAGTTTATAAATCACTCAACACACTATCCCACTATAAAGACTTTTGCATGATTACTGTTGTTGAAGGGTAAAAGTCTAGGGTGCCAAGTACCTCTTCAAACACCCTCATTAAGCTATCCAAGCCTCCAATACCGCAACCTAACAAGATGGAGATTGATGAGCCTAAAAAGGCTAAAGTTTAAAAAGTTGTTTTCCTGGAGTGTACAAACTCAAGAATTCAAAAATGAATCAGAAGATGGACTAATTGTGAGGAAGAAGATAAATGAATTCAGTTGAGTTTAGTTGGGTCGTGCTGCAACACTAAATCAGGAGTTGCTTAGGAGGCAACCTAAGTTAAATAGGTATGTTTTATTTTTAGATTTAAGTCTTTACTTCACATATTTTTTGTTTTTATTGAGTTGCAGGTTGATGGGAAGTCTGAATACCGAAATCCTGAGCATGGCAAAAACTAAGCGTGGGATCCCATAGAACCCTTTTTATGAAAAAAATACTACTAGCTAGGCCTAGAGGCCTTGGAGAGTATTTATATCACTTACTTTTAAGTTTACTTTGGAGACAAAGTAGATTTATAAGTGTGGGGTAGGGGAAATTCTCAATTTTGGGCTGAATTAAAAATTTTTGTGTAAGATATTCTTGTTGGTGCTATTTTTTATTGCATGGTGCAAGTGTTTTGGATGGTAAAAGCATGTTGAATGAGTGAATTGCTACTTTTAAGACTCTTTGGCTCATTTTTTTTGACTCCTGTACTTTTTGGCTTAAATTTGAATTCATGCTATTGTTTGGTTGGGAGCCTATGATGATCCTATGTCAGTCATGTGTGTGCCATGTGCGTGTAAGGTGTTGTACGTTCCTCGTTGCATGTGATGTCTAGAACTTGCAAAGCAAAATAAAGAGTGTGGGTTTAGGAGATGATATAGGCATTTCTTTGATAGCCTTATTTTATACCTTCTTTTTGATCGACCCTTTGTGCTTAATCCTAGTAACCCCATTGAGCCTTTAGTGTTTTTTCTTTGGCAGCCCCATGTGTAGCCTAATACCCTTCTTTGATAAATCATAATTTAATCCAAATCCCCTAGGTGCTTTAATGAAAAATCAATTGAGTTAGGAGTATGAAATTGAAGAAGAGTAAGGTGACATTAAATCCCTTAAAGTGATAGCTATCGGTGTTCAAAAGGAATTGTGATGTGTGGTTTGGAGCTGAGTAATGAAAAGACAAAAATTTTGTTCAAATTGAATGAGTTATGCATAGAATCCTACGACTATAGTATTTGTAAATAAGCTTAATAATATGGGGTGAAAACCAAAGAATGGGGTACACCAAAATAATGTAGTGTGGTTGTTGGAGATTGGTTGTATTTGTAAAAAAAAGTGATGTATTAAAGAGCTTAGGGAAGATAGCCACTATTTGTAACGCCCCAAAAAATGGGTCCCGGAGCATGAGACGGTGCTTGAGACTACGAGTATCCCCAAGCTAACCCTTTGAGCCATTTTTATTCAATTCAACACAAATCAACGGGGTTTCTATAAATAACCCTCAAATATCAATAGAGTAATCATCATCCAAGAATAAAAGAATTTCAGAAAGATAACAAAACACGAATTATTAGTCAACTCCCAACATCTATACTAGTCTGACAAGCCTCTAAGAAAATCAATAAAACCAGTGACCAATTGCGACATGCCCCAACTGACTCATACTCAGTTATCAAATGTAAACAATTCCGTGAAACCAATATCAGACATCACGTCCTCGGAACATGAGGACTCACCACAACAGAGGATGTAGAACAGCGTGCCCGAAGAATCACTATCAAACCTGGAACTGAGCACCTGAACCTATATTCCAAGAAAATACAGTCCACATTCAAAGATGTGGGTCAGTACCATGGAAAGGAACCAAGTATATGGGGGTACATGCAGTTGTATAAACATCATCATCATAAATATTTATAAGAAATATACAGGATGTATGAAAGACTCACATAGCCCGAAGAAAATCATCATAATCATGAGAAGATGAAATAAGTACAATAACACATGTGAGATCATATAATTTGTCAATCACTTTCAATTCATCAAGAATATCAATTCTCATAATGTAAATATCATTTAAGTCTTTTGAAAGAATAACTTTCACAATTCCACTTTCAAATCACTTCACCATTCACCATAGACACAAGGAAAAACACACACACACTGGGAGATCCTATAACCAACATAAACCATGTGAGCTACATAGAGTCCAACATAAAACCCACGTTAGGGAGAGCCATTTTATCCTTGCCATCGGAGTACGACTATCGATATCAAATCCACACAAACTAGTGATCACTATATAAATTAGCCTCAGCCTCACTCTTACGGGGGCACGTAGTTCTAGGAAAGTAAGGTTTCTTTATACCTCCCACTCGGTGCTAAAGATTTCTCCCAAACTTAGCTCAGATCATTTCAAAGACAATTCACAACAAAACAATTTCAGTAATATATAAATATACATTGGGAGCCATCATGCTTCCCATCTATCAAAATCAACCACGTTGTGGATTTCTTTCACACTCGAGTTTAAAATAACTCCATTAAGAACAAAAGGTCAAATCATTCAAAATATCTCAAATATTCAACATCAACGTTCTTATAACACACACTTTCTCAAAAAACACAATTTCTAATGGGGATTCACGACCCAAATATCAAAATCATGATAAATATCATTCAAGATTTATGCTTTATATCTCCACATATGTAAATTCATCTTTCAAAATCATAAACATCAAGATTTCATAATCATCATCATAAGATATGGGTTCACGCTTCAAATTCATAAAAAAATCAAATAAAAATCATGCCTTTGTAAAGAAAATTACTTTTGGGCACAATAAATAAAGAGAGTTCTTGTTGAAAAACCCCACATACCTTGAATGATGAACTTTAGATCGATACTTGTTTTTGAGATGTTAATCGTGCCTTTGAATGATGGTTCTTGGAGTTCTTGAACTAGGAACTTGGAATCTTGAATAAATTTGCAGAATTAATGGTGAACTTTGGAGGTTCTTGAAGTTCTTGAACTAGGAACTTGGAATCTTGAATAAATTTGCAGAATTAATGGTGACCTTTGGAGGTTCTTGAAGTTGGATGTAGGAGCTTAGGGTTTTATTTTTGAGGGAATTTGATGAAATATAACATATAATGTTTCTAATAGGCATTAAAATAGGGTTTGGATGGATTTTGGGTGAGGGGGAATTACCAAAACACCCCTAAAAAGCAAAAAAAATCTCGAATCTGTCCTTTGGTGGACTATTTTGATAGTCTGAAGTAGATCAACCATAACGTTTTACTCCGATATCCAAATTAGATGAAACCAATTTCATTAGAAAGAGGACTCTCATATCTTTCCGTTGATATATAGTATCTCACCAAGATCATTGTGTACGAGGAGTTATGATCATTTGAAATTGATCCAAAAATTTGCTTTTGATAGACTGAAGTATATCGACCATAACTTTTTGCTCTGATAGACAAATTGGATAAAACCAATTTCATTGGAAACAGGACTCACAGAGCTTTATGTTAATATATAGTAGATCACCCATTTCATTATGTACAAGGAGTTATGATCATTTAAAGTTGGAGCAAAACTACGCCAGGCCTCGGTACTTTTTCCTGCACATTTTATTGTTCACTACTAGTCATGGTTCGATCGGAATGTTCATAACTCATCACTCGGGTGTCCGTTTTGGATGATTAACATATCGTTGGAAAGCTTATTCGATACTCTACGCAATGGGTCATAATCTAAGACATTCCACATGAAAAAATTTATAATTCATTCTAGAAGATAGAATCCAACACGTTTACGCACAAAATTTCAACGAAATATTTTCTGGGGTATTACATCATCCCCCCTTGGAAACATTCATCCTCGAATGACTCTAGACACGCCAAGATTAGATAGGGAATAGAGCATACAGCTGAAACCATTCGTTAGACTCATCACCACATCGTTTCTCACTCCGAATGCAACACAGAATGCATAAATTCAAGAAACTATAGCTGAACACATAATAAATGACAGCTGAAATGCTGTAACTTTTATCAAAAGTGCATGATTTAGTAAAGAATGGTACCTTCGGCTTGATCGAAGTTCACAGAAAATAGGTGCGGGTATTTGGATCGCATATCCGCCTCAGTTTCCTAAGTTGCACCCTCAATAGATTGGTTTTGCCACAACACCTTCACCAAGTGAACTTCTCTGTTCCTTCGTCTTCAGACACTAAAATCAAGAATCTCAACAGGAATCTCATCAAAAGAAAGATTTTCTTGAATGTCAGCACTCACAGAGAAATCCACTACCACAGCATCGCTAATATGCTTTCTAAGCATGGAGACATGGAATATTGGATGAATAGAGGACAACTCATAAGGAAACTCGACCTCATAAGATACCTTACAACACGACTAAGAATTTTGTAAGGACCAACATAACAGGGACTAAGCTTCCCCTTCTTTCCAAATCTCTTCACCCCTCCTCATGGGTGAAATTTTCAAATACACTAGGTCACCAACTTCAAACTCAAGGTCTCTCCTTCTAATATCCGCATATGACTTCTGACGACTCTGCGCAGTTTTCAACCTTTCCCTAATCAACTTAACTTTTTTCATAGCCTTAAATACCGAATCAGGACACTCACAGCCTCTTCACCCACCTCGAACCAACCTATGGGTGATCTACACTTCCTCCCATATAAGGCTTCAAACGGAGCCATGCCAATACTAGAGTGGAAATTGTTATTGTAAGCAAATTCTATCAACGGTAAGTGATCATCCAAACTTCCCTTAAAGTCAAGTATAAGCTCTCAACATATCCTCTAACGTCTGTATAGTCCGCTCAGCCTGACCATCGGTCTGCGGATGAAAAGCAGAACTCAAAAGCACTTGGGTACCAAGATCCTTCTGAAAAACTTTCCAAAATTTTGAAGTGAACTGAGTACCCCTATCTGAAATGATAGACAAGGGAACTCCATGAAGTCTGACTAGATCTCGGATATACAATCTAGTGTAATCCTCAGTAGTATATGAAGTATGAACAGGCAAGAAATGAGAAGTCTTGGTCAACCTATCAACCATAACCCAAATGGAATCATGATGGTGTCGTGAAAGAGGTAAACCAATCACGAAGTCCATATTTATCTCTTCCCTCTTCCAGGTGGGAATACTAAACTCTTGCATCATACCACCAGGTCTTTGGTGTTCAACCTTAACCTGTTGGCATGTTGCACACTTAGCTACAAACACTGCTATATCTTTCTTTATGCCACTCCACTAATAGATTTCCCGTAAGTCTTGATACATCTTTATGGCACTAGGATGAATAGAATATCGCACCCCGTGCGCTTCAGCCATAATCCTCTATATCAGATCATCAACATTCGGGATATACAATCTACCCTGTAATCTCAACACACCATCTCCCCCTTGGGAGAAAACCTCTACTTTTTGGTCCTTGACTGACTCCTTCAGTCTGACCAAACTAGCATCTAAGTATTGCTTTTCCTTCACTTCTGAAACCATGAAGGATTCGAAACTACTCTGAACCCCTATACTACCTTTAGCAGAGTGGAACAACCTAACCCCCAATCTAGCCAAACGATGTACATCACGAGCCAACTCTTTCTTACCTTCTACCACATGCGAAACACTACCCATGGACACTCTACTTAGGACTCCGCCCAATATTGGCCTTGCCTGGATGGTACAACACACTAATATCATAGTCCTTTAACAATTCTAACCATCGTCTCTACCTAAGATTCAATTCTGTCTGGGTAAACACATACTGCAGACTCTTATGATCAGTGAAAACATCAACATAGACACTATACAAATAGTGTCTCCATATTTTCAAAGCAAACACAACAGCAGCCAACTCAAGGTCATGGGTGGGGTAATTTTTCTCATGGGGTTTCAACTGTCTAGAAGCATAAGCTATCACCTTACCCTTCTGCATCAATACGTAACCCAACCCAACTCTTGAAGCATCACAGTACACCACAAAACCATCAATACCATCAGGTAAAATCATACCAGGGACTGAAGTGAGTCGAGTCTTAAACTCTTGAAAACTCTTCTCATAAGATCCGGACCACAAGAACTTCACTTTCTTTTGGGTCAACCAAGTCATAGGAGATGCTATATAAGAGAAACACTTAACAAAATGATGGTAATGGCCAGCGCAACCCAAGAAACTTTAGATATCATTCGGAGAAATAGGTCTAGGCCAATTTCTAATAGCTTCGGTCTTTTGGGGATCAACTCTAATACCCTCGGAAGAAATGATATCTAAGGGTTTGCAAGATAGTTTGGAGATGATCAGAATGTTCATCCTCACTACGGGAGTACACTAGTATATCATCGATGAACACTATGAGAAACATAGCCAGATATGGTCTGAACACTCGATTCATGAGGTCCATGAAAGATGTTGGGGCATTAGTTAACCCGAAAGACATAACAAGAAACTCAAAATGGCCATAACGAGTTTGAAAAATAGTTTTTGGGATGTCACACTCCCTAACTTTGAGTTGATAATAGCCAAAATGAAGGTATCTTTGAGAAATAACTTGCACCTTGCAATTGGTCAAACAAATCAGTTATTCTTGGAAGGGGGTACTTATTTTTTACGGTGACTTCATTCAGTTGGCGGTAATCAATGCACATACGCAAAAAGTCATCTTTCTTTCTCACAAACAACACAGGAGCACCCCAAGGGGAAACACTGGGACTTATGAAACCCTTATCTAGTAGATCTTTGAGTTTTTCTTATAACTCCTTAAGTTCTGCAGGGGCCATACAGTGAGGAGGAATAGAAATAGGTTGAGTATCAGGAAGAAGATCAATCTCGAACTTTATCTCTCTATCAGAAGGTATCCCTGGGAGATCATCCGAAAAGACATCAAAAAACTCATTGGCGAGGTTAACAGACTAGAGAGTTGGAGTCTCAGACTTAGTGTCTTTGACTCTAACCAAATGGTAAATACACCCCTTGGAAATAATCTTTCTAGCTTTGAGGTAAGAGATAAAATGACTCTTGGGTGACACAGAATTCCGAAACCATCATTATTTCTTCTCACTCAACGTGGAGGCATATTTCTGAAAGAGAAAAGCATGAATCAATAGCAGAGAGAGACACTTTAAGCAGGATAGACTTCTGAAAGAAAGAATCACACTTTTTCCTAAAATGTCTTGTAGCCTCTTGCTTATAGATGTGGCGCGCTACACACCGATGATCAAGACTCTACTTAACGCTGCTTGTCATACTCCCTAGGACACCTTAAAACCTTAGACTTTGATACCAAGTTTGTAACGCCCCAGAAAATGGGTTCTGGAGCATCACACGGTGCTTAAGGCTACGAGTATCCCTAAGCTAACCCTTTTAGCCATTTTCATTCAATTCAACACAAATCAACGGGGTTTTCATAAATAACCATCAAATATCAACAGAGTAATCATCATCCAAGAATAAAAGAATTTCAAAAAGATAACAAAATACGACTTATTAGTCAACTCCCAACATCTATACTAGTTTTACAAGCCTTTAAGAAAATCAATAAAACCAGCGAGCCATTGAGACATGCCCCAACTGACTCATACTCAGTTATCAAATGTAAACAATTCCGTGAAACCAACATCAGACATCACGTCCTCGAAACATAAGGACTCACCACAATAGAGCATACAAAATAGCGTGCCCGAAGAATCACTGTCGAACCTAGAACTAAGCACCTGAACCTACATTCTGAGAAAATGCAGCCCACATCCAAACATATGGGTCAGTACCATGGAAAGAAACCGAGTATATGGGGGTGTATGCAGTTGTATAAACATCATCATCATAAATATTTATAAGAAATATGCAGGATTTATGAAAGACTCACATAGCCCGAAGAAAATCATCATAATCATGAGAGGATGAAATAAGTATAATAACACATGTGAGTCATCATATAATTTGTCAATCACTTTTATTTCATCAAGAATATCAATTCTCATAGTGTAAATATCATTTAAATCTTTTGAAAGAATAACTTTCACAATTCCACTTTCAAATCACTTCACCATTCACCATAGACACATGGAAACACACACACACTGGGAGATCCTTTAACCGACATAAATCATGTGAGCTAAATAGAGTCCAACGTACAACCCACATTGGGGAGAGCCATCCTATTATTTCCATTGAAGTAGGACTATCGATATCAAATCTACACAAACTAGTGATCACTATATAAATCAGCCTCAGCCTCACTCCTATAGGGGTACATAGTTCTAGGGAAGTAAGATCGCTTTATACCTCTCACTCAGTGCTAAAGATTTCTCCCGGACTTAGATTAAATCATTTGAAAGACAATCCACAATAAAACAATTTCAGTAAGATATAAATATACATCGGGAGCCATCATGCTTCCCATCTATCAAAATCGACAACGTTGTGGATTTCTTTCACACTCGAGTTCAAAATAAATCCATTAAGACCAAAAGGTCAAATCATTCAAAATATCTCAAATATTCAATATTAACGTGCTTATAACACACACTTTCTAAAAAAAAAACACAATTTCCAATGGGGATTCACGACCCAAATATCAAAATCATGATAAATATCATTCAAGATTCATGCTTTATATCTCCACACATGTAAATTCATCTTTCAAAATCATAAACATCAAGATTTCATAATAATCATCATAAGATATGGGTTTATGCTTCAAATTCATAAAAAAATCAAATAACAATCATGTCTTTGTAAAGAAAATTATTTTTGGGCACAAGAACGAAAGAGAGTTCTTGTTGAAAAAACCCACCTACCATGAATGATTAACTTTAGATCGATACTCATTTTTGAGATGTTAATTGTGCCTTTGAATGATGATTCTTGGAGTTCTTGAACTAGGAACTTGGAATCTTGAATAAATTTGCAGAATTAATGGTGAACTTTGGAGGTTCTTGAAGTTCTTGAACTAGGAACTTGGAATCTTGAATACATTTGCAAAATTAATGGTGAACTTTGGAGGTTCTTGAAGTTGGATGTAGGATCTTAGTTTTCACATTTTTATATTAGTGGAGTACTACACTAAGGCCAAGCCTATGATTATTTATATGTAACTTGTGAATTCCTTGTGATAGTGAGTGTAATTTAATTCTTGTACCCATTACACTTGAAATTCTTTTTTGTGAGTGATTATGGGTAATCTCTTATAGTGAGGGGCGCATGTTTGATGAATATAGGTGATTGGTATGATGTCCTTGATTAAATTATAAGCATGAGTTTTCCAACTAGATAAGTCAATTCTTGAATCTAGGGTGTTTTGGAATAGTGTTCATGAGCTTTCAATTGTGTTATAATATGCTTAGCATAGAAACTTACATTTTGTGTAGTCATTATTGTACCAGCTTGAGTATCTTGTATTTAGTGGAAGTGTAGAGTCTCCTTAGTTATTATTCTTATAGTTAAGAGTTGTTCGAGGATGAACAAGGATTTAAGTGTGGGGTGGTAATGTTGGGTGTATTTATCATTCTATTGTCACTATTCTAGTGTCTTTGGCCTTGTTTTGAGGATGATTTGTATCATATATGGGTTTATAATGATATAAATGTTCATCTAAGTAATCAAGGAAATGATTTTAATGGTTTAAAGTGAATTCCAACAAGTTTGCACTTAAATGAGTCATTTAGAGTTCAATCATGGAAACTAGCATTACTAGCTTAAGCTAGGTTTGTGTCAAGTTGGTTTCAATGGATTCTAGTGTGTTGAATGAGTTCCTTATGAGTAGAATGTGTAATATTATGTGGAAAAACTTTTTTCTAAGGTACAAGATTCAGGTGAGTCAAGTCTAAAGTCGGAACAAGAAGTGAAGATTAACATGAACTAGCCTCATCATAGCTTTTGTTTTTGATTCATTGTTGGGGATATTGTGTTGTTATTGTCTTTAATTCATGGTATGTGATTATGTAGTAATCTTTGTTGGATTAATATAGTGATACAATTGTGATATAAAGACTAGAAATCCATGGGAAATACACCACAATACAAGGGACAAACGATAGGACGATAACATTTAACCATAATCGTGGAAGCAACTTCCAGTGTGTGGAGGCGATTAGCCCATGGATTCCCATCCATAGCGGCGCTCAATAGAAAGCAAATCCCCCTCTGGAGCGGCTCTCTAAAGTAGGATCATCCCTCCTCTGGAGCAGTGAAATAGAGTAGGTGACGCCCCCTCTACTCCCATGCTCTCAAATTGTTGAAATCCTTGTCCTACACGGATTTGACTTACCTTTTTGCTATAAATACATCATTGTACACGTTTTTAATCATCTTTGGACGTCTTGGAACATCAAGGAGCTTCTACTACATGTTTTATTAGGTTTTACATTATTCATATAGCTTTCTTTTAGATTATATCATGTATTCAAACTTTTGGATCATAATTATGACTATGAGTGGCTAGAAACCTCCTTTCTGGGGTTAAAGGCAAGAACATTACTATTATTGTTTTGGATTTAGTTCATTTAATTTTTCTTATCATTATTGGTTGTTTGTTTATTCTTGATTTAATTATTTTAAGGCTTGATCACCCTTAGAATACATCAATTGTCAACCTTGTGATCTCGAGATAGGGAATAGGGAGATAGAACATGGGAATAAACAAAGTATGGTTTGTATTCTTTTATGAAATATGGAATTGAAATTACCGTCTAGGACAAAGATGTACATAGATGCCTTACTTTATTAACACATAGGATGATATCTTAAATACCTTAATTGGATTATTACATCCCCACTCAACGATGTAGTTATGAGGTCCAAATTAGGTAAACGGTTAGAGGTCGGGAGACCATTATCATTCAATTAACCCTACGAATCAACAACCAAGATAAGTAGGTTAACGAATGAAGTTCAATAACATAGTATGATTGTTCAAAGTTCTTTAACCCTGGGTTTTACCCCATTGATTGTTTCAAGACTTTATTTTACGCAATGTTTACTTTATTTTCAATTTACAATATTCCAAAAAAAATTGGCTATGCTTGCATCAGTTAAATCTAAATTATGAACTAGAATAGAATTATTATTGAATCAAGTACCTGTGGGATCAATACTTGGCTTTCTTTAAGGACATTTTACTACTTGATAGACCACGTACACTTGCCTGTCCACTTGGGTGTTGTCAATGTCTATTTTATCTCCTAAACCCATATTCTTTATTCTGATTTGCGCACACACCAGACAAGTTCTAGACAACAATATGCAACAAGGACTAAACAAAAACCTCACATCATATATGACACATGCTCAAATCAAGTAGAACCATTATAGATTCTAAACCATGAAATAACATGAATTCAAAATTAATCCAACATTGTATAAGAGTCATAAATGTGAGCCTAGGTGTCTCAACTATAGTCATTCAACACCATCAATGTACTTTCAAATTCAAAACCACTTGTAATGTGTAATCAGATATAGCACTTAGCAAGAACATCCCATAAATTCCTAACACAAAAAATTTTAAAGTTACTCCTAAAAATGAAAAATGAATATCGGTTCAAAGGGTGCCTCCTTGGAAAAGAACTGAAAAAACAATCAAGGGGTGGGTGAAGTGTGCACCTACTAGGAAGACATCAACAACAACTAGATAAACAAAGAGAAAATCTTTTTGTAATTAATTTTTTTCTTTCGTCAAAAACTAGAAAACAACTAAGAATTAAAATTCTATAGCAACACTTTACCCAAAACCATGGGAATTTTCCTCACCCGCACTTAAAAATACACTTTATCCCTAAAGTACACTTAAAAGTAAGGATAGAAATACACCAGAAGGCCTCTAGGCCTAGCTAGCAGCATCTTTAAATATTAGTAAGATCTGGTGGACCCCACACCTAGTCTTTACCATGATCCTTAGCTCTGGTCTCTGGTAATCAGACTTTCCATTAACTTGTGGCTCCAAAAAAACAAAAACTATGTGAAATAAAAACTAAATATGGAAATAAAATACCTACCTAAACTTAGGTTGCCTACCAAGCAGTGCCTGATTTTGTGTCGCGGAATGACCCTCGTCATTACATCTCATCCATAATCCTCTATTTTTTTCTCCTACTCAGAGGCTATCTTCTCACTCATTTCTAACCGTTTGAGTATGTATTCTCAAGGTCTGCATTTTTGTCAAAAATAGCCTTTTTAGGGCCTTTTTTTAGCTTTACCCTTTTTTCACCTTCCTGTAAAACATCTAACTAACAAAGATAAATGTCTTGTTCTCTGAAAATGTTAATGAACTTCTTAAAATATGCATCCTCCTTAACCTCTATGATCCTTTGAGGAAATCATGGTGGTGGTATTTCAGTTACTTGCTTAAAAGCCTTTGTTTTTGTGGGCTCAGATTTCCCTAACTTTTCAACATCCTCAACTTTAACTTGCTTCTTCTCTACCTACTGTGGGACCAACTCTGCTAAACCTCATTATTTTTCTTAGGAGGCTCGTCAATAAGATCTCTACTACTCCTCAAGGTCATTGACATTACTTTCTTTGGATTCTCTATGTCACTTGGCAATGCATCTTGGGGTTTGGTATTTTGCACTTAAGCTAGCTGTACCAATTGTGCCTCTAAATTCTTTTATGAAAGATGTTGATTCTTTATATCAACAGTGCTCTTAATTGGATAGGATATTCTTTAATGTATCTTCAATATTACTGGCCTATATATGCAACTATTGCTTAATTGTTAAGTCTGATTATTCCCCTAGGCATAATTGGGATGACTCTGCTATTTATGGTTATAGGAATTACCATAATTTAGCTTCTATGTACTACCCACAAAATTCATGGACTTTAAATTTTCTCAACATTCTAAAGAGTGACCATTGTTGCCACATATTTCACACCAATACGGGGTATGCTTAACTGCATTCAACAAAACCTTTGATTGATTCACATCTATTTTGTTGAACTATGTTATCATCTAATTCTGAAGAGCTGATAATTGTGTGGCTAAGTCTATGACACTATTAACTTCTATCAGCTTCATGGGCTTTTTCACTTTGTCTCCAGAGATGTCACCATTCTAGTTAGGATTGCCTTATACAATTCAATTGAGCAACGTATATAGCTTAACAAAAGTTTTATATTATTGTTAAGAGTTTCAACAAAGGTATGAGCTAATACCTTATTAGACTGTTAGTGATTTGGATAGTACCTAAGAAGAGATTTAAACCTCTCCCAAGCATGATACAAATTCTCATCTATCTTCTGCTTGAAACTTAAGATTTCACTGTGCAACCTCATAGTCTTACCAGATGAGAAGAAATGGATAAGGAAGTTATTTGCTAGATCATCCCATGTAGTGATGGAACTTGTTGGCTTTGTATTCAGCTACTTTTTTGCTTCCCCTAAAAGCAAGAAGGAGAAGAGTATTAATTTTACATAATCCATAGAGATTCTAGTAGGGATGAATGTGTTACTAATCTCTAAGAAGTTCTGCAAATGGACCTGTAGATCCTTATGTGACAAGCCAGTAAACTACTCACTACTATACAAAAGCTATACCATGTTCTATATAATCTCAAATCTACCTCTGAGTACCAGTTAATGGATGGCATAGGTAACTTTAGTTGTGAGTAGGATTACCACTTCACGTACTATCCTCCGGGCTGATGGATCATCAGCCATAGGATTAGGAATACCTTTCTCTTGTTGAATTTGCAGTATTTGGTAGAGACGCATTATTTCCCTTCTCAATTGGTGTAAGGATTGCTCACGTCTGGGATATAGGTCAACAAACTTCCTATCATTTGCAAACTTACCAGCTTTACAGACCTAAACCTGCAATTCATAAGATAAGATCATGTTTTTAGCACTTAAGAAATCAAATAGCAAAACTAAAATTAAGATAGTTGCTAATTTACAAGTCCCCAGCAACGACACCAAAAATATGTCATGCCCAAGCGGACACGCAAGTGTATATGGTCCACAAAGTAGTAAAGTGGCCTTTAGAAAGACAAATATTGATCCCTCAAGGACTTTTGCTCAACAATTATCCTATTATAATATCACTGCAGAGATTAAACAAGTTCTAAAGTAAAAAATAGAGTTTGAGAATTTAAAACTAAAAGTAAAAGTAAACAATGTGGTAAAGTAAAGTTCTCGGACAATAGTTGGGACAAACCTAGGGTTAAGGCACTATGCAATCCAACTTTGATATGAAACTTTATTGGTTTAGTCAGTTATCTTGGTTGTTGATTTGAGGGGTTGATAACATGATTACAGTCTTCCAAACCATTAATCAACTATCTAACTTAGCCTTACAACTACATCGTTGAGAGAGGATGCAATAACTAAGCTAAATGCCTTTGTAGTTCCTAACATTTAAGAATAAAATATGGAAAATTAGGTATATTCTTACCCTTAATGCAAATCATTACTTCAATTCATTGAAAGATAATGATCCCATCCCATATATCCCATGTTCTATTCTATCGTTCCTCCTTCAAGGCTCAAATAAAATTATGAATTTATCCTAAGAGTCATGAATTTGTAGAATAGTAAAAACAAAGATACGTGAACAACTAATAATAATAATAACATAAACCAACCTAGTTATAAGTAAAAGTACTCATGTTCTTAGCCTCAACCTCGAATGAGGGTACTTAGCCACTCATGAACTTTCAATGAATCATGATCAACGAATTCATGTAATAATAAAAAATTAAACAAAAATAAAGGAATTAAAACCCTAAGATAAACCTGCTCAAGTGCATTCCAATTCCCCAAGGTCGTCTAAGATGTTTACAAAAGAGTTGGAGTGTCCTATTTATAGTAGGATCCAAGTGCTCGATTTTGACATACTACCGTTCCACCCTATGATATTGGCGCAATAACCCTTTCCCCCACCCTAATTTGTAAATTTTATAATTTTAAGTTCTCCTTATATTTTTTTAATGTTCTAATATGGATCTAAACTAGTTTGTTAGATTTTAAAGGATCATCATGGACCAATTACCTACCTACAATAGATTTTCCAACACCGAATACCAAGACCTCTATAGGAGGGGCTATATTCTAGGGTTACTTTGCAAATGGGAGATAGTGATAAGGGGTGTGGAGGTGGTATTATCAGGATTTTATGCCTAGTTGAAAGTTTTTGGGTGGGATATGTTGATTGAGTCATTACCTTAGTATAACATGGAGGGCGTTTGGGATTTATATGCTAATCTCCCAACCATAGATTAGTCGGTACCTATCTCCATTATTTGTGTTTGAGGAAAGAGCATCATAAAGGATGTCTCCACCATCAATTATACTTTGGGTGTCCTGAGCCCTTCCAATGTCACCTTTAAGTTAAAAATTTAGGAATCAAACTTAGAGTGAGTGACCAATGTCTTAGCACCAGAAGCTATCGAAGAAAATAGTCTAGTGGCTAAGAGACAAAAAACACCTATCTCTCATCTAAGGATAGGGTATGGTTACAATTAGGGTATCAAAAAATATTACAGATGTGGCCTTCCAGCGATCCTGGGTAATGGCTTATACTCTTACAAGAGTAAGAAAAATAGGGGCATAGATTAAGGATGATTGGTGATACTTTTATTCTCGAGAGAGACCAAAAAGAGATATTTTCCTAACTTCCTAGTGTATAACCAATTATAGGATAGGGGAATTTGAGGAGGGAGTAAGAAAAAAAGGAAGAAGGGGGAGGATGGTAAGAGTACCCTGGCTAGTGAGGTTTGGGGTTCAAGTGCTCCTTCTACTTTGTCCCCCGCATCTCTCGGTGGTCCAGAGGCTAATCTTGCTACAGTATGAGGCTATCTAGAGAGGTATTGACTGCCTTCCTCCTAGATTGGACCCTTAGATCTCTACTTCTCATCCAAACTTAGCCCGGTCTTATCCAGATCTTTGAGGATAGCAAAATAAAGACAAAAAAAATGGTCACTCCTATGACCGTATGCTTGTAAGGATGTTTAAGGTGGTCTAGGTGATGTTTGAATGCACCTCGATTATATGCATCAAGCCTCAGATATAGCACCTCTAGTTAGATGTTTCCCCCTGATTATAATTTATAGTTTTTTATTTGTGTTTCCCCTATTTGGAGGTTGTAACAAACAATCTTCTTTCCTTCTTATTTCTGATATTTTAAGACATTTTTATTCCTGCACCTAAATACCAATCACCTTAGCTTATCATAAGTGTTGTATTTCTTCCACATCATTAATTTGATATCAAGGTTTCTTTGCAATGATTGACAAAACCATAAAAGTAGTGAATGATTGGAAGGGGCTATTGGATTTTCTCTAACGGTTAATCTTACTGTTGTTGTGGTAAAGAACCAATGCAACGGTATCCTCCAATCGTTCTGCCTTTGATTTCCTTACCCAGTCTCATTTTTTTCAACAGTATACTTTTTATGAAAGCCTTAATGGTATAATAACCTCTCGTTGTCACATAATGTAATTGAATTTGTATTTCACATGATCCCTAACCACATCCACACAATGTCTATTCATTAAAATAAACTTTTCTACACTTTCATCAATCATTTTTTACTTAATCAATTTACTATCCTAAAGAGTGTTTCACTTATAGTTATGCACCTAAGTGGTTTGTACGCTATCAGATAGAAGTCAAGTAGTACTCCAGATCATGGAGAGAGGAATCATATCTCAAATTGAAGAAATAAATATATTTTCAAGTTCACTATGGATCCTTACATCTACTGATATACTTAGGTACAGATCATACAGTCACACACACAATGTCAACTAATCATATTTATGAGACTAGGCATCACAAAGCAAGCTGCCATAGATTATCATTAACAAAAGTACACATAGCACATTATTTAAGACATCATTGCCTCACCATAAGTACTTAACACCAAATAAAATAAAGCATAATGATTCACTTCCTATGTTTCTTATTAACCATTATTGGTTGAAAATATTGTCCTAATCTTTCTATATCAAAAGATTCCAATTGGGACCAACTATCCTATTTATGATGATTGAGATTCCAACTAAAATTTACTAGGTACCAATTGAACTCTACCTATGGATACAACATTAAGATGGCACATAGGAATTAATAAAGTGAGATATCTTTCTAGATTTCCTGTAGCTTCCTATAGATATGATGTGGACGTTAACACAACAATCCTAAGACTCAACTCAACATTTTCTCTTGTATTGGGAGATTGATAACCTGGTCTTTGATACCATCTTTTTCAATACCCAACACATCATATCATGCCAGGAACCTACCTATACCTACCCCATATAGGAGAACCTTAAATATCCAACCAATAAACTAGTTTGGAAGTTACTGCAATGTTTCCATAATCAGTGTTATATATCATATTAGTAACAACTTAATAGTTCAAAGATAATTATTAAATCCATTCATTCCATAACATATTGCAATACATTTTACATATAAAAATAAATATGAAAAATAAATGCAACTGACTCTCCAGAACCTAGCCTAAACTGATACAAGAGCACTAGACAAGGAGTAGGTACATCCATGACACAACATCCATGCAGAATAAAAATAGTAGGAGATATTGTTGAGTAATCAGCATCAATACTATAGAAACTCTAACTAACCTTCACCATAGCTATACCCTAATAAGAGGTATAGTAAGGGTAGCATCAATACAACCACATGTATAGGTAAGAATCATCGACCGATCGGGATTAGAAACAAACAACATCAATAATAAATACAATGAAATCATATCATCAAGTAAAGTTTTGGTTCTAAAACCCAATTGTAGAATTACTAAAACCTCAAATTAGTAACTTTGTGGCCTACCTGTCAGTTAACATTTTCATATATGTTTATCCTTTGATGAACCATAACCTATATATATTCTTTTCCAAGAGGCTCATTTTTATGGTACCGATCATTCTTAATCTACATTTGCTTTCAAATTATTTCAATATTCCCGATATCAGATACAACTATGTTATACCAATAAGAAATAAGAATTCTACAAAATTATATTCTATGATACTTGGTTCTCTCAGGGACCATAGATTCTCACCTACAACATAGTCTACACAAAAGACATATGTAAATTTGTAAATCATCATCCATCACTTACCACAATAGGAGCATGTATAAAGAATATATAAAATAGAGTTTTATTAAAAAATGCATGATGTACTTATCATCTCTCCTTAACCCTTCTCAGCAACCTCATTAATATCATATCATACTGGCACGGTACCCGACCTATATCATATTTGTACTGGTATGGTACCCGACCTATTTCACCATAAATTATATTTTTACCAGCATGGTATCCAACCAGTATTATCTCAATACATCAGCAAAGTACAAATAAAATAAAATACAGCAAATAAGTCACAAGTCACGATAGAAGGAAATCATAGATATCAAGTTCACAAAACAAGCACAAGTCCAAGAAATTCAAAGTGCTACATCAATCGTCTAACTAATTTTGGTCAATGACCTTAGTTTTTACAAACCTATATATCCACGGCCATCACCTGCCATACCTCCTTATGGGCTACCGTAGCCTAAGTTCACACTATCACACATTTTCTCTCCATCTGCATACCCTGCCTAACATATTTCACACTAACATCTAATCTTTCTTAACCATCATTAATGGGAATTCTATTCCTTACTTCACAGTATCACTCTTTATGTTCATTCATCGGTTATGGGATTTTTTTGTGATAATTAATAACCCCCAACTGGCCATCCCTCACCTTTTAGCCACTTCTTTTAGTGTAATTTCAACAATTAATATTTTTAGAATTCATTGAGTTACCTTAATTTCACTTTTTACTATTCCAAGTTGTCTCATTTAACTTTCCCCTATATTCAAGCCATGAAATATATTAAACTATCATAAATCACTCCGCTATTCTATTCGTCTCTTATTACAATAAAATATCAACATAATGTATAGTTATACAATCATATTTAGGACTAAAAGAATTTAAAAGTGTTTATTCTGCCAACTCAATACCAAAAGGCCTAATGAATGATTATCCCAACATTAGTACTAATGCTAAATGCATATAGCCCAAGTCTAGTTGATACAAATGAACCATATCTTACCTATTAAGTGAAACATACTGATATGGAGAGGAGCGACTTGTACCCTACGTGCTAAACGTATGCCCATATCAGATTCCTTCTGGCTGGGTCTCTAAATTGCCCTCACAAACCTTGTCTTTGAAATCTCATGGTTGGGTATATAGGGTTTTTTAGTTTTTTATGAAGAAGGAAGCGATCTTGAGAAATAAAAAGGAAGAGGATTTTTAAAAATTCCCTCGGCTAGGCTACTGCTTATTATTGATGCAGCAATTATTTTATCATTGTAGCAGTACCACTTCAGTGGTTGTTACACAACTATTATAGAAGTTACCGGAAGTCCTGCCCAACCATTATAGGGCCTCTTGTCCTTAATTTCTTAGGCCCTAATTTTTCTCCCCAATTTGAATTTTTCTCAATTTTTTAATCCTATTATTTATTATAAATTATTTTTGGCGCATTTTCATATGTAACGATGGTTTAGTTCGTTATATTTTTACTTTCGTATTTTAAGACAAAAATGACATACTTAATTGGAATATCTAATTTTTTTCCTTGATTATGTACATTGAACTCTTGGTACATTTGATTAAAGACACTTTAAGTCTACTCACAATTCTGCTTTGAGCTTCCCATTTTACTTTGGTTCTTGAACCTTGATGTTGTCTAAATCTATGCCTCAAAATAAGGCTAAAGTGATCGAAGCAAAATATAGTAACCCAAAAAGGTTGGGGTCAAATCCCAAAGGAATACGTGAAATTGTATATCTCATTTGCTGGAATCAACGGGCAGTGCAGAAATTAAATAGGGAGAGGGTTTGAAGTAGTAAATAGTCAACAATAATAGAACTCAATTTAGTTGTAACCAATTGAAGACTAAGACTAGGACTATTTACCCCATGGCTTATCAATTTAGTATATATATTATGCTTTATTAAACTAACCTGGTATCTTGCATGCAGAATCTGATAAGGTATGTACCATCAACTGTCTTGTGGACTCAATAATGGATTTTACCCTTTACCTTTTGAGTTTCAGGATATTGCATTACTAACCCTTATCTTAGATCCCAGTTAACTATTACCTTTGGAGTCCCAAGTTATTAGTTAAAAGATAATCGTCTTAAGTAGATAATGTTGATTACCCTAGATCGATAATAGATCTTGAAATTACTGTTGTGATTATCTTTTCCTAATCCCTACTTCTCTGGTGAACTAAGTAGTGATATTGTAATGCCCCAAAAATTGAGTCCTAAGATGCCACACGGTGCTTAGGGTCACAAGTGACCCCAAGCTAACCCTTTCATAGGTATAACTCAAAAGCAGTTGATTTAAAACATAATTTTGAGAGAATAAAGCTGAAAATATCACAATACAGAATCTGTTCAATACAATATTGGAATTACAAAATGATAATTCTACTGACACATATACATATACAAGAAGGAGACTGAATACATCAACCACTACTACTGTCTATGAAGCCTCTACTAGTATTGCCTGTACATAAATAGGTCATGATTCCCAACCATCCCACTCAATATGGCTGATAGTAGAAGGTACAGTATCACTGAACTGAAACAACCAACACAAGACCTTTAACTATAAGGACTCCTTTACCTGCTGACCAGATTCTGCAACTGAATCGAATAGTAGATGGGGGTCAGCACAAAGAGAATGTACTGAGTATGTGGGAGTGCATGAAACACTTTAAATAACATCATCAATTTCATGAAAACATGTATACAGACAATGATGACTCACTTGGCTTGAGTTATATCAAATCATACTATTCATACTTTCATAATAAATATTCAAATGGTAAAATCTCATAATCCATGTAAATCATCAAAAATCATAAATTATGATAAATCATCATAAATTATCATATCGTCAAAATTCATCATAGGTAATCATAATTCATCATAATATCTCAACACTTTGACTCAAATCTCGGAGTGACTCGGTAATTCAAGAAACATGACTTTTATGGACAGGGGAGTTTCCTATAACCAACAACCCCACTTGAGCTATGTGGAATACCAACGTTTGAAACCCTCATTGGCAGGAGCGTCATACTCTTTGCCAGGGAGTACGACCTTAAAACTACAATAATCACAATCGGACTCTCTGGCCAATAATATCATCATCAAACAACCCTACGGTGGCACATAGGTTTGGGGAAATACCAAATTTCCCTCTCGATGCCAAGTACTACTCCCTGACAAGCTCAGAACGTGTTAGGAAATCCACCATCATCATCACAGGGGTCTATCATAAAGACCAAAAGAAATATCTCAATTTATAATTCATTAACAATTTGTGGGTTCCTAACCCCAACTTCGACTTAAAACATTTCAATCTTTTTCCACATCAATAAAGTATCAATGCATTGAACCATAACCGACTCGACATTTGGACAAGGATATGAAGACTCAATACGTAATATTTTCAATAATTCAACTCATCAAAATCATCTAAAAAAAATACCAAAATTCATCTCAACATCTATATCAAAATCAATCTTTCTCATAGTCAAAATCATCTCAACTCTGTGAGTTCAAGGTCAACGTACTCAAATGATTATTCTTTCAATTCAACAATTAAATCATGACAACAGCTTTTGAAAAGCACTTGAGACCTTCAATTCATAATAAGAATACATATCCCGGAGTACAACTTAAATCACGACTTTTATCTCGAAAGCCTTTAGAAATATCAATTCATTGTAGTAGTATACAATTCATAGCATAAATTATCAATATAAGAAGTTGAGTAATGAAATAATCATGTATATCCATATTGTAAAAAAATTCAAAGTCTTATAAATCCTTCATAAAGTAATTTGAGTGTATACCCATTTTCGAATATCATGAAATTTCAATAATAGAACTCAAGCTTTTTAAATGTCAAAATGTAACAATTTATCAAGTCATGACAACATCAATATTTTTTAGAAAATATCAAGACTCATGGTAACATCTCGAACGTTATATCTCAATATGCTCAATGATTCAATTTCGTCATAAAGAAGCTTTAAGCTTATCATAAATCTCAAAATCATTCCAAAATACCATTTCAACATATATCTCGAAATCATTCAAAATAAAAATATGAAATTTACAATTATAGATATCAAGACATCTCATGTCTCAAATATATATTCAATAATTCAAATCGTCATTGGGAAGCATAAAGCTTGACACATATCTCAAAATATTATTTTAAAATACCATCTCGACATACATCACAAAATCATTCAACATACCACCTTGTGGTAAAAGCGTGTAATTCGCAATGATAATTATTAAATTATATCATGAAAACATTGAGATAATCATATAAATCAAAGTTTATTCATTCAACCATCATAATCTCATAATCGAATTATTTAGACATAATCTCACTTGCAAAATCATGTAAAACCATAATAAAATTAAAGCTTTGGGCACAAGAACGGAAGATTGCTCAGGTTCAAAATCCCACATACCTTGAAATTGACTTCTTGATTATAGAATCCTTTTCGGACAAATAATGGGTGCTCCTCGAAGGTCATGAAATGAGGAGTTCGTTTATCGGATTAATTTTGGATTTCTACGATGAAATTGAAAGATATTTGAAGGTGAAATTTGGCTAGGGTTTCATTATCCCAAATGTTTCATGGAGAAAATAAATTTTGAAGGTTCAATTATGGATTAAATGGACAAATTTTCGTCCAAGAGGGGGTGTGTTAAATGACCAAATTGCCCTTAAAAAATAATAATGTCAAATCTATCCTTTGGTGGACTGTTTTGATCAGCTAAGTAGATCGACCAGAACGTTTTACTCCGACAGTCAAATTGGATGAAACCAATTTCATTAAAAAGTAGACTCTTAGAGCTTTCTGTTGATATATAGTAGCTCACTCAGATCATTACGTACAAGGAGTGATGGTCGTTTGAAGTTGACCCTGAAATTCGCCAGGCTGCAGTAATTTTTAATTTCCTGCACGTTTTACTGTTCACAGTTCGATCGGAATGGTTGTAGTTCGATTGGAATGGTCGTAACTCATCGCTCGAGTGTCTGTTTTTCATGATCTACATATCATTGGAAATCTTATTCGATACTCTACGCAATGGTAGGTCAACGTCTTAGAAATACTACACAGAAAATTTATGGATCGCTCTAAAGTGTAGAACTCGATACATTTCTCACGAAACCTTTACGAAGAAAATTTTTTGGGGTATTACATTATCTCCTCCTTGGAAACATTCATCCTCAAATATCGCTTGATATGATAAAAGCACTGATCAACTAACCTTCTTAAGGGACACGAACATCTAAGACATATCGGCACGATTGGAATTACAGTTTCCTAGTCCTCATACTGAACATGCATATCTGATGCATAAATATCTAGCTGAACTGACTCTAGAATGTATGAATACGTATGCAACAATATCCAATTCAAGGCTCATAATGAGAACTTGAGCATGAACTAGATGTGTTTAAAACACCGAAGCTTTAAGAAGTCACGGGGTGTCTCCCCCTTGGGACTCTATGTTCCTCTATAACACTTATTTCAAAGGGTCACTAATATTGTGCACGGGGCACCTATGAATTAGCTCATATGCATGACGCATGAACAGAGGTATACTCGTAACTACTGAGATGCTTCATATGGAAATGATTTCATTCCTATGACCCTTGGATAACATGATGAAATCTGAAACATGTACACCACAATCCCTCAAGATAACCACTTAAAACTTCAACTAACCACAATATACATGAAAGCTTAATCTCAATCTTACTTCACATTACCACTTAGCTCAAAATAAGCATACACCATCTAGAGCTTCAATGCTTTCAGCTCAACTTTGGAATTTCAATCTTAGAGTCTAATGCTCAACTCAAATTTTTCTCATCCTTAACAGACCACACTACCTCTGTCATCGCTTATTAAAATCAAGCTTGTAAACTTATATTTCTAAACCATAAGAATCAAAATCACATCTAAGAACATCAACCATTACAGTCATACACTAATCCTCGAAATTAAAGCAGTCCCATAATATCTTAGGTGAACTTTCTCATCATAAACACAACATCAAACATAATCACGAATCAACCAAACTTAGGCTCTTATATCCACTATTCAAGCCTACTAGATCACTTCCTAACAACTAATACCATTAATCAAGAAATTGTCACAGTCACCTTCAGGATCACCAATCATTCAAACTTAACTTTTAGAACACAATATAACTTAAAACTTTTCGCACAAAATTTCCACTTAGAAACTATAAAACAATCCTCAACAAATGCTAGCCCATTTAAACTTCATAACAATAATAATTGGTCATAATCATATAGCTTATCTTATTCATAATCCATTAACACATTCTTCTTTCACCCGTCACTACTATCTATCGTTCATACACAACTTAACTTAGTTCATATCTCTCTGCACCTTAACTTAACTTCCTCTTGCAACCCGGCAACAGCATAATTTAACAACACTCACCCACCGAGTACTTCCATTACTAACATATACTCTCTGGCATACAAATACTGTCAACACCCATTTCATACCTCGAACAAACTACATCACAAAATTGACACACAAGGATATATCACTCCCTATTAACCCCAAATGTATGCAAAAACGGATTCCGCTATACTTATGCTCAACAAATCACACTTACCATCCTTCTTACTACTACACCTCCAAATCCCACATTTTTAGCCAGCACAAGGAATAAGATGGACTACAAGTTGCTAGTGGATCGAAATATGTCACACGGCTCCACTAGGCTTTGATATGAGTTTTGAAAAAAAATTGAGGTGAATAACAAAACAGACATGCTAGTGAATCGAAAGAGCCCTACACGGCTTCACTAGACTTTCATTTTTTTTTCAACAGCATGATGATAGCAAGATTACGGGAGATAGAAACTTAGCATACCATATTCGATGATCAAGGAGTACACCTCCACTCAGTCTTAGCTGAACAAGTCATAAAGAAGAGGACATAACATGAAACTTCAGGAACTTATAACACACTGAGAGGCTCTTTTGAAGCCACTTTTATGAGACTTTTAAAACATTTTGCTAATTAGTCTGAAAATATTATCAAGGAAAGAACTGGGACTTGCTGCTCATACTATCTCAAGAATAGCACATAGATAGAAAAGTACAAACTGTCACTTATAGATCTTGAAAAGAAATTTGGTAGCTTATCTAGTTTAAACTTATTGCATGATTCAAGACTTGAAAGAATAGAAACCTTTCCTAAATGCCTTATAGCCTCTCGAAGAAAAGTACAGACATCTCCGTACCGTTCCGAAAGACTCTACTAAACACGGCTTCATAGACACCCTAGGACACTTGAACTCTGTTCCCTGATACCAAGTTTGAAATGCCACAAAAATCGAGTCTCGAGACGCCACACGGTGCTTAGGGTTACAAGTGATCCCAAGCTAACCCTTTCATAGGTATAACTCAAAAACAACTGATTTAAAACATAATTCTGAGAGAATGAAGCTGAAAATATCTCAATACAGAATCTGTTCAATACAATATTGGAATTACAAAATGACAATTCTACTAACACATATACATATAAAAGAAGAAGACTGAATACATCAACCACTACTACTGTCTATGAAGCCTCTACTAGTATTGCCTGTACATAAATAGGTCATGATTCCCAACCATCCCAATCAATATGGCTGACAGAAGAAGGTACAGTGTCACTGAACTAAAACAACAAAAATAAGACCTTGAACTACAAGGACTCTTTTACCTGCTAATCAGATGCTGCAACTGAATTGAATAGTAGATGGGGGTCAGCACAAAGAGAATGTACTGAGTATGTGGGGTGCATGCAATACTTTAAATAACATCATCAATTTCATGAAAACATGCATACAGACAATGATGACTCACTTGGCTTGAGTTATATCAAATCATACTCTTCATACTTTCATAATAAATAGTTCAAATGGTAAAATCTCATAATCCATGTAAATCATCAAAAATCATAAATTATGTTAAATCATCATAAATTATCATATCGGTAAAAATCATCATAGGTAATCATAACTCATTATAATATCTCAACTCTTTGACTCGAATCTCGGAGTGACTTGGTAATTCAAGAAACATGACTTTTATGGACAGGGGAGTTTTCTATAACCGACAACCCCACGTGAGCTACATAGAATACCAATGTTAGAAAACCCCATTGGAGGGAGCGTCATACTCTTTGCCAGGGAGCACGACCTTAAAACTACAATAATCACAATCGGGATCTCTGGCCAATAATATCACATCAAACAACCCAACGGTGACACATAGGTTTGAGGAAATACCAAATTTCCCTCTCGGTGCTAAGTACTACTCCCCGACAAGCTCAGAACGCGTTAGGAAATCCATCATCATCATCACAAAGGTATATCATAAAGATCAAAACAAATATCTCAATTTATAATTCATCAACAATTTGTGGATTCCTAACCCCAACTTCGACTTAAAATATTTCAATCTTTTTCAACATCAAGAAGATATCAATGCATTGAACCATAACCGACTCGACATTTGGACAAGTATATGAAGACTCAATACGTAATATTTTCAACAATTCAACTCATCAAAATCATCCGGAAAAAAAATACCAGAATTCATCTCAACATCTATGTCAAAATCAATCTTTCTCATAGTCAAAATCATCTCGACTCTGCGAGTTTAAGGTCAATGTACTCAAATGATTATTCTTTCAATTCAACAATTAAATCATGAAAATAGCTTTTCAAAAGCACTTGAGACCTTCAATTCATAATAATAATATATATCCCGTAGTACAACACAAATCATGATTTTTATCTCGAAAGCCTTTAGAAATATCAATTCATTGTAGTAGTATGCAATTCATAGCATAAATTCTCAATTTAAGAGGTAGAGTAATGAAGTAATCATGTATATCCATATTGTAAAAAAATTCAAAGTCTTATAAATCCTTCATAAAGTAGTTTGAGTGTATACCCATTTTTGAATATCATGAAACTTCAATAATAGAACTCAAGCTTTTCAAATATCAAATTGTAACAATTTATCAAGTCTTGACAACATCAATATTTTTAGAAAATATCAAAACTCATGGTAACATCTCAAACGTTATATCTCAATATTATCAATGATTCAATTTCGTCATAAAGAAGATTTAAGCTTATCATAAATCTCAAAATCATTTCAAAATACCATTTCAACATATATCTCGAAATCATTCAAAATAAAAATATGAAATTTACAATTATAGTTATCAAGACATCTCATGTCTCAAATATATATTCAATGATTGAAATAATCATTGGGAAGCATAAAGTTTGACACATATCTCAAAATATTATTCCAAAATACCAGCTCGACATACGTCCCAAAATCATTCAAAATACCACCTCATGGTAAAAGTGTGTAATTCACAATGATAATTATTAAATCATATCATGAAAACATTGAGATAATCATATAAATCAAAGTTTATTCATTCAACCATCATAATCTCATAATCGAATTATTTAGACATAGTCTCACTTGAAAAATTATGTAAAACCATAATAAAATTAAAGCTTTGGGCACAAGAACGGAAGATTGCTCAGGTTCAAAATCCCACATACCTTGAAATTGACTTCTTGATTATAGAATCCTTTTCGGACAAATAATGGGTGCTCCTCGAAGGTCATGAAATGAGGAGTTCGTTTATCGGATTAATTTTGGATTTCTACGGTGAAATTGAAAGATATTTGAAGGTGAAATTTGGCTAGGGTTTCATTATCCCAAATGTTTCATGGAGAAAATAAATTTTGAAGGTTCAATTATGGATTAAATGGACAAATTTTCGTCCAAGAGGGGGTGTGTTAAATGACTAAATTGCCCTTAAAAAAATAAATAATGTCAAATCTGTCCTTTGGTGGACTGTTTTGATAGGCTGAAGTAGATCGACCATAACATTTCTGATAGCCACATTGGATGAAACAAATTTCATTAAAAAGTAGACTCTTAGAGCTTTCTGTTGATATATAGTAGCTCACTCAGATCATTATGTACAAGGAGTTATGGTCGGTTGAAGTTGACCCTGAAATTCGCTTGGCTGCAGTAATTTTTAATTTCCTGCATGTTTTACTGTTCACAGTTCGATCGGAATGGTCGTAGTTCGATCGGAATGGTCATAACTCATCGCTCAAGTGTCCATTTTTGATGATCTATAATAGTTGGAAAGCTTATTCGATACTCTACGCAATGGTAGGTCAACATCTTAGAAATACTACACAGAAAATTTATGGATCGCTCTAAAGCGTAGAACTCGATACGTTTCTCACGAAATCTTTACGAAGAAAATTTTTCAGGGTATTACAGATATACTAGGAAATATCCTAACATTTGTAACTACTAATAAAGCTATTAAATTGAATATAACCACAATAAATGCTTGAATATTAGTTTAGAACAGCTTAGGACTTCCCCTACTTCATCAATCAACCACGGTTCCCACAACCCTAGCTAAGGGCTTTAGCCACTCATTGTTGTGAAATGATCAAAAAAATTCATAATTGAAAGCGTTAAATAATATCACAATGGTCAACGTATAAAACCCAAAGTCTTTAACGGAATTATCAACCAAAACTATGAACAAAGTAATCCCAAGATCAAAATCAGATCTCAAAAATAAATTTATGTTTGTAAGTATCAAGATTGTGTAAACTAACTATAAATCATCAAATGGGTATATATAGAGTACAGGGAAACCCTAGAAAACTATTCTCGAACAAAAATATAAAATCAAGGTCGGTGGACACTTACTAGGGTCACCTACGGACCATAGGTAGCTTCTACGGTCCATAGGTGCTCCTACGTAGGTGCCTTGTTCCTAAATCTTCTTCATCCTTCTCTAGACTTTGTTGTTCTTCAACCTACTCTGTTACCTGTGGACCGTAGGTGGCACCTACAGGCTGTAGGTGCCCTCTATAAGTTGTAGGGTCTTCTTTTCTCAGCTTCTGAGCCTCTAGACTTCTCTTTCTGGCATACACTCGGGCACCTATTCCTGTAAGTAGTACCTATGGGCCGTAGGACCCACTTTAGAGGTCCAAAACTTAGACTTTCAATTTTTTTCTCCAGAGTAGTTCCTAAACCTAATTTCTTTGAAAACATCATACAAAACACATCATATCTAACAAAAAAACCTAAGTAACTTGCATATTTTCATCATTTTAAGCATCAAAAGTACTATGATCCATAGCACAACAAAACCCTCAACTTAGAACATTTGGATGTCCTCAGGAAACACAACACAACAAAGCATATAACTACACTTAACTAGGAGAACTCTAAGCTACCTACGACAGTTAATCATCACTGTAAGTTCAATAATATTACCCCCTCATATTTCAACAATTCAAAACCAGTTGTGTGTATACATGAAACACAACAATGTGACACAAGTGAATCAAGATACGACATTACATTAGAAATAAGAAACCATGCATATGTATAAGTTTCATTACCCAAACAAGTAAGTTGGTAGCCATACAACCCATGTTCCATCACAACCAAAAAGTCTCAATCACTCATATGAAATCATGCATGTCAATGTAGGGAAGGTTTAGAGACACTCACACTTACAAAAAAAGTTCCACCAATGTGCATCAAATACCATAGGCTTACCCTTATTTTCTTTACCTTTGTTTTTAGACAGTCAAGTTGGGATCACTATCAGACTTTATTCGCCTAGTAATGCAGGCTTGGGGATGGTATGGTACATGTGGATGTATTTAGTGACTAAGCCTCCTTGGCACTACACTTACTTTGGGGTCCACTCAACAACCAATTTTTCTTTTTATTCTATGCTTATTTCTCCCGTTTTATTCTTTTATTGACGTTCAGGTTGGGTGTAGTTTCTTTTATACTTTATTTTTTTTTCACAATCTTTTTTATTTTATTTTTCTTTTTTTCTTTTTCTTTTTCTACCATACCTAGCCCTACTATTATTTATCTTATTTTACCCTTATTCATACCCACTTCAGATTATGCACCCTATGATAGACACCCTCACAAGCTACTACCTATCTGGTTCTTGCAATTGTTAGTAATGATTATCATGTACCTAATCCTAATCCCATACCAAGATCCACAATGGTTACACACACATATATATATATATCACATAGTTCTAAAATAATTTTTAGGGGTATCATTTTTCTCAAAAATCAACAAAAAAATGTCAACTGCCCTAGATACTCAAAAATTTCCTAATTACATATAAAGAAAGCACAATACGAATTAAAGCACAATACGACACAATATTAACCTAGACATGTCGGTTCTACAACTATACCACGGTCTAGTGCAGACCCACGTAGTCCATGCCAGGTTCTTGATCACCAATTGACCCTAATAAAAATTTTATATATTTATATAGAAAATACAGTAAAATTGGTTATAATGTATTGCTAAGCACCCATAGACAAAAATGAGTGTTGGGTGCTTTGGCTTTGGTGTGGAACTTAAGCATCTTGATGCCTTGGAGTGGCATGGGTTTGATTCCTGGTAGCAACACACTTTTTTCCTTAAAGGAAGTAAGAACCCACAATCTTCAAATCTTGGATCCATCTTTATCTCGGCTGACAGGAAAAGAAGAACAACTATAAAACCTGAGGTGGCTATGGTATACCCCACCCCCAACAGAAAGACTGCTTATTGTCACCAGTGCGTGTAAACAATCTAAAGTAAGGGATTGAGGACATACCTGGGATGCATAAGGTATCTATGTCATGACCGCCCCTATGTGGAGGTATCTCAACTAACAAAGGCAGTGGTGGTGGTGATGCACTACTAAAGGATGCACCTGCAGCTATCTCAACATGCCTCTAACTATTAGCAAATTTAGTCTCCCTCGAATCACATAAGTTCGATTTTTAGACCTTATCATATGGTACATTGGGATCCAGTAACTTTACCTCTCTTCATGTATTGGTCCCAATTATAGGGACTGCCTTCTCATTCTCTACGAATAAGACAAAATGTTTAGGTCCAGGCAGAGGTGCCTGCTGAACAACTGGAAGTATAACTGAGGGGATGGTCAAAATGTTGTTATTAGTAAGAGAGCATATCTCTACCTGCAGTGTGGCTACCTCCTCTTTAATCTCTCCCAGATTGAGTGCCTCAATATCAATAAATTGGATTGACACTCAGCCCTAAAAGAATCTATACGGGCATGCACCTCAGCTTAAAACTCTGATATCTCATCTCTGTTACACATGTAATCCATCCTGTAATTACCCTCGAGCAAGGTAAGAACCGGAGCTGAAGTCAACCTATCCTTCAAATTCTCAAAACTACCCTCACACGCATCGGACCACAAGAACTTCACCTTCTTTTGGGTCAATCTAGTCAATGGAGCAGCTATAGTTGAAAAATTTACCTCAAATCACCTATAGTAGCCGGCTAAACCCAAGAAGCTCTGAATATCGGTTGAAGTCGTAGGTCTAAGCCATTTTTTAACCACTGGAACCTTTTGTGGATCCACCTTGATCCCTTCACTAGAGATAACATGACCAAGAAAAGTCACAGCCTTCAAACAAAATTCACACTTTAAGAACTTGGTATACATGTGTTGATCCTTCAAGGTGTGCAATACAGCATAGAGGTGATCGACATGATCCGCATCACTCTTAGAGTACACCAAAATATCATCTATGAAGACAATGATGAACAGATCTAGAAACTGATGGAAGACCCTATTCATTAAATCCATAAACGTTGTTGGAGCATTAGTTAACCCAAAAGATATAACTAGGAACTCATAGTGACCATACCGGTTCTTGAAGGCATTCTTAGAGATATCCTGCTCCCTAATATTAAGCTGATGATAACCCAACCTAAGATAAATCTTAGAGAAATACTTCGCACCTTGAAGCTGATCAAACAAGTCGTTGATCCTAGAAAGAAGATATTTATTCTTTATGGTCACCTTATTCAGCTGACGATAATCAATACACATCTGAAGGAGACCATCTTTCTTACACACGTACAATATAGGAGCATCCCAAGGACACGTACTAGGATGGATAAAACCTTTATCTAATAGATCCTTCAATTGATCCTTAAGCTCTTTCATCTCAGCCGAAGCCAATCTATAAGGAGTGATTGAAATAGAATGAGTGTCCAGAACAAGATAAATCCCAAAATCAATTTCCCTATCAGGAGGAACACTAGGAAGATCATCCGGGAAAACCTTAGGAAACTCATTAACCACAGGAACAAATTCTAAAGAAGGAACTTCCGAGTTACAATCTATACATCTGACGAAATGGTACAAACACCCTTTGGAAATCAACTTTCGGACCCTAAGATATGATATGAATCTCCCTTTAGCAACTAAAGAACCCCCTCTACCCATACAATGACTGGCTCATTAGGGACTTTAAATATGAACTTATGGGTCCGACAATATAGAGATTCATAGTAAGGATGCAACCAATCCATCCCCAATATGACATAAAAGTCAACCATGTCTAACTCTATCGAATCCATAAGAGTTTTCCTACCACTAACAGATACGACACCCCCTATAGACTCGTTTAGCAATCATAGAGTCACCAACCAGTGTAGATTCAGAAAAGGAACAGAAATAAACTCAGGAACAAAACAAAAATGCACAGCCACGAATGCGGTCACATAAGAAAGAGTAGACCCTGGATCAAGTAAATAATACACATCACGGGAGAATAGTTTCAACATACCAGTAACAACATTTGGGATGCCTCAGAATCCTGATGAGAAATAAGAGCATATAACCAATTTTGGCCAGTGCCGATACCAAAGGCAGAAATAGATCTAGAAGTAGCACCCTTTGCTGCAGGATCAGATGAAGAGATAACAGGTATTTTGTTATTCCTAGAATCCATTCTATCATGCCAGTCATGCTGCATATGACCAATCTGACCATAATAAAAATATTTTTTCTTTTGTTCCTCACAAAACCCATGAAGCGACTACCCATAAAATCTATAAGGAGGGTGAGATAGAGCCAACTGAGCCTCACTAGCCTGAGATTGGGCACCCTATGCCCTGACCCCACCACCATGTTGAGACCGACGATCACCCAATGGCTTCGGGTAAGGAGCATTAGTTACGAATAAAGAATAAAAACTCCCCAACTTCTTCATTGGCCAATCACCACCATCTCTACCATTTTTCTCAGAAGGCCCAAATTTCTTCCCCCACCTCTTACTAAATGCAGCCTGTTTCCTCTTCTCTTTATCCACCTGTTGCATATGTATAACTATCCTAGAGATATCTATGTCCTTGATCAACAAGGCAGCCTGACTCTGAAGGATCAAATCATGATATAATCCTGAAGCAAACTTACTTATTCTAGCCTTCATGCTAGAAACGAACTCAGGAGCATACCTGGACAACTGATGAAATTTCAAGTCATACTACTTGACAAATATCCTATCATTCCTCAAATTCACAAACTTCCACTTTCTCCACCCTTAACACCTAAGGAAAGAAATGGTCTAGAAATACACTAGAGAAATCCTCCCATAAGGTAGAACCATCATCCTCTCCCCTCGACTGTTCCCACTATTTGTACCACTGGTAGGCCACATCTTTCAATTGGTAGGAAGCAAACTCAACACCTTCAACATCCAAAGCATGCATAACCTGGAAGATCTTCTCCATCTCATCAATAAAACTTTGAGAATCCTCTTCAACCTTTGTACCAGTAAACATAGAATGATGCACCCTCATAAACTGGCCAACCCTTGTGGTCTTGAAAGATGGA
Organism: Capsicum baccatum var. pendulum; assembly: GCA_030864225.1. Taxonomy (NCBI): domain Eukaryota; kingdom Viridiplantae; phylum Streptophyta; class Magnoliopsida; order Solanales; family Solanaceae; genus Capsicum; species Capsicum baccatum. Next base: position 101,092,929 of record CM061554.1, on the reverse strand, counting down.
GTAATAAGAAACCACGTTTACGCTGAGAAGTTACCAACTGATTCAAAAGGTAATGGAGCGACAAAACTCAGCATTAGAGGCCTCCCCTTAAGGCGACTGAGTATGAGTATCGCCATCAGGAGTAGGATTAGTGGGGACAGGTGGAACCCCATGAGGACAGTCAGATACAGTGACCCTTGACCGAGTTTAGATATCAGAAGTTAGACATGTTTCATCCACATTGTCCTCAGTCGAAAAAAGATTTCGCATAAACATCAAATCTTCTTGAAGGAATGATCAAAAAGATGAGCAAACAAAAATTAGAAGGATTCAAGATCTTAGAATTGATAGCTCAAAGTAAGATAACAAGAAAGTGAAACATTCCTAAATGCTCATAGCCTCTCTCTTATAAGTGTGGTATATTACACACCCATAAAAGAGAATCTACTTGACATGGCCTTATAGATACCCAACTGACCTTGAACCTAGGGATCTGATACCAACTTAATGCGACCCAAACTAGGGCCTTGTCGTAATAGGCATCCCAAATCCAACAAGAACCGAACATCGCCCCCGATACTCAATACAACCAATCAACAAGCCACAAAATAATAACCAAACCATAACCATTCCATAACATACCCAAGTCCACAGTTTTTCCATGCAAAGCCTCTAAAGCAAATCGAGAATATTTGGTCAGGACATGCCCCTGGCCATAGCCAAAACCAATATCCAAGTCTAAACTAATAAAGACAAAATAAACTGAAAGCAAGAAATGGATCCTTTCAAAGTATGGAAGCTCACCACTTCAAGTCAACACAAGTTGTCCCCGAATCCAAGTCACTAAGATGAAGGTGTGATAGTATGACTAGCACCTGCACTATGTGGGGATACAACATTCAAGGATGGTTAGAGGTTGGAGCGCTAGCATGTAACTCAAGGATAAGGATAAAATAATGTCAACACTTCAAAACCAATCATCCAATGCACATAACTAATGCAATATATACACACATATATACCATATCGGGATAGGGAACAAGATTAGCATGATCTTTGAAAACATTAACCTGGGTTATGTAGCATAATTATCATATAACAAAGAATCCATGGGCTATATGGCCCCAACCATCCCCTAGCTGGAAAGGGACAATGCATGTAACCACATAAACCATAGAAAATCCATAACCATATATACCTATATGGGGATCTCGAACCTCCTGACATAATCAAGGTGACTTAAGCACCAATATATGTATTATGGGGGGACTTGAACCTTTCATTTATATATCCATTCGGGGTACTCAAACTACTCGATTGTAAATATACCCGCACCGACTAGTGTGGTTTTCAGTATAAGTCCATCGAACTCCACTTTCATGGACCGAATATACATATTGCACTACTTATGAAGTCATAAGTGGTATTTACGACCTCATAAGTATGTTCACAATTTCAATTCCAGAAAATCACCAAAAATCGTCAAAATTTCCTTTTAACATTCAATTCACAACTTACCTGGCCAGAGTGGAACTTTTGACCCCATGGGTGGGTTAAGAAATCCCCTTACCCAGATTATTATGAAATAAGAAATGTATTAATACACGTTCCAGGTTGTTCCTCATGCTATTTAACCTTAAAAAAAAAAATTTGAACACTAATATAGTGGGTTACCTATCACTCAGTGCTTTATTTAATATAGCGGCACGACACGGTTAAGTTGGTTACTCAGACTTCACTAACAAGCCTATGGGTTGCCTCCCATGTAGCGCTTGATTTAACATCACAGAACGATACGAGTACCTTGATTACTAAAAATTCATCAAGGTATCTAGAAGAATACCACCCTGGGTCATCAACACAATGAATAACGGACACCACCCTTATGTCAGTTGGATACTTCATGGTTCTTTAGATGTTGAATGTGACCTCTTCGTCGTTGACTCTGAACTTGAGCTCCCCTTTCTCCATATCAACCACCGCTCTTCCTGTGGATATGAATGGTCTTCCCATTATGATAGGTAGATAGTCAACCTTACAATCCAAAATGATAAAGTCAGTCGAAAAAATAAAGTTATCAACTTTCACCAAAAGATCAAATGATATGCCCATAGGTTTATTCACTATGCAGTCTGCCATCAACAACCCCATAAACGTAGGTTTTTGAGGACTGAAACCCAACTATTTGAACACAGCCAATGATATCAAATGAATGTTGTCTCACAAGTCGCATAAAGCTTTAGAAAACCTGGATGTATCAATGGTGCATGGGATCGTGAACGCTTTGGGATCACCCTTCTTTTGGGCCAGAGACTTAGAAGTAACTGCACTACAGTGGTGTAATCCATAAATATCCTCAAAACTCATAACTCTCTTCTTTGTCACAAACTTTTTCATAAATCTGGAATACCCAGGCATCTGCTCCAAATCCTTAAGAAGAGGGATGTTTAAGCCCAATATTTTCAGTGTATCAATGAATTTCTTGAACTTCCCTTATTCCCTTTTCTATTTTTGTCTTTGAGGAAAAGGTTGGCCAGGTCAGGAGATTTGCTTCACTACAGGCTCATTGAACTTTCCTGTACCTTTATCCTTACCAATACAAAAATCAACACATGTCTCCTTGTTCGACTCCACAACAGGTGTCTCAACAATCACAACACTATCATTCTTCGGTATATAAGTAGGCAAAGAGGGATCAGCAGTATACTTACCACTCTGAGTGGTGATAGCAAGACAATAAGCATCATTTTTGGGATTCCAAACCGTGTTGCTTGGAAGGGTACCTGGCTGCCTCTAATTCAAAGTAGCAGACATCTGCCCAAACTATTGCTCTAATTATTTTATTGCAGTTGCATGTGATTCCACCTTTTGGGTTAATCCTAAAATATCTTCCCTAATCTCCATAAGGAAAGTTACTTGACTTTCTAGTCCCTTAAAAAGTGTGTACAACATTGCCTCCATCCTTAATTTATTATCACGGTTGCCGAGCGGAACATACTTGTCTCCCTTCTCCTTATAATCATCCTTTCTTCTCCAGTCACCATCATGCTCCCTACTGTAATCTCTATATCTATCTCTATAATAGTTTCGACCCTGGTTTCCTTTCCACTTATCTCAGAAACCTGTTGATTCTCGATCAAGGTACTTAGCCTCAATTTCCAAGTCAGACTCATTTGTTCAAGAGGTTGTACTTTTGACACGACCCAAGTTGGGACTTTGTCGTAATGGGCATCTCAAGTCCAACAGGGACTGGGGACCACCCCCAATACCCAACCCAACCATTCAAATGCACACCTGAGTTAGACGAACTCTAAACATATAAGATGGTGTATGTGTACCAATCCAGACTCTGGAATAGGTCCATAACCGTGACCAACACAAGCAAGTCCAACTATCCAATACTCAACCAATAACCATACAATAAACCAATCCATTCATCCTATACCAATATTATCCTAAATAAAATGGAACAATCATAAATCAAAGGTAGTCAACAGGTGTCATCCCCAATACCAATTTTAATACAAAGGCTAACACCAATACTGACACTACCCATACCAACCCATAGTAGTTCCACAAAGCCTCTAACCAAAAGTAAAATAATATCTGATTGGGACATACCCTAACCATAGCCAAAACCAATATCTATGAAATGAAAGAAGTATGTAAAAACATCTATGACATGAAGTGAAGCCTTCTAAAATATGAAAGCTCACCACTTTAATCCAACCAAGCTGATTGCTAATCCGATCACTAAGCAAGAGGAGTAGAATGGTTGGTTCTTGCATCACATGGGGATATAGTCGCCTGAAGACAGGTTAGTGGGTGAACGCTAGCATGCACTCAGGTAAGGATAAAATAATGCCGACCTTTAAAACTAAGTAAACCAACAATATGCATTCACAACCATACATACGTATATATAACCATGCTGGGAAATAAAAGCGGGTTTAGCATGCCTTTAAAACCATTAAATAGGGTATGTGTAGCTTAACCATTATAGAACTACCCATAGGCTATATGGGTCCACAGTAACCCCCTGAACGGGCCTCGGTGATTGTAGACGCATGAACCAAAGATACCATAAGAGTAGGGGATTCCCGAGTACCTTTCGTTCTCCATGATACATATGTACAAGTGTGCTTAGGGGATTCCTATGTACCCTGTAAGTATCATATATGGTTTTCATGACCAATCCTAATGTCGACAAACATGATTTTCCTATGTACGTCCATTGGAATTACACCTTCACAGTTCTATATCGCACCCCTCCATTATTGCCTAATTAAAACCATTACCTCACAACCAAACCACCATTCCATTTATTATTAACCAAGGCTATAAGTAGTGGTATCTTTATACGAATATAGATTGCAAACAATGTCCTTACCCATCCTTTTTAATAAGAAGGGATTCCCCTGTACCCATAAACTATATTATTAAGTTGACTTGGGGGAATCCCATGTACCCCACAAATAATCATTATAAAGTTTGCTTGGGGGATTCCCTTGTACCCCACAAGGCTTTCAATTAAACCAATCATAACCACCAAGACCTTAATTTTTAATCATTCTCTAACATTTAAACCCTTTTAATCATTTAGGGTTCCATTACCAAGTTATACCATGCAATAATTCAATATAAGTCCAACAATTTAACCAAAAACATATTCATAGGCATTTTATCCAATATGTTGGCAATATAGTATTTCCAAAACCAAAACTAAGTACCAATTAACCATTCCCATATAACCAAATGTTCAAACCACCATAATAATATGAAAACTATAAGTAAAAGATATGGGAAAACCATAACCAACCATTGTAACCAAAAAACCCAACATATATTTGAAAACCCAAAACCATACAATAATTATGCCATGAAAACAATTCATAAAACATGCCTTTAGTTGGAACTAACAATTAGGGAGGAGTAATATGCCTTAGATTATGAAGATGACAGAGACAAATCACCCTTGTAAGCCCCAAATTGATCCTATTAATAAAACCCCATACTAATCGTACCCTACCATATGAGTGGTAACCATCACTCATACCCTAAGCCTCTCCTTGGACCCCAACACTGACCAATATATGACCACACAAGCCAAATCATATCCAACCGTATGATTACTATCATGAAATCATACCCAAGGCAGAATCTGAGGGGTTGAACAGTGTCCAGCATATAAGTTGGACTATATGACTTGTACCTTATCCTCACTACTCATGGTGAGCCACTCGTACTCAGATCCAAGTTAAGTTACTAAGTTTCAGATTAAGTTAAGGAAACCCCAAATCAATGACCCATCACTAACCATATGACTTGTACCCACGTAGTCGTACTTATTCCATAAATTCAACCACCCAACACCATCCAACATACGACTGGGTCAGCTGACCCGTACCCTCTTATATGACTGGAATGTTCCAACTGTATCTTGAACAGAACCCATCTAAACCACACTGTTCACCATAGGACCAAGACCAACCAAACCATACCACAAATAAAGATGTATCCCAAGTCATATGATGTCTAGAATCAAAAAATTGATAAATTTTCTAAGGGTAAAACTTTGGGTGTTTTAGTCTCTCCCAATGGATCATTCATCCCCAAATGACAGATAAGGTAGTTCATGCATGAATTACACCCCATTATGACCATTCCAACCTTTAATTAAGTTAGAAAACAAAGATGCAAGGAAATTAACCTTCCTTTAACTAAGTTACAAAACAAAGATATGATCAAGAACACATACCTTCCACATGAATATCCAAAGAAGAAAACAGATGTAGATACTTGGACTCTATGTCCTCTTCCGCTTCCCAAGTAGCTTCTTCCAACTTGTGGTTCCACCATTGAACCTTAACAGAAACTACATCCTTGGTCCACAACTGAAAAACCTGTCGATCCAAGATTTTGGTTGAGATCTCTTCATATGATAGAGAATCTGAGATACCTAATCCTTCCAAAGGAACAACCGATGAAGGATCACCTATACACTTTCTCAATATAGAGACATAGAATACCAAATGAATGGAGTTTAACCTAGAAGGCAACTCCAATTCATTCGCCACATTACCAACCCTCATCAAAACTGCATAATGACCAACATACTAGGGACTGAGCTTTCCCTTTTTGCCAAGCCACATTACTCCCTTCATGGGAGACACCTTTAGGAATACCCTATTCCTAACCTCAAACTCTATGTCCTTATACCTTACATCCGTATAAGACTTTTGGAAACTTTAGGAAGACTTAATTCTATCCTAAATCACCTTTACCTTATCCATAGCTTGATAAACCAAATTCAGGCCAAACATAACCACCTCACTAACCTCGAACCACCCAATAGGAGATCTATATCTCCTACCATATAATGCCTCAAAAGGGGACATCCTAATGCTAGAATGACATCTATTGTTGCAAGAAAACTCTACAAGAGGTAGATTCTCAACCCAACTACCACCATAATCAATCACACATGCATGAAACATGTCCTCTAATGTCTGAATAGTCCTTTCTGCTTGCCCATCCATCTGGGGGTGGAAAACAGTACTCAGACTAACCTTATACCCAACCCCTTATGAAATGACCACCAAAAGTCAGATAAAACCTATGCACCACGATCAGAGATAATAGAAATAGGTACCCCATACAGCTTAATAATCCCATGAAGATACAATCTCATAAAATCCTCAGCCGAAAAGTTAGTCCTCACTGTAAGAAGTGAGCCAACTTTGTCATCCTATCCACGATGACCAAAACTAAATTAAATTAGCTCTGAGACCAAGGAATATCGGTAACGAAATCTATGTTGATCACCTCCCATTTCTATTTTAGCAATTCAATTTCTTGATACAAGCCTCTGTGCCTTCTGTGCTCAACTTTTACTTATTGACACACCAAATATATGGCCACAAAATTAGCCACATCCTTCTTCATACCACTCCACCAATACATCTCCTTGAGATCATGATATATTTTTGTTGAACTTGGATTAACAATATAGCGTGATTTATGTGCTTCAATCAATATCCTTTCATGCAAACCATCAACATTAGGAACACATAACCTCCCTTGGTACTACAAGGTACCACCACCACTGATCTCAAATACCATTACCTTTTGCCTACCTACATCACCCTTTATTTTTATCAAGACAAGATCTAGTATTTGTTTCTTATTGGTCTCTACACCAAGAGATGATCGAACCACTTTCTGTACCAATATACCACCATTCTCAGAGTCCAAAAGGCAAACTCCAAGATTAGCCAAGCAGTGAATAACCTTCATCAACTCCTATATTTCCTTATCCACATGAGTTAAACTCCCCATGAACAATCTGCTAAGAGCATCAGTAATAATATTAGCCTTACCTAGATGGTAGTCAAGACTCATGTCATAGTCCTTGAGAAGTTTAAGCCATCTCCTTTGCATGACATTAACCTCTTTCTGAGTGAACACATATTGTACACTCTTATGGTCAGAAAAGATATCCACATACACTCCATAAAAATAGTACCACTAGATTTTCAACACAAATACCATGGCTAACAGCTCTATATAATGAGTAGGATAGTTCCTCGCATGTATCTTTAATTGCCTTGAAGCATAGGCAATCACCTTACCATGATGCATCAAAACATAACCAAGTACCACCCGGGATATATCACAGTAAACCACAAACCCCTCATTGCCTTCAGTCAAAGTCAAAACTAGAGCCGAAGTTAGCTTATTCTTTAGCTTCATAAAACTACCCTCACTTGCATCTGACCAAGGAAACTTTACCTTCTTTGGAGTTAACTTAGTCAATGGGGTAGCAATCCTCAAAAAACTTTCCACAAACCTCCTATAGTATCCATCCAAACCCAAGAAGCTCTGAATATCGGTTAGAGTAATTGGTCTAGGCCACTTCTTAACTACCACCACCTTTTGGGATCTACCATGATACCCTCACTAGAAATAATATGACCCAGAAAAGTGACATAGTTTAGCTAGAATTCATATTTTGAGAATTTGGCATACAATTGTTGCTTTTGTAAGGTCTGCAACACCACACGGCCGTGATTAGCATGATCCACCTTGCTCTTAGAATACACTAGGATGTCATCTATGAACACATTGACAAACAGATCTAGAAACTAATGGAATGCCCTATTAAGCAAATTCATGAATGCCACCAGGTCATTGGTCTAATCAAATGACATGACCAAGAACTCTAAGTGCCCATATCAAGTATACAAAGTTGTCTTAGGGATATCCACCTTCCTAATCTTACACTAATGACACCCAGGCCGAAGATCTATCTTTGAAAAGAATTTGGCACCTTGCAACTGATCAAATAAGTTATCTATCCTTGGAAGAGGATAATTGTTCTTAATCATCACCTTATTTAGTTGTTGATAATCAATACACGTTTGAGGAAACCATCTTTCTTATGCACAAAAAACAATGGTGCACCCCACGGGGATACACTAGGACGAATGAATCCCTTATCCAAAAGATCCTTAAGTTTCTCTTTGATTTCCCTCAACTCAATTGAAGCCATTCTATAAGGAGGAATAGATATTGGATGTGTGTCCGAAACCAAATCAATCCCAAACTTAATGTCCCTATCTGGAGAAACACCAGGAAGATCAATTATAAAGACCTCAAGAAACTCATTCATCATCAAAACCGAATGCAAAAAAGGACATTTTGAGTTAGTGTCTTTAACCCAGACTAGATAAAAAAGACACCCTTCAGAGATTAACCATCGAGCTCTAAGATATGATATAAACTTCCCCTTAGGAGCTAGGGAACCACCTTCTCATTTATAAACTGGTTCACCAGGGAACTTAAAGACAATCTTATGGGTCCGACAATCTAAGGATGCATAGCACGAGTGTAACCAATCCATCCCCAAAATGACATCAAAATCAACTATATCTAATTCAGACAAATCCACCTAAGTATCCTTACTACCAATAGATACCACAGACCCCTTGAAAATGCTCAACTCACTCCCATAATTAGGGGTGAGGTGGTAATTATCAAGTAACCCAATTTAAATTGGGGTTGAATCACAAGGAGTGAAATTATAGACTTTAAAGTTTATGGATGCTTAAATTACTAAGAGATTAACCAAAATGCTAACCTAAATGACATGTAAAATGAAATGGGGGGATTTGTTTGGAAAATTTTTGAAACACATTTAAACAAGGACTTGATAAATGAAACTATTACTTTGAATTCAAGATTTGGGGGAAATATTAGGATTGTTTCTACCTCGAGGTAATGCATGTGGGTTGGTGTTAGTTCATTATGAAATTTAGATGTTAACCAAAGAATAGACTAGGTTGAAGTTTATTGGGGTCAATCTTTCAACAAAACCACAACAATTTCACTCGTTAGCTCTTTCTAGCACCTAACAAGTGTACCCATTTTCATAATCACCCAAGACCTCAATCAAGTATCCCTCTTTCTAGGAATATGCTCTTAACATAATTTGCACTCCTAATACACTTATTTCTAAGATTGGAAAAAGTAGTAAACCATAAGCTTAATTGTCCACCATTGCTTCGTCCCCCTATAGCCCTCTTTTGAAAATGTTATTGGTTACCTAATATTCACCTTTATCCCTCTTTCAAGGATGACAAAGGGTTTCTAGAGTTTGGGGATTTCACCCATCAAAACCATTTAAAGATTTAGGGCTTTCACCCATTAAATTCCAACCCATTAGCTCAAGCAATGGTGGAATCCACACGCAACGACTAAAATCCATGCAAACACAACAATACCCTCACACAATTACATCCTAGTTCAACTTAATCCCAAGACTAAATTATTTAGCTACTCATGAAGAAAGTAAAGAGAGATATACCATAAGGATCATCCAAGCATTCATTCTTCACAAAAAAATCTATGAAATTTAGCCTTCAAAGTTAATTATACATTTTCCCAAGATTAGGGTTTCAAGTATTAAATTCTAAGATATCTTATAAGCTATGCTATCCTAAAGAGGAAGGGGTTTTAGCTTAAATATGGCTTGGGATTTGTCCTAGTGCTTTTACAGATCTACCCCTGAGCATATTTTCACTAAAACGCAATCATGCATGACTGTCCGCAACCGCGACCATGCAACTGTGATTATATGACGCGACCGTATTGCTCCGACCTTCTTGACTAACCGCGACTGCGGATAAAGGATCGCGGTCATGGTAAATGAGGCTGATGTAGTCTAAGTCTTCAGCTGCACTCTTTCTTCTCCTTTTTTATCTTAATGCTTGGAGAGAGTTCATATTAGTGCATCTATCCATAGATTTTATATCATTTATTCATTCAAAATGGGGTAATGTGCATGAAAAATAAGTATGAACGAGTGGTAAACTCACTACTCATCAACACCCCTAACTTAAGACCTTGCTTGCCTCAAACAACACTACCACTCACTATGAGACAAATTTATATGTATGCCCTCTCTCTATCACTCAATGATCATGAAGACTCAAACTAGATTGCAACCACAAAAAGCTTATTACACATGGGTAAATAGGAATTTAACAACTTCCCACATCATAAAATGGAAAAGTAGAGGATGCAATAGACTTCGAGGAGAAATTATGTAACAACTACTAATGCTCTAGAAATGACTCACGTGTTGACTTCAAACACGCAATACTCCTGATTATCTCATTGTACGAAAGATGACAAAATTACCTACCTCAACTAGTTTGCATGCCTCCTCACAAGAAAGGAGAAATTCATACACCTAGCTATCAATCATGCAACAAGGAATTTTAAGTGCAACTACTCACTCTCTCAAGAAATTTTCCATGTTAACAAGTACCAGGACATAGGCTTGTCCTTATTTTCAATCACCACTATAATGACCACACTTGGTTGGGAATCATAAAAGGCTTGTTGAGCTTGCAATGTATGTTTAGGGTAGGTAGGAGATCAACTTCGAAATCAAGGATACAGCCTCCCTGAACTTCAACCTCTCACTTTTTTCATGCTTCACTTATTGCCATTTCTTTTCATTTTTAAATTTTGCCCACTCTTTGCCTTTTCTTGGCCTTCCTACTTTCCTCTTTTTCTCTTCTTCTATAATTTTTGTGCATAGATAAAGCCTTTTTTCCTTTATGGATCTTTTCTTTATTCAAATCCAAAAAGCTTCACTTTCTGAAGATTGTAGGAACCTTTTCAAGGATTCGTGGCCCAAGTATACTGCATTCTCTTTCCACCACCCCTAACTTAGGATTTTAGCTTTAATTTGTATTCTCAAGTTCAAGGAGGATAGGGTTCAAAAGTGGAAAATAAAAGGGTCATAACTTGTAATGTGTTTGCCAAAGAAAAGTCTGAAGGCTCGAAGAGGGTGACTAGGGGTAACTCTTATGTATTAGTAAGCTCTTTAGGATAAAGTAGCCTTCCAAAATCAGAAAATGGCCTATGATCATTTTACCAACCAAGCATAGTCAAAAATTAGCTTTGAAAGACTAAAGAGGCAAGTTCTAGATAGTACAAATACACATGACCAAGTGATAATTAACCTCACACACATGGCAGGCGAATGTCATCAAGGGGAATCAATTATTTTACCCGCTCGAGACAAAGATAGAGTATTCATTATTTTTCTAAAGTCAACTTTAAGAGTCATAGAAAGAGAGAAAAAAATTATCACAAAGTTGCTCAAGTCCATGCATTCGAATAATTTTTTAAAATTTTTGGATAGAGGGGGTTGTTTGCTTTTGCATCCGCACCACACATTATTTGTTAATCATGGCGACCATCCAAGCTATTGTCTCACATTGAAGTTCATAGTATAGGCGACCCACCATCTCGTTAGTCAGACTTTACTAATGGAACTTAATGCAACCCCAAATTATCAATGCCATAGGTACTCATACTTCCCTTGTATTCTATGGTTAGAAACCCGATCATGAAGGCAAAAACTCTACTAATGAAATTTAAACTAAAGTAGAAAACTATGAACAAAATAACTAATCCACGCAAATGGGGGCACCATCAAGGTGCCCAAATATTACAACCTAAATAAAATGAAGGTTAGAATTATCCAAAAGGGCAGAAAAGGATATAATATAGGCTAAAATTAAATGAATAAGAATAAGGAGACACCCCAAATTAAAAGATATTAGTGTCCCCACTGCAAAAACAATAAAGGGTAAAAGAGATAAGGGTGCTCCCCAAATCTGCATCAAGGGCTGGTATCATTGTTGGATTCTATATCACCACCCTCTTTCTCAAGATTAAACTACTCGACTAGGGCCTCATCATCATTGTCCACCCAAATATAAGGAAGTCTATCTCGAGGCTATAGAACGTTCCATAGGCCCTTCACGCCTTTCCACATCCTGATAAAGAATTCATCCCTTTTCTTTTACCTTTCAACCATTTTTTCATATGCAATCCAGAGGTCTCGGTATGACTCCGCCAAAGAAGAATAGTAATTTTCAAGCTTATAAATGTTAGCTTCTTTATTTTTTAGGTTTTTCTTATACTTCTCATAATCTGTACACAACATATAAGAATGATGCATGGTTGAAGGGTCTCCCAATCTTTGGGAAAAACTAGACACAAGCTCTTTGATGGTTGCAATATTTAGTCCAATCTCCTCAAGAGGTCATGTGGTGGTTGGCCTATGAGACTCAGTCTCACTGTATGCCGACTTTTCCAAGTTGATCTTCCTTTCCTCACCTCTAATCCTTAAAGAGTAAATAGGAGTATTAGGGTGCACCCATATATCATAAGCATATTCTTCCACACCATCCCTTTTGCAAAACTCTATAATCAAAGAGGAGAAGAATAGATGCATACCTCCTTGGACCTTGAAATGATATATTTCATTAACCACAAGCTGACCAATTTCTAAAGGGATGTCGTCTAGAATACATGCAACCATCCTAGCATGCAAATCAGGGACTATTATCATAGGGTGCAAGGAGATACTCAGCTACAAATGATGTTCAACCATATCCGAGCCTCAGAGGTAAAGTCATTCATAGAAATATTGCTTTTATTTTTGGTCCACGAGAATTCCCTTCTGAGGCATAGCCGTTGTTCCAACTAATTCCCTAATTTACACACCTTCGCTTTGAACTCACCCATATTTGCCTGCTTGAGCCCATAAAAATCATTGATTTGTTTAGCCCCAACTTTTACTGGATTTCCCCAAATCCAGACAGTTATATTAAGTGGGTACAAAAAGGGGATCTCACTGATGTTTGCATTGAATTCACGAACCTATTACTCATTTACTATGCATGGATCGGGGGCAAAGCATCACCACCCTATGGCCTTAAGTTTGTCATGAAGAGCCAATAGTTTTTCTGTCATATTATCCAAGAAAATTCCTCTCTCTAGGAGCAGCTTTGTTCTTGGAAGATCCTTGTAGTAAAGAGTGTGGCACTCGGGTTCCATGAATCGGATGTGATCATACTTATCCATAAGGTTGTCCTGAAAGCACTAAGCACACATTATATCATTCGATGAAATTTTAATAATGTAAAATATGTTAGACTAATCACTAAAGGTCATTAGACAAGGTGCATGGACGGAATTTAGAAATGCAGGAATTTTGGCTTGGACAGAAGCTATCCTCGATTATTAAGATTGTGAGTCAAGGCCATTTTTGCATAATCGCAATCAGAGTCTATGACCGTGGTCACACTACCTGAGGTTGTTTCTGAGTCACCTCTATATGTACAGATTTCTTACAAATTTAGTCTACTAATATGTTCTACAATGTGAAAACATATGAAGATCATTAGAACAATCCTCGCAAATATGTGAATGCCCTATAAAAAGCAAACATAAGTATTGAAAGTTCATTAGAGAATTTTATCAAACACATGTTGTGCAGATCTCATTGGTGTACCTATTTCACACAAAGTTTGGTACTCATGATTTCCCCCACTTGTGTGTACACCTTAATCAAATAGCCAACATCACACAAATACCAAAATAAAAACTTTGAAATCATAACAATCAAAATTTAAGTCCCTTCTTAATCATGTATTCTATGGCCTATTTTCACAAGTAAAAGTATGGATTCATGTCCCCTACCAGAGTTTTGAGGCAATGGAATAAAAGGATATAGATTAAGCTCACAAACTTGACCAGAAATTACCCTAAATTAGAGAGTACAATATTAAAAGGGAGTGTGAGGTAAATAAGGGAAACTAGGGGTTAACTGACAGAAATAGCTGCGACCACGGTAAAGGGACTGCGATCATATACATCAGCATGACCGAGATCGTGGTTAGGGACTGCAACTGAGGTAATGGAGAGCAATTTTGCTCCTCTATTTTTCTCTTTTTAGAATTTTACTCAATTTGCTATATTTCTCCCCTATTCAATTTATCCGATAAACTCCATAGTATCACAAATGCATGGGTTATTCATATGCACAATCTAAAATCTACCCTAAAAAAATATAACAAATAAAATGTGAGCCACTTTCATGGCATTCATGGTTTACTCCCACCTAGCGCCTTAGTTATCATTGTGGAACGACATATTCCTTTATCCATTTTCAAGGTAGGTCCTCGAACTCTTCATCTTCTTATTTTCAACATCTACCACGAATACTACTTGCAACTTTGCGGTTTGCTTTTTTGATTTGCAAATTTTGAAAGTGACCTTATCCTCTTGCACTCTAAATTTCATTTCCCCTAGCTCTAGATCAATAATGGCTCTCCCGGTGGTTAAGAAAGGATGACCACGGATGATAGGAACCTCTTGGCCTATTTCACAATCCAATACCATGAAATCCACCAGGAGAATGAACTTGTCCACTTTCACAAGCACGTCAAATAATATACCCACCAGTCTTCTTATAGATTGGTCCGTCATCAAGAGTTGCATAGAGGTTGGCATCAGGGTATCTAGACCAACTTTCTTGTACATGACAAAAGGCATTAAGTTGATGCTCGTACCAAGGTCACATAGAGCTTTTGCAAATTTATGCATCCCAATTGTGCAAGGGATAGTGAATGCTCTGTGGTCATCTTTCTTTTCTACAATCTTACTATACATAATAGCTCTACATCCATGAGTGACCTCAATAGTGTCACCTTCAACAAGTTTCTTCTTGGACATCAAATTTTTTGTCAACTTAGCGTATCCTGGGATCTCTTGGATAGCTTCAAGCTATAGGATGTTTATCGAAAAATTGCTAAGTTTGGCTATGAACTTCCTCAATTTTTCATTCTCCTCTTTTTTATGCAAACGTTGAGGGAATGCGGAACAAACTAGGATGGTAGTTATTGTGGCCTTTCCACATCAACCACCTCCTTATTGCTTTCATTAACCTCTTTCTTATCCTTTACCTCACTTTTTTGAAGAATCATCTTCTTTGATTTGGCCTTGGGAATATTCTTACCCACGTCTCTTTAAAAGGTTTCTCAAGAGCTATTCCACTCCTTGTGATAATTTCTAGGACTTGTGCATCATTCTTTGGGTTAGTAATTGTGTCACTTAGAAGTCCACCTCTATGTCTAGCATTTAATTGCATAGATATTTGCCCCACTTGAGTCTCCAATTATTTGATAGAGGCAGAATAAGACACCACTATTTCAGAGAGGTGGGAGAATTTACCCTTTAACTCACAGACCATCATGTTTATTCCTTCTACTCTACGTAAGATCCTTGCCAACATATCATCGATTTTGAACTTTTTGGGGTCAATGGCACTAGATTCCTTGGATTCAGCTCAATCATGACGAGGGACATAGTGATCATAGTCATGTTCATGGTCTCTCTAACCTCGATCCCGCTCACAATCCATCCAACCTTGGTTCCCACCTTGCCTTTAATAGGCAGGGCGAGAACCCTCCGAGTGGTTTGCCAAGTACCGGATTTCTTCATCCAAATTCTTTGCCTCTTCATAAGTTTTTGATGTTATGGCATTTACCATTTACACGGGTACACCCATAACGTGCTTCATCAAGAACTTAAGTTGGGTCATCATTTTTTCCATGTTCTCCTCCTTTTCTTCATCTTATTTTCTTTGTTCATTAGTCACCACGAATGTAGTAGAAGGGATTTTGGAAGCTTCGGTGTCTTGGGTATGCCAACCCCAATTTTGTTTTGATACTTCTCCTATTAGTTGGAAAGTCGCAAGATGATTTAATGTCACTATAGAACTGCCCGCCGCATTATCCATCACCATTTTGTTTAACGGATCAAAAGTCCTATGGAAAATTTTGATGAGCATCTTTTTTGGAACCTCGTGATTTGGGAAATGGGGTAACATTTTATTAAACCTCTCCTAATCTTCAAATAATGGTTCTCCATTCATTTGTCAAAAGTACACAATCTCATCCTGCTTTTGAAGCATTTTTTATGGTGGGAAGTATCTATTAACAAACACCATCGTAAGCTCTTCCTATGATATAAGTGATCCGGGTGAAAGTGAGCAAAGCCATAAAACTGCCTCACCCATTAGTGAAAATGAGAAAAGTCAAAGCTAGATAGATTCTTCTGTAATATGTGCTATGTTAAATGGAGAGCAAACTTCTACGAAGCTCTTCAAATGGACTTTCGGGTCCTCATATGCTTGAACCTCATACAACCCTTTCATTTGTAACATATTAAGCATAAGTCTAGTCACATGAAACACACCATTCCCATTGGTTGGCGGAATGTGAATTTCACTAGTTTGTCCCGCCTTATTTAAATGGCCTTCATCATCAAAAGGGGCATCGATAGGGGTCATATTGCTTGCATTATCGCTCATTGCCCCATTTACACTTTGATCCCTACAAAAGATTCAAAACCAACAAATAAAGTAAATTACACCACTTCAGGTATTCCTAAGTAAGAATGATACCACACAAGAGAAATCTATAATTCACTCCCCGGCAACGGTGCCATTTTAATAACGCTTAACTCATTCCCATAATTAAGGTGAGGCGGTTGTTGTCAAGTAACCCAATTTGAATTGGGATCGAATCTTAAGAAATGAAATTATAGACTTCAAACTTTATGGATGCTCAAATTACTAAGATATTACTCGGAATACTAACAAAAAAGACATGTAAAGTAAAATAGGGGGATTTGTTTGGAAACTTTTCACAACACACTTAAAAAAGTACATGATAAATGAAACTGTTACCTAGAATTCAAGATTTGGGAGAAATCTTGGGATTATGTCTACCTAGAGGTAATGCATGTGATTTGGTGTTGGTTCATCATGAAATTTAGTTGTTAACCAAAGGATAGGCTAGGTTAAAGTTCATTGGGTTCAATATTTCAACAAAACCACAACGATTTCACCCGTTGGCTCTTTTGAGCACCTAACAAGTGTACGCATTTTCATAATCACCAAAGATCTCAATCAAGTATCCCTATTTCTAGGATTATGCTCTTGACATTATTAGACTCCTAATATACTTATTTCTAAGATTGTAAAAGGTAGTAAAACATAGGCTCAATTTTCCACCATTGCTTTGTCCCCCTATAACCCTTTTTTGAGGATGTTATGGGTTACTTAATATTCACATTCATCCCTCTTTCGACGATGACAAAGGGTTTCTAGAGTTTGGGGATTTCACCCATCCAAACTATTTGTATATTTAGGGCTTTCACCCATCAAATTCCAACCCATAAGCTCAAACAATGATGGAATTGACACTCAACAACTAAAATCCATGCAAACATAACAATGCCCACACACATTACACCCTAGTTGAAAATAATACCAAGACTAAATTATTTAGTTACTCATGAAGAATGTAAAGAGAGACATACCATAAGGATTATCCAACACATTCATTCTTCACAAAAAGTCTAAGAAATTTAGCATTCAAATTTAATTACACACTTACCCAAGATTAGGGTTTCGAGTATTGAATTCCAAGATATCTGCTGAGATATGTAATCCTAAAGAAGAAGGGGTTTTAGTTTAAATATGGCTTGGGATGCATCCAAGTTCTTTTACAGATCTTTCACTGGGTATATTTCTTCTTAACCGCGATCGCGCCAGCTGTACATGATCGTGACCATACGATCGTGGTTATATGTTGCGACCGTGCTGATCTGGCCTTCTTGACTGACCGTGACCACAGATAGAGGACCACAATCCTGGTAACTGAGGATGTGATAGTCTAGGTCTTCAGCAGCAGTCTTTCTTTCTCTCTTTTAATTATTTCTATCTCCAATCCAAATCTTTTGGTCTTCTCAGCATAATGCCTGCAAAGAGTGGATATTATTGTATATATCCATAGATTTTGTCTCATTTATTAATTCATAATAGGGTAATGTGTATGAAAAATAAGTGCAAATAAGTGGTAAACTCACACTCCTCAGCACCCCTAACTTAAGACCTTGCTTGTCCTCAAGAAACACTACCACTCATTATGAGACAATTTCATATATGTCCTATCTCTATGACTCAATGATCATGAAGACTCAAACTGGATTGCTACTACAAAAAGCTTTTTACACATGGGCAAATAGGAGTTAACAACTCCCCGCATCATAAAATAGAAAAGTGGAGAATGCAATAGACTTCAAGGAGAAACCATATATCAACTACTAATGCTCTAGAAATAAATCACATGTTGACTTCAAACACAATACTTTCGATTATCTCATTGTCTGAAAGATGACAAAATCACCCACCTCAACTAGTTCAAATGCCTTTTCACTAGAAAGGAGAAATTCACACACCTAGCTACCTATCATGCAACAAGGAATTTTAAGTACAACCACTCGCTCTCTCAAGAAGTTTTGCATGTTAACAAGTACCATACCATAGGCTTGGCCCTATTTTCAATCACCACTATAATGACTACACTTGGTTGGGAATCACAAAGGGTTTGTTGAGCTTGTAATGTAGTTTTAGGGTAGGATAGGAGATCAACTTCTAAATAAGAGGCTACGCCCTTCTTGAACTTCTACATTGCACTTTTTTCACACTTTACATAATGCCACTTCTTTTTATTTTACTATTTTGCCCACTCTTTGCTTTTTCTTGGCCTTCCCACTTTTCTTTTTCTATTCTTCTATAATTTTTGTGCATAGATAAAGCCTTTCTTTCTTGTATGGGATCTTTTCTTTATACAAATCCAAAAATCTTTACTTTCTGAAGATTGTAGGAGCCTACTCAAGGCTACGTGGCCCGATTATACATCATTATCTTTCCACAACCCCCAACTTAGGCTTTTAGCTTCAATGTGTATTCTTAAGTTTAAGGAGGATAGGGTTAAAAAGAGGATGAATAAAAGGGTCACAACTAGTAATGCATTTGCCAAAGTCAAAAATTAGCTTTGAAAGACTAAAGAGGCAAGTTCTAGATAGTACAAGTACACATGAGAAAGTGATAATTAACCTCACACACATGGCATGCGAATGTTGCCAAGGGGAATCAATTTTTCTACCCAATCGAAACAAATATGGAGTATTCATTTTATTTCCAAAGTCAACTTTTGGAGTCATAGGAAGAGGGAAAAAATTTTGTCACAAAGTTGCTCAAGTCCATGCATTCAAATAAGTTTGTAAAATTTTTGGACAAAGGGGTTTGTTTGCTTTTGCATCCACACCACACATAATTTGCTAATAATGGCGACCATCCAAGCTATCATCTCACATTAAAGTCCATAGTATGGGCGACCCACCATCTGGTTACTCAGACTTCACTAATGGATCTTAATGCAACCCTAAATTATCAATGCCACAGGACTCAAACTTCTCTTGCATTCTGTTGTTTAAAACTCGATCATGAAGGCAAAAGCTCGACAAATAAAAATTAAACTAAAATATCAAACTACGAACCAAATAACTAATCCATGCAAATGGGGGCACCATTAAGGTGCCTGACCATCAAGGTTCCCAAACATTACAACCTAAATAAAATAAAGGTTAGAATTATCCAAAAGGGTAGAAAAGGATATAATACAGGCCTAAATTAAATGAATAATAATAAGGATACACCTCCAAATTAAAAGATAGCAGTGTCCCCATTGCATGAACAATCAAGGCTAAAAGAGATAAGGGTGCTCCTTGAAACTGCATCAAGGGCTGGTATTACTGTTGCACTCTACATCATCACCCTCTTTCTCAAGATCAGACCACTTAGTGGGGGCCTCATCATCACTGTCCCACCCAAGAAGAAGGAAGTCTATCTCTAGGTCATAGAAATTTCCATTAGTCCTTCACGCCTTTCCACATCCTAATAAAGAATTTGCCCCTCTTCGTCTTCCTTTCAACTATTTTTTAGGTGCAATCCATAGGCCTCAGTGTGACTCCTCTAAAGAGGAGTAGGCCTTTTCAGTCTTATCAATAGTTGTTTCTTGATTATTTTGGTCCTTCTTGTACTTCTCGTAATCGGTATATGACACATAAGAATGATACATGGTGGAAGGATCTCCCGGTCCTTGGGGAAAACTAGACACAAGCTATTGGATGGTTGCAATATTTAGTCCAATCTCCTTAAGAGGTCCCATGGTGGTTGGCCTATGAGACTCAGACTCACTGCATAATGGTTTTCCAAGTCGATTTTTCTTTTCTTGCTTTTGTTAGTTGTACCCTCACCTCTAATCCTCAAGGGGTAAATAGGAGAATTAGGGCATACCCATGTATCAGTAGCATATTCTTTTGCCCCTACCCTTTTGCAAAGCTTTGTAATCAAGGAGGGAAAGAATAGATGTGTACCATCTTGGTCCTTGAAATGATCTATTTCATTAACCACAAGCCGACAAACATTTAGAGGGATGTCATCTAGAATACATGCAACTATCCTAGCATGCAACTCAGGGACTGTTGTCATGTGGGTGTAAGGAGATACTCAACTACAAATGATGTGCAGCCATATTCGAGCCTTGGAGGTAAAGTCATTAATGGAAATATTGGTTTTATTTTTGGTCCACAAGACTTTCCTTCTGAGGTATAGCCGTTGTACCAACTATTTCCTGATTTACACCCCTTCGCTTTGAATTCAGCCATATCTGCCTACTTGAGACCAAAAACATCATTAATTTGTTAAGACCCAACTTTCACCAACTTTCCCCGAATCTTGATAGTTGCATTGAGTGGGTCTAAAAGGGAGACTTCATCGATCTTTACATAGAATTCACAGACCTATTTCTTATTTGTGATGCATGGATTCGGGGAAAAGCATCGCCACCCTATAGCCTCAAGTTTGTCAAGAAGAGCTGGTAGTTTTTCCAGCACATTATCCAAGCAAATTCCTCTCTCTGAAAGTAGCTTTGTCCTTGGAATATCCCTATAGTAAAGAGTGTGGCACTCAGGTGCCATGAATCGGATGTGATCATACTTATCCATGAGGTTTTCCTGAAAGCTCTAAGCATACATTATATTATTTGATGATATTTTAATAATCCAAAGTGTGTTAGATTAATCACTAGAGTTAATTAGACAAGGTGCGTGGTGGTGCTAGACTAAAAATTTAGAAATGCAAAAATTTTGACCTAGCCAGAAGCTATCCTCGGTATCGTGATTGCAAGTCAGATCCCTATTTGCGTAACCAAGATCACAGTCTATGACCACGATCGCACTACCTGAGGCTAGTTCTGTGTCAGCTCTTTATGTACGGATTTCTTCCAAATTTAGGCTACTAGTATGTTCTACAATGTGGAAGCTTATGAATATCCTTAGAACAATACTCACGAATGTGCGAATGCCCTTCAAAAATCAAACATAAGTATTGAAAGTTCATCAGATAATTTTATTAAACACATGGTGTGCATATCTCATTGGTCAACCTATTTCACACAAAGTTGGGTACTCATGATTTCCCCCACTTATGTGCAAACCTTAATCAAATAGCCAATATCACACCAATACCAAATATGAAAACATGGAAAGCATAACAATCAAAATTTAATCCCCTTCTTAATCATGCATTTTGTGGCCTATTTTCACAAGTAAAAGCATGGATTCATGTCACCTACCAGGGTTTTCATTCAATGGAATGCAAGGATATTGCTTGAGCTCACAAACTTGACTAAAAAATATCCTAAATTAGAGAGTACAATCTTAAAAGGGAGTATGAGGGAAATGAGGGCAACTAGGGGTTAAATAGAAAAAGTGGTCGCAATCGCGGTCAAGTACTGCAATTGTAGACATTTGCATGACCACGATCGTGATTGGGGACCGTAACCGCAGTAATTGAAAGCAATTTTGCTTCCTTATTTTCCTTTGTTCATCATTTCACTCAATTTTCTACATTTCTCCCTTGTTCTGCTTATTCGATGCACTCCATACTGTCACAAATGTATGGGTTATTCATATGCACAAGCTAACATCTACCCTATAAAAACATAATATCAAAAAGGGATAGGAGCTACTTTCATGGCATTTGTGGGTTGCCTCCCACCTAGCACCTTTGTTAGCATCATGGCACGGAGTCTTTATTTCTCTATTTTCTAGGTGGGTCCTCGAACTCCTCTTCATTCATCTTCTCATTTTCAAAATCTATCGCGGATACTACTTGCAACTCCGTAGTTTACTTCTTTGATTTGCAAATTTTGAAAGAGACCTCATTCTCTTGTACTCTAAATTTCATCCCCCCTAGCTCTAGATCAACAATGGCTCTCCCGGTGGCTATAAAAGGAAGACCAAGGATGACAGTCACCTCTTGGTCTATTCCATAATCCAATACCATAAAATCCGCTGGGAGAATGAACTTGTCCACTTTTATAAGGACGTCAAACAATAAACCCACTGATCTTTTTATAGACCGGTCCGTCATCAATAATCGCATAGAGGTTGGCGTCGGGGTATCCTGACCATGTTTCTTGTATATGATAAAATGTATTAAGTTGATGCTCGTACCAAGGCCACATAGAGCTTTCGCAAATTCAAGAATTCCAATTGTACAATGATAGTGAATGCTTCTGTAATACCCCGCACTCTTCCTAGCTCAAATTCGTCCCTAAAATGTTAAAGATTAGCTTAAAAAAAGTGAATACCTTTTATTTTGTGTGGTATTTTCAAGATTTGTACTTTCAATTTAGAAATTAATTGAATAAGTTTTCCAATGATACCAAATTCTCCCAAATCCGTCACTCGAAGTTAGAGCATTTTTAAGTTGACAGTGTGCCACCTGGACTCTCAGCGCATCGCGGAGAAGGAAAAAATAGCAACCGTCAATTCCAGTGGACCTCCGTAATATTGGCACATAATAAAGCGGTCCATTTTCCCATTTGTCAAAATCCAGTAGCCCAACGCGATCTTACTGCGTCGCGTTGGTGGCTAAAATGGCAAAACTATAGGGCACTGTGATGGTGGCGCATCGCGTTGCATGCCCAGTTCCCATTTGTCAATTTCCAGTGAGCTATCCCGATAGTGGCACATCATGGTGGCCACCTAGTTCGAAAAAATTTCACGTTTTCAGTTTCGTTTCAAAGTTTAAAAGGGATATTTTTGATAAAACCCCAAGGCCCCAATCCATCCAAAACACAAGATTTAACACATTCCAAGGAACTTTTTTCTTATTTCATCTACTCTCTCTCGAAACAAAACCCTAGATCATCAAACTTCTCCCCAAGAAATCCAAATTCCTCCATTAATTCTCTAAGAAAACTCAAGATTAAGGACTCCCAATACAAAAACTCCAAGAATTCATCTCCAAAAGCACAATAGGAATTCAAGATTTAAGCTTTCCATCTAAGATCATCAATTAAGGTATGTGGAGTTTTCAACATGGAAATCCTTTCATCCCTGTGCCCAAAATTTATTTTAATTACAAATTTACTGAATTTTATGTGATTTCCCATAAAATTGAAGTTAGTGTTTATACCTCATTGTTATTTACAAGTTTATGATGTTTTCAATGATTTAGAAGTTGAATCACATGATTATATTCATATTTTCATACATAATGCAGAAATTTCCAGATTTTAAATTAATTTATCAATGTTTACATTATCAAGCATTAGCAATTTGATGTTTTAACATGAGATTTATGCATGGTGTATTATCCCAAGATTGAATAGTATTACTTCATGAAGGATGATGCTTTAAACATCTTATGAGCAGATTATTTTCTGTTTTTAGAAAAAGCTTTGATTTTTTGATCATCGGTTTAGCTATGGAATCCACTTTACAGAATTTAGATCAGTTGTATTTACAAATTTACCCAGACACAAGCATTTTTGGTTTCATAATGAACCATTATACTAATTTAAAGTGGATTTCCAAGAGAATGAGCATAAAGACTAAAAAGGGAGTAGTATTTAGCACCGAGCGAGAAGTGTGGGATTAGCGTGCCCTATCTTCCACAGAACTACATAGCCAACGTAGGTATAGATTCAAATTAATTCCCATTTCTATATGGATAATAGATTTAGCTTGTGATCGATCACATGGATAGCAGGTTATACTCTCTGGTAAGAGTATGACACCTCTCCCCATCATGAGGTTTCCTCCTTAGGAGGACAAGAACGTTGAATTACATGATGCTCACATGGTTTATGTCAGTTAAGATAACCTCCCTGTTAGCTAACAAAAAAGATTAATAGAAAAGATTTTAGGAAAAATACGATTTTAGAAAAAATAAGTGTAAAGGCTCACAAATTTACTCAAATATTATTTTACTTAAGATTTCAGGTTATAGAATTACAGCTTTTAGTTTCAGACATAAAAAGGTGAGCCCTTTTTCACTTAGCCTATATGATTTGAGAATAGAACAGAAATACTGATTTTAGAACTAAGTGTTATGACTCACAAGACTTATACTATATGCTTTACTATTCATGATTTATGATCTTCAGATTTTAGATTACTCAAGCCTATGTGAGTCATTTACATTTAGCATGCATTATTTTATAAAATATGATGATAATGTTTTACTTATGCACTCAACCCCATATACTCAGTACATCCTCAAAGTATTGATCCACATATACGTCTATGTGCTACGTTGTCTCATAATGTAGGTACAAGTTGTGTGATGTGTAGTTAGAATTAGACAGTTGCAGATTCCAACCAGCAGATGATGAGTCCTCCTACTTCGGGGACTTTAGTTAGAAGTTATTTATATAATTTACTTTCCTACTCCTATGTATTGATTAGTGGTAGTTGGGTTCGCGTCCTAGCTATCTATAGTCAGTATAGTAGAGACTTCATAGATGTCAGTTAGAGTCAGTTATGTAAATTCAGTCCCTCTTTTCAGACTTTATCAGAATGTAAAAGTTTTATCAGTATTGTAATTTCACAGATTCCATCATTTTCATATTTCTGAACAGTAAACTCAATCATTCTATACATATTTATTCAGTTGCTTATGATTTATCCCAGTAGAAGGGTTATCTTGGGATCATTTGTGGTCCTACCTCAGGACCATTTTTGGGGCGTTACATCTCTGGAGTCATCTTTCTTTTCCACAATCTTACTATCCATGATAGCGCTACATCTATGAGTAACCTCAATAGTATAACATTCAACAAGTTTCTTCTTGGACATCAACTTTTTCATCAACATAGCATATTCCGGGATCTCTTGGATAGCTTCAAGCAACGGGACGTTTATCAATAGATTGCTAAGTTTGTCCATGAACTTCCTCAATTTTTCATTCTCCTCTTTGTTATGCAAATGTTGAGGGAACGGGGGAGGATCTTGGATGGTAGGTATTGTGTCCACTTGTGGCCTTTCCACATCAACCACCTCCTCATCACTTTTATTAACCTCTTTCTCATCATTTATCTCTCTTCTTTGAAGCGTCGCCTCCTTTGCTTTGGCCTTGGGAATATTCTCACAAACGTCTCCTCTAAAAGGTTCTTCAAGATCTCTTCCAGTCCTTGTGAAAATTTCTAGGACTTGGGAGTGGTTCTTTGGTTTAGCAATTGTGTCACTCGGAAGTCCACCTCTAGGTATAGCATTTAATTGTGTGGATATTTACCCCACTTGAGTATCCAATTATTTGATAGACATGGAATGATACACCACCATTTGAGAAAGGTGGGAGAAGTCACCCTTCAACTCACAGACCATTTTGTCCATGCCTTCTACCCTACTTAATATCCTTCCCAACATATCCTCAGTTTTGAACTTTTTGTGGTCAATGGAACTAGATTCCTTGGCTTTAGCTCGATCAACAGCAGGGACATAGTGGTCATAGTCACATTCACGATCTTTCCAATATTGATCCTGCTCACAATCCATCCAACCTTGGTTACCACCTTTCCAATGTTAGGCAGGGCGGGAACCCCCCGAGTGGTTTGCCAAGTATCAAATTTCTTTGTCCAACTTCTTTTCCTCTTCATAAGATTTTGATGCTACGATATTTACTGCTTTCGCGGGTACACCCATAACATGCTTCATCAAGAGCTCAAGTAGGGTCATCATTTTGGCCATGTTCTCCTCCTTTTCTTCATCTCGTTTTCTTTGTTCATTAGTCACCACAAATATAGTAGAAGGGTTTTTGAAAGTTTCGGTATCTCGGGTATGCCAACCCCAATTTTGTTTTGATACTTCTACTATTAATTGGAAAGCCGCAAGATGATGCAATCTAACTATAGAACCGCCTACCGCATTATCCACCACTATTTTGTTTAATGGATCAAGAGCCCTATGAAAAATTTTAAGGAGCATCTTTTTTGGAACCTCGTGATTTGGGCAATAGGGTAACATTTCATTAAACCTCTCCCAAGCTTCAAATAATAGTTCTCTATTCATTTACCAGAAGTACATAATCTCATCTTGCTTTTGAAGCATTTTTTATGGTGGGAAGTATCTATCAAGAAACACCATAGTAATCTTTTCCCATGATGTAATTGATTTGGGTGGAAGTGAGCGAAGCCATAAAACCGTTTCACCCATTAGTAAAAATGGGACAAGTCAAAGTCGGATGGATTCTTGTGTAATATATGCTATGTTAAATGGTGCGAAAACTTCCACAAAGTTCTTCAAATGGACATTCAGGTCCTCATATGCTTGACCCCCATACAACCTTTTTATTTGCAGCATGTGAAGTATAACGCTAGTCCCATAAAATACACCATTCCCATTGGTTGGCGGAATGCGAATTGCATTTGTTTGTCGCACCTCATTTAATTGTCCTTCATCATTAAGAAGAGCATCGAGGGGGCCCATATTTCTTACATTATCGCTCATTGCTCAATTTACACTTTGATCACCTACAAAAGATTCAAAAACAACAAATAAAGTAAATTGCACCACTTCGGGTATTCCCAAGTAAGAATGACACCAGACAAGTGAAATCTATATTTCACTCCCCGGCAACGACACCATTTTGATAACGCTTAACTCACTCCCATAACAAGGGGTGAGGCTGCCGCTGTCAAGTAACCCAATTTGAATTGGGGTTGAATCTCAAGGAATGAAATTATAGACTTCAAACTTTTTGTATGCTAGAATTATTTAGAGATTACCCGAAATGCTAACAAAAATGACTGTAAAATGAAATGGGGGGATTTTTTTGGAAACTTTTTGCAACACACTTAAAAAGTACTTGATAAATGAAACTATTACTGAGAATTCATGATTTGGGGGAAATAACGGGATAATGTCTACCTAGAGGTAATACATGTGGGTTGGTGTTGGTTCATCATGAAATTTATTTGTTAACCAATGGATAGGCTAAGCTGAAGTTCATTAGGGTCAATCTTTCAACAAAACCATAATGATTTCACCTGTTGGCTCTTTCGAGCACCTAACAAGTATACGCCTTTTAATAATAACCCAAAACCTCGATCAAGCATCTCTATTTCTAGGATTATGCTCTTGACATGATTTACACTCCTAATACACTTATTTCTAAGATTGCAAAAGGTAGTAAACCATAGGGTTAATTGTCCACCATTGCGTTTCCCCATATAACACTCTTTCTAGGATGTTATGTGTTACCTAATACACCTTTATCCCTCTTTCGAGAATGACAAAGGGTTTCTAGAGTTTGGGGATTTCACCCATCAAACCCATTTAGTGATTTGGGGCTTTCACCCAGTAAATTCAGACCTGTAAGCTCAAGAAATGGTTGAATCCATACTCAACAACTAAAATCCATGCAAACACAACAATATCCACACACAATTACACCATAGTTCAACATAATCCCAAGACAAAATTATTTAGCTACTAAAGAAGAAAGTAAAGAGAGATATACCATAAGGATTATCCAACGCATTCATTCTTCACAAAAGGTATAAGCCTTCAAAGTTAATTACACACATTCCCAAGATTAGGGTTTCATGTCTTGAATTCCAAGATATCCTATGAGATAAGCTATCCTAAATAGGAATGGGTTTTAGCTTAAATATGGATTGGGATACGTCCAAGTGCTTTCTCAGATCTGTCCCTAGGACTATTTCCGCTTAACCACGATTGCGTAGGGCTGTTCGCAACCGCGACCACGCGACTGCGGTTATGTACCACGACCGCATTGCTATGACCTTCTTGACTGACCACGACCGTGGATAAAGGATCGCGGTTGTGGTAACCGAGGCTGATGTAGTACAGGCCTTCAGTTGAAATCTTTCTTGCACCCTTTTTATCAGTACCCCTTCCAATCCACATATTTTGGTTTCCTCAGCTTAATGAATGCAAAGAGTGGATATTAGTGCATTTATCCATAGATTTTGTCTCATTTATTAATTCAAAATAGGGTAATGTGCACGAAAAATGAGTGTGAATGAGTGGTAAATTCACAACTCATCACCCCCAATAGACTCTTTTAGCAACCATAGAGTCACCTATCCAAGTAGAAATAGAAAAAAGATCCGAAATAACCTCAAGATCAAAACCAAAATACACAGCCATAAATGGGGTCACATAAGAGAGAGTGGACCCTGGATCAAGCAAACAATACATATCATAAGAAAAGAGTTGTAATGTACCAGTCACGACATCAGGTGAGGCCTCAAACTCTTGTTTGGTACCAAGAGCATATAACGTATTCTGGCTTGTACCGGTACCAGAAGCAAGAATAGATGCAGAAGAAGCACCTTTTGCTGTAGGAGCAGATGAAGATGAAACTGGAACCTTATTCACGCTCGAAGAAACCTTATCAACCAGACAGTTCCTAAGCATATTGTCTAGGTGACTACATTTGAAGCACATATCCCTCCTATCATCAGAATACCCTAATGTAACAGACCATAGAACCTACATGAAGGATATGATAAGTTTGACTAGTCCCCACTTACCTGAGATTGGGCACCTAGTGCCAAAAAGCTATGGCCACCCTGCTGACACCTATCACCCAACTTCTTCAGGTAAGAAGCACTAGCTGTGGAGAAAGACCCAGAACTACCCCACTTTTTTCTTGTCCATGTACCACCTTCCCGACCACTTTGTTGTTAACCATCCTACTTAGAGAACTTGAAATTCTTACCCTGCCTTTCACCTACCTCAACATGCTTTCTCTTTTCCTCCTCCACATTGCATATGAACAACTAACCTAGAAATATCCATGTCCTTGATTATGAATAGAGTCTTACTGTTAAGGATCAACTCTTGATATAGTCCTGAAGTGAACTTTCTCATCCTGTCCCTCATATCAGACACCAATTCTAGAGCATACCTAGACAACTAGTGAAATTTCAAGGCATAATTCTTGACTGACATCATCCCCTATTTCAGATTAACAAATTCCTCCACTTTTGCTTCCCTAAGCTCCAGAGGAAAGAAGCGGTACAAAAATGCATTAGAGAAAGTCTCCCACTTAGGGGACTCATCAACCTCACCCCTTGCCTGATCCCATTCCTCGTACCATTGGTACGCCACATCCTTTAGCTAATAGGCATCAAAATTCACCCCTTCCATATTCATGGCCTGCATGACCCTGAAGATTTTTTCCATCTCATCCAGATAACCCTGAGGATCCTCCTCCACCTTAACACCAATAAAAATTTGAGGATTCAACCTCATGACTTGTCCAACCCTTATGGCCTCAGAAGATGCAACACTAAGTGCACCACGCTCAACCTAAGAAGCTACCAACTGAGCAATCACATGGATTGACTGACAAAAATTTGCATTTGTCACATCTGCCTGAGGAGGACTAGAAATAACCGGTGGAACTCCAAAAATATCAGGGACTAGCTCCCTAGAACAAGTATGGATCACCTGAGTAGAGCGTGTCCCAACAACATTGTACCCAATTGGGACAGACGAGTTTTTGTGCGCATTAAATCATCGAGGTATGATCTGGAAGGCGAACAAATAGGAATTAAAGAAGATTCCAGGACTTAAACACCAAGAATGAAAATAGAACACAAAGAAGAAAAATATTTCCTAAATTCCTTGTAGCCTCTATCTTATGAGTGTGGCACGTTACACACCCTTAAAAGAGACTCTACTCGACACGGCTTTTTGGACTACTAATTGACCATGAACCTAAAGCTCTAATACCAACTTGAGATGACCCGAAATGGGGTCTTGTCGTAATCGGCATCCCAAGTCTAACCAGGACTGGGGACCACCCTCGATACCTAACCCAACCATCCAAACACACACCCTAAGTCGAATGAATTCCAAACATATAACAAGATAGCATATTTGTACCAATCCAGACTCTGGGATAGGTCCATAACAGTGACCAACCATCCAATACCCAACCAATAACCATGCCAAAAACCAATCATTCATCCCATACCAAATGAGTCCCAAATATAGTATATAAATATTATACAAAAAATGGAACAATCATAAATCAAAGGTAGTCAACTGGTGTCAACCCCAATACCAATGCCAATACTAAGGCTAACACCAATACCAACACCGCTCATACCAACCCATAGCAGTTCCATAAAGCCTCTAACCGAAAGTAAAACAATATCTGGTTGGGACATGCCCCCAACCATAGACAAAAATAATGTCTATGAAATGACCAAAGTAGGTAAAAACATTCATGACATAAAATTGAGCCTTCCATAATATGGAAGCTCACCACTCCAATCCAACCAAAATGATCTCGAATCTGATCACTAAGCAAGATGAGTAGAATTGTAGATTCATGCATCGCATGGGGATAGAATCGCCCAAAGACGAGTTAGCGGGTGAACACTAGCATGCACTTAGGATAAAAATAAAATAAGGCCAACCTTTAAAACTAAGTAAACCAACCGTATGCATTCACAACCATACATACATATATATAACCATGCTGGGAAACAGAATCGGGTTTAGCATGCCTTTAAAACCATTAACCTGGGTTTGTATAGCTTAACAGTCCTAGAACCACCCACAGGATATCCAGTGTAACCTCCTGAACAGGCCCCAATGCATGTAGCCACATGAATCGGAGATACCATAGGAGTAGGTGATTCTCAAGTACCCTTTGTTCTCCATTATACATATGTACAAGTGTAATTAGGGGATTCCTGTGTACCCCATAAGTCTCATATATAGTCTCCATGACCAATCCTTATGTCGGCAAATATGAGTTGCTAGTGTCTGTCCATTGGACTCATACCTTCACAGTTAGGTATCACACCCCGCCATTATTGCCTAATTAAAACATTACCATACAACCAAACCGACATTCCATTTATTATTAACCAAGGCTAGTAGTGGTATCGTCGTACCATCTATAGCTTGTAAGCAATGTCCTTAGCCATTCTTTTTAAGAAGAAGGGATTCCCATGTACCCATAGATTATATATTAAATTGACTTGGGGGAATCCTAAGTACCACAAAAGTAATCAGTATTAAGTTTTCTTGGGGGATTCCTTTGTACCCCACAAGTTGTTCAATTAAACCTACCATAACTGCCAAGACCTTACCATTTCACTATTCCAAAATATTTAAACCTTTTTCACTATTTAGGGTTCCATTACCAAGTTATACCATGCAATAGTTCAATGTAAGTCCAATAATTTAACTAAAAACATTCACTAAAAACATTCTCTTAGGCATTTTATCATACTTGTTGGCGGTATAGTATTTCCAAAGCCAAAACCAAGTACCAATTAACCATTCTCATGCAACCAAATGCTTAAACCACCATAATAATATGAAATCCATAAGCAAAAGATATGGGAAAGCCATAACCAACCAGCCCCCAACATATATTTGAAAACCCAAAACCATACAACAATTATTGCATGAAAATAATTCATAAAATATGCCTTTAGTTGGAACTAACAATGGGGGAGGAGTAACATTCCTTAGATTACAAAGATGACAGAGAGAAATCTCCCTTATAAGCCCCAAATTGATCCTATTGATGAAACCCTAACCTTCTTTGACCCAAGAGCCTTGAGAGAAGTTAAGATTGTTTTAAAAGAGTTTGGGTGATTGCAAATAGGTTGAATGATGTCCCAATGGTGATATAAGTCAACAGGGCCTTAAGAGCTTAAGAGGAGAAATGTCCAAATTACCCCCAACTTAAACTATTTAAAATCCCCATAGGATGGTACGACCATCCCCTACCAATCGTACCGTACCATACGAGTGGTACACACCACTTGTACCCTAGGACTTCCCTTGGACCCTAACATTAACCAACATACGACCACCCAAACCAAACTTTTACCCAACCTTATGATTAGTACCATGAAATCATACCCTAGGCAGAATTATGAGGGGTTGAACACTATCCAACAAACGAGTTAGACTATACGACTCGTACCCTATCCTCATAACTCATGGAGAGCCACTCATACTCTGATCCAAGTTAAGTTACTATTTTTAGATTAAGTTTAAAACCCCAAACCAACGATCCATAACCAACCATACGACTCGTACCTACCTAGTCGTACCCATTCCAGAAATTAAACCACCCAACACTAGATAACATATGACTAGGTCACATGACCCGTACTTTATTATATGACTAGTATGTTCTAACCATACCTTGGAAAGAAACCAACCAACCTATACGGGTCACCATACGACCAAGACCATCCAAACCCTACCACATCATACTAGAGGTATCCCAAGTCATATGACCTCTCGAAGCTAAAAAACGAGAATTTTCTAAAGGTCAAGACCCAAGGTGTTTCAACTTTATGAGCTACTGTATTTACCTTCTTAGAATTTATTATTGCAAACTGCTTTATCAGCAACCTAATACCTGTTCTAATTAACCCAATCTTTTATGCCACAGAATCATCTACCACTCTATGGTCACTGAAAGCCCTAATAGCGTAAGTGTTAGCACCCTCTCTGCCTCTCAAGTATGCCACTCTCAATTTGTGAGAAAGATCTAGTCTAGAATATCATATGCTACTTCCTAACATAAATGCATGAAATCTTTTCCTATGATTTAGTCTTTCATAGCTCTGGAACTAATGTTTAAGGCTTTATAAAATATATCAAGAAAGTGTGTCCCTGAAATATGATGATTGGGTACCATGCTTAACTTATTCATAAATCAAAACCAAGCCTCGTACATCAACTCAAAATGTAATTGCTTAAAGTTGTATATCTCATCTTTTAACTACAACATTCTTGATAGAGGAAAGAAACGATCCAAGAATTACCTACACAA
This sequence comes from Capsicum baccatum var. pendulum, assembly GCA_030864225.1. Classification (NCBI taxonomy): domain Eukaryota; kingdom Viridiplantae; phylum Streptophyta; class Magnoliopsida; order Solanales; family Solanaceae; genus Capsicum; species Capsicum baccatum. The sequence goes on along the minus strand of CM061554.1, from coordinate 101,059,529 downwards.
CTCATTCCAAATGGTAATCGATCCTTGAGGAAGTGCCCCCAACCATAATGAAGCTTCTCCTTTCAATGAAAAATAGAACAACCTCAATCTGAGTGCCTCCTAATCTACCCCAAGTATAGTGTAAGAAGTGCAGATCCGAATAAAGCTAATAAGATGCATATTTGCATCATCCATAGCCAAACTCATAAACTCACCTTTCAGATTTAAGAGTTGGATCATGGCACTGGTTATGTCAATCTTAACACCTGGTAGCAAAGTAGAGGAATGATAGCTCCTATCTCTACCGGTTCAATGCATCCTATATCCTCATCATCATCGTATAGCTGTAGGTACTGGTATATTAGGATCAATTAAGCTCGACCACCTCAAACTTTATCTCAATTATCGTCAAGTATTGCTGAATGATTAATTACTGGTCTCTGCCTAGCTAGCTTTGCCTTCCGAGCTATATAACGAGCCTCAACTTGCATTCTCTAATTAGCAGCTCCATCTACTAACAACTACTCCATTTACTAATTTGTAATGTCCTAAACTCCTAACAGGGGAGGTCGAGGCACCGCATTTAAATCATCCCAAACCCCTTAAAGATGGACTATACGTACTTGTTCTATCATTGTATGATTGGGCAGTAAGATTTTTTCTAAGTTAGAATTCAGTGGGAGTAAGGAAATGCCGTAACACCTAGTGTTAGGCATACAACGGTGTACCCTCAACTAAAAATAGAAAACAAAACACCCAAAAAATTTAGAAACTTCAATCAATAACTAAGCATTGTATTCCCTGGCAATGGATCAAAAATTTTGATATCACCCAAAGCTATGCCTCCAAATAAGGCTTAAACGGTTGAATAAAAATATAGTAACCCAACATGGTTGGGGTTGAAACCCAAGAAAATACATGGAATTGTATCACTTGTTTGTTGGAATAAACAGGCAGTGCAGAAAATAAATGGGGGTTTGTAGAAGTGAACGGTCAACAGCAACAGAACTCATCTTTAGTTGTAATCAATTAGAGATGAACACTAGGACTGTGTTCCTTCTAGATTCTCAACATAGTAGGTTTATCGTGCTTTGTTAAACCAACCTAATATCTTACATGTAGAATCTAATAAGTTATGTACTATCAACTGTCTTATGGGCTCATAAACGGATTACACCCTTTACCGTTTGAGTCTCAAGATGTCACATTACTAACCCTTATCCTAGATCCCAGTTAACTATTACCGTTTGAGCCTCAAGTTATTAGATGAAAGATAACTGTCTTAAGTAGATGATACTTATTATCCTAGTTCGCTCATTAATCTTCAGATAAAAATTATGATTATCTTTCCCTAATCCCTACTCTTCTTGTAAAGTAAGTAATAATATTCTCACGACCTGAGGTTTCCCCATACTCGCGGCAACGGTGCTTAGAATCACAAGTGACCACAAGCTAATCCATGAACAGTACATGCTATGAGCACTGAGTAAGCAGTAATATAATACATGTACAGAAGATAAGCTGATGAAATATCATAATCTAAATACTGAAATATGTATCAAAACATGTCTGAAATATCTGATAGAATGCGGGAAATCAAACTATCTAACTGAGAAACTAATAATACCAAAAGAACTAACTAACTATCTAACTGATATGTCTGAAAGCCTCTAAACATCATAAGGAGTTCTCGGGACAAACCCCTAATTAAATCTGACTGGCCTCCATAAGGATATGCTAAAATAACTGAGATAAACAAATCATGTCCTCAATGGATAAGGACTCACCGCTACTGCTGCTGAGTAATGCTGAATTATTTAAGAAAGGTCTGGAAACTGTGTGTCCAAACCTATGTTATAAGACAACATAGCACAAAGAAAAGTATGCAGTCACTACTTTGAATGTACTGGTATATGAAATGAGGACTAGCTGAAATGCATGAGATGACTGACCATGAATGCAAGAACAAGAATATATATATTTCTGAAATAATCTATAAAATGAAAGACTAAAATCTGTATGATTAACTAGCAATATATAGACTTGGCTAAGCAAACCTGGATTGAAATACACTGAAATATTGACTGAAACTATGGGAGCTGTCATGTAACTGACATAAACCATGTAAGTTGTCATGGATTCTAACGTCTAATCCATATTAAGGAGGGTTGTTCTATACTTGCCATCGGAGTAGAACCTAGACTGGAGTTATCAATAAATTGAGCCCCTATTGGGCAAAGGAAAACACTCTCTGGCAAGGCCACTAAACCTACGGTGGCACGTAGTTTCTGGGGAAGTAAAATGTGTTACTTCCACTCGATGCCGAATCCTACTCTCAACTGAAAGACACTGAGATACTAATTGGTGCATGCACTGATAACTGATAAGCTTAGGTCATGGTATTCTGAATATAGCAGTGCATACAGATTTTGAGGTAATTATAAACATATAAACTGATAATCCTCATATGATCATTGTGTTTTAAATTTAATATTAAAACCATAGTCTTGCTTACTTATTACTTGAAGAATGGAAATCATGTAAAATACTTAGGTATCGGGTGTTCATAACCCGCCAGCACTGAATGATTATAACATACAATGTCAAACTTAAAATACTATAGTAAGTAATCATGGTTCAAAGATCCCAAAACATAGACATTTAATCAAACATGTGAGAATCATGAACTTGAACATTGGAATTTCTTAAAACATAGGAAAACAGCATGGTTACACGACTAGGATCACAACTTGATAATATAACATAAAATTTACTAGAATATGACAGGAGAGATTGAAGATTAAAGCATGAGATAACCTAACTTTTCCTGAAATCATTCCTGGACATGAATAGAGTCAACTACTAAGTAAACACATGAGTTTAATACATTTTGAACATACAAAACTCCATAATAAGAGAAAAATCCATTCTTTAGTTAGAAAAGAAAATTTTTGGGCTCCACGGGTGAAAGGGACCCATAGATAAACATCTCACATACCTTAATAGCTATAAACCTGAAGATTGCTTGAACATAGAAGCTTGAGCCCTTGATTTCTCGATAATAAATCTTGAGTTTGTTCTTGGGGAAGAAGGAGGGTTTCTTTAGAGCAATTTGGAGTGAAAGGGGCAAATAATGCCTTTTTGGAAGTTCCAAATCATGTTAAGGACGGAATAGGATGAGGGAAATGACTCAAATTCCCCTTGGTCACTTAAAACATAACATTGTGCGAGATACAGCCATGTGTCACGCCTCTCTCTCTCTCTGCGGGAGAGAGCAACGCATTGTGGATCTTCTCACCTTGGGAGAGGGTAATGTATTGTGGCCTTATCGTGTTGCTTAACTATTTTGGCTATCCAAACACATCTCGAAACTTGTTCGAAAATCTCAAAATTCATCTGAGATAAACTTTTCCCTCCCTAACCGTGAAACAACTTAAAAACCAACATTTTAGGGTCTGGAAGGCCAAACTAAAAATATGCAAAGTTTAGGGATCTTCAAAATGACTATGTCCTCAATACTTAGTGAGATTTTCAAGCCTTGGACCTCTTAAGCATTCAACTAAGAGCTGAATCAAGATTAGAATATTATGGGGTATTATAGTATCTCCCCCTTGGGAACATTCGTCCTCAATTGAGACTGGTTTAGCTAAGAATACTGAGGAAACTAAGATCATATACTGAACATGCATGACTTGGAACATGATTACATTACTGACTCTAAAGTATGATACATGAACTGCACTGATTTCATGAATGCATGCAATGATATAAGAATGGTTACATAGCTGAACTGAGAACAAAAAACAGTCAATCTATAAAAAATCATTACCTCAAGCTGAATCTGAGTTTGCGGAGAAAAGATTAGAGTACTTGGTTCGTATATTTGCTTCTGCTTCCTAAGTATCTCCCTCAATAGAATAATTCCACCAAACAACTTTAACCAAGGAAACTTCTTTGTTCCTTAGTCTACGAATCTAACAATCAAGAATCTCAACTAGGACTTCTTCGAAGGAAAGGCTATCCTGAACGTTCATAATTTCTAAGGGAATAATAATAGCTGAATAACTTATACATTTCTTTAACAAAGAAACACGAAACACTGGATGCACTGATGACAGATATGCAGGTAACTCAAGCTCATAAGCTACCATTCCAAAATAATTTAAGATTTTATATGGGCCAACATAGCGGGGACTGAGTTCCCCATTCTTGCCAAATCTCTTCATTTCTTTCATAGGTGAAATCTTCAAATAGACCAAATCACCAACCTTGAACTCAAGATCTCATCTTCTCACGCCTGTATAAGATTTCTAATGGCTTTGGGTTGTCTTCAGCCTTTCCCAAATCAACTGAACTTTCTCCATTGCCTCAAACACTGAATCTGGCCCTATTAAAGCACCTTAACCTGCTTCAAATCAACCAATAGGATACCTACATCTCCTTCCATAGAGAGCCTCAAACGATGCCATCTAAATACTAGAGTGATAACTATTCTTATAGGCAAACTCAATCAAAGGTAAGTGGTCATCCCAACTACCTTTAAAATTAATAACACATAACCTCAGCATGTCCTCTATGGTCTGAACGGTCCTTTCTGCCTAACCATCTGTATGAGGATGAAAAGTTGTACTGAGATGAACTTGGGTACCAAGACCCTTCTAAAAAGCATTCCAAAAATGAGAGGTAAATTGAGTACCTCTATCTAAAATGATAGACAACGAAATCCCATGCAACTTAACCAACTCCTTAAGATAAATCCTGGCATATTCCTCAACTAAGTACAAAGTATGAACTGGCAAGAATTAAGTTGATTCGATCATTCTATCTACAATGTCCCATATCAAATTATTTTGATAACGCGTACGAGGCAACCATATCACAAAGTCCATGTTTACCACCTCCCACTTCCAAGTGGGGATGCTAAACTCTTATAATGTACTACTAGGCCATTGGTGCTCAACTTTTACCAACTGAAAATTTGAACACTTAGCCATAAACTATGCAATATCCTTTTTCATACCACTCCACTAATAGATTTCTCATAAATCATGGTACATCTTAGTGGCTCCTGGATGAATAGAATATCGTGCACTATGTGCTTCTGCAAGTATTCAGTATCTCAACCCATCAACACATAGTACACACAACCTACCTTAATAATGAAGCACACCATATCCCCTTTAGGAGAAAACCTACACCTTCTGATCTCTCACTGCCTCCTTCAACTTAACCAAGCTCGAATCTCTGTCTTGTTTTTCTTTCACTTCAACAACCAAGGAAAACTCTAAGACATTCTGAACCCATACACTACTTTCAGCTGAATCAACCAACCTAACACCTCATCTAGCAAGCTATGAACCTTACTAACATTTTATTATGTCCCTCAACATGACCAACACTACCCGTTGATAACCTACTAAGGGCATCTGCCACTATATTGGCCTTGTCTAGATGATACAACACACTTATATCATAATCTTTTAACAACTTAAGCCACCTTCTCTGATGAAGATTCAGATTTTTCTGTGTGAATATGTACTGTAAAGTCTTACAATCAGTGAACATATCAACATGAACCCTATAAAGATAGAGTCTCCGAAATTTCAAGGTAAAAACAATAGATGCCAACTCAAGATCATGGGTAGGATAATTCTTTTTATGGGGTTTAAGTTGTCTAGAAGCATAGGCTATGACATTGCCTCTCTGAATCAAAATATAACCAAAACCAACTCTGAAAGCATCATAGTAAACTACAAATCCATCTGAACTATCTAGCAAAGTCAAGACTAGGGAGGAAGTGAGTCGAGTTTTCAATTTTTGAAAACTCTTATTGCAAGAATCTGACCACTGAAATTTGGCTTTTTTCTGAGTCAATCGAGACATGAGAGTGAAATAGAAGAAAACCCTTAAACAAACTTCTTGTAATAGCTAGTTTCTCACTACTTCGGTATTCTAAGGGTCAACGCTAATTCCATTACCGAAAATAAAATGGCCAATAAAAGCTACTGACCTTAGCCAAAATTCACACTTACAGAATTTAGTGAAAATCCTAATGAACTCTAAGGATCTACAATATAATTCTCTGATGGTTTGCATGAGCATTCTCACTACGAGAATAGAAAAGGATATCATTAATGAACACTATGATGAACATGTCCAAGTATTGATTAAACACCCTGTTCATCAAGTCTATGAAAGCTGCAGGGGAATTTTTTAGTCCACACGACATATTAGTAATTTGAAGTGACCATAGCAATTTTTGAAAGCTATCTTCAGAATTTCACATTCTCTGACTCTAAGTTGGTGATAACCAGACCTGAGGTCTATCTTAGAGAAATAAATAGAACCCTAGAGTTGTTCGAACAAGTCATCAATTCTGGGAAGTGGATACTTATTCTTGATTATGACTTTTTTTACTAATGGTAGTCGATGCACATTCTGTAAAACTATCTTTGTCACGCATGAACAAGACTAGAGCACCTCTTGGAGAAACACTAGGCCAGATAAAACCCTTATCTAAGATATCTTTTAACTATTCCTTCAATTCCATAAGCTCAGCTGGATCCATTCTGTAGGGTGGAATAGAGATAGGTTTGGTATCTGGAAGGAGATCTATTCGAAAGTTAATTTTCTTTTCAGGAGGAATTATAGGAAGATCTTCAAGGAATGCATCTGAAAATTTGTTTACTACAGGAACTGACTCATGACTCGGAGTCTCAGTAGTTAAGTCTTTAAATCAAACAAGATGGTAAACATACCCCTTAGATATCATCTTTCTTGCTTTAAGATATGAAATAATCTGACCCCTAAGCAATAAAGTACAACCCCTCTATTAAATGACCGGTTCATTAGGAAATTAAAATTGAACAACTTTATTTCTACAATAAATTGAGGCATAGCGTGAGTGGAGTCAATCTATGCTGAGAATGATATCGAAATCAGTCATCTCTAACTACACAAGATCAACTGAGGAGATTTTCTGAGATACTGCGATCGAATAATTTCTGTATACCCGTCTGGCTATAATAGACTTACTCACTGGGGTAGACAGTAAGAAAGGCTCTGCTAATATTTTAGGACTGACACCAGAGTTGAAGGCTAAATAAGGAGTCACAAAAGAAAGTGAACCTCCGCAGTCTAATAAAGCATAAACATAAAGATGAAAGACCTATAATGTGCTCATAACCACATCAAGAGAACTTTCCTGATCATACCGAGTCTAGAATAGATACAACATTTTCTGGCGCTGCCCACTGGTTGCACTAGATATGGTACCCTACTGAAGTGGGTGACCTGCTGGAGCTAATAAAAGATTTGATTGGCCCTACTGGCATGAATCCTTTCCCCTCAGTACAACTATTGGACACATACAAAACATACATCAGTACCAGCCATACACTCACCCTAATGATTTCTACCACATTTCCTGCAAGTAGATTAGTATGACCACTATTCATACTATCCTGGGACTTAGAGCCTGGCGCTCTATCACGACTGTATTGCCTGAACATAGTCATTGGCGCACTAGATGAAGATGGAGCTAGGGCTAAAAATTTTTGATGGAATTGAGAACGGTTACCACTTTCAAACCTTGGCTGAGAAAAATTGAAACTACCTATTCTGGCCCTCTTATTCTCTCTCTCTTTCTTCTTCAGCTTCTATTCCTTAATCTTCTGAGCATGAACTATAAGTCAAGATAAGTCTATTTACTAAATCAACATGGTTCTCTTACACTCCTTGACCACGCTATCAGCTATATCAAATACAAACTTACTCATTCTAGACATATTGTCTGCCACCATAGTAGGAGCATACCTCACCAACTAAGTGAACTTATGTGAGTACTTCTTCACATTCATATTCCAATGCTTCAAATTAATGAACTCTTGAACCTTATCTTCCCTCGACTCTAGGGGAAAGAACTTATCTAAGAAAGTTGTGGCAAACTCTACCCACTCAACAAGCCCTGCGTCCATACCTCGGTCCTCCTTCCACTGCTTAAACCCGATATAAGCTACATCCTACACCTGATATGCAGCCAACTCTGCACTCTCACTCAAAGTGATGCCCATGATATTGGTCACCTTCTGTACCATATCAAAAAACTCATGCAGATCCTCCTCAGACTTAGATCTCAAAAACAAAAGGGGGATTCATTCGAGCAAAATACCAAAGCCTAACCACTGCATTATTTGCCATAACGCCACCTCTAGATAGAAAGGAGAAGGAGATGTCGGATGTCAATCTCTTTTCTTTAATGTTGCATACAGCTATCGGGATAATCCCCATTCCTTCTTTTATTTTCCTTCTGGGAGATATTGTCTTTAAATGGGATGAAGAATGAATTATAAAGAGAGTTTAAATAGAGCTCATGCTCTTTCGCATGACATCAACACTGAAAGAATGGAAACATTCCTAAAAAAATTTCATAACCACTTGTCCATAAGTGTGGCGCACTTCACACCCATGCACAAGACTCTACTCAAGGCAGCTTTTAAACTCTCTAGGACACTTTAAAACCTTAGGCACTAATACCAAGTTTTGTCATTACCAGAGGCTACCTCCTGGTCGTGGCAATGATGTTAAGGTCATAAGTGACCACAAGCTAACCCATGAAGTGATACATACTGAAAGTACTGAGTAAAGCAGTAATATAATAAATGTGCGAAAGATAAGTTGATGAAATACTATAAATATGAATGCTGAAATGTGTATCAAAACATACCTAAAATATCTGACAGAACATTAGAAATCAAACTATCTGTATAAGCAATTGATAATACTGAAAGAACTGGCTGACTGTCTAAATGATATATCTGAAAGCCTCTAAACATCATGAGAAGTTGGTGGGGTAAACCCCCAACTAAATTCGACTGACTGAACATAAGGAAATGCTAAAATAACTGAGATAAATAAATTATGTCCTCAATGATGAGGACCACCACTACTACTGATAAGTAATGTTGAGTTGTCTAAGAATAATTGGAAAACTGTGCATCCAAACCTATGTTATTAGTCAACTTAGAGCAAAGAAAAGTATGCGGTCAGTACTTTGAATGCACTGGTATATGAGATGAGGACTGTCTTAAATATATGAGATGAATGAGAATGAATACATGAACATGTAAGATATGAGAATGCAAGACCAAGAATAAACATGTTTCTGAAATAATCTATAAACTAAAACATTGAAATCTGTATGACTAATTAACTAGCAGTCTGTACACTTGGTCTAGCAAAAATAAACTGAAATACATCGAAATACTAACTGAAACTATAGGAGATATCATGTAACCAACATAAACCATGTGAGCTATCTTGGAGTACAACGACTAACCCATATTGAGAAGGGTTGTTCTATCCTTGTCATCTGAGTAGAACCTGAACTGGAGTGATCACTAAACTTAGCCCATATTGAGAACGGGGAAACACTCTCTGGAAAAGACCCTAAACCTATGGTGGTACGTAGTTTCTAGGAAAGTAAGGTGCGCTGAACCCATACTTCCCACACAGTGCTAAATCCTACTCCCAGCTAAAAGACACTGAAATACTAACTGGTGCATGCACAGATAATTGATAACTGCTAAGCTTAAGTTATGGTATTCTAAATATAATAGAGCATATTGATTCTGAGGTAATTATAAACATGCAAACTGATAATGCTCAATATGATCATGGTGTTCTGAAAATGATATTAAGACCATGGTCTGACTAACTTGTTACTTGAAGAATGGAAATCATGTAAAATACTTAGGTATTGAGTGCTCATTACCTGCCAACACTAAATAATTATAAATTACAATATCAAACTTAAAATAATATAGTATGTAATCAAGGTTCAAAGATCCCAAAACATAGACATTTCATCTAACATGTGAGAATCATGAACTGGAACATGGGAATGTCTTAAAGCATGCAAAAACAGAATAGTTACGTGACTAAGATCACAAATTGATAATATAACATGGAGATTGAAGATTAAAGAATGAGAAAACCTAACTTTTCATGAAATCATTCCTAAACATTAATAGAGTCAAATTACTAAGGAAACATAGGAATTTAATCCATCTTGAATATAAAAAACTCCATAATAAGAGAAAAATCCATTCTTTAGTTGAAAAAAGGTTTTTGGGCTCCATGGATGAACATGTTGCATACCTTAATAGCTATAATCCTAAAGATTACTTGAACTTAGAAGCTTCAACCCTTGATTTCTTGAGAATGAAGCTTGGGTTTGTTCTTGTGGAAGAAGGAGGGTTTCTTGAGATCAATTTGGAGTGAAATAGGAAAATAATTTCCTTTTGGAATTCCAAATCTTGTTAAGGATGAAACAAGATGAGGAAAATGACTCAAATGCCCCTTGGGCACTTAAACCATAACACTGTGCGGGACAGAGCCACATGTCGCAACTCTCTCTCCATGGGAGAGAATAATGCACCATGTCGCTTACTCTGGGGGAGAGAGCAATGCATCGCAGAGCTCCTCACCATGGGAGAGAGAAATGCATCGCTGCCTTATCGCGTTGCTTCACTATTTTGGCTATCCAAACATATCCCAAGCCTCATTCAAAAATCCCAAAATTCACCCGAGACATACTTTTACCCTCCCTAACTATGATCAACTTAAAAACAAACATTCCATGGTTTGGAAGGAAAAACTAAAAATCCACAAAGTTTAAGGGCCTTGAAAATGACTAAGTCCTCAACACTTAGTGAGATTTATAAGCCTTGGACCCCTTAAGCATGCAACTAAGAGTTGAATAAACCTTGAAATATTATGGGGTGTTACTGATATACTAGGCAAAATCCTAATGTTTGCAACTTTTAAGAAAGTTATTAAACTGAAGATAACCACAGCACATCAAGAATATTGGTTCAAAATAGCTTAGCACTTGCCCTACTTCGAGTACCTAATGAGTATGTAAATTAAAACCACGCAACACCTCAATTAGGCATCCTTATTTCTAAGATGATACCCAAGGTAACCTTATAATCACCTTTATGTCTAAGATAGTGAAAACTAGCAAGCTACAACCAATTATCTATTATTACCTTGGTTTCTACATCCCTTTTAAAAGATGGGGTGGGTTCCAAAAGTTCACCCAAACACCTCTTTCAAGAATGGTTTGAGCTTTCAAGAGCTTGGGATTTTCACCCACAAACCCATTTGGGTATTTTGGGCTTTCACCTACAAATCCCAACTAAATTTAATCAAGAAATAGTAGAACCCATCATAAACAAACTAGCATATATAGAAATGAATCACAACCCACACACAAGTACACCCTATTCTAACATAATCCCAAGAGGAATAACTAGCTACATATAAGATCAATAAGCAAGATATACCCAAAAATCTCCTTAATTTGATTTATTAAAAAATAAAGGGAATGAAAATTGAAAGCTAAGGATTCAACAAATCTTCAATAGAAATTGCCAATCCTCCACTTGAAAGATACTCTAATGTATTCTTCACCCAAAAGTTAGTACAATAGTTGTCTTCTCAAAATTGGAAACTATAATGTGGATAAATTCCACAAATGTTGGATCTCATATATGGGATAGGGTTTGAGCCTCTTAAGGGAATTTGGGAATCAACTGTGTGCATTTATAAATCAGCCCCTGGGCATAATCCCATTTCGTCGTGATCGCAGTCACTTTTTTGTGATCGCAACTACCACGACCTCGGTCAAAACTCGTGATCGCGGTATGTTTATCTGTCTTTAATGGCCGCGATCATCTCCCTTGGATCGCAATCACGGTAACTAAGGTTTGTTTTTTATCTAGGTCTTCCAACTGTACTTCTTTTTTATCTTTTGATCCTTTTCAGTTCAAGTCCGCATCTTTCCATCTCATAACCTGTATGCCTTAAAAATGTGGATATTAGTGCATTTAATCACACATATGTCTCATTTATACATTTAAATCATGGTAATGTGCATGAATGTTGAAAGAAAATGAGTGGTAAATTCACCACTTATCACTATGTAGCTCAACCGCCAAAAACAAGCTCCCACGGGCTATATAGGTCCATCTCCCCCTAAAAAAAGGGACTTGATGTGTGTTAGCCGCACGAAACAGAGGTATCATAAAAGAACAGGGAATGCCCCGACCCCACGTCAATCTAAGATACATAATACATCAATAGTGTTAACTATGCTCACAAGTCATCCAGACCAAACCTCATGTCAGAAAACACGAGTTTCCAGTACATGTCATCCAAAACCCACACCTTCACGGCTTAGCTACATAACCCCACTAAAGCCTAATTTAAAATAAAGTTCACCTAAACCATTTTACAAATAAATAAACCAAATGTTAAGGCACATTTGGGTATTGTCATACCCTTACACTTTAAAGTTTATCTCTATGCCATAACAACCATGTTTAACTTAAGGGAATCCCTTGACCCCTTTTTTTCATTAAATCAAGTATGGGGGAATGCCTCGACCCCCTTTGTTAATTAAATCAAAACATACCAACAAGGACTTTAAAATCCACGTTCATTGTTTAACCTTTTTAAGCCATGCAATTACATAGGTGGGTAAGTCAAATAAAGTGACAAAATCATATTCATTGACAATTTCACAAACAAATTAAGGGCACATAGTTTCCAAAGACATAAATCAAGTCAAATTTATAAAATTGGGGACTATCCATGATCCCTCAATTTAATACCATTCCCATACATCTTATAATGTTTAAACCCATTAATAAAGCATGAATATTGTAAATTAAACCATGGAAAATCAATTAAATAACCAATCAAGTCAAAAGCCCTCAACTATGTCAAAACCCATAACAAAACCATGTATTGATAATCAATTTATGCCATAAACAAAATATAACTTCAAGGGAAAGAGCTACATGCCTTAAACATAAGAAAATTGGGAAGAAATCTTGAGCTTGGAACCCAAGAGATGAATGCACGGTGGAATCCTTAATCTTCTTGGGGTTTCTACATTGGGAATGAAAGTGGGAGTAACTAGTCTCTTAAAACTGAAGTAAAGGGTTATATAACACTTAAGGGTCGTCCAAAGGTGTAAAGACCTCATTTCCCCTCGCCCCCTTTTAACTTAACAAAATCAACTACTGAAATACACAGATCCACGTCGCGAACCTCATCGCGGTGATTACCTTCCACGACGTGGGTCTATCACAGAGGCTAACTGTCTTCATGACCGAAAACTACCCAAATCCCATCCAAAAATTCTAAAACCCTCCCGATTAACCTTCTTTGCATCCCCGAACATGATTTGAGTCAAAAATTGATATTTCAAGCACAAAAATGCCCAAAAATAAAATGCCCAAAATGTGAGGGTGTTACATTATCCCCCCTCCCAGGATCATTCATCCTCGAATGATGAGCTAGGACATATTTCACATGAGAATAATAATAATTCACCAGAATCAGAGGATAAACTCGGATAACAACAAGAAAGAACAAAATTCATACCTCAATCTACTTCATCAGTCACATGAAATAAAAATAGATACTTAACCTTCATATCCTCTTTTGTCTCCCAATTGGCTTCTTTCACTTTATGGTTCTTCTAAAGGACCTTTACCAATGATATTTCATTAGTTTGTAACCTACAAACTTGTCTATCAAATATCTCTACTTATACCTATTTGTAAGACAGGGAATTTAAAACACCAACACTCTTAACAGGAACCACAAAGGAAAGATCACCCATGCATTTCCTTGACATGGACACATGAAACACAGGGTGAATAGAATCCAAACTCACAGGAAATTCTAACTCATAAGCAACACTTCCCACTCTCTTCAAAATCAAATAAGGACCAACAAAATGGGGACTGATCTTTCATTTCTTTCTGATGTGCTATACAAATATAGCACTTTCAACACTTAAAATGAGGAAAATATGCTAGTTTCTGAGGTTCGTTTGTTAGGTATGATGCGTTTTGGGTATGTTTTGCAAGAAACTATGTTTGGATGCTAAGTTCATAAAAAAGGTAAAACAAAGTTGTTTTTTGGCTACTTTTTGGAGCAATTATGGATGTTCGAGACACTTTTCAGCTTATTCATGATCAAAGAATGTTTGAGAATTGAAGAAGAGCTGAAAAGATGACTCTCAGCACTTACTAAGTCAACATGTGGACCGCATGTAGGACCTGTGGATCGGAAGTAGGCAAACTAAGTGCTAGAAGTCAAAAATCTTGAGAGCTGACTTGCAGGATTTTTTCATCCGGTACATGTGCCCTGTACCTGCGCTCACCTTATTGACCGTAGGTACTACCTGAGCCCAGGGCAGGGTAAAAGTACAGACCATATATGGACACCGACCCTGTTTTCTCCTATTATTTTTGGACTTTGGTTGTAGGGTTTCCTCATGTACTATAAATATCCTTTATGTGTTTACTAGTAGAAGTTACGCACTTTTGATACACATAAATATATTTTGATTCCAAGATTTGATTTTGATCTTGGGACTCTCTTGTATTGACTTCAGTTGATTAATTCAGTTATGGTTGTGGGTTTTATACTTCTTATCATTGTTATTTCTTCTATTCTTTCGATTATGAATGTTATTGATATCATCACAAGCATGAGCGACTAAAACCCATAGCTAGGGTTGTGGAAACCCTGGCAGATTGACGGAGTAGGGGAAGTGTTGTTGCTATTTTGAACTGATACCCATGCATGCATTGCTTTATCTTCATTATAATAGTTTTCTTAATGGGTTCACATATTAGGATCTTGCCTAGATATTGCTACTTACTCCAAAAGAGGAGTAGTGACTGAGAAAAGATAAACACAATTGTAATTTGGAGTTTAACTGTCGATCCATGCTTCTAGGTTTTTTCTAAATAAGATGGTTAGATTTCATCTAATAACTAGAGACTCAAAAAGTAATAGTTAACTAGGATAAAGATAAGGGTTGTAAGGAGACATCTAGAGACTTAAAAGATAACGGGTGAAATCCTTCTACTCGTCCAAGAGACTGTAGAAGGTACATAACTTATCGATTCTGCATGCAAAGTATCGGATTGGTTCAACAAAGCATGATAAGCATACAAAGTTAAGAAGATAGGGGGAACACAATCCTAGAGTTCAACTACGACTGCTTACAATCAAATTAGATATAGTTACTTGCTCGAGATTACTACACAAAAGCCCCCATTTACTTTTCTTGTTTTATTCCTTCGACTACTACTGTTGAGATCCATGATTCCACGTATTCCCTTAGGATTCGACCCTAACCTTTGTTGGGTTACGATTTTTTACAGAGACTGTATTATATTTTGAGAGGAGGTGTAGTTTAGAAGTCATCACTTTCTAGACCTCATCACTCCCTTCATGGGAGATACTTTAAAAACACCCAATCACCCACATCGAACTCCAACTCTTTATGCCTCATCTTTGCATAGAACGTTTGGAGACTTTGGGAAGTCTTAAGCCTATCCTGAATCACCTTAACACGACCTGACCCCAGGCCTTGTCGCAATGGGAATCCTAAGTCCAACCAGGACCAGGGACCGCCCCCTTGTTACCCAACCCAGCTACCTATATCCAGCCTTAGATGGGCTGAATTTTGAACATATAAAAAGATAGCGTAAATGTTTTTACTAAGACTCTGGGATAGGGTCACAACCGCGACTGACCCAATCAAGTCCAACCGTACCCCACAACCTCCCAACCATATCAAACCAAACCATAGGCCATAAACCAGGCCATAACAAAAGAGAATACCAAAACATAATATGATTAATCCAAAAATGTAATAGGATTGAACAACGAACAATATCATCCAAGTGTGTAAGCCCCAACACTAAAACCGATGCCAAGGCAAACACCAATACCGATCCCGCCAATACCACTAAAAGTACCACAAAGCCTCAATCGAAAAGAGTAAACAAATCCGGTTGAGACATGCCCCCAACCATGGCCAAAACTAATATCCAAAGTAAAAGAAAAATGTCTAAAGAAATCCATAACATGAAATAATGCCTTTCGAAAGGATGAAAGCTCACCACTTCAGTCCAAATGCGAACACCGAATCCATGTGCTAAATAGGAGTAGAATTATCAGTTCCTACATAGCATGGGTATATAGCCGCCAGTAGATGGGGTTAGCGAGTGACTGCTAGCATGAATCTCAGGATAAGGATAAAATAATGCAAGTTATAAAACCAAGTAAAACCATCCATAATGCATACAACCATTCATATATATAAGTGTCGGGAAAACAAACCAGGTTTAGCATGCCTTGAAAACCTTTACCTGTGTTGTGTAGCTTGGCCGTTCTAAACTACCCATGGGCGATATAGGTTCTGCTCCCGCTTCTTAATGGGCCCCAGTGCATGTAGCCGCACGACCAGGGAATTACCCCATAGGATGACTAGTACATCCCCCAATAGTGTGACATCATGCAAACGGTCCTCTAAGATCAATACTCATATCGACAAATACGATTTTCCAGTCTTGGTCCCCCAGAGACTGCCGCCTTTCATAACTTTAATACATACCCCTCTATTAATTCCCAATTAAAACCATTTCTAAATAACCAACCAATTCATTTACTATTTTACTAACCAAGGCCAATATTAGTGGTATCGTCATACCATCCCATTACTTGCAAGTAATATCGATAGCCAAACCATTTAGGTTAAGGGAACTTTCAAGTGCCCTTCCCATATACCATAATAAATCACTTAGGAGACTTTCATGTTATCCACAGCATAACCATTTAGCCTTTAGCCTTTTCAAACAATTTAAACAATGTATAGTTCCTTTACCAGGTTTAAAACATGCAAGAGTTCCATTAAAAAAAGTCCATATAATAAACATATCTGTATAAAAATTTTATCAAACACCTTGGGGGCATAATATAACCGAAACCAAATCCAAACACCATTAAACCATTACCATGCAATCCAATTATCCAAAACCACCATTAATGCATAAAAAAGCATAATTAAAACCATAGAAAACCATAACCAAGCACTTAACATCAAAATCCTCAAATAATAGTGGGAAACCATAATCATAAAATAGTAAAACCATGAAATCAATCATATAAACAATGCCTTTAGTTGAAATTACAATGAGGGAAGAGAATCATCCCTTATACTAAAGAATTGATGGAAAGAAATCACCAAGACAAGCGCCAAAGCAATCCTGAAGATGAAACCCTAGCCTTCTTGGCCAAAAAGCTTTTGAGAGAATTATGAGATGTTTTGGAATAGTTTCTAAGTGTTAATACATAGAATAATAGGATAAATAACCTCCCATGTGTATTAGAAGTCGTGGGTCCTAGTTAGGGTAAGTACAGAATATCCAGAATACCCCCACTTAAATCCCTTAAAAAACCATCACAAGGATACAACTAACCCATATGAGTCATACCCTCCTATATGATTGGTAAACAACTAACCCATACGAGTCATACCCTCCTATATGATTGGTAACCACCACTCGTATCCAAGACTCAACCCTTAGATCAAACATTGTCTAGTATATGACTTATCCAACCAAGTCGTAACCACGGCATACGACCCGTACTTATGACCCATATCCCTGACAGAATGAAATTCCAAGTGGATTAAAGACTACCCACTATATGAGTCCCTGATATGATTTGTACCAATCCCTATAACTCATACCCCAAAGTCGTACCCATTTTATTGACCAAAACCATCCTACTAACTAACACTATTTAGCATACAACAGGACCATACCACTCGTACCGCAGTCATATTGGGTAGGGAGAATGGAATTCCAGGAAATTTTCTATAGGTCATAACCAAGGATGTTTCAGTCTCCCTCACTAGAGGAACATTCATCCTCGAATGATGGACAAGATAGGGGTAACCACACACAGAGTCATTTGCATTATCAAACATCTTTTTAACAAAGTTTGAAAACCATGAGGTAAAGATGTTAATCTTTCCTTTAACAAACTCAGACAATAAAGATGTGTTGAAGAACATATACCTTCCGCACGAATCTCAAGAGCAGAAAATAGATGTGGATACTTAGAGATCATGTCCTCTTACGCTTCCCAAGTAGCTTCTTCCACCTTATGGTTTCGCCAAAGAACCTTAATCGAGGCCTTATCCTTAGTCTGCAATCAATGAACTTGCGTATTAATATCTCAACCGAGACCTCTTCATAAGACAAAGAATTTAAAATACACAATCCCTCCAAAGAAACAATCGAAGAAGGATCACCAATACACTTTCTCAACATAGAAACATGAAAGATGGGATAAACTAAACTTAAGCTAGATGGCAACTCCAACTCATAAGTAACATTATCAACTCTCCGAAAAATCACATAAGAACCAACGAACCGAGGAATGAGTTTCCTTTTCTTTCCAAATTGCGCCACTCCCTTCATGGGAGACACCTTTAGGAACACCCTATCCCCGATCTCAAACTCCAAGTCTCTATGCCTAACATCTGCATAGGTCTTTTGGCAACTTTGGGCAGCTTCAAGCCTATCTCAAATCACCTTAACCCTCTTGATCGCTTGATAAACCAAATCTGGGCCAAACATGTCTGACTCACCAAGCTCAAACCAACCAATAGGAGATCTACATATCCTACCATGCAATGCCTTAAAAGGAGCCATACTAATACTCAAATGATAGTTATTGTTGTAAGCAAACTCCACAAAGGTAGATGCTCAACCTAATTTCCACCATAGTCAATCACACAGGTACGAAGCATATCCTCTAATGTCTGAATAGTTCTCTCTGCTTGTCCATCCGACTGCGGATGAAAAGCGGTACTCAGACTAACCTTATTCCCCAACCCTTTCTAGAAAGACCAACAGAAATAAGACGCAAACTATGTACCACGATTAGAAATAATTGACATAGGTACCCCATGTAGTTCCACAATCTCCTGAAGATATAGCTTCGTATAAGCCTCCGCCGAAAAGGTAGTCTGCACTAGCAAGAAATGTGCAGACTTAGTCTCCTATCCACGATAACCCAAATCAAATCAAATTAGTTTCGAGACCGAGGAAGACCGGTAAAAAAATCCACATTGATCATCTCCCACTTCCATTTGGGCAACTCTATTTCTTGATACAAGCAATCAAGTATCATGTGGTCAACCTAACATGTTGACACACCATACACTTGTCCACAAAATCAACCATATCCCTCTTCATACCATTCCACCAATAGATCTCTTTGAGATCATGATACATCTTCGTCGAGCCAAAATGACAACATAGCATAACTCATGTGCCTCATCCAAAACCCTTTGTCGCAAACCATCGACATTAGGAACACAAAACCTCCCTTGGTACCATAAAACCATCATCACTGATCTCAAACATAGACATCTTTTGCCTACCAACATCACTCTTTATTTTCATCAAGACAGGATGCGGCACTTGTCTCTCCTTAATCTCTGCACTAATAGACGATCGAACCACTTCTTTCACAATCATACCACCATCGTTAGAGTCTAAAAAACAAAGTCCAAGATTAGCCAAGTGGTGAATATCCTTTACTAATTCTCGACTTCCCTCCTCCATATGAGCCAAAATACCCATGGATAATCTATTAGGAGCATCAGCAACCACATTATCCTTACCTGGGTGGTAGTAAAGACTCATATCATAATCCTTAAAAAGCTCAAGCCATCTCGTTTGCCTGAGATTAAGCTCTTTTGGGGTGAACACGTACTGAAGACTCTTATGAACATAAGTAGGATAATTTCTCTCATATACCTTCAACTTCCTGGAAGCATAGGCAATCACCTTACCATGCTGAATCAACACATAACCAAGACCTACCCAAGATGCATCACATTAAACCACAAATCCATCAATGCCTTTTGAAAAATTCAGGATTGGAGCTGAAGTTAATTTATCCTTTAACTTCTCAAAACTCCCTTCACAACCACCAAGAAAAATTAACCTTCTTCTGAGTCAACTTAGTCAAAGGAGCCTCTATCGAAGAAAAGCTTTCCATAAACCGCCTATAATACCTGGTTAAACCCAAGAAGCTTTGAATATCGGATGGAGTCGTGGCCCTAGGCCACCACTTCTCCACATCAACCTTCTACGGGTCCACCATGATCCTTTTACTAGAAATAACATGACCCAAGAAAGTCACAACATTTAAAAAAAAATCACACTTAGAGAACTTGGCATACTATCATTGTTTCTTTAAGGTCTGCAACACCATACGGAAGTGATTAGCGTGATCCACCTCGCTTTTCAAATAAACCAAAATGTCATCAATAAATATAATCATAGAGAGATTTAAATACTATTGAACACTTTATTCATCAAATCCATAAATACTGTCAGAGCATTAGTCAACCCAAATGACATCACCAAGAACTCAAAATGCCCATACCAAATATGAAAAGACATCTTAGGGATATCCACCTTCCTAATCTTAAGCTGATGGTACCCAGACCGAATATTTATCTTCAATAAGAACTTGGCACCTTGAAACTAGTTAAACAAGTCATTTATCTGAGTAAAAGGATATTTGTTCTTTACTGTCACCTTGTTCAACTGCCTGTCGTTAATATACATCTAAAGAGAACCATCCATATTATGCACAAACAACACCGGTGCACCCCATGGAGAAACACTAGTACAAATAAGCCCCTTTGTACAGAAGATCCTTAAGTTGCTCCTTGAGTTCCCTCAACTCAACCGGAGCCATTCTATACGAAGGAATAAAAATTGGACGAGTGTCTGGAAGTAAATCAATACCAAAATCTATTTCTCTATCCAGATAAACACCAAGAAGATCATTCGAAAAGACCTCTAGAAACTCATTAACCATAGGGACCGAAGACAAATAAGGACCTTCCAAGTTAGAATTTTTAACTCAAACCAAGTGATAAAGACAATCCTTGGAGATTAACCTCCGAACTCTAATATAAGAAATAAACCTCCCCCGAGGTGCTAAGGATCTACCTTCCCATTTTATAACCGGTTCACCAGGGACTTAAAGATAACCTTACGGGTCCGACAATCCAAATACAAGTAACAAGAATGTAACTAATCCATACCCAAAATTACATCAAAATCTACCATATCTAACTCAAACAAATCCGTCAAGGTCTGCTTTCTACCAACAGATACCACACACCCCCTATAGACTCTGTTAGCAATAACTGAGTCACTATCAAGGTAAAAATAGAAAAAGGATATGAAATAACTTTTGGATCAAAAACAAAAGACACAACCATATATACAGTCACTTAAGAAAGAGTGGACCCTGGATCAAGCAAACAATATACGTCACAAGAGAAAAGATGTAACGTATCAATAACGACATTAGGTAATGCCTCAGATTCCTATCAGGATGCCAAAGCATACAATCTTTATTGATCAACACTAGAACCAGGAGAAGTAACAAAAGCAGATGCCACACCACCAGGTGTAGGAGCAGAAGATGAAGCCACACGAATCTTAGTCTCCCTCGTAGAACCTTTGTTAACCGGTCAGAGTCGATGGCCTACCTGGCCACATCTGAAGTATTTTTCCCTTTATTCCTCGCAATAACCTCAATTAGGACCACTATAAAATCGACAAAGAGGACATGAAAAAACTAACTGACATCTGCTCACCTAATATTTGGCAATCTATGCCCAAAATTTTCACCACCTTAATGACATTTGTTCCTCGACTGATAAGGAACACTAGTAGAAAAGGAAACAGAACTCCCCCATTTCTTTTTCTACCACTTGCCACCATCTCTACCACCCTGAGACTGAGCATCTCCCTGATCAAAAAACCTATTTCTCTTTGTTTGTCTATCCCAAAACTCTACCCGTCTTTGCTTCTCATCCTTAACGTACTGCATATGAATAGTCAACTTTGAGTGTCCATATCTTTAATTAGCAAAGCAGTTTTGCTCTCCAAAATCAAATCTCTATTTAATCCAGAAGCGAACTTCCTCATTCTCGACCTTATATCAGCCACCAAGTCAAAAGCATACATTGATAGCTGATGGAAATTCAAAGCATATTCCATTTCTGACATCCTTCCCTGCCTGAGGTTCACAAACTCCTCCATCTTAGCTTCCCTAAACTCTTGAGGAAAGAATCGATCTAAGAAGGCGTTAGAAAAGGCGTTCCACAACCCTTCCTATTCTATATCAGCTCTATCCCTATCCCACTCCCCATACCACTGATAAGCAATATCCTTAGGCTGATAAGCTATAAAGTTAACCCCATCCACATTAGTAGCCTGCATCACCTTAAAGATTTTTTCCATCTCATCCAAGAAGCCTTGTGGATCCTCCTCCACCTTTACTCCAGTAAAAGTTGGAGGACCTATCTTTATGAATTGACCAACCCTTGTTGCCTCAACAGATTAAGAACCAGTTATTGTACTCTACTCAGCCTAAGAAACAATCAGTTAAGGAATAACATAAATAGATGAATGAAATTTTGCGTTCATCACATTGCCTTGAGGGACCTGAGCACCATAAAAAATAGGACCATGAGATCGAAGATGTACTCCAACCTCTCTTATAAGTGTGACACGCTACACACCCTAAAAGAGAATCTACTCGACATGGCTTTGTGGACTCTCAAGTGACCATGACCCTAGGCTTTGATACCAACTTGACACGACCCGACCCTGATTCTTGTCGTAATGGGTATCCCGAGTCCAACCAGGACCATAGACCACCCCCTATTACCCAACCCAGCCACCTATATCCCGCTTTAGATAGGCTGAATTTTGAATATATAATAAAATTGAGTAAATATCCTTATTAAGATTCTGGAATAAGGTCATAACTGGGACTTACCTAACCGAGTCCAACCGTACCATACTAACCGCCCAACGATAACAAACTAAATCAAAGGCCATAAACTAGGTCATATCCAAAGAGAATACCAAAACATAATATAATTAATCCTAAATTATAATAGAATGGAACAACCAACAATATCGTCCAATGGTGTAAGCCCTAACACCAAAATTGATGCAAAGGCAAACACCAATACTGATCCCGCCCATACCAATCCCCAAAAGTACCATAAAGTCTCTATCCAAAAAAATAAACAAATCTGATTGGGATATGCCCTAACCATCATCGAAACCAATATCCAAAGTAGAAGAAAAAAGTCTAAAGAAATCCATAACAAGAAATTATGCCTTCCAAAATAATGGAAGCTCACAACTTTAGTCCAAATGATGACACCAAATCCGTGTGCTAAAAAAGAGGAGCAGAATGGTCAGTCCTTCATAGCATAGGTATACAGCTGCCAATAGACGGGGTTAGCGAGTGACCTCTAGCATGAAAATCAAGAAAAGGATAAAATAATGCTAGTTATAAACAAAGTAAAACCATCTATAATTCATACAACCATACATATTTATAAGTATCGGGAAAGGGAACCGAGTTTAGCATGCATTGAAAACCATTACTTGGGTTGTGTAGCTTGATTGTCTAAAACAACTCACGGGCTATATGGGCTCAGCTCCCCCTGCTAAAAGGGTCCCAGTGCATGTTGTCGCACGACCAGGGAATTATCCCATAGGATGACTAGTACAACCCCCAATAGTGTGACATCATACACATGGTCCACTAAGACCAATCCTCGTATTGGCAAATACAAGTTTCCAATTTTGGCCCCCCCGGGACCGCCACCTTCCATGGATTTGCTACACACCCCTCTATTAATACCCAATCAGAACAATTTTCAAATAACCAACCAATCTATTTACCATTTTATTAAACAAGCACAATATTAGTAGTGCCATCATACCACCCCATTACTTATAAGCAATATCCATAGCCAAACCATTTAGGTTAATATGACTTTTAAGTGCCCTTTCCATAAACCATATTAAACCACTTGGGAGACTTTCATGTTCTCCACGAGCATAAGATTTATCCTTTAGCCTTTTCAAACCATTTAAACCATGTATAGTTCCTTTACCAAGTTTAAAACATGCAAGAGTTCCATTAAAAGATGTCAATTTAATGAACATATCTTTATAAACATTTTATCAAAATACTTGGGGGCATAATATAACCAAAACCAAATCCAAAAACCACTAAAGAATTACCATGCAATCCAAGTGTCCAAAACCACCATTAATGCATATAAAAGCATAATTAAAACCATAAGAAATCATAATCAAACATTTATCATCAAAACCCCCATATAATAGTTGGAAATCATAATTATGAAATGGTGAAACCATGGAATCAATCATATAAACCATGCGTTTAGTTTAAAATACAATGAGCGAAGAGAATCATGCCTTATAATGAAGAATTAATGGAAACAAATCACCAAGTAAAGCCCCAAAGCAATCCTCAAGATGAAACCCTAGCCTTCTTGCCCCAAAACCTCTTGAGAGAATTATGAGATATTTTCTAATAGTTTCTAAGTGTTAATAAATAGAATAATAGGGTAAATAACCTCCAATATGTATTAGAAGTTGTGGGTCCTAGTTATGGTAAGTAGGGAAATGTCCAAAATAGCCCCACTTAAATCCCATAAAAACCTATCATAGGGATACAACTAACCCATATGAGTCGTACCCTCCTATATGATTGGTACCCAGTAATCATACCAAGCCTCATCCCTTGGATCAAACATTGTTCAGTATACGACTCATCCAACCAATTCGTAACCATGGCATACGATCCATACCCGTGACCTATATCCATACAGAATGAAATACTGGGAGGATCAAACACTGCCCATCATACGAGTCCCGAAAATGACTTATACCAATCCCTATGACTCATACCCCTAAGTCATACCCATTTCATTGACAAAAACCATCCCACCAACTAATACTGATCAGTATATGACAGGACCATACCACTCGTACCTAAACTTACGGCTCATACCATGAGTTGTATTGGGTCTAGAGAACAAGATTCAAAGAAATTTTCTAAGGGTCAAAACCCAGGATGTTTCACACCTTCACCTTCTCCATATCTTGATGAACTAAATCAGGATCGAACAACCTCACCTCACCAACTTCAAACCACCTAATACGGGATCTACACCTCCTACCATACAAATCCTCAAACGGTGTCATACCAATGCTAGAATTAAGTTACTATTGTATGCAAACTCTATAAGAGGTAAGTGGTAAACACAACTACCATCAAAGTGAATTATGCAAGCTTAAACTATGACCTTTAAATTCTAAATAGTCTTTTTTACTAGTCCATCTATCTACGTGTGAAAGGCGGTACCAAGGGTCAACTCAGTCACCATACCTCGCTGAAAAAACCACCAAAAATGAGATAAAAATTGAGTACCATAAGCTAAAATAATGGAAACTAAAGTGCCAAGCAACTTTACTATCTCCTGAATTAACAACCAAGCATAATCCTTAATGAAAAAATTAGTACTTACCGGCAAGAAGTGAGCAGACTTAGTCTTCCTATCCCCGATGACCTAAATAAAATCATACTAATTTTGAGACCATGGAAGACTGGTAACAAAATCCATATTAATCACTTCCCATTTCCATACAGGAAACTCAATTTCTTAAGACAACCCACAAGGCCTCAAGTGTTCCACTTTCACTTGCTGACACATCATACACTTGGCCATAAAATTGGTCACGTCCCTATTCATATTATTCCACAAATAAATCTTGTTAAGTTCCTGTTATATCTTTGTTGAACAAGGATGAACCGAATACTGCAACTTATAAGCTTTTACCAAAATTCTACCTTGTAACCCATCCACATCAAGAACACACAACCTACCTTAGTACCTCAAGATACCATCACACCCAATCTCAAAAGCCATCACCTTTTGCTTATCCATATCATCCTTAGTTTGTATTAAGGCAGGATCCAACACCTACTTCTCTTTCAGCCCAACACCAAGAGATGATCTTGCCACCTCTTTTAAAAACACCCCACCATCCTCTGAATCTAAGAGGCAAAGTCTAAGATTAGCCAAATAGTGAATATCCTTCACTAAATCCCATTTATCCTCATCGACATAGGACATGCTTCCTATAGATAACCTGCTAAGAGCATAAGTAACCACATTAGCTTTACCTGGGTGATAATAGAGA
This sequence comes from Capsicum baccatum var. pendulum, assembly GCA_030864225.1. Taxonomy (NCBI): domain Eukaryota; kingdom Viridiplantae; phylum Streptophyta; class Magnoliopsida; order Solanales; family Solanaceae; genus Capsicum; species Capsicum baccatum. Next base: position 101,033,526 of record CM061554.1, on the reverse strand, counting down.
CTCATGTCGTAGTCCTTGAGCAATTCAAGCCATCTTCTCTTCCTGAGATTCAACTCCTTCTAGGTAATACATATTGCAGGCTCTTATGATCTAAAAAGATGTCGATATGAACCCCATATAGATAATCCCGCCAAATCTTTAATTCAAACACCATAACAAACAGCTCTAAGTCATGAGTTGAATAATTCCTCTATTGAACTTTCAACTATCTAGAAGCATACGCTACTATTTTGCCATGTTGCATCAATACATAACCAAGCCCACACAAGACGCATTGCAATAAACAATGAAACCATCACTTCTCTCAGGAAGGGTTAAAACCAGAGCAGAAGTCAAATTATTTTTAGCTTCTCAAAAATCTCCACATAAGCATTGGACCATAAAAACTTCACCTTTTTCTGAGTCAACCTAGTCAGAAGTACAGCAATCGATGAAAAGCTCTCCACAAACCTCCTATAATAACCAGCTAAACCCAAAAGCTCTAAAATCAATTAGAGTAATAGGTCTAGGCCACTTCTTAACCATCGTAACCTTTTGTGGATCCACCATGATCCCTGCCCTAGAAACAACATGACCCAGAAAAGTAACAGCGTTCAACCAATATTTATACTTCAAAAACTTAGCATACAATTGTTGATCATTAAGGGTCTGCAACACAACACGGCGGTGATTGGCATGATCTATCTCACTCTTTGACTACACCAAAATATCATCTATGAAAATAATCACAAACAAATCTAAAAACTGATAGAATACCCGATTAATGAGATCTATAATTGTTGTAGGGGAATTATTCAACCCAAAAGACATGACCAAAAACTTAAAATGTCCAGACCGAGTACGAAAGTCAGTCTTAGGGATATCTTTCTCCCAAAATTTTAACTAGTGATAGCCCGATCAAAGGTCAATCTTAGAGAAATATATTGAGGGCACCTAATTTTCAAAGCCATAAATCAAGTCAAAATCATCAAATTGGCGACTAACCATGATCCCTCAGTTTAATACCATTCCTATACATTCCACAATGTTTGAACCCAATAATAAAGCATGAATATTATAATATAAACCATGGAAAATCAATTAAATAAACAACCAAGTCAAAATATCTCAACTATGTCAAAACCTATAACTAAACTATGTCAAAACCTATAACCGCTAAAGTGGCTCAGGGACGCTAAAGCAGCTACCGCTAATGAGGCTCTTTGACCACTTCAGCGGTTACATCAAATATCAAGCACTTTATTTTTGATAAGTACAAATAGATTTTGATCGAGTGCTCGGGATTTGTGTGGAACCTCGTGCCCATAAATAAACTTTGATACCATACCAAATTTGACATTCAAAATTTAATAAAACTATCGAAACTTTTATTTGAGATTATTTCGATTAAATATGCGCTCGATACCTAGTTCTGTTTTAATAAAATTCTACTCAATAACCAAAAATAAGTCTGGAAGACTCGGTGTCACAATCCAATTTCTCAGGTCATGATAACACCAATTAAAACCCACTAGTAGGTAAGCCATTGTAGTCTAGAACTGCTAGTATTGGACTATTAAGAGAAATAAAAGAAAATAACATGATAATGATAAATATAATAAAGGGGTTAATATATATAAATCAACCCAAGACTTGGAAAAGTTAGTACAAAAGCTTTTAATATAATAAGTGTACAATGTCCAACACTAAATAAATATGCAAGTACAACTTGTCTCTAAATGCAATATAGAGATCAGTCTAATCAATAAGAGAGAAAGTAGCAATGCTTTGAGTGTCAGGATCTCACACCAAATCTCTAATCCATAACAATTCTGCACGATGCACACACTAACGGCGAGAACTCATACTATGATCTGCAGGCTGCGGAAGTGTAGAATGAGTACCAAACATATAGTAATCAGTATGCATCAGCCGACTAAGCTCCAAAGATAATGCAAGCATAAATAAATTGTAAAATAGGAATATAACTACATGTAGCTATCCAAGAAATCAAAAAAGATAATCCTAAGGGACAAAATAAGTATAACTTATCCTATCCTGATAGTAATTAGAGTCTAAAGTACTATAACATGTATCCCTATCTAGCATACAAAGAATGAGTGAAATAAATTTATATAATAGCAAACAAGGTCAAGGATACATATACGACATGAATACATAAGGAAGAGAAGGATATACGGTGATATCATACTTATATATAGGACTACTCAAGGTAATGACCTAAATTAACCAACCTAATGTCCCAAGGCATCCTAACTAAGTAAGAAACTAGTGGTGGCATAATCAAGGTCCCTAACCATAAAGTCTAACCATGAGATAACTATCAATAATATAATAGCATAAAACGAAAAAAGATCTGATCATACCTCCAACCTCAGTACCAGTTCAAAATTAGCCAGGCCCAAACTAACCATAATAATGACAATGAAGTAATCGGCTAGTCAGAACAAAACAATACTTAACCAGGCCTCCATAAGATCAAAAGGTTAAATCAATACTCAGAAAATAGCAATTATAGTCTATGCCTATGCAACACCCTATACGACTGATAGATATAAGCTCCAAAAAATATACTTCAGATAGAAATCCATATGAATGAATGAATGCAAAGTAAATCCATAGTACAATATTTGATCCAAATGTTATAATGTATCAATTGTCTACACCTCCTACAGCTCAACAACTCGCAAAGGAAGGACCTACAATGACCTCTCTTCTCCAGCACTATGGCTCACAGACGAAGGGAGGTCCCTTAAGGGATTTGAAAACTACATGGTCCCTATCCAAGGTTTTCAATCATCATCATCATTAATATACTCCATCTAATACCAAATAAATACATATATATATATATATAATTTCATGGACTTAAACTATAGCTAAAAGAGTGCAAATTCATAAATTTATTGACGGAGATCAACTCCAGGGCTAAATTGGTATCATAAAGTATAAAATGCAGGAGTCTTTTTCAATTGAAGTAAATACTAATGACAAAAGAGTAGATAAATCATGGATCGGAATAAATCTTAGTCTAATTTCCAAAAAAATCATAAATTATCAATTAAGATAGTACTATTCCTATTATAAAAGAATTTGTTTTAAAAGTGAAAGGTGGGAATAAATTTTTGTTTAGAAATTATAGTAAAATCATGGTTTTGATCGAGATCATAGCACTTAGCAAGCATGAATGTACCATAATCTATGTATGTCATAATCAGTATCCAGATAATACAATCATAATAGTTTAGGCATTTATGGACTAAAGGCGCGTCCTTTATAAGGATAGATTACTCACCTGGAGTTCAACTGGTATCGTAACCACGGTTGTGAGCCCAATAGTATATACCTAGGATGATAGTAATACTATGATCGATAAAACTATGATCCAATTCACTAAGTCAAATAATAAACCTTATACTAAAGGGGGTTCTTAGATCACTTACTTATAATCTAGGGTCATAGGATTCTATGGACATAGCAAGTACTATATATTAGGGTTTGGGTAACATTCTACCCTAAATTCCCTAAACAAGCTAGTCATGATGCACTAGTCCTAAACATGTTCTATCATCCTTACCTAGCATACAATCTATTCCTTAAACCATCTTCTGAAGAAAAGTAGATTGAAGCCTATCTCGAGAGCAAACCACAAGTCTTGAGTCATCTATAAATCGCTCATCTTTGCTCGACAGTCTTGAAATGCTTCCATGCTACCAAAATAATAATCTACACATCAATAGAAGTAAAATAAGACCCATATTGCTATATAAAAGGTCATATCAGAATTTGGGTCAAGAATGGGCACACAAGGCCCACAAATGGAATCTAAAATTAAACCCTCCATGAGGTCCCTCAAAGGACAAGGAATGTATGCTCAAGAGTTGAGCACAAATGAGAGACAAATCAAGAAAAAGCATGAAATGTACAAAGCAAAGAGATGAAAAGAAGATGCTTTCCAAAAGATGGGTGAATCAAGGTAGTAAAAGTAGGCACATGTTTAAAGAGTGAAAACAAAAGAAGTGGCCCATGGTTAAAAGTTGGAAAAAAAAGTATAATATAGATGTTCAAGGAGGGTATAGTCACTTTGTTCACAAATAATATCCTACCCTATCCCGAACCTACATTACAAGCTCAAAAAACCTTTTAAGATCTCCAACCAAATACATTCATGGCAGTAGCGATTGAAAATAGGGGAAAGCCTATGGCATGGTACTTGTTAGCATTGAGAGCTCTAGGGAGAGGGAGTGTTTTGCACTTAAATTCCTTATTGCATATTTGATAACTTGGTGTGTGAAATTTTCTTTCTTGTGAGGAGGCATGTAAACAATTTAAGGTGGGTGACTTTGTCATCTCCTAAAAAATAAGGAAAAAGGAGTATAATGTAGTTGAGGTTAAAGAGGAGTCATTTATTGAGTATTAGTAATTGTTGCATGATTGCTCTTTGAAGTCTTTTGCACCCTTGACAATTGCATTTTATGTTGAGGAGTGTTGTGAAAATAGCTTTGCCCATGTGCGAAGAACTTTTCGTGGTAGTAATTAAGTTGAAGTCAGTGTGACCATTGGGTTATAAAATTTGGGCATACATGTGCAATTTCTCATGGTAAGAAGTAATATTGCTTAAGGACAAGCAAAGATTTAAGTTGGGGGTGTTGATGAGTGGGTAATTTACCACTCATTTTCACTCCACTTCCGTGCACACTACTATAATTTGAATGTCTAAATGAGACAAATTCGTTATTAAATGCACTATTTGCCACATTTTGCAGGCATACAGGTTATGAGAAGGAAAAATATAGACACAAGCTGAAAAGGGTCAAGAATGGAGAGAAGAAGTGTAGCTAGTAGACTGGAGCAAAACACGATCTCTATTATCACGATCGTGGTCTGAGGGCTGTGATCATAGCCCATCAAGTTAGGTCAAATGACCGCGATCGCAGTGATCCTAACGCGCTTACAGTTTCTGTGATCGTTCCATAGCCTCCACAATTGCGAGAGAGAGAAAAATGACCCAGGGGCAAAAACGTTATTTGGCCAGTCAACCCCAAATCCCATTTAAAGATCAATACCCATTTATTCTAGGCATCATCATTATTCTACAACCCTACCTCCAATCCTTAGTTTAGGGTTTTTGTTATTTCTTGGATCTTGCAGCTTAAATTTACACTAATTTGAGACAAAATTAAATTAGAGGAGCTCTAAATTATAGACTTGACTTTGTCTATTGAAGATTTATTTGAGTATAAAGTGTGGTTTTTCCTCTCTTTCTTTTTCTTATGGACAACTTTGATGGACATCTTGGTATATTTATTTTCATTATCCTTATGATGTTATAGATCTAACTCTTGGGATTAAACTAGACTACAGTGTAAATATATGAGGGATGTGATCTGTTTGTACATTTACTAGTTTGTGATGTTGGGTTCTACTATTGCTTGAGTAAATTGATTGGGATTTATGGGTGAAAGCCGCAAATACCCAAATGGATTTGATGGATGAAAATCCCAAGATCTTGAAAGCTCAAACTATCTTTAAAAGAGAGGTTTGGGTGAACATTAGGAACCCTCATCATCCTTGAAAGAGGGATGTGGGAACCAAGGCAATAGTAGATAATTATTGGGTTTAGTTTTCTAACTTTCACCATCTTAGATATTAGGGTGAATATAAGGTTGACTATCCCTTGGGTACCATCCTAGAAATAGGGGTGCCTAATTGAGGTATTGGGTGGCTTTAATTGGCACACTCGTTAGGTACTCAAAAGGGTTAATGAGTGACATTTTTTAGGTTTTGTTAAAGAACTAGCCTCAAGGACCTTAAACCTAGCCTGCCACATCATCAACGATTAGAATTTGCACCAAATCATCACGTACCCATCATAACTTGCCCCTAGGATAGCGTAATCCAAGTTCCGTGCCTAATTAATTTATTCATAGTCTCAAAACATACCATCTCAATACTGTAATGGTAGCTATTATTATATGTAAACTTTACCAAAGCTAGATGTTGCTCCTTCTAACCTCCAAAATCCATAACAACAAAGGTTAGAGCATATCCTCTAAAACTTGAATTGTCAGCTTTGACCGACCGTCGATCTAGAGGTGAAAAGTTATGTTAATATAAACTCGGGTACCCAACTTCTCTTGAATTGCCTTCCATAAATGAGATTTGAAAATAGAACATCTATCTGAGATAATTGACATTGGTACACCATGGAGACGAATAATCTCACGAACATAGATACGGGCCAACTTCTCAACACTAAAGAAAACCTGAATAGGAATAAAATAAGCAGATTTTGTCAATCGATCCACGATGACCCAAACACTGTCAAAACAACGAGAAGTATGAGGCATCCCAGTCACAAAGTCCATAGTAATTCATTCCCACTTCCACTCGGGAATGGGTAACCTCTGAAGCAAACCACCAGGCCTCAAATATTCAATCTTTAATTGCTAGCAACAAAGGCAACGTGCTACAAAGTCTACTATATCCTTCCACATACCACCCTACTAGTAGTGCTACCTCAAATCATGGTACATTTTGGTCACTCCTGGATGAATGGAGTACCTAGAACAATGGTCCTCCTTAAATCCCAATCACCTACTCTCAGCACGTAGACTCAACCTCCAATAGTCAAAACACCATCAAAATCTAGTGAGGCCTCCTTAGCCTTGCTTCTCAACACCTTATCTCAAATCATTCTCAAACCAACATCATCAAATGAATGAGCCTGAATCTGTTTCTTCAAAGATGATTTAATCTCCAAAAATGCCAAAACACACCCATGTGTTGAAGTATCAAGCCTAATCATTTGGTTATCCAAGGACTGAACCTCTAAGGAAAAGGACCACTCTTGGGTCAAAAGATATGCCAAGATACCCATACTAGTCGACTTCCAACTCAAGACATTCGAAACCACATTAGACTTACCCAGATAATATAGAATAGTAAGGTCATAATCCTTAAGCAACTCAAGCCAATGATGTTGTCTCATATTAGATCTCATTGGGTGAAGAAATACTGAAGGCTATGGTGATCCAAGAAAATCCCACAATAGACTCCATAAAAATAATGTCTCCACAACTTCAAAGCAAATACCACTGTGCACAACTCCAAATCATGGGTAGGGTAATTATTCTCATGGGGCTTTAACTAAAGGAAAGCATACGGAATCTCCTTCCCTCTTGTATTAACATGGAACCTAACCCAACACCAAAAGCATCACAGAAGATGATAAACCCCACACCCTCCTTGGGCAATGTCAAGATAGGATCTAATGTAATTAAATTCTTAAGTTATTGAAATCTCATCTCACAAGCATTGGACCACTGAAAGAAAATCTTATTTTGAGTCAACTTGGTCAATGGAGCCATAATAGATAAAAACCCTTAACAAAGCATCGATAGTATCATGTTAAACAAATAAAACTCCATATCTTGGTAGTAGAAATAGGCCTAGCCTAATCACAAATCGCCGTAATCTTGGTTGGATAGACCATGATACCATTCTTGGTCATAACATGACCCAAGAAAGAGAAAGACTCAAGCCCAAACTCAAACTTAAAGAACATAGCATACAACTTCTCATCTCTCACCTCTGAAGTACAATTCGCAAATGCCCTTCATGGCCTGCCTCACTCTTGGAGTAAACTAAGATATCATCTATAAATATAATGACAAAAGAGCTAAGATACGTTTGAAACACCCAATTCATCAACTCCGTGAATGCGACTGGGGAATTAGTCAGCCCAATGGACATAATTAAGAACTCACAATGACTGTATCAAATCTAAAAAGCTAACTTTGGAGTATTTAAAGCTCTAATCCTCCACTAGTGATACAAGAACTTCAAATCTATCTATAAAAACACCGAAGCATCTTGATGATCGAATAAATTATCAAGACAAGGAAAAGAATACTTATTCTTCATCGTCACCTTGTTCGCCTATCAATAATCAATACACATGTTCATAAACCTATCCTTCTTCTTCACAAATATAACAGGCACACCCTAAGGTGATACACTAGGTTAGATAAATGCCTTATTCAACAACTCTTACGACTAGTCATTCAATTCCTTTGACTCTGTTGGGTTCATTCCATAATGAGAAATAGAGATAGGCCTGGAGTCTAGCTTTACATCAATAGCAAAGTCAATATCATAATCTAAAGGCATACTAGGTAAATCAATTAGAAAAATATCCATGAACTCATGGGAAATATAGACAAAATATAATAGAGGCAGTGAAGCAATACGAGTATCATGAATATATGCCAAATAGGATAAACATCCCCTTTTACCAATGCAAGGAGAACACAAAAAGGTTACAATACTTTTTGGACCTAAATAAACCGTACCTTTCCAAGCTATCGTTGACACACCCAGTGGAGCTAAAGTCACGATCTTAGCATAATAGTTTAGAATAGCGAGATAAGGATCCAACCAATTCATACCCAAGATGACATTGAAATCAACCGTATCTAGGATGATTAAATCAAACAAAGTTTCACACCTAACAAAGATCTCAACACAGGATAGGTACACCCAATCCTCTACTAAAGAGTCTTTAATAGGGGTGGATGCACAAATAGGCATGGAAAAAGGCTCATGAGTAAAATCAAAATACAAAGCAAAGTAAGCAGACACATAGGAAAAAGTTGATCCCAAATCAAATTACACAGATGCAGATATGAAATGAATGAGGATGACACCTAGTATAACAGTGTTGAAAGCCTATGCCTCAGGTCTGAAGGATATAGCATAGCACTATCCACATTCTCTACCGTACTGAGCAATCCTAAGACAACCACCATGAGTGCAACCACCCATACCTGATGCACCTCTGGCAGTACCTCTACCACCTTGAGATTCATCTTTCAATATTGATATAAGAATAGGTCTAGAAATATCGAAGGGAAAATCCTTATCTAGATAGCCAAACTCATCACACACACAGTGATTCTTGCGGGCCGACTCAATGGGAGAAAGTAGGACTAAGCTATAATAATAACCCTGAGATGATGCTAGACTACCCAAAGTTACTAAATTAGAAGACCTACTACCTGAATATTCTAAGTCTACCTAGACTGGTCTACTATTATACCCAAGGAATCCTTTGGAATCCTTGCCTCATGGGGTGCAACTACTGAACTCGTTCGGATAATGTGCCCTTTTGGCAACCTCTGAGATGCTTAAAAGATAGACCTGGTCATCTTTGCATGATCCAATATATAGAATTATCAGGCATAGTGAAGAGAATCAAAGTATATTTCTGATGATTAAGGAGTAAAGTACATGCTTCTACTTATAGAAGTTGAATACAATATAGTTGTAGAGTCCTAGACAACTTACAAGAGTCCTAGTTATGCCAATATTGAAGACTTAGAGTTGTATCACTAGGCAACTACATATACAAGTAGATGTTTACTACTACTAGAATATTAGTACAATTATAGAGAAAAAGCATAGGATAACTCTAACTCTACTAACTCTAAAAGAATCAGAACTTCACTAACTCTAATAAAATCAAATAACGTACATTCTCCTTTTCATTTATTTGATAATTATCTTTAACACTTCCCCTTAAGCCATTGAGTGGTAGAACACTCACTCCTAGCTTCCTTCTAAAATCAACAAGCACTGTCTTTATCAAGGCCTTTTCATAAATGTCAACTAGCTAATCTCTAGACCTTATGAACTGTATGAGTAGCTATCCTCTGGCCATTTTTCTCAAATAAAAGGTAGTCAATTTCTATATGCTTTGTTCTAGCATGCATCACTCGATTAGATGTCAAGTATAAGGCACTTAAATTGTCATAATATAGTATAGGAATTGTTTTAAGATAAACTTTAATGTCGTGAAGAAGGTAAAGGATCAATGTCATCTCAGCTGTAGTAGAAGCTAAGGCTTTATAATTCAGCTTCAGCACTGGACCTTGCACTATGGCTTGTTTCTTAGAAGTTCAAGATACAATTTGCACCTAAGTAGATGTTGTAACATATAGTTGACCTCCTAGTTATAGTACAGCCTCCTTAATCAGCATCGAAATAGACATATAACTTATAGGTTGATTGTGAGATAATGTTGAGTCCATGATTTAATGCTCATCTAATGTACTTAAGGATCCTTTTAACACCATGAATATGTTCACTATTTGGACTTGACATGAATTGATTAGCTAGATTTACTGCATGAATGATGTCAGGCCTTGTGACTATCAAATACTGATATTTCCCATATTCCTTCTATATATAAATACATTAATAGGGCTTCCAGCAGCTTCATGTAAGCAATGTTTCTATGTAAATGGTGTATTCATTGATTTTAACTGAGTCATATCAATTTTACTAAGCAAATCAGTAGCATACTTCCCCTGACTCAAGTAAAGTCCACTGGAAAGTTAATTCCTAGAAGGAAATATAAAGGACCACGATCTTTCATAGAGAATTCACTATCAAGTTTATCAACCACCTCTAAGACATATTTTTGAGCACTTCCTATGATAATTATATCATCCACATATAGTAATAATAAGATAGTCCCTCGTTAATATGTAAACAAAGAGGGATCTATCTTAATACAAGTGAAACCGAGGTGTAGCAAATACATATGAAATCTATCAAACAATACTCCAGGTGCCTGTTTAAGACCATACAATGTCGTTAACAAACAGAGATAAGTTGTATACCTTGGGTCAATAAATCTCGAAGGTTCACTCATATATACTTCTTTCTGCAAGTGACCATGTAGAAATGGATTTATGACATCAAGTTGTACATTATGCCATTTTAAAGAAATAACTGTTGAAAAAGTAATTTAATAGTTGTAACCTTAACCACAGGACTAAATGCTTCTTCAAAGTCTATTCCTTTAAGCTAAGAGAAACCCTTAGCAATAAGTCTCACTTTGTATTTGTCAACTTCTTCATTTTCCTGTAGTTTTGTAACGCCCCAATTTTTTTAACCAAAATGCTACACCATGCTCATGACCCCGAAGGACCACAAGCTAACCCATGACTGATATCTGTACCTGTATACTACAAAAAATACTAAAAAATATAAAAACATGTACTGAACGGCCATAAGGTTAAAATCTGAATAAATATCTGATAAGAACAATGTTTGAAAATGGTATAACAATATCAAAACAAATCTAAAATTATTGTCTGATATTCTATAGTCTGAAAGCCTCTAAACTGTCTTAATAAGGAGTTGATGAGACATGTCTGCAACTAACTCCATCTACTGAAATAAATAAGTACTGATAGAATGAACTAATCAAATAATATTATCCTCGGATGATGAGGACTCATTACTAACTCTGTCTGCTAAAATCTGAAATGCTACTAATGCTCTGGAGCTCGTGCTTTTAAACCTATGGTATAAGACACCATAGTGCAAATTTATCAGTACTTTGAATATATTGGTATGCAAGTGAGGTAGGCTAAATGCAAAAGGATATATACATGAACAATGCTGACTGATATAAATGTGAGAATACATACATATATAAGTAACTATAACTAAACTCGCAGTGATACTGACTACGAAGTCTGAATATTGACAACATGAGCTTACTGATACTGTGATACTGATTGATTAAGTTTACTAATATTGATATGTAAGTCACTAATAAGTAGGGCACTGATACTATATTATTGAATACTGAAGGACTAAAACTATATTACAGATACATGAATAACTATTTATGACAGTTTTGATTATGAAGAACTGACCTGGTTGACTGTATCTGATAGTCTAATTATAAAGAATTAATCTAATTAACTGTATCTAATATCTATGAATATGAAGAACTGATATGCTTGACTATATGTGACAGTCTTAAATGTGAATACTGATAATATGATTTTTGATACCTGATAACATTTGTGGTTGTATCTAACAGTCCTAAATCTGATGGAAATAATTGAGTTTCATACTGTATTTGAGTTAACTGTATCTGACAGTCATGAAATCTAAAGAACTATCTGAGTTCTTTAACTTAGACTAAGAATGAGACTGAAACTGAGACTGTGGGAAGTAGCCATCTAACCGACATACCCCAAATCTGAACTGGTGGGGTCCAACCTGTAACCCCAACTAGAAGGGTATCAATACCATGCCATGGGTAGATACAATATATGAGTAAACCTTATTCTATTTAGGAGCTCTTTCCGTCTTCCTTTGCTATCAGGTAAACTCAAATGAGATGCATTAGCCATATGTGTAGGGACATCTCACCCTACGCTGGCTATATAGTTCTGTAACTTAGGGATTGCTTCTAGGGATCTCAATCCTATCTAGCGGGTGAGTCCCCATCCCTAGGATCACTCGGTGTTGAGTCCTACTCCCAACTGAAAGACAGTAAACTGATTAACTGAGCTGAACTGATTAGCTAAACTGAAGTGATTAGTTAAACTGATATTAGTGGGATTGTTAGTGGATCTAAAATGAGTTTACTAAGTTCTGTTGACTAACGAAATGTACTGATGCTTGAGGATTGACTAAGAGTACTGTAGTTATTAAGATTTTACTTGGAATAATGTTGAATTCTACTTTCTATCTGAATAAGGCGGAACTTTACTAGCTGATGAGGTTACTGAGGTTCTAAACTGAATACTTACTGAGACATGATAACTAGTTAAGATTACTGAGATTACTGAACTACTAAGACTACTGAGATTTCTGAGTTTTCCTGAGTGACATGACTGACTAAATTCTTTGGATCATGGGTTGACTAAGAGTATCGTGATAACATGACATGGCTCTAGGCACACATTTGTATTTTTTAGGTACGACTACCCCCAGGACTCAATGGAAGGAACCTAACAAACATAAATTTCTTGAACGCATGACTAATATCAACAATCCATAATATCACAACTTGGGAAATTTCATGAAGTACATGGTAATCATGCATCTTTTACATAAGTAGGATTTTTGCAAGTAAATATAGCATAATCTCATAAGACTAGTTCATGAACAATCCAACAACATTTATAAGACACAATATCAACATGAAAATCATTGGAACATAGGGGCATATCATGAATCCTTTACTTAGTCACAATTTAGCTATATTGCATGATATCTAGTTTCTTAGGCATTTTATCTCGCACCTTACATGCACAATTTTGGGCATAGGTATATTTATCAACATAACAATCTTAATCCATCCAAAATTCATGGGTTACAACTATCCTACTCATATATTTCATGAAAACATATCAAGATACAACCTTGAACTCAAACAATAATCATCAACATGAATATAGCCATAACACAACAAGAAAATCACAATTTATAATTTAAAACATGACTCTTGAGCTCCATGGATAAAAGGGATCCATGGATGAACACTACGCATAACTTAAATCTTGATCTTGAAAGAGATCTAATGTTTCTTGGAGGTTCTTGAAGAAATTCTTAGGCTTGGTCTTGATTTTTCTTGACTAGGGTTTAACCCCTTTTGGAGAGAATGTTCTTGTTCTTGAGGACATAATCTTGAGAGAAAACCCTAATCTTATTGTTAAGAGTGTATGAGAGAATTTTTGAGATGTTTAACAGAAGAAAAATAGGAGAAAGTTACCTCCCTTGTGGGTTTTAAGTCATGGGAAGCGAAAGAAAAGACCAAAATACCCTTACGAAACCACTTCCTAATTACTGAATTTATCAGCTGACGACTAAGGCTAATAAGCCGTCAAATCCATGATAGCCCATCATCCCAGGTCATCACCTGGGAGCTAGAATTTTTGGGTTTCGGCCAGGCCTGACGACATTCGTGATAAGCCGTCAGACTTGTGATAAGTTATCACAAAATGTCATCACTCAGTTTTCCAGCCTGACATGCTGGTGTAAAATGGGCATAATTCTTTGCTCCGATATCAAATTTAGGAGAAATTGATATCATTGGAAATCTAATTGAATTATATATCTTTGGGTAGGTCATGAGCTCAATAATTCATAGTATAACGACAGATATGCTCATTTAAAGTTGAATATAGTAATATCCTTCCCAAGAATTCAATCGGTAAGGAATGTTTTGATTTGTTTGATAGCTGGGAGTTATTTGAAGACTTAATATACATCTAACTTGCTCATAAAACTTTAAACGAACCATGATGTACTATACATGATCTTGAATCATGATGCTAATATTAGTTTGGATTTTTTGGGGTATTACAATATCTCCCCCTTGGGAACATTCATCCTCGAATGAGAATATGACTGAGATGGAGGAAAATATCTACTGAAGTACGTATAAGACATACACTACTGAAACATAGTTTTGGGACTGACATGACTGATAAGCTGAATATATCATACTGAACATGCATATCTAATACATGAGTATCTGATTCATGAATGCATGACTGAGTGTTCTGATGAACTGAGTTTCTTAAAATAAGGATGCATAATTGATGCCAAATTTCATGACTGACATGATAGGTGAATGCATGACTAAAAGTACTGGTAAGATGACTATGCATATCTGATGCGTGAATACATAACTAAACTGACTCATGAACATACGACTGAACATGTAATGGTAATGATACCAAGTTTGAACTGAAAACTGAGCATGGAATAGAATACCAAGTTTGTTACTAAAATCAGAATATGATAATGATTAACTTCAAGGAAGACTGTTACCTTAAACTAAAAATACCGATGAGTCTGAGACTAATTACTTAATATGCATGAGCGAAAACAAGAGAACATAACAGAGTCTAGAGTATGATACATGAACTGAACTGAGTCTGTAATACATAGCGTGCAACTGAGGTTGGAGATAAAGGGTCAATTTATAAGTATCCCCTACTCCATACTGGATTCATTACATAAATAGAGAATGGAATGCTTATGTTATGAAAGTTCGAGGAATCATAGCATATCGCCCCCTTGGGATACTAGGTCCCTCATAGAATACTGACTTTGCTAAGCTACTGAGGGAAGATGAGGCGATACATAAGGCACCTAGAAACTGAATCGAGACTGATTATATGAGATCTAAAACTGAGGCATGACACATGAACTGAGCTGATTACTGAATTGAAGTATACATTATAACTAAGACTGTAACTGAGATGGAAACTGAGTTATGATAGTCGCATAATGAAGGCTATCATAAGTCAAGGATCTGAATGTACACTCACACTCTAAATTTTTTTTTCTTAATTTCTAAGTACAACCTCTTTCTAGTTATTTATTTGCATATTAACATGACATTCAAGCCTATCTCCATAATTACACCCTCGTTTAAAATAAGGATGCAATAATCTTCTCGTAACATATATCATTTACTCTCTTACTTATCTAAACAACTGCTCGTCACTACACTATTCTCACAAAAAGAGCTCACAGAAGGATTAAATCAAGAGGACCTGAAGCATGAATGGATACAGGCTGAATTTGATATATGAATGAAACTTGAGGAATAGAATGTCAATAATATGGACTTACCAAAAAGGTCTGAACTAAAGATATACATGACATAGTCTGGACTTATCTTATCAGTGGAGGCATAGCATAAGTCATGGAACTGAGTATAGTGGGGAGCACGATACGTGTACATGAGTCATGAGATGCATGACCTGAGTCTGGAATTTCTGAGTTCATGGAACATGATTTGTAACACTGAGTGATCTAGAATTGAACTCCCTATACTAGGAACTGAAAGCGCACATGATTATATGTAATGCATGTGAACATAAGCTGTATTCATAGAATATGACTCGTACTATTAAGGGTGTTGGAACTCGTCCTGCTAGGAATTAGACATGCACATAATTATATGGGAAGTGTGTGAAACGGGTGTAGTTAAGGTGATGATTGTGGTATAAAACAATTGCACCGTGCCAAGAGTAGGTCGGTAATCATCTCCCCTTAGTGATTATCTACACATACTGAATCTATAACTAGAATCTAAAGGCTTAACATTTTTGACCCCGTGGTTTAACTGCTGTGCAAGTTTTCTAAAGAAAAGAAACTCATGAATCTGAAGAAAGGTGAATATATAAATGAGAGATCTATAACATACCAGGGAATGTATTAGGAGGAGTTTCACAATTTTGCCAGGACCGAAGTGCATAGAGTCTGCTTGGGCGTTGCCCACTGATAGTGCTAGAATTGGCACCCTATTGATTTGGGTTATCGGACTGAAGTGAGGAGCGGAGATGACTCTGACAAACTGATTGGGAAAATCTCTGACTTTGTGTCCTAACTTGCCACAACCAAAACACACACCACTGCCAACCTTACACACACCCTTATAATGCTTACCATAAGTCTAACAAAGGGGATGGGTAAGAACTTTGCTCCCACTACCCCCTGACCTCGGCTGAGAAAGACTATAACTACCTTTTCTAGCCCTCTTATTTTCTCTCTCTTTCTTTTTAAGTTTATGATCCTCAATCTTTTGAGCATAGACCATTAACCTAGACAGGTCCATATCACTAATCAACATCGCAGTCCAGCACTCCTTAACTACTCTACCTAATACCCCAGACACAAACTTATTTATTCTGGACCTACTGTCTGCCACTACATGGGGAGCGTACCTGGCTAACTGGGTGAACTTAAGGGAGTATTATTTCACACTCATTGTACCTTGCCTGAGATTGATAAACTCTAACACTTTAGCCTCCTTCTACTCTATGGGAAAGAACCTATCTAAGAAAGCTGTAGCGAACTCTTCCCACTCTATAGGATCTGTATCTAAACCCATGTATACCTTCCACTGTTTAAACCACGTATGGGCTATATCTTATAGCTGATAGGTGGCTAACTCTACACTCTCACAGGAAGTCACTCCCATGATGTCTGTGACTATCTGAACCTGATCGAGGAACTCCTGTGGATCATCTTCGGAATTAGAACCGGTGAAAAAGAGAGAATTCATTCGGGTGAAGTCCCAAATCCTAACTGCAGCAGCATTGACCTCTAGGTCAACCAAAATAGTGGTTGGCCATTCATTCTGAGTTGCGACTGAACTGGCTAGAGTAGTGAATGCAGTCCTAAATTCTACATGAGAGATGTGTTCGTCCAGGGAATCTACTTGGATGGGCTGAGGTGCGACTGATTTTTGGTTCTTCTTTTGCTAGTCCTTTCTGAAGACATGTTCTTTAAACGAAAGGAAGAAGCAAATTAGACTGAGATTTTAATTAGAACTTTTGCTCACTGGTACGACATGAATACTGAAAGAAGTGTGGTACACAACACACCCATGTACAAGACTCTACTAGATGCGGCTTTTAGACTTCCTAGGACTCTATTGAACCTTAGGCTCTGATACCAAGTTTGTAATGCCATAATTTTTTTAATCGAAATACTGCATGGTGTTCATGACCCCAAAGGACCACAAGCTAACCCATGACTGATATTTGTACCTATATACGGCATAAAATACTGAAAATAATTAAAACATATACTGAATGTCCATAAGGTTCAAATCTAAATAAATATCTGATAAGAACAATGTCTGAAAATGGTATAACAATACCAAAATAAATCTGAAATAGTTGTCTGACATGCTATTGTCTGAAAACCTCTAAACTGTCTGAATAAGGAGTTGATGGGACATGTCCCCAACTAACTCTATCTACTAAAATAAATAAGTACTAAAATAATGAACTAATCAAATACTATTATCCTCGAATGATAAGGACTCACTAATAACTCTGTCTGCTGAAATCTGAAATGCTACTGATGCTCTGGAGCTCTCGCTTCTAAACTATGGTATAAGACACTATAGCGCAAATACATCAGTACTTTAAATGTACTGGTATGCAAGTGAGGTAGGCTAAATGCAAAGGGTTATATACATGAAGCTGATTGATATGAATGTGAGAATACATACATACATAAGTGACTGTAACTAAACTCGCGGTGATACTAACTACGGAGTATGAATATTGACAACATGAGCTTACTGATACTGAGATACTGATTAATTGAGTTTATTGATATTAATATGTAAGTCACTAATAAGTAAGGAACTGATACTATATTATTGAATAATGAAGGACTGAAACTATATTACTGATACATGAATAACTATTTCTGACAGTTCTGATTATGAAGAACTGACCTGGTTGACTGTATCTGATAGTCTAATTATAAAGAATTAATCTGATTAATTGTATTTGATAGCTATGAATATGAAGAACTGATATGCTTGACCATATCTGACAGTCCTGAATGTGAATACTAATAATATAAGTTTAGATAACTGATAACATTAGTGACTATATCTGAAAGTCCTAAATCTGATGGAACTAACTGAGTTTCATATTGTATCTAAGTTAACTATATCCGACAGTCATGAAATCTGCAGAACTATCTGAGTTCTTTTACTGAGACTGAGAATGAGAATAAAATTAAGACTGTGGGAAGTAGCCATCTAAATGACATGCCCAAAATCTAAACTGGTGGGGTCCAACTTATAACCCCAGCTAGAAGGGTGTCAATACCTTGCCACGGGTAGAGACAACATGTGAGTAAACCCTATTTTGTTTGGGAGCTCTTTTCGCCTGCCCTTGCTATCAGGTAAACTCAAATGAGATGCATTAACCCTATGTGTAGGGACATCTCAACCTATGTTGGCTACATAGTTCTAGAACTTAGGGATTGCTTCTAGGGATCTCAGTCCTATCTAGCGAGTGAGTCCCCATCCCTAGTCTCACTCGGTGCTGAATTCTACACCCAATTAAAAGATACTAAACTGATTAGCTAAATTAAAGTGATTAGCTGAACTAATATCAGTGGGATTATTTAGCGGAGCTAAACTGAGTTTACTAAGTTCTGTTAACTGACGGAATTACTGATGTCTGAGGATTGACTGGGAGTACTGTAGTTATTGAAATTTTACTTGGAATACTGCTGAATTCTACTTTCTATCTAAATAAGGTTGAACTTTACTAGCTGATGAGGATGCTGAGGTTCTAAACTGAATAGTTACTGAGACATGATAACTAGCTGACATTACCGAGATTACTGAACTACTGAGACTACTGAGATTTCTGAGTTTTCCTGAGTCACATGACTGACTAAATTCTTTGGATCATGGCTTGATTGAGAGTATCGTGATAACATGACATGTCTTTAGGCACACAGCTGTATTTTTCAGGTACGAGTACCCCCAGGACTCGATGGAAGGAAACTAACAAACATGAATTTCTTGAATGCATGACCAACATCAACAATCCATAATATTATAACTTGGGGAATTTCATGAAGTACATGGTCATCATACATCTTTTACATAAGTAGGATTTTTGTAAGTATAGCATAATCTCATAAGACTAGTTCATGAACAATCCAACAACATTTACAAGACACAATATCAACATGAAAATCATTGGAACATAGGGGCATATCATGAATCCTTCACTTAGTCACAATTTAGCTATATTACATGATATCTAGTTTCTTAGGCATTTCATCAAGCACCTTACATGCACAATTTCGGGCATAGGTATATTTATCAACATAACAATCTTAATCCATCCAAAATTCATGAGTTACAACTATCCTACTCATATGCTTCATGAAAACAAATCAAGATACAACCTTGAACTCAAACAATAATCATCAACATGAACATAGCCATAACACAACAAGAAAATCATAATTTATAATTTAAAACATGATTCTTGAGCTCCATGGATGAAAGGGATCCATGGATGAATACTACGCATACCTTAAAGCTTCATCTTGAAAGAGATCTAATGTTTCTTGAAGGTTCTTGAAGAAATCCTTAGTCTTGCTCTTGATTTTTCTTGACTAGGCTTTAACCCTTTTTGGAGAGAATGTTCTTGTTCTTGAGGAGATGATCTTGAGAGAAAACCCTAATCTTGTGGTTGAGAGTGTATGAGAGAATTTTTCAGATGTTTAACTGAAGAAAAATAGGAGAAAGTTACATCACTTGAGGGTTTTCAGTCGTGGGAAGAAAAGGAAAAGACCAAAATAACCTTATGAAACCACTTCTTAATTATTGAATTTATCAGCTGACGACTAAGGCTGATAAGCCGTCTAATCTATGATAGCCCTTCATCCCATGTGGTCACCTGGGAAATGGAATTTTTGAGTTTCTTCACAGGCCTGAAGACCTTCGTGATAAGCTGTCAGACTTGTGATAAGTTATCACAAAATGTCGTCACTCACTTTTCCAGCCTAACTTGCTGGAGTAAATTGGATATAACTCTTTGCTCCGATATTGGATTTAGGCAAATTTGGTATCGTTGGAAAGTTAATTCAATTATTTCTCTTGTGGTAGTTCAATATCTCAATAATTCATATTATAACGAGAGATATTCTCATTTGAAGTTGACTGTTGCAATATCCTTCCCAAGAATTAAATCGGTAAGGAATGTTTTGATTCGTTTGATAGCTGCGAGTTATTTAAAGACTTAATATACATCTAAATTGATCATAAAACTATAAAAGAACCATGATGTACTATTCATGAGATTGAAGCATGGTGCTAATATTGGTTTGGATTTTTTAGGGTATTACAAGCTTAGTCTTAAAAACCCATTTAGAGCCAACCAAGTTCATACCTGCATATTTAGGTACTAGTATCCATGTCTTGTTATTGTGTAGAGAATTTATCTTATCCTATATAGATGCAAACCAATGTGTGTGACTTCAATGATTTATTTGTTGATTTTGGTTCCCTTGTGATCTCTTCTTTGCATGCAAGATGTCATGACCTGAGACTGCCCCCTAGTTGTAACATAGTGCTTGGAGTCACAAGTGATCCCAAGCTAACACATGGCCCGGCATAACACTAAGAAGAAGTAATACACTGAGCGGAAGCTAAACTTAAATGAACTATTAATAAATAATAATAAAATCAAATACTGAATATTAGAAATAAGATTTTTTAAGTATACTCGATATGCTAAAAACCTAAACATCTATCTGAAAGCCTCTAACTCATATGAGTTGTTGGGATAAGCCTCTAACTAACTCCAACTATTTAAAACTAAAATAATATTGAAAAATAATACTAATAATTGGCCCTATAATGATCAGGACTCACCAAATACTTCAGTCGATGGTATGGAAGCATACTCAACTTGGTACGGATGCTGAGTGTCAGAACCTATATTATAAGACAATATAGCATAGAAAAAGTATGTGATGAGTACTTTGAATGTAATAAGTATGTAAGATGGGAAATAACTAACATAAACTGAGCATAATACATGAAGCATGGTGAAATAATGCAAGACCAAGAATAAACATGTACTGAATGATAAGTTGAGTAACTGAATACAAGGTAATGTGAAATCTAAAACCAAAACATAAGCTATTAACTATGGGAGATAACATTAACCGACATACCCTAATCTAAGTTGATGGGGTTCCAACCTATAACCCCAGTTAGATGGGTGTTCCGTACCTTGCCAATGGTACAAACACTGGCTAGCGCGGATCCACTGAACTGATGTTCGAAAGGACTAGGGTGTCAGTTATGATCTAATGGACGACCTGTTATAACCTACGGTGGCATAGTAGTTTTGGAACTTAGGTACTTTTACTAAAGGTCTCAATCCTAACTAATGGGTGAGCCTTCATCCCTACATTGGCTTGGTTCTAAGTACTACTATCAACTGAAATACACTAATAGCTAATATGCTCCATATAATAGTATTTTGAAAATAATAATATATAAGCATAATCTGAAGTACTCAAGAACAAGTAAGCTCATTTAAGCATGAATTTATAGGTATCGATTATTCATAACCCACTGAAGAATGCAACTAAATATAATAATATCAAAATATAAACATGATAGGGAATTTCATTACTCAAACCCACGAATTAACAATTTCATCAATATAATGGAATTTCATGTTTATATGTATATAAAAATGCTTAAACTTATGGCAAAAACATATTCATGGTTTAATTCTAGAAATATACTAAAGAATTATGAAACTCTTGTTCATGATGGAACCCTAAACTTAAAGGATTAACCAAAGTATTGGAGAAATCTTTGGGACTCAATGGGTGGAAAGAACCTATTGATAAAATAACAGATACCTTTAGATGAATTCCTTGGAATTTAAGCTTGACATTGGAGAACCCTAATGTAGCCTTTAGAGAAGACAATCGCCCCGTTTCTCTATTTAAAACTAAGTGTCGATTGATTTTTGAGTTAATGAGGGATTTGGGGTGATTTAGCCTTATATTCCATCCTTATAATAGATAAAACTATGTATTTTAGGGATTAAAAGAGTGGGAATAGACAAAAAAACTCTCAAAAATGTTCAACAAATTCTAGAAGCAGTCGTGATGACCCAGGCTATAACTTATTAGGTCAACCACGAATCGTGGCCTGTAGTTATGACTAGAGGACCTAAATCTTTGATCCTTGCAATTATGATAACGGCTCTTTCTGATGACTCGTTTAGTCTGACAACGAGTCTTCATGAAGATTCGTAGTTAAGGGGTTAAATTTCTTTGTTTCTAATTATTGTGACGGTGGGCCCACCTGATGACTCGTTTAGACTGATAACGAGTCATATGTTGGATTCATCACTGGACTATTTTGTTTGATTAATGCCATGATAGTGAGTATTCCTGATGACCCATATAGTCTAGATAATAAGTCATCGTCAGAGGCCTCGTCACTGGTAGCCTTGATAGTGCCTCAATCAATAGGCCATAAATTTTTACCCCATATCAGAATAAAGAAATATTGGTAGCATTGAAAGCTAATTAAATTGTCTATTTGTTGGTGGGTCTAGATCTTAAGAACTTGGGGTATTACAATATCTCCCTCGTGGGATCATTTATCCCCGAATGAAACTGACTAAGCTGAAGCACTAAGGAAAAAGTTGTATTTTACACTGAACTCCTATGAGTTGAATAATGAGTTGCTAACTGAGTCTATAACTATTAAATAGACTGAATCAAACTCATGAATGTTTGTTATGTCATGAAAATAGTTGGGTGGCTTGATATAGAATAGAAAGAATTAATTAATTAAAGGATTCTACTACCTCAATTTGGGACTGAATTCGAAGAGAAAATGTGGGGGTACTTAGTTATCATATCAGCCTCTGCTTCTCAAGTAGCTCTCTTAGCTGACTGGTTTTCCATAGAACCTTTACTAATGCAACCTTTTTATCTCTCATCTTATGGATCTATCAATCATGAATCTCAACTGCGATCTCTTCATAAGAGAGACTATCTTTCACACCAACACTCTTTAAAGAAACGAGTGATGTTAGGCCACCAATGCATTTTTTTAAAAAGGAAACATGGAAGACTAGATGCACTGATGCTAACTCTGTTGGCAATTCTAACTCATAGGCTACATTACCATATCGACTCAAGATCTTATAAGGAAAAACATAGCAGGGACTGAGCTTTCCTTTTTTATCAAATCTCTTTACCCCTTTTATGGGTGAAACCTACAAATAGAAAAAAATCACTAATACCAAACTCAATCTACCTTCTCCTTACATCTGCATAAGATTTCTGATGACTCTTAGCAGTTTCAGCCTTTCTCTAATCAGGTGAACCTTTTCCATCGCCTCATGTACTGAATCTGGCCCTATCAAAGTGGCTTTACTAGACTTAAACCAACCGATAGGAGGTCTATAATTCCTACCATAAAGGGATTCAAATGGGGTCATCTGAATATTAGAGTGGTAGCTGTTATTATAAGCCAACTCAATCAAAGGCAAATGATTATCCCAACTATCCTTGAAAACAATTACGCACGCTCAACATATTTTCTAAGGTTTGAATGGTTCTCTCTGCCTGACCATCTATCTATGGGTGAAAAGCTATACTAAGATAAACTTCGGTACCGAGACCCTGATGAAATGTCTTTCAAAATTAAAAGGTAAATTGGGTACATTTATCTGAAATAATAGTCAAAGGGACTCCATAAAGTTTCACCAACTCACTAAGATAGATTTTAGCATAATATTCAACTGAATATAGAGTTTTAACTGAAAAGAAGTGGGCTAAATTAGTCATTCAGTCCATTATAACCCAAATAGAATCATGTTGTCGATGAGTACGAGACAACCTGTAATGAAGTCCATATTCACTACTTCACACTTCTAAGTAGGAATACTGATTTCCTGAAGCATACCACCAGGTCTCTTGTGCTCAACCTTAACTTGTTGGCAATTTGGACACTTAGCCATAAATTCTGCAATATCCTTTTTCATGTCATTCCATCAATAGACTTTACGTAAATCATGATAAATCTTAGTTTCTGCTAGGCGAATAGAATATCAAGAATCGTGAGCTTCGGCTAATATCTATTGTGTCAAGTCATTCACATCTAGAACATATAGTCTACCCTGACAACAAAGAACATTATCTCCCCCTTTGGAGAAATCCTCAACTTTTTTATTCTAGACTGTTTCTTTCGACCTAAGAAAAATAGGATCACCATCTTGTTTTACCTTCACCTCATCTACCAATAAAGACTCTGAACCATTCTAAACTAAGACATTACCATTGGTTGAATCAAATAACCAAACTCCCAACCTAGCAAGCTGATGAACCTCACGAACTAACTCTTTTTTAACATTCTCAAAGTGAGCAACACACTCCATATACAACCTGCTAAGGGCATCATCTAAAAAATTGGCCTTACCGAGGTGGTATAAAACACTCATATCATAGTCTTCAACAACTCTAGCCACCTTCTTTGACAAATATTTAGATCTTTTTGGTTAAACACATATCAAAGACTCTTGTGATCAGTGAACACATCGATATAAACCCCATAAAGGTAGTGCCTTCATATCTTAAAGGCAAATATGATTGCTACCAACTTAAGATCATGAGTCAGGTAGTTCATCATATGAGCTTTGAGTTGTCTAGAGGCATATGTTATAACCTTGCCCCGCTGCATCAACACACAACCAAGACCAACTCTAGAAGTATCAAAATAAAAAAAACCATCTAAACCTATTGGTAGAATCAAAATTAGAGTGGAGGTAGGTCGAGCCTTCAACTCCTGAAAACTTTTCTCACAAGAATTAGACCCACAAGATTTTGACTTTATTCTAAGTCATTTTGTACATAGGAGAAGAAATAAAGAAAAATCCTTCTATAAACTGTCTGTAGTAACTGGCTAAACCCAAGAAAATCATAATATCTGGTGGAAAAAAATCTAGGCAAGTTTCTCACTGCTTCGGTCTTTTGAGGATCAACTCGAATGACTTCACCAAAAATAATATGACCAAGGAATGATACTGATTTTAACTAGAATTCACACTTGCTTAACTTAGAGAATAGTTGGTGATATTTAAGAGTCAGTAAGACAGTTTTCAAATAATCTGCATGTTCATCCTCACTCCAAGAATAAACAAGGATGTCATTTATGAAGACTATAATGAATATGTACAAGTACTTCTTGAACACCCTATTCATTAAGTCCATTAAAGTTGTGGGAGCATTTGTTAGTCTGAAAAACTTAAAGTGACCATATCAAGTTCTTAAGTTGTCTTTAGAATGTCACATTCTCTGACTCTGAGCTAATGATAGCCGTATCTGAGGTCTATCTTTGAGAAACAATTGGAACCCTGAAGTTGGTTAAACAAGTCATCAATACTTAGGATGGGATACTTATTCTTGACTATGACTTTGTTCAACTGACAGTAGTCGATGCAGATTCTGAGAGAACCATCTTTTTGCGCTCAAAGAAAATTAGAGCACACTATGGAGAGACACTAGGACTGATAAAACCCTTGTCCAGGAAATCTTTCAATTGTTAATTTAATTACTTATGCTTATCTGGAACCATTCTACAAGGTGTAATTGAAATAGTCTAGGTATATGGAAGGAGATCTATTCTGAAGTCAATTTCTCGCTCGGGAGAAACTCCGGGCAGATCTTCAAGAAACACTTTTGGAAATTCATTTACTAATGGAACTAACTCAAAACATGAGGTTTCATACCTTAAGTCATTGACTCAAACATGATAATAGATACATCCTTTGGAAATTATTTTCTTTGTCATAAGGAAAAATACAAACTAACCTATAGGCACTGAGGTACTACCCTTCCACTCAAAGACTGGCTTATTTGGAAGCTAAAATTGGACTACTTTGTTTCTACAATAAATCAATACATAGCAAGAATGGTGACAATCCATTACAAGAATAACATCAAAATCGGCCATGTCTAACTCTACAAAGTCGATTGAGGTGACTTTCTGGGATACTATGACTGGGCAATTTTCCTATACCCGTATAGCTATGATAAAACTACCGACAGGAGTAAAAATGGAGAACGATTCTACGAGGACTTTAGGGGTGACCCCAAAATCTATTATTATATAGGGGTTCACAAAGAAAAGTGTGGCTCTCGGGTCTAACAGTGCATAAATATAAATATGAAAAACTTGTAACGTACCTGTAACCATATTAGGGGAACCTTACTGATCCCATTAAGTCTGAAGAGCATAGAACCTATTCTGACATTGCCCACCAGTTGTACTAGATATGGCACTCTGCAGAGTTAGGTGACCTTCTAGAACTGCTGAAGAGTTAGACTTGCTCTACTAACGAACATTTTTACCTCTGTACCCAACCACTAGGTATTCCCTCACTCTGTGGCCTGACTTTCCATACCCAAAACAAGAATCACTACCTCTATACACTTACCCTTATGGTTCCTACTATATTTCTTACAAATTGGGTTAGTATGAACCCTATTCACAATACCCTGAGACTTAAGAGCCTGGCGCTCCATCTTGAGTATCCTGTCTAAACTTGCATACCCTGGTGCTCTATCTCGAGTATCCTATCTGAACTTGCATACTGCAGCACTAACAAAAGATGGGGCTTGGTTGAATATTTCTGGTGGAAATGAAAATGATTTCCACCATCTAACCTCTACTAAGAAAAATTAAAACTACTAGTTCTGGCCCTCTTACTCCCCCTTTCCTTCTCTTTGATATTCTTCTCCTCAATCTATTAAGCATGAACCATCAATATGTAGATGTCTATCTCCTTAACCAACAAGGTCGTTCTACACTCCTTGACCACATCCTCAGAAACACCTAACACAAACTTGCTCATTGGGGCGCAAGAGCCAGTAACCATTATTGGAGCATACCTTGCTAGCTAAGTAAACTTGAGTGAATACTCTATCACACTTATATTTCCCTTCTTCGGGTTTATGAACAGCTTTACCTTGGCTTACCTTAACTCAAGTGGGAAAAACCTATCCAAAAATACAGCAACAAACTCAACCCACTCCACTGATCCTGCACCTGCACCTCTATACTCTTTCACCTATTTGAACCATCTATGTGCCAATCCTTATAATTGATAAGCAGCCAAGTCATCACTCTCTGTCGAAGTGAAACCCATGATCTCAGTGACCTGATAATGCCTCGAGTTTTTTGGTGCTTTAAATTTTTGAAATTTTATCCGTACTGTCCTAACTACGACTCATTTGCTGAGTCATAGGGAGTTTTGACGAGTTATTAGAATAAATCATAACCAAATTAGAAAGTATATGGCTAAATTCTTCTTTGAGTACGAGTGGCTCAGTATGAGTTGTAAGGACTTGTTATGAGTCATTGGGTGTAAATCGTAGGGTGTCTAGGATCCAGTTACGAGTCATATAGATTAAGTTGTAAGGTCAATAGATTGTGAGAGCCTTAGAGACTATCTTGGCTATGATTTATGATGACCAGTCGTAATGAGTCTATACGAATCATATAGTGACCCATAGTCACTGATGACTAAATTTTAGTTTTAAATTAAGAGCACTTTAGACAATCTCTTTCTCACCCAATTAAAATGCCACGTTCATAAAGCACTTAAGAAGGGTTATTTCTCATTCATGATGTACTCACACACTTCCAAAGCGCTGTTAAATTCTCTCAAGCAGTCATACTTAGGGTTTCCAAGATGTTGGTCACACAAGGGCTCAAGGTTTGAATTTTATTCATGAAACATAGTATTTTAGGCATGTTACTCTTCCCTAATTATTAATTTGCTAAAAGCATGAGTTTTAAAGTGTTGTTCAAATGGTATTGAGGTTGGTTTCAAAAACATAGGTTGAGGGTCTTGAACAATTATTGTTTATGTGATATTTCATGTTTGTCTTTGAATGGGTTATGTTTTAACAGTGGTTGTAAAATCAAATTGATGCATGGGAATAGTGAATGAACTAGGAATTGTAATTTCCCAAACTTTTGGCTTTTGAAATGGTTATGACCCCAACCCTATATTGTTAAATTGGTTTTGAATATAAAAAGTATGCATATTGAATTACTCATGAACTATTGCATAATATGAAAAGTCAATGAAACATAATGATTTTTGAATTGAACCTTAAGGGGTTGTGTAATTCCCAAGACAATGTATAATTGAACAAAAGGGATTCTAATTTTCCCCAAATAATGGTTAAAGGTGTGGCATGTTAAAGTTACCTTGCAAGTGTAGTTAGTATAATAATACCAACAATGTATGCCTAAATGTATATCATGGTTTAATAAATGATAATGTATGTTCAAATTATTTTAATTGCGCTTTAATGAGGGTTGTGTAGCTAAGTTGTGAAAGTCCAAGTCTTGAAGGACCATTACTGGAAACTTCAATTACCAATGCAGGGGTCTATATGACCGGGTGGTTTGACTCACTTTTATTAATATCATTTGATTGGGAGGTTTGAGTCTCCCACATCATATTATATGATTTGGTGCTCGTGTCACCTTGATATGTTGGGTGGTTTGAGTCCCCCATATGCATATGTATACCCTCTATTTGTGCGGCCATACATACTAGGGCCCTACCAGATGGCAAAGAGCTAGGCCCATATAGCCCGTGGGTGCCTTCTTACATTATGATGGTTGAGCTACACAATCTAGGATAAAGTTTTAAAGTCCATGTTAAGCCTTGTTCCCTATCCCCAGCATGTGATATATATGTATATGCATTTGATTAAATGTATTGGTTTTGAATGATTTTGAACTGTTGATCACAGTATTATGTTATCATTATCCCCGAGTAACATGATAGTGTTCACCCCACTAACTGTCTTCGGACGTTGTATCCCCACGCGATACAGGTATCGGAGATACCTCTACCTTTCTTGAACAGAGTTAGGTGAATAATATTGGCTTATTGGTTCGTTATGGTGAAGTGGTGAGCTTCCATACTTTGAAAGACTTAGACATTTCATTAGTTCTTATCATAGACTAGAGTTGAGCATTTCATTATTATTAAAATTATAATTTTCATTATCATTGTCATCTATTAGAGTCGGGGACATGTCCCGACAAAGATTGGTTTTTTTTCTTATGTTAGAAGGTTTTGTTGGTTACTATGGACTTGGTCGATGTTGGTCGATTTTTTTGGCTAGTTGATGGTTATTGATTATAGACATATCCTTTATTCTTTGAACTTATCTTGTTACATGTTCAGAATTCATCCGATAATGGGGATATTATGTTTAGTTTGGTTTGGTATAAGGGGTGATCTTTGGTCCACGTGGGACTTGAGATAACCGTCATGGCCAGGAGCTAGTTTGGGTCATGATAGACCTTATGAATACTGTCCAATATTTCTAGTGAGTCCAAGTCAGGCTTAAACCCAAAGAACATTGGAGGATTCATTCCAGTAAAGTCCCGAACTCTAGTTGCAGCTGTATTAACTACTATGTTGGTTAGTGCAACAACCTGCTGGTTATTCTTGGTTGTAATTAACTGGGCTAATATTGTAAAAGCAGCCCTAAACTCAGCATAATAGACCTGTTCACTCATATGGTCTTTCGAAACTAGCGGTGGTGTTTGTTGATTCCCATTCCTTCTTTCGTTAATTTACCTAAAAGGTATTTTCTGTAAATGGGTAGACGATGAATTAGAAGATGAATTTTAATAGAGTTCACACTTTATCGCACAACATAAATAATGAAAGAAGTAATACTTTTCAAAAACATTTCATAGACTCACACTCATAAGTATGGTGTGCTTCACAACCATGAACAAGGCTCTACTTAACATAGTTTTTATACACCCTAGGACACATTAAACCTAGCTTTGATACCAAGTTTTTCACGACTTGAGACTACTACCTAGTTGTGACACGGTGTTTAGAGTCACAAGTAACTCTAAGCTAACCCATAGCTTAGCATAACACTAAGAATACATAAGAAGTAATAGACCAAGTGGAAGCTAAACAGAAATGAACTGATAATAAATAATAATGAAATCGCATACTAAATATCAGAAATAAGACTATTTGAGAATACTTAACATGCTGAAAACCTAAACATCTATCAAACAACCTCTAACACATATGAGTTGTTGGGAAAAGCCCTCAACTAACTCCAACTGCCTAAAACTAAAAGAATAATGAAAAATAATACTGATAATTGGTCCTTGAATGATGAGGACTCATCAAATACTTCAACTGATGGTTTGTAAGAATACTCAACTCGGTTTGGATATTGAGTGTCAGAACCTATATTATAAGACAATATAACACAAGAAAAGTAAGCGATCAGTACTTTGAATGTACTGAGTATGTAAGATGGCAAATAACTAATATAAACTGAGCGTAATGCATGAAACATAGTGATCTGATGTAAGACCAAGTATAAACATGTACTAAATGGAAAGTTGAGTAACTAAATACAAAGTCATGCAAAATTTGAGACTGAAACATAAACTATGGACTATGGGAGCTAATATTAACTGACATACCCCAATTTGAGCTGATCATAGTCCAACCTATAACCCTAGTTGGATGGGTGTTCAGTACCTTCACAAGGGTACGAACACTAGCCGATGTGGATCCACTGAACTGATGTCTGAAAGGACTAGGGTGTCAGTCCTGATCTGACCCATTATAACCTACAGTGGCGCAGTAGTTCTAAAACTTAGGGACTTGTACAAAATATCTCATACCTAACTGATGGGTGAGCCTTCATCCGTACGATCGCTCGGTGCTAAGTACTACTCCCAACTGAAAGACACTAATAGCTCATATGCTCAATATAATAGTATTTTGAAAATAATAATATATATGCATAGTTTAAAGTACTCAAGAACATGTAAGCTGATTTGTGCATGAATTTTAAGGTATTGGGTGTTCATAACCCACCATCTCTGAAGAATGCAACTAAACATGACAATATCAAAATATAAACATGATAGAGAATTTCATAACTCAAACCCACGAAGTAATAATTTCATCAATATAATGGGATTTCATATTTCTAAGTATGGAAAGATGCTTAACTTATGGGAAAACATAATCATGGTTTAATTCAAGGAATAAACTGAAGAATTATGAAACTCATGCTTTCCATGGAACCCTAACCTTGAAGAGTGAATTTAACTTGAGTATTGGAGAAATCTTTGGGACTCAATGGGTGGAAGGAACCCATTAATGAAATCCCACATACTTGGAGATAAAATCCTTGAAGAATTCCTTGGAATTTAATCTTGTAATTAGAGAACCCTAATTTGGCCTTTGGAGAAGACTCATTAGGTCTGACAATGTGTCAAAGCATAGAGTCATAACCAGAGTACCTATATCTTGGCTCTTTACTATTAGGACAATGACTCATTCCGATGACTCATTTATTTTGACAACGAGTCATCATAAAGAGTTGTAGTCAAGGGGCTAAATTCCTTGGTTTCTTACAATTGTGACTATAGGTTCACCCAATGATTTTTTTAGACTGATAATGAGTCATATGTTAGAGTCGTCATTACTGGACTATTTTGTATGATTCTTCACTATCATGATGATGAGTCTTTCTAATGACCTGTATAGTTTGATAATGAGTCATTATCAGAGGCGTTGTCACTAGCAGCCTTAACAGTGCCTCAGTCAATAGGCCATGACTTCTTATCCTGATACCTGATTAAGGAAAAATTAGTGGTGTTGGAATGCTAATTAAAATATATCTCTTGGTGGGTCAAGATCTTAAGAACTTAGGGTATTGCACAATAAGAGACATATATGGTAAAGTAGTTGATTTTTCCTTGTATCTGGTGATAATGTGATGCCTTGATGGTTCTGGTGATATTTAAGTTGCACTATCTACTATAGGTGTTGCACCTACATTGTCATCTTATGATTAGGCACTTAAAGTGATGCAGGTTGTGTCATGTTAGGTGGCTTAGAAGCATCTCCTATTGCTTTCATATTTGATATGTCAAGCATTTTAGAAGACTCAATTGCAGATATGGAACTAGAGTCATTGTTATCATCAACAAGAGTGGCTAAATCAGGATCAACTGGTGTTGTTTGGTTATCAACAATTGACAACACAGGCTCAATAGATATCGGTAAATCAACTACATGAATTACTGTAGATATGGAACTAAAATCACTGTTATCATCAACAAGAATGGCTAAAACAGGATCAGCTGGTGTTGTTTGGTTGTAATAATTCACAACACAAGCTCAGCAAATGTTGGTTGATTAACTACATGAGTAACTTGATCCTCAAAAGTTGGTTGAGTAGCTTGATTCACCATAATTGGCAACACTTACCTTCGAGTGACTTTACTAAAATCATATGCCTGCAAGTTAGTAACAATCTCAACAAAAGGTAGCTAGGTAAGGTGAGATGTCAACTTTAGCTTGAGACTGTACTGGTTGTACATAAGTCAATGTACACTCATAAAAAATGGCATGCCTTGACACATAGACTCTACTTGTTGGAGGATGATAAATCTATATACTTTATATAGACTATTGTATCCTAGAAAACATATGGATAAGACTTTGGGATAAACATGGTATCACCCTTAATGTATGGAAAATATCTACATCCAAACATCTTCAAACTGTTATAGTCGGGTTGTGCACCGTATAACTTTTGGGTTGTGCACCATATAACTTGTTAAAAGGAGTTGCCATTTTCAGTATTAAGGAAGACCGTCTATTAATGAGGAACACAACACTTAAGAAGGCCTCTAACCATAGGAAAAAAGGTAG
Organism: Capsicum baccatum var. pendulum; assembly: GCA_030864225.1. NCBI lineage: Eukaryota > Viridiplantae > Streptophyta > Magnoliopsida > Solanales > Solanaceae > Capsicum > Capsicum baccatum. The sequence goes on along the minus strand of CM061554.1, from coordinate 101,000,575 downwards.
GCTAGTATGAAGTAGCATAGTCAGTCCAGACTCAACAATGTGCCTATGTTTTCTTTAAGAAATTCCATTCTGTTTAGGTGTATTAGGATAAGAGATCTGCTTGACAATACCACAACTTTCTAGATGCTTAATGAATTCTATTTTGATAAACTCACCGTCTCCCTCGCACTGAAAAATCTTAATAACTTAAGAGAATTGCCTTTATACCATTTTTTGAAACTTGAGAAATACTTAAAAAAATTAGATTTCTTTTTCAATGGATAAAGCCATGTGTATCTAGATTTATCATCTACAAACACTACATAATATCTCATATGTTGAGTAGATTCAACAGGGGCAGGACCTAAAATATCATAATGAATTTCTAATAAAGGTTTCTTTTCAACTTTATTCCTCAAGCCAAATGGTAGTTTACAACCTTTTCCTAACTAAGAAGTAGAACAGACAGTATGCATTTCATTCTAACTACTAACATTAATGCAACTATTACAACTCAAAGTCTTTAAAATATTCAAACTAGGATGTCCGAATCTATTATGCCAAATGTTGTTTGTGGTCTTCCAATCTTGTGTTCCAGTCAAGACATAAGATTGTTGTCTTCCAAGGCATAGATTCCATCTCTTTTAGATCCATTGGCCAGTAGTGTCCTTATCATCTTGTCCTTAACAACAAAATCAATTTCATCAAATTGAAGAGTGCAGGAATTATCTTCTATAATTTTATTAACTAAGAGCAAATTCTTAGCAATATTAGGTACTATAAGAACTTATACTTTCAGCCATAATCTAACTATATTGCTAACATGTGTAATAACTAATTGAGATCTATTTCCAACCATGATCTTATCGGAAACTTTATAGTATTTAAGATCAGATAGGGTACATGAGTTATTTGTCATGTGACAAGTAGCACCTGAGTACACATACAAAGAATTATTACCACTTCATATATTCTGCAAATTCACAGTAGCAAGTACTTATGGAAGTTTATCTGCAGCCTGGTAAGAATAGTCCCACTTATGAAAATAATTAAGAACAATGTGGTTATTCCTACCATAAATATGACATGAATCAGGTGTATTCCTTTTCTTCTTCTGATTTCTATTATGATTTCCTCCCTGATTGCTTTGGTTAGTCAGATTATATGATGTAGCAGGTCTAAAACCCCTTTCTCTAGAGTTAAAGTCATTGTTTCCTCTTTCTTTGAGAAATTTCCTCTTCCTTCACCTCTTTGACTAGAGACAACGGAGAATGCCATGTTGGAGTTTAGTTATGACTCCTCTTCTTCATCCTCCCTCATGTCAAAACCCTTAAGTGTGTTAACAAACTGATTTAGTGTTGTATAGGGTGCCTTACCTAACATGACAGTCCTAAATGTCTTGTATTTTAGAGTTAAGCCTCTAAAAACTTGATAAGTTTACTGTCCTCATCAAAGGGCTTGTGTATAGCTACAAATCCATCACATGTGCCTTTAAAATCTTTGATATATTCATTAACCTTCTTTTTTTCCAGCCTAACACTCCCAGTCATCAACATTTTTATTTTCTTCATCTTTCTCCTGTGACCACAGCTTTTTCAACAGCTTTGCCAATAGTTGGCTCATTCACAGTTGGTTCCTTCTCTTTGATGAGATAAGTTAATCTCATGACTTGGATAAGTCGCATCATTTATGTCTTCCATATGAGATAATTTATTGGCTTAAGTTTAATAGAACAAAAAACAATGAGGTGGTAAAGAGAAAAAGTGGAAAGAGAATTGGTAGAGGATGTAGATGTTTAATTCTTGGTTTTAATAATTAATCAGTGGAAAAGGCTTAATGCTCTAATACCATGTAGAATTCTCAAGCACATTAAAGAGAATCAAAGTATATTTCTGATGATTAAGGAGTAGAGCACATGCTCCAACTTATAGGAGTCGAATACAATGTATTTGTAGAGTCCTAGACTACTTACAAGAGTCCAAGCTATGTCAATATTGAAGAGTTGGAGTTGTATCACTAGGAAATAACATATACAAGTAGATATTTACTACTACTAGAATACAAGTACAATAAAGCATGGATTAACTATAAGTCTACTAACTCTAACACAATCAGAACTCTACCAACTCCAACAAAATCAATTAACGTACACTCTCCTTATCTTCTACTTGATCATTATATTCAACGTATTATATACTCTAAAATGGTACCCCTGACACTCCCATCTGTGTTATAGCCAATTGAAATAAAGTATCCAATCCCTTCACAAACTTCTGAATCTTTTTAGACTCGGTTTCAATACTGGCAAAAGATATCTACAAAAGGCATGGAAATGTGCCTCATACTCGACGATAGTAATGGAGCCCTTCTCCAAATGATCAAACTCGTATCTCATTTTATCCCTCAAATATCATGGCACAAACCTGTCCAAAAAGGCCTAAGAAAATTACTTCCAAGTCATCTCTGGCAAACCAAAAGGTCTGCAACTGACAAGTGACCTCCACCAATCCTCGAATACATCCCTCAAGTGGTAAGTAATGTAAGCAACCCTGTATGACTCAAGCGATCCAAGGTTATGCAACTTCTCCCGGTAGTATACCAAGAACTCATAGGCATCCTCGCCCACAACACCACTGAACTTGGGTGGACCAAAGTGAGTAAATCTCTCAAACCTTTTCTAATCCTTAGAAAACATAATTAAACTTGTAGCAATAGGAGACATAGTAAATATGGCCGGTTGTAATCCCACCTAAGCACGCAACCTAGGTAAAGGCCGAACTCCTAAACTTAAATACCATACACGAATACTAGTAGAGAAACAGGGACAACACCCAGAGTTTGTAAAATACCATAAGCAGATGTCAGTATCGATGGAGGAACCACGCTTGGAGTTAGGAAAACACCACAAGCAGACTCTAGCATAAATAGAGGTACAATGCTCGGAGCTAAAGGAACACCATAAGAAGACTTTAGTTCCAATGGAGGTATAATACTCGGAGCTGGAGGGAAACCAGTTACACTCAAAAGAACAACCTCCAAACGAGTCAGCAAATGAATCAATAACACCTCCAAGACTAGGGTAGTAGAACTCTGTGGAACCTAAGTAGGTCTTATATCTCTAGCATGCTTAGCTACTTGCTTAGGGCAAATCGCCCTAGTACTACCTCTGAAAGGGGTAGATCCTCATGAACATCCTCTAACTCGAGCCCATACACGACTGGTAATTGATCTCCTAGACTAAGCTTTATCCCTAGATATTGGCTAAACATCCCTATCCTAGTGATATATAGCCCTCACCATCTGCATAGAAAAGAGTGAAGCTCAGTTTAGAATATAGGATATAGAAGAACCCACACGATATGGAAAAAAATAATGACATTTCCTATAGATATTCTATAGCCTCTCAAAGATAGAAATGGACATCTACATATTAATACGTGAGACACTACTAGGCACCCTGTTCTTACCCTGGTCAGATCAATGAACCTGGATGCTCTGATACCAATATGTCACGACCCAAAAACTCAGGTCATAATGGCACTTATCGCGGCTAAGCCTTGAAAAGTAAGTCAATCACCCAAACTGATATGTAGCAGAAAATCATAACTTAAAAACAAAGGTGAGACTTCTAAAGTGAAGTCGATCCATAAATGTACAAAAATAGCGAAACACTGAATAATAAGGATACTATCAATCATCTCAAAACCTAGCATCACGGTGTAAGAATAATCCAGATAAAACTCAAATTCTTAAAATACAACTAAGAATCCAAAAGAAACCATAATTTTGTCTCTGAATATAAAATAAAACATAAACTAGATAGGATGAGTTTCAACTCTGGAAGCATAGAATGACCCCTACCTTGAATATGTCAAACCACCGCCTGAACTTAGCCACCGTGCGACGCACTCATACTTGGATCTACATCGAAAAGACATAATAGTGGTGAGTATGATCCACTTGTACTCAGTAGGTATCATAGGTCAACTAAGCTAAGTAGAAAATAAGGTATGTAAATACATACTATGAGTATGTCACCTACAAGCAAAAAGTATTTCAAACAGTATCTCAAACTGTCTCCACTAAAAGTATTAAATATAACATATAACTAAAAAGTAGGTACGTAAAAGAATAGAATAGAAATGCATCAGATAATATATAAAAACACAACACTTAAGGTATATAAATGAATGAAATGCAATGAGGATGATAATGATGATGATGATGTGATATGATCGAGGTTATTGCATGACCTCTATATACACCTATCGAGCATTTGTGCTTCCAGGTTGGACCCATGAGGGGTGCATACCTTCTCTCCGACTCATAGGCAATGATAGAGAGTTTTATAAAAGTGTCACATTTCGGTCAGAAATCTGTATTTCTAAAATGATACCAATAACTAATGAATGTATGTGTGATATGAGGATGTAAGGCTCACAACCAAACAGTATAAAGATCTTAAATCCAACCAGTATACACGCACATGAGCTCAAATTCCACTCAATATGTCAACCATGTATGATTCAATATAAGGCATGTACAATTAGAGTGAAATAATCAAGTAAGACATCACTAATATCACATTAACCCGAACTTAAGCATTTCTACCATGAAAAAATAACCAAATGTATACACAAGGCCAACAATAAACGGTAAGACACCCACATGGGCCATACATAGCAGTTATCATCTCAAATCACCATTAAAAATAATGTAAGCCCCCACACGGGCACAAAATAATAATAACATTATTTCCATAATTATTACTCATACCCATAACATGTTTTTATAAAATTAGTAACTACCTAGCCTAGTCTAAAGAAAATTAAGCCATAACCTACCTTAAACAATGAAATCCGGTCCAAGACCCTTCAACCTAGAGTCTTCCCCTCTCGAACAACCTCAAAAAAAATTAAAATATAAATGTAGAATCTACGCGTAAAAAAAAGTCAACAATACCCATACTAGCTATTTTTGCATCAGAGTCAAAACGTATCCCCAAAATGGGTTTGATAAATAAAATGGTAAAACCAAAATTTTAGTTTATAAAAACCCCACTCATGATAAAGAAAGCCATAGGAGAAAACCGAAGTGAAAATTGGTATAAAAAGGGGATTTAAATTTAAAAAATATTTTAGGCCTTATGGGCCAAAATTCCCAAATTACACTTTTAAAATCACAAATTAACGAGTTTTAGATGACAAGAGTTGAAGAAAATAATTAAAATAGTGATTTAAAGCTTACTCAAGCTCGAAAATGGAAAAAATTGACCAAAATCCTCTCAACCCAAAGCTCAAAGTCTCAAAAATGAAAGAAAATTTGAGAAAGACCTATTTATACTATATCAGGCAAGGCTGCTTAAACAGCTATTTGACCGCTTAAGCGGTCACCGTTAAAGCGGCCAAGTGTCGCTTAAGTAGTACATGCTGACCTGCACCCTCCTCTTAAGTGAATAGGGCTCTGATTTAACGTCCCCAGCTGGTGAGTTGGGTCGCCTAAGCAAACAGTTAGTCGCTTATTTGGCCTCTGCTAAAGCAACCCAAGTGTTGCTTTAGCGGTTGCACTAACTGAGTGGTGCAGCAGCTGGGACTTGGAAAATTTTAAAGTCTCCACTAGTCTCTCGGGATTCATCCCAAATCTCTAAAATGTAAACAAAATATGCGAACCAATAAAATTCGACATTTCAGACTCAATGGCAATATCAGATTTTTAAAAAGTGATTGTTTTCACAAAATCAACACCCACGACCCAATTTTATATTTTTTTTAGCTGAGGGTTAAAATGAGACTCAAAATTCATAGAATAACATCGCCACGCTACCAACCCAAAATTAATATTTTGGATCTGTTGGCGCAGCTCATTTTGTCATATGATGCACAGAACAATAAATGTTGACCAAAGTCAATTATAAGACCTTTTTACCATCTAAGAACCACAAACACACACAAATTATTCTGAATCTCATTGGAAACTATGTCAATCATTCCCACACCCCAAAATATCATGTAGCAATCATGGGGAGGAGTACAATGGTCAAAATACATAAAAATAAAAAATTCAAGAATCTAGCCCTTACAGAATATTATAAGTTCAAAGCAATTAAATAAGGTAAAATGCAGTGCTAGAAATGCTTATAATCGGTTAATTTATAATTTTCATTGATGAGTTTTATTAACCAAAATAATATTTAGCGAAGGGAAAATTTATTCCCTAAAAATATATATAAAGATCGGAGTCTATGTCATCGCTAGAGAGTTTTAATGACTGATTTGAAAATCCTAATTGTTAACTTTTAACGTCAAAGCTTTTAGTGACCGGTGATGATCAATTTTTTCTGATCGTTGTAAACCTCTAGCGATCAGATTTGGACTTTTGCATCGTCAAAGCTTTCGTTACAAAGGGTTGTTTGCTTTTCCATCCGCACCACATAAAATTTGCTAATCATGGCAACCATTTAAGCTATCGTCTCACATTGAAGTTCATAGTATGGGTGACCTACCATATGGTTACTCAGACTTCGCCAATGGATCTTAATGCAACCCTAACTTTTCAATGCTACAGCTACTCAGACTTCTCTTGCATTTTATGGTCTTGATGCCATGGGTACTTAGACTTCCCCTGTACCTATGGTTGGAAACCCAATCACGAGGACAAAAGCTCATCTAATGAAATTTAGGTCTGAATAGCCATCTCAGAACAAAATAGCTAATCCATGCGAATCTGAAACACCATCAGAGTGTCCGAATATTACAACCCAACAAGGATCACGATAAGAATTGTCTAAAAGAGCATAAAAGTGCACAACAATATAAATAATACAAGCCCAAATAAAATTAATAGAAATGTAACATATAAGTAGGAAGTAGGTACTTAAAAAAATAGAATAGAAATAGATCGGATAATATATAGAAACACAACACTAAAGGTATATAAATGAATGAAATGCAATAAGGATGAAAATGATGATGATGATGTGATATGATCGAGGTTATCGCATGACCTCTATATATACCTATCGAGCATTTGTGCTTCCAGGTAGGACCCATGGGTGTTCATACCTCCTCTCCGACTCATAGGCTATGATAGAGACTTTTGTAAAAGTGTTACATTTCTGTCAAAAATTAGTATTTCTTCAATGATACCAATATCTGATGAATGTATATCTGATATGAGGATATAATGCTTACAACCAAATAGTATAAAGATCTCAAATCCAACCAATATACACACGCATGAGCTCAAAATCCACTCAATATGTCAACCATATATGATTCAATATAAGTCATATACCATTAGAGTGAAATAATCAAGTAAGACATCACTAATATCACATTAACCCCAACTTAGGCATTTCTACCATGAAAAAACAACCAAATATATACACAAGGCCAACAATAAACGGTAAGATACCCACACGGGCCACACATAGCAGTTACCATCTCAAATTACCATTAACAATAATGTAAGCCCCCCCACGGGTATAAAATAATAATAACATTATTTCCATAATTATTACTCATACCCATAACATGTTTTTATAAAATTAGTAACTACCCAACCTAAACTAAAGAAAAGTAAGTCATAACCTACCTCGAAGCAATGAAATCCGGTCCAAGACCCTTCAACCCAGAGCCTTCCCCTCTCGAAAAACCTCAAAACCAATTAAAATATAAATATAGAATCTACACGTTAAAAAAAAGTCAACGATACCCATATTAGTTATTTTTGCATCAGGGTCAAAACATATCCCCAAAACGGGTTTGCAAAATAAAAGGGTAAGACCACAATTATGGTTTATAAGAACCCTACTCATGATAAAGGAAGCTATAGGAGAAAACCCAAGTGAAAATCGGTTTAAAAATAGGATTTAAATTGAAAAAAATTATTCTAGGCCTTCTGAGCCAAAATCCCTAAATTTCACATTTAAAATCATGAATCAAAGAGTTTTAGATGATAAGAATTGAACAAAAATAATTTAAATAGTGATTTAAATCTTACTCAAGATCGAAAATGAAAGAAATCGACCAAAATCCTATCAACCCGTAGCTCAAAGTCCCAAAAATGGAAGAAAATTCGAGAAAGACCTATTTATACTATATCAGGCATGGCTTCTTAAACGGTTATTTGACTACTTAAGTGGTCACCGTTAAAGAGGCCAAGTACCACTTAAGCAGTATATGTTGTCCTGCACCCTCTGCTTAAGCGAACAGGGCGCTGATTTAGCGTCCTCAACTAGTGAGTCGGGTCACTTAAGCAAACGGTTAACCGCTTAAGTGGCCTCTGCTAAAGCGACCCAAGTGTTGCTTTAGCGGTTACACCAACTGAGTGGTGCAGCAGCTGGGACTTGAAAATTTTTAAAGTCTTCGCTGGCCTGAAATCTCAAAAATGCAAGCGAACTATGCTAACCTATAAAATTCGACATTTCAGACAATGGGATTATCAGAATTTCAAAAAGTTATTGTTTTCACAAAATGAACACCCAAGACCCAATTTCATAATTTTTTGAGCTGGGGGTCAGAATGAGACTCAAAAGCCAAAGAATAACACCAACCACGCTACCAACCCAAAATTTATGTTTCGAATTTGTTGGAGTAGTCCATTTTGCCATATGATGCACAGAACAATAAATGTTGGTCAAAGTCAATTATAAGACTTTTTTACCATCTAAGAACCACAAACACACACAAATCATTCTGAATCACATTGGAAACTGTGTCAATCATTCCCATGCCCTAAAATATTAGGTAGCAATCACGGGGAGGAGTACAATGGTCAAAATACATAAAAATAAAAAATTCATAGAATCAAGCTCTTATAGGATATTATAAGTTCAAAGCAATTAGATAAGGTAAATACAATGCTAGAAACGCTTATAATTGTTGAATTAGTAATTTTCATTAATGAATTTTAATAACCAGAATAATATTTAGCAAAGGGAAAATTTAGTCCCTATAAAGGTATATAATGATCGGAGTCTATGTCGTCGCTAGAGAGTTTTTAATGACCGATTTGAAAATCCCGATTGTTAACTTTTAACGTCAAAGCTTTTAGTGACAGGTGACGATCAATTTTTTCTAATCGTTATAAACCTCTAGCGACCATATTTGGACTTATAACGATCTAATTTTTTCTTGCTAAAACCCTTTTTCCTTGTAGTGATATCTGTTGTGGTGGGTAGAGATGTTCATGGATCGATTTGGGTCTGTTATAGGTTAAAACCATAACCAAACCAACTTAGTCAGTTTTTAAATTTCTAAAACCAAACCATTACAAGAAAATAACCATCGGTTTAGTTCGGTCTCGATTTATGAATTTAGCTAATGATACATGTTAAATTTTTTTTAAAAAATCCAATACAATATATGAGATGCCAACCAAGTATTATGCCTTAACCTTGAAACTAAAATGTCAATTCATTGTTATACTTAGGCAACGCCATGAACAACACCATATGAACGCTTCTACAAAAAATATTTAGAAGCTACATATAAGTGTACTATATGTGAACTCCCCAAACGGTGAACACATATTTTTTTCTCAATAGGGACCAAAAAGAAAGTTCAAAACTAGCGATGATCTATAGTCTAATGAAACTTACCTGTAAAATCTCATAGACAACAAGATAATTTTCACAATTACTATCATATGTCATTCAAAGTGCAAAAATTATTTTGAATCTCATAAAGTACTGTCAATTAGATGGAGACATATGACTAAAAGTGCTACGGCTAAATTTAAATTCATGATTAAAATTTAAAATGTAACAAATATTTATATTCTATTCATGAATAATATATATATATATATATATATATATAAAATTATCGGTTCGATTTGGTTATTTTATCGATTATTTTAGAGTAAAACCAAAACCAAACCACATAAGTATCTCTTTTTAAAATCTAAAACCAAATCAAACCAAATTTCATTTTTTTTATCGATTTGGTTTGGTTCGTGGTTCGGTTTAGTTTTTAACCAAACCGTGAACATCCCTAGTTGTAGGAGGTGAGACGTATCTTATAAAATTAGTTGGGTGTGCACAGTGGATTCAAACAACATAGTTACTGATATATATAAGGAAAAGAGCCTGATATATTCCTCAACTTTACAATTTAGAGTTGATATATATCCCTCGTTTAAAAAGTGATTCATATATACCCATATTGTCACCCAAATGGCCAGATATACCTTTTTGGTTGATGGTGTGAAAAAGTCAATTTTAAATTTATATTTTAAATTTTTTTATTAAAATAAGAGAAAATAGTCAAAGACACCCCCAACCTATATTTGGATTTTCAACTACACACTTACTTCATGGGAGTCCTATCACCCTCCTGGACTATTTAAAATTATAATTATTTTCTCCCTGAATGTTTATGTGGCATGGTGAGTGTATTTCCCTCTCTCAAAGAGAGTGAAGATCAAAAAACAAATATTAAAACTATATTTTTTATTACTTTTTTTTTCTCTAATTTCTTTTCTTCTTCTTAGCAACTTAATGTTCATCCATGGCATCTACTAAAATTCACCATCATTCTCTATGAAAATACAGTCACCATAGCCGATCAAAACAACACAACTCATTGACAATAGTTTACCCAACAATTTCACTCTCTATAATCAAAATCTATGAACTCAAAATCTTTCAAATCAAAGCAAATTTAAGCTTGAATAAGCTTAATATAGTGACACCCAATTAATTTTTGTCAATAAATTTTTTATGCTATAAAAAAAATTGGTTCTATATCAATATCCGGCCCAACCCATTAGAATTTTTGTTAATTACATGTGTTGTGATGTAATTTCTCTCGGATTTGAAGCTCAAGCTCCTTCAATAGTGTTTTACAGAAGTTCTTCAAGTTTCACCTAACCAATTTAGTGGATAAACTTAAATTCAGCTCCAAATAATATTCTCAACTATTTTTTACAACTCTTCATTTTCCTGCAAATATGAAATTGTAGAGGACGTACTTCTTTATTTTATATGTTTTTTCTAAAAATTTGATGCAAAATTATCCCAATTCCTTTTCAAATCATTCCAAATTTTTGTATGAACTTCCCTCAATATTTCAATTCTATTGATATATTATCCACTCAAAATGGAGCTCATTGTGACAAGTCAAAATTGAAATTCAAGCTTTAGAAGAAGCTTTAATGGTGATTTTCAATTGGCCGTCATATTTTCAACCTCGAGCTTCACTTACAGTCCACAAAGAGCTCTAAACAATGATATGCTTTTCAAACATCAACCAACTCATCTGCTCCCAATTCATGAATATAGATTCGAAAATTGCACATTAAAGCTCGTCGATTTCTATGGAGTTCCAACATTCTTCAGATCGAAAAATTGTTGCTATATTTTCGAACTCACTCAACTCAGTGTTTTCATCTTTAAGTAATTACCAACCAACAATGTAATCAAGAATTTTTAAATTTCAAGATCTAAAACTTCCATCAACAAATTTTTATATTTTGACCTTTAGTGGAGTATTAAAAATAATAAATCAAAAGGGAGAAAGAATAGAAAATATTTTTAATAAAATTTACATGTGGTAAATACGTGTCAAGCGAGTGGGTTTCACCAGACAATGTAAATGTGGTTGTGACTTTTTAAGAAAGTAATAATTTCGATTTTAAATAGCTTGAGGGGGTAATAGAACTCCCGTGAAGTATAAGTGTGTAATTGGAAATTTGAATATAGATTGGGAATGTTTTTGGCTATTTTCTCTTAAAATAAATCATATAGGGTATATTTGATTTTTCTTGCAACTTTCAGAGGTATATTTGATCCTTTGAATTTATCATCTGCTTGATCAAATTTATTTTTTGACTCATCTTCTTGTAAAATCTACCATAAATGCCCCAATATTTTTTACAGATACAAAAAATAAATTATAATTTTTTCTCTTTTATTCTTTTTACACTTTTTTCTTTTATTTATCTTATTTTTACACTAAAGATTAAAAGCAAAATAATAAAATAAGAATAAGAAATTCAGATAATGATAAGTAAATACATCTATGCGGAGATATCCAAATTAGCTGTTTGAATCAAAGACGTCAAAAAAAAGGTCACGTATGAGAATGACCAATTATACCCATGAACCATGAACTTTATAAGAAGGCATAATACATAAACATCTTTTAACTTGAAATCAAATTATAACTGTGTTCTTTAATTTTGTCAGTACACAAGTAGACCCTTTAACTATATAAAAGCTGAACAAAAAAAATACTCTAATTCTGCAACTTACATGCGTGAAACTGAATCACTCGTACGTGGATTAGTAATCCACTCAGATGCTGCCACGTAATAAAAAAGATACATTATAACTATGCCGTTTAACTTTGCCAGTATACAAATAGGTCCTTTAACTACATATAAGTTGAACAAAAAACACTTTAATTCTAACTCTAACGTGTGTGGTTTTGAGTGTATACACACATTTTGTTAGGTAGGATTGAAGTATTTTTTTGTTTAGCTTTTGTATATTTGAAGGACCTACTTGTGCAATAGTAAAGTTAAAGATCATAGTTATAATTTGGTATCATTCTGTTTATGTATTATACCCTATAAATATATTATCCCTCGTAAGAATGATAAAATATATCCTATATGAATTTTATTTTAATTTAACTTAAAAAAAATTTAGTTGAAAATTATTTTTTTCAGAGATTTTTTCTATTAGAGTGTCGTGAGCTAGTAAAATAACTAGGTCCAATTTGGTGTGTTGTTATTATCTACAACTTGTGGAGGAGACCAACCACTGTCCAAATAATAAGTACTCCCTTTATATAATTTTATGTGTCGATATTTAATCGGTCATAAAATTAAAAAAGTAAGAAAAGATTTGATAATATTTATTAAATTATTCTTTATTAAAAAATATACTACTATCTTTTTTAATTAAGTGTGATAAATAAAAATAAAAGTGTAATTATATTTTTAAATAATTACTAAATAAGAAATAATGATAATTTTTTAAAAATAAATAAATAAAAAAAAGATCACACATGGAACGAGGAGCAATACTTATTTTCAAAACAAAAACAAAACCAAAACAAACCAAATTATCAGTTGGTCAAGTTTTCAGGAAGCATTTCATAGGCAATTCTCCCCCTAGGACTGACTAGTCAGCAATGGTGATTATCTGCCGTGAAATATCTCCTTTGCCGGCGAACTGCATATCGTATTCACCTTTTGTTCAAGTGGATAGTTGTTTACCCAGTGCTGCTTCTTGTTTAAGGTTCCCACGCAAGAATTATTCACTAGTAGCTAGATGCTCCTTGAAACCATCTATAATGCGTGGAGCATTGGTCACTTCTACGCCTCAACAAGTGGAGGTCTCCACATATCCTGTTATTGGTGAAGCCAAAATTGGTGTTTTGTTGCTTAATCTTGGTGGTCCTGAAACTCTTGAAGATGTCCAGCCCTTTTTATTCAATCTTTTTGCTGATCCAGTAAGTTAGTTAAATCTTGTTTTTGAGTTAGTAGTATCCTTTCGAGCACATCCAATGATACAATTTAATCATGTCCAATTTAAAAGGAAAATGAAAGGCTTGAATTGAAATTACTAGTGATTCTAAAGGCATATTCAAAGGCAAATTAGAGTGGAAGCATCCTTTTTGTGATTTGGAAATAACACCTCCCACTCTTTGTTTAATGGTTCTTATAACTTGGATTGTTTGGTTTAAATAGGATATTATTCGACTGCCAAGATTGTTTCGGTTTCTGCAAAGACCACTGGCCCAATTCTTATCTGTTGCTAGAGCACCCAAGAGCAAAGAAGGTTATGCTTCAATTGGTGGTGGTTCTCCTCTTCGACGGATAACTGATGCTCAGGCATGAATTTATATGGTTTGATGATTGTTGATTAATGGTGTGGTATTTAATAAGTAGGAATAAATGTTGATCCTGCAGATGCTTATGACGGTAGATTTCTAGATTTTCTTTTGTTAAGTGACAGTGTTTTACCTTAATGGTGAAATGTTTTGGACAGTGCTGAGTTCCAGTGCTTAATGATGGAAACACTTGCTAAGGCTATTCTTAATATGACTTTTGCCATTTATGTTTTACTGAGAGAAATCTTTTGCTGTTGGTGCTGTTTCCTGTGGTTGATTTGTATTTGAGCTGTACAATGTTTTTCTACATTTATTTTCATGGCTCCTGTATTAAATTCTGCCTTTTTAATAATTTAGGCTGAAGCTTTGAGAAAAGCTCTGTGGGAAAAGAATATGCCTGCAAAGGTGTATGTTGGTATGCGCTACTGGCATCCATTCACAGAAGAAGCCATTGAACAGGTTTCTTGTTTCTTTTGTTTTCATTTGTAAACTTTTCCATTGACTTTTATGGTTGAGTATATGATTTGTGGTACAATTAGCTGTTTTCTTGAGTCTACCCTAATCTCGTTGAGCAAAATAAGTGGTAGCATTTACACTTTCAACACTCTTGTCCCCTCATTTTGAAGTATTAGCTTGCTACAACTTTGCATAACCCCTTTGCCCCATGGGGGTTTACTGTAGGAGCTGCGTTTACACTACTGCAGAATCATATCATATTAGGGGTTAGATGATGGATTCACGGTGATCAAATTTTTCCAACAACTATATCATAGGATCTGTAGAATCTTTTGGAGGATTATAATTCTAAAGCTAATTAATAAATAGGCTGATATTGGCCAGACATGCATTCATGATTGAGTGTAATCAACAACAAATAATAACTACAAAGTTCTTAAGTGGAGCTTACGGTGGTACTAAGAAGTAAGAATGGTGGGGAACTGGGAAAAGATGGTTGAGGGTGTGTATGGCTGGGAGAAGAGGCTCGTATCTTCCTGAAAGGGATTAGGCCAGCTAGCCGTATCTCCCTCTGGAATTGTCCCAAGTTGAAGCGTACCAAGTGGGAAAGCTACTTAGGCCTCTCTTGTTTTTATTAAGATAAATACTATGTTTGTCTGAATCTAAATACATATTTGTGAGAAATAATGGAGAAAAATATTTTGCTGTCCTTGGGCTAGGCCATTAGTGTGCTTTATATTGGCCTCAGTGTATTCTCACCTTGACCCTTAGTTCTGTATATATTTATTTCTTTATTTTTCTAGCATCTGGTGAGCTTGAATTCTACTTGCATTTTGTGCTTTGAGTGTGCCTTTTATTGTTACTAACTTATTGCTGTTAGTAGCCTCCGCTGTACTTTGGGGTTGAGTAGTGGCTTAGGTGGCTCATGGTGGAATAGGGTCATGTCTTGGGGTTCCTAGGGGTCATGGGGGGCGGGGGTGGGATCGGGGGCTGGTGTTGGGATAGGTCTGAAATACAAAGTGCGAGGTATAAAAGAAGGGGATAAGAGAGTTGATAGTCTGAGGATAGGGTCGTGGAACATAGGCACCCTGCAGGGTAAGTCCATAGAACTGGTTAAGATTCTTAGGAAGAGAAGGATTAATATTGCGTGTGTCCAGGAGACCAAGTGGGTAGGTTCCAAGGCTAGGGATATAGACGGATACAAGTTGTGGTATTCAGGTAGTGATAGACATAGGAATGGTGTAGGTATCTTAGTGGACGAAGAGCTTCGGAAGCAGGTAGTAGAGGTTAAAAGGGTTAGTGATAGGGTTATGATTATCAAGTTGATCCTTGGGGGGTCACTTGGAACTTATGTAGTGCATATGCGCCACAGGTGGGCCTGGACGAGGAAGAGAAGAAGAGTTTTTGGGAGGTTTTGGATGAGGTGGTTAGAGGCGTGCCTAGTTCGGAGAAGCTTTTCATAGGTGGTGATTTCAATGGGCACATCGGGTCTTTGCCGTTAGGGTACAATGATGTGCATGGAGGCTTTGGTTTCGGGGTTAGGAATGCTGAGAGAGCTGGTCTTTTGGATTTTGCGAGGGCCTTTGGGTTGGTGGTAGTGAATTCCAGCTTTTCGAAGAAGGAAGAACATTTGGTCACTTTCCGCAGTAGGATAACCAAGAATCAGATCGACTTTTTGCTGCTTAGGAAGGGGGATAGAGCTTTGTGTAAGGATTGTAAGGTAATCCCGAGTGAGAACCTTGCGACCCAGCATAGACTACTGGTGATGGACTTGTTATCCCAAAAGGCAGGATGAGGCGGGGTGGGAAGGGTCGGCCTACTGGTAGGTGGGGCAGCCTGACTCCGGTTAATGCTTTGGAGATTGGGGTGAAGTTGGAGGGGATGGGAGTGTGGGAGTGCAGAGGGGAGTGGATAGTATGTGGGATAGGGTTGCTGATTGCATCAGGGCGTCTGCTAGAGAGGTGTTGGGTGTTTCGAGGGGCGGTTCTGGCCGGTATCGGGGGGATTGGTGGTGGAATGAGGAGGTTAAGAAGAAGGTCGAGACGAAGAAGGCGGCTTATGTTAAGTTGGTTGAGAGTAAGGATGAAGAAGAGAAGCGGGTGAGTAGAGAGAAGTACAAGTTAGCAAAAAAGGAGGCTAAGTTAGTAGTCACGACTGCTAAGACAATAGCTTTTGAAAGTCTATAAGGGGTTAGAGGAGAAAGGCGGGGAGAAGAGGATGTTTAGACTTGCCAAGGTTAGGGAGCAGAAGGGTCGTGATCTCGACCAGGTGAAATACATTAAGGGGGAGGATGACAGAGTTTTGGTGGAGGACGACCTCATTAAGAAAAGATGGCAGTCCTATTTTCATAGGATCTTGAATAATGAGAGGGATAGAGGTGTTGTGTTAGGGGAGTTGGAGGATTTCGGGGAGGGTCGCGACTTTGGTTTTTGTCAGCGTTTTAAGGTAGATGAGGTCAGTGAGGCCATTCGCAAGATGCGGAGGGGCAGGGCGATGGGGCCCAACGAGATACCGGTAGATTTTTGGAAGTTCTTTGTCGGGTCAGGGTTGAAGTGGCTGATCAACTTATTTAACAATATTTTCAAGTCAGCAAAGATGCCTGAGGCGTGGAGATGGAGCACGATGATCCCTGTTTATAAGAACAAGGGTGACATTCAGAGTTGCAACAACTATCGGGGTATTAAGTTGTTGAGTCACACGATGAAGATTTGGGAGAGGGTGGTGGAGCGGAGGTTGAGGAAGATTGTGTCTATCTCAGAGAATCAGTTTGGTTTTATGCCTGGTCGCTCCACGACTGAGGCAATTTACCTTGTGCGGAGACTGATAGAGCAGTATAGAGAAAGGAAGAGGGATCTTCACTTGGTGTTTATTGACTTGGAAAAGGCGTATGACAAGGTCCCTAGGGAGGTTCTTTGGAGATGCATGGAGGCGAGAGGGGTCCCGGTGGTGTACATCAGAGCGAGAAAGGACATGTATGAGGGGGCGAAGACTCAGGTAAGGACAGTGGGAGGAGATTCTGAGCATTTCCCGATTTTGACAGGGTTGCACTAGGGATCAACTCTTAGTTTGTTTTTATTCGTTTTGGTGATGGATGTGTTGATGCGAAAAATACAAGGTGAGGTGCCTTGGTGTATGCTTTTCGCAGATGATATAGTTTTGATTGATGAGTCGCGACAAGGGGTTAATGATAAACCGGAGGTTTGGAGGCAAGCCTTGGAGTCTAAAGGTTTCAGATTGAGTAGGACCAAGACGGAGTACTTGGAGTGCAAGTTTAGTGACTCGAGGCAAGAGCAGAAGGTGTTAGTGAAGTTGGATTCCGAAGCGGTTTGCAAGAGGGAGAGTTTTAAGTATCCCGGGTCTACGATTCAGGGAAACAGAGAGATAGATGAGGATGTCTCCTACCGTATTGGGGCTGGTTGGTTGAAATGGAGGCTCCTTCAGGAATTCTATGCGATAAGAAGGTGCCCCTCAAGCTGAAAGGCAAATTCTTTAGAGTTGCAGTCCGGCTTGCTATGTTGTATGGAGCGGAGTGTTGGCCGGTTAAGAATTCTCATATACAAAAGCTAAAGGTGGCAAAAATGAGGATGTTGCGTTGGATGTGTGGATTCACTAGAGTTGACAAGGTTAGGAATTCACTAGAGTTGACAAGGTTAGGAATGATATTATTTGGGAGAAGGTGGGAGTGGTGTCAGTGGAGGAAAAGATGCGGGAAGTGAGGTTGAGATGGTTTGGTCATGTGATGAGGAGGGGCACGGATGCCCCAGTTCGTAGGTGCGATCGGTTGGCCTTGGATGACTTTAAGCGGGGTAGGGGTAGGCCAAAGAAATACTGGAGAGAAGTGATTAAACGTGACATGGAGCAGTTACAGTTGACTGAGGACATGACCCTGGATAGGAAGATATGGAGGAATAGCATTAGGATAGAGGGTTAAGGGTGTGGTTGAGGCGTTGTCAGTATTTAGGTGGACTTTGGGGTCTTGTGTTTGGCAACGTGCAATTTTATGTGGATGTCGTACCGTTGTTATTTTATTGTGTTCTAGGATTTTCATGCTTTTGTATGCTGTCTTCTAACTTGAGCTGGGGGTCTATCGGAAACAACCTCTCTACCTCTTTAGAGTTAGTGGTATGGACTGCGTACACTCTACCTTCCCTAGACCCTACTTTGTGGGAATATACTGGGTATGTTGTTGTTGTTATTGTTTACATAATTACATTGAGACCATATTTAGGGACACTGCATTACAATCCTTTTCCTAGTAGGATTTTATATACTATTTTTATTCCTACTCATATTCTGACACTCCCCCTCAAGCTGGTGCATACAAGTCATATGTACCTAGCTTGTTACAAATGTAAATAATACGAGGACTAGTGAGGGACTTGGTGAAGATATCTGCAAGTTGATCACTTGACTTTACAAATTTTGTAACAATATCTCTCGAGAGTATCTTTTCTCTGATAAAGTGACAACCAATCTCTATGTGTTTAGTCCTCTCATGAAACAGTAGATTTGATGTGATATGAAGGGTTGCTTGATTATCACATACAAGTTCCATCTTATCGGTTTCTCTAAATTTTAGTTCTCGCAGCAACTGTTTGATTTAAACTAGCTCACAAATTGCTATATCCATTGCTCGATATTCTGCTTCCGCAGTAGATCGAGCAACCACTCTGTTTCTTACTCTTCCAGTACACCAAATTACCTTCTACTAAAACATAATATCTGAATGTAGAACGTCTATCAGAGCGTGATTCTCCTCCATCAACATTTGTATGTATATCCAATGATATGCTCATGGTTTCAATCCTCGAAGAGTAGTCCTTCACCTGGAGCTGACTTTACATATCATAGAATACAAATAACTGCATCCCAGTAACTATCATAGGGGAAGTCATAAACTGACTTACAACACTCACAGAAAAGGATATGTCAGGTCTAGTCATGTGAGATAATTCAACTTTCCAACCAACCGCTTATACCTTCCAGGATCACTGTGTGGTTTCCCTTGTCCTGGCATAAGTTTAGTATTTGGATCCATAGAAGTGTCAATGGGTCTACATCCCGATCATTTTTATCTCCTCAAGAATGTCTAAGGCATATTTGCATTGAGAAATAACAATACCTGATCTGGACTGAGCAACCTTAAAACCTAGAAAATAATTCAGTCCGCCGAGGTCTTTGTAAAGAATGAATCTTGGGCCTAATTCAACCTCAAACGCTAGCTCATGAGGGGAGGATTGCCCAAGTCCATATAAGGAGACCAATTACCCATCCCTTTTTCGATGTGGGATTCTTAACACTCTCCCGCACGCTCAGGCCTCGTTAAGTAGAGCGTGGACAATATAATATGGGGGGCCCAACATCCGTGAATAAAGATTTAGGATGAGCCTAGCTCTGATACCATCTTGATCATTGCCGGTGATAACAATATCCTCAACATAAACCACCAAATAAATACACATATTTGGTTCAGAATGGCGATAAAACACTGAATGATCAGCTCCACTACGAATCATGCCAAACTCCTGAATCACTGTGCTAAACTTTCCGAACCAGGCTCGAGGGGACTGTTTCAGACCATAGAGTGACTTGCGCAATCGACATACAAGGCTACTAGACTCCCCTGAGCAACAAAACCAGGTGGTTGCTCCATATAGACTTCTTCCTCGAGCTCATCATGCAGAAAAACATTCTTAATGTCCAATTGATAAAGAGGCCAATGACGAACAACCATAAAGAGAAAAAGATGGACTGATGCTAGTTTAGCCACGGGAGAGAAAGTGTCACTATAATCAAGCCCCAATATCTGTGTATACCCTTTGGCAACAAGGCGAGCCTTCAGTCGATCAACCTAACCATCTGGACCAGTATCTTTGACTGTATAAACCCAACGGCAACCAATAGTAGCTTTACCTGCAGGAAGGGAAACAAGCTCCCAATTACCACTAGTATGTAAAGCAGACATCTCTTCAATCATAGCCTGTTTCTATCCTGAATAGGAAAGTGCTTCACCTGTAGTCTTAGGGATGGAAATGAAGGACAAAGATGATACAAAAGCATAATGGGGTGATGACAAACGATGATAACTCAAGAAAGTATAATATGGGTTAGCATTACGATTGGATCTTATACCCTTTTGAAGTGCAACTGATTGGCTAGAAGGAGGCAGGTCCGCAGTAGGGGAAGCGTCAGGTGCATGACATGAATCATATGGGACTGATGCTGGATGTGGGCAGCGGTGATAAGTCAAAAGTGGTGGCACTGTAGCTGGAGATGGAGAAGTAACCGTAGATTCTTCAAAGAATGGTATGGGGTTAGACTGGAGGTATGGACAAAACCTTAGAGATATTAAGATGATCAGAAGACGTATAGTAAGGTTCAGATTTAAAGAATGTGACATCAGCGAACATAAGGTAGCGACCCAGATATGGTGAATAACATCGATACCCTTTTTGAACTCGAGAGTAACCAAGGAAGACATATTTGAGAGCACGAGGGGCTTAATTTATCTTTTCCTTGGGCTAAGTTATGAGCAAAACATGTGCTCCCAAAAGCACGAGGGGGGATAAAGTAGAGATATGACTGAGGAAATAGTATGGAATGGGGAACCTGATTCTGGATTGAAGATAATGGCATTCTATTAATGAGATAGCAAGATGCGAGGACTGCATTGCCCTAAAAATGTAGCGGAACATGGGATTTACTGAGAAGAGTGCGAGCAGTCTCAATGAGATACCTATTTTTCCTTTCTGCTATATACCCTTCTGCTGAGGGGTGTATGGACATAATGTCTGGTGAATGATTCCTTAATGAGTCAAACTCGTGAAACTGGGAGGATAAGTATTCTAAGGCATTATCATTACGAAAAGCACGAATAAAACACCAAATTAATTTTGTATTTCAACACAAAAACCTTTGAATATAAAGAAAAACTCGGAATGATCTTTCATCAAGTAAACCCAAGTACATCTTGAAAAATCATCGATGAAAGTAACAAAGTAATGAAATCCTAAGGGTGAACTGACTCTATTAGGACCCCAAATATCAGAATGAACTAATGAGAAAATAGACTCTGAGCGACTCTCAATACTACGTGAAAATGTATCACAGGTGTGTTTCCCAAGTTGACACGACTCATACTCTAATGTGGATAGACTAGGCAAACTAGGCACCATCTTTTATAGCTTGGATAGACTCAAATGTCCTAAATGTTTGTGAATAAGGTCGGAAGGATCTGTAGCAGAGCATGCTGTGAAGAAATTTGAAGAGGTAAGATAGTAAAGGCCTTGTGATTCATGTCCTATGGGAATTGTTTGTCTCGTTTTGCGGTCCTGCATTAGAAAAGAATCATCAAAAAAGTTATACTACAATCAAGAGCACGTGTCAAACGACTAACAGATGCAAGATTAAAAGGACAACCAGGGACATAAAAAACAGAGTCTAGAGTGACAAAAGATAGGGGTTTAGCTTGGCCAACTCCTTTTGGCTCTGTTCGAATTCCATTAGCTAAAGCAATAGATGGAAGAGATTGTGAATAAACAATATTAGACAGAATTGATTTGTCACCAGAAATATGGTTTGAAGCACCTGAGTCCACAACCCATGATCCAAAGGTAGGAGATTGTGCAGTTAAGGCTATTGGTAGAAATATATGCTTACTTGCTTGATACTGAAGATACTCATTATATTCCTTGTCAGATAAATACACCCGTTGATCACCTGTTGTGTTAGACTGAGCAATATGAGCATTTTTAGGTGGTCGACCATGCAAAGAATAACATATTCCACGAGTATGTCCCATCCAATTACAATAACTACACTTAGGTCGAGAATAACATACGCCATGAGTATGTCCAAACCTTTTACAATAACTACACTTAGGTCGAAATCTTCCAAATCGACCTTCCACCTTGTTGATTCTTCATAAACTCTGACATTTGAGTTTCTGATCTCCTCATTAAGATTCAGATTTAATCATGAAAAAGAAATACTGCCGGAATATGGTCGGGAAAAAGAAAAGTCGTTGGATATATGATTTGATGTCCGAAAGTTGCTCAAAATCAGAAAATTATCACATGAGCAGCCTTGAAATGAATAAGCGAGGCTACTGAAAAAAAGAAATTGCCGGAAAAGTCGCCGAAATTTAGGTTTCGGCGATTGGAATCTTGAAAGACTTGTCGAAATCTGGAAAAGAGTTCCTGGTCGGAGTCAGAACGACCCCAACGAAAAAGGAACTACTCAAAAATTTAACCAGAAATAGGCTCACGCGCCGGCGCGTGACCAAAGCTCTCTGGAATTTCAGAATTCCGGTAGGCACGTGTAGGCTCATGGATGGTATTTTTCTGATGGTTTTGGTTGGGTTTTTGTCGCCTGAGCTTCACTACGAATGATCAGGCGATGTTGCTTCAACTTAGTGATACCATCTTGACCATTGCCGATGATAACAATATCGTCAACATCCGATAAAACACTAAGTGATCAGCTCTACTACGAATCATGCCAAACTCCTGAATTACTAAATTACTGTGCTAAATTTTCCAAACCAGACTCGAGGGGACTGTTTCAGACCATATAGTGACCTGCGCTATCGACATAAAAGGCTACTAGACTCCCTCTGAGCAACAAAATCAGGTGGTTGCTCCATATAGACGTCTTCCTCAAGATCATTGTGAAGAAATGTAAAAGAATATTATTGAATTGTTGTAACTAGATTATTACATTGAGGCCTTATTTATAAACACTACATTTCAATCCCTTTTCAAATAGGATTCTATATGCTATTCCCGTTCCTACTCATAATCTAACACTCCCCTCAAGCTGGTGCATAGAAGACATATGTACCAAGCTTGTTATGGATATAATTAATACAAGGATCGGTGAGGGACTTGGTGAAGATATCTGTAAGAAAACTGATAAGGACTGCTTTGGACGTCTGGGAGACCTCAACAGAAACGGAACAAATTGAAAAATGATCCGAGAAGTGGTAAACATCGCCGTAAAGTCGATGTGTCGCTGGAAAATTACAGGAAACTAGTATACAATATATGGGTCATCTCAAAATCAAGAGATGAGTAGATCTTGAACAAGATAGTCATCGAAGAACTAGTCGGAACATACTCACGCGCCGGATTATTATATTTGATGGTTGAAAAGTGGTCGCCATTTGAGAAAAAAATTATATGGGTAGGGTCGGAATAATGACACAACCCTACTGAGAAAGAGAATTATATGGGTAGGTCGGAATGATGACACGATCCTACTGAGAAATAGAAATTACATGGGTAGAGTTGGAATAACGACACGTTCCTACTGAAAAATAGAAATTATATTGGTAGGGTCAGAATGGTGGAATGACCCTACGCAAATCAGATCTAAGGAGTCACTGTAAAGATGCATAAAACTAAGCAAATCAGATCCAAGGAGTCACCGGAAAGACGTACGGTGGTATGCAACTCAGATATGAGAAAGTAGTTCGAAAAGATGCACGATACTATGCAAATTAAATATGAGTAGTCTGGAAAGATGCACGATGCTACACAAATCTCATATGAGAAAGTAGTTACCAGAAAAATGTATGGTGCTACACAAATTAGATATGAGAAAGTAGGGGAAAGAAGTGTAGTGGCCTAACTTTTGCTAACATGATCATTGGCCAGACGGGCGGCATATATGGGTTATAGCCGCTCACCGGCAACGGAAGCTCTTTGATTCTCTACCAAGATTGCAGAGGCTCTGATACCATGTGAAGAAATATAAGAGAAGAATATTATTGAATTCTTGTAACTACATATTACATTGAGGCCCTATTTATAGACACTACATTCCAATCTTTTTCCTAATAGGACACTACATTACAATCCCTTTCCAAGTAGGATTCCAATTCCTGTTCTTACTCTTATTCTAACAATCATCGTATAGGAAAACATTCTTAGTGTCCAACTGATAAAGAGGCCAATGATGAACGACAACAATAGATAGGAAAAGGCGGACAAATGCTATATTTAGCCACAGGAAAGAAAGTGTCACTATAATCAAGCCCAAATATTTTCATATCCTTTGGCAACAAGGCGAGCTTTAAGCCGATCAACCTGACTGTCTGGACCAACTTTGCCCGCATAAACCCAACGACAACCAACAATAGATTTACCTGCAGGAAGGGAAATAAGCTCCCAAGTACCACTCGTAGGTAAAGCAGACATCTCATCTATCATAGCCTGATTCCACCCTGAATGAGAAAGTGCTTCACCTATAGTCTTAGGGATGGAAATGGAGGACGAAGATGATACAAAAACATATTAGGGTGATGATAGATGATGATAACTCAAGAAAGTATAATGTGGGTTAGCATTATGAGTGGAACATATACTTTTTTGAAGTGCAATTGAGTGGCTTGGGGGAGGCAAGTCCACATTAGGAGCAGTGTCCGACGCATGATATGAATCATCTGGGACTAATTATGGACGCTGACGGTGATGATAAGTCAAAAGTGGTGGCACTGCAGCTGGATATAGAAGTAACCGTCGATTCCTCAAAGTTTAGTGCAGGTAAGACTGAAGATATGACTGACATAAGGTAGCGACTAAGATTTGGTGAATGGCAACGATACCCTTTTTGAACTCGAGAGTAACCAAGGAAGACATACTTGAGAGCACGAGGGGCTAATTTATCTTTTCAGGGGCTAAGTTATGAACAAAACATGTGCTCCCAAAGACACAAGGGGGATAAAGTAGAGATGTGACTGTGGAAACAGTATGGAATAGGGAACTTGATTCTGAATAGAAGATGACATTCTATTAATTAGATAGCAGGATGCAAGGACGGCATCACGCCAAAAATGCAGCGGAACATGGGATTCAATGAAAAGAGTGCGAGCAATCTCAAGAAGATGCTTATTCTTTCTTGTTGCTATACCATTCCGCTGAGGGGTATACGAACTAGATGTCTGGTGAATAATTCCTTAATGAGTCATAAACTCTTGAAATTGAGAGGATAAGTATTCTAAGGCGTTGTCGCTATGAAAAGTATGAATAGAAACACCAAATTGATTTTGCATTTCATCACAAAAACTTTTGAATATAGAAAATAACTCAGAATGATCTTTCATTAAGAAAACCCAAGTACATCTTTAAAAATCATCAACCAAACTAACAAAATAACGAAAACCTAAGGGTGAACTGACTCTATTAGGACCCCAAACATCAGCATGAACTAATGTGAAAATAGACTCCGAATGACTCTCAATACTATGCGAAAAAATATCATGGGTGTGTTTCCCAAGTTGACCCGACTCATAATCTAATAATTAAGCACCATCTTCTGTAGCTTGGATAGACTCAGATGTCCCAAACGTTTGTGAATTAGGTTTGGAGGGTCTGTAACGGGGCGTGCTGTGAAGGAATTGGAAGAGGTAAGGTGGTAAAGGCCTTGTGATTCATGTCCTGTGTCACTCGTCTGTCCCGTACTGCGGTCCTACATTATGAAAGAATCATAAAAAAAGTTATACTACAATGAAGGACACATATCAAATGACTAACAGATGCAAGATTAAAAGGACAATCCGTGACAAAAAAGAAAGTCTAGAGTGACAAAAGATAGGGGTTTGGCTTGCCAACTCCTTTTGGTTTTGTTCGGATCCCATTGGCTAAAGTAATAACATAGAGAGATTGTGAATAAACAAATATCAGATAGAAGTGATTTGATACTAGAAATATGATCAGAAGCACCTGAGTCCACGAACCATGATCCAAGAGTACTAGACTGTGAAGCACAAGCAAAAGAATTACCAGCAACAGAAGCATCGGGATGAGCAACCGAGGCTACTTGTGGAGATATCTGCTTACTTGCTCGATACTGAAAGAACTCATCATATTCTGTCTAAGCAATATGAGCATTATTGGATGTTCGATTATGCTGTGGAGATGTCTGATTACTTGCTCGATTCTGGAGGAACTCATTATATTCCTTTACAATAATAGGATCATAATTGGGTGGTGGACCATGCAAAATATAACATATATCCCGAGTGTGTCCACTTTTACGACAATAACTACACTTTGATCGAGATTTTCCAGTGTGACCTCCTCCCCGCCGATTCTCCATAGGCTGATATGTTTGTTTTTCTATTGTTGAGATGCGAGAATAGAGGATTTAATAGTGGGTGATGAAATTACTTTGTGATTGGGAGGCGCGGCAAGGCGAAATAGACGAGAGAATAACTCATTAATTGTAGGACCCGTAGGACTATTCAAAATCTGATCACGTGCTGAATCATGGTCAGGAGAATGTTCAACAAGTGTAAGAACTAAAAACATAATCTGTCTGTGCTCTTGTTGTTTTTCCACATCTGCAGTGACGGGCATCAATGTATCAAATTCCTCTATCTCTGCTTGTACCTGTCCCAAGTAAGTAGACATCGGATTCTTGTTTCTTCAAGTTGGTCATTCGAGATACCACATCATAAAAACGAGATGTCGTTGTGTATAAAGCATGAGCCTTCCCTAAACTATATAACATGTCTGGAATGGGCAAAACAACGTCATCAATTTGGAATCAATAGATCATAAATCGCCATAAGAGACTATAATTGAGTGTCAACCTTCTCTCATTGTTCCTTGGCTTTCACATCTTCCGCCCTAAATTTTATCTTTTCATCTGTCACATTGGCCTTAATCTTTAAGTGATCTTGGAAACCTTGACCTTTGCACCACAACTCAAGTGAGGAAGCCCAGGCTAAATAATTTGAACTTCTCATTAATGGTTTGAAAGTGATCATTAGACTTGAATTTCCAATTCCAGTATTTTTGGAGCCAAAAATATCATACCCAAAAGATATCTTAGAATTTTGACTTGAAAACACCAAGAAACAGAATCTGGTTGTCTGATATGGCTGAAAACTCGCTGGAAAAAAAAAAAGTCGTCGGAATTAGGGTTCTGGCAATCGGAATTTGAAAAACTTGTCGGAATCTTAAAAAAAAAAGGAAATGGTCGGAGCTTGGAATAGCTGGGTGACCCCAACAGAAAAGAAACAAGTCAAAAAGTCGATCGGAGAATAGCGCACGCGTCGATGCATTACCTAGATTTTGCCGGAAAAACAAAACTCTGACAGGCGCGTGGGAGCACGTGACTTGTATTTTTCCTGTGGTTTTGGTTAGGTTTTTATCGCCTGAGCTATCCGATCCTCTTGGTGGTGTTGGATTTTGCACAACCCGCAAAACAGATAATGACACAAATCAGTCATTAGAAATTGACGCACGATGACTGAGTTTTCTTTTTTCTGAAGTTTCTCACCAATGCTTTGATACCATGTGAGAAATAATGGAGAAAAATATTATTGAATTGTGTGTTTACATTATTACATTGAGACCATATTTATAGACACTATATTAAAATCCTTTTCCAAGTAGGGTTTTATATACTATTCCTATTCTTACTCATATTCTAACAATATCTAATTATTAAATTTTGGACATTGAATAATTATGACTATTCCCTTTTTTAAAAACACAAATAAGCTAATAGGCAGATCATACTGACTGATTTTATTTATATAATAAAAAATAAAATCATATGTACCTACATGATGTTCATAATTGGAACTAGCTATAATAAGAAAAACTTCTAGCCTATTAATAACAAATGAATCGTATCTTGAGTTCTGATCCTAGCTATTGTTATTGTCGCTGCTGTATGTTAAAGTGTCCTGCAATTTCTGAATAGTAGAAATAGAGTTATCCATCTCTACATATTCCATATTAGCTGGTATCTTCTGGTTGTAATTGTTAGAATGTAAGTAGGAATAGGAATAACGTATAAAATCCTACTTGGAAAAGGATTGTAACGTAGTATCCTATTAGGAAAAGGATTGGAATGTAGTGTCTATAAATAGGGCCTCAATATAATAATATAATAAGAGAAAAATATTATTGAATTGTTGTAACTACATTATTACATTGAGGCCCTATTTATAAACACTACATTCCAATCCTTTTCCTAATAGGATACTACGTTACAATCTTTTTCCAAGTAGGATACTACATTACAATTCTTTTCCTAATAGGATACTACGTTACAATCCTTTTCCTAATAGAATTCTATATGCTATTCCTATTCCTACTCATATTCTAACAGCCTCAATGTAATTGTGAGAAATAATGGAGAAAATATTATTGAATGGTGTGTTTACATGATTACATCAAGACCCTATTTATGGACACTATAGTACAATCCTTTTCCAAGTAGGATTTGGTATATACTATTCCTGTTTTTAATAATATTCTAACACTCCCCCTCAAGCTGGTGCATACAAATCATATGTACCTAGCTTGTTATAAATGTAATGAATACGAGTACCGGTGAGGGACTTGGTGAAGATATCTGCAAGTTGATCACTTGACTTCACAAATTTTGTAACAATATCTCCTGAGAGTATTTTTTCTCTGACAAAGTGACAATCAATCTCTATGTGTTTAGTCTCTCTCATGAAACACTGAATTTGATGCGATATGAAGGGCTGCTTGATTATCACACAAGTTCCATCCTACCGATTTCACTAAATTTTAATTCTCTCAGCAACTATTTGATCCAAACTAGCTCACAAGTTGCTACAACCATTGCTCGATATTCTGCTTCTGCACTAAATCGAGCAACCATACTCTGTTTCTTACTCTTCCAAGACACCAAATTACCTCCTACTAAAACACAATATCCGGAGGTAGAACGTCTAGCAGAGGGTGATCCTTCCCAATCAGCATCTGTGTATCCAATGATATGCTCGTGACCTCGATCCTCAAAGAGTAGTCCTTTATCTGGAGCTGACTTTATATATCGCAGAATACGAACAACTGCATCCCAATGACTATCACAGGGGGAAGTCATAAACTGACTTACAACACTCACAGGAAAGGATATGTCAGGTTTAGTCACGGTGAGATAATTCAACTTTCCAACCAACCGTCTAAACCTTTCAGGATCACTGAGTGGCTCCCCCTATCCTAGTAGAAGTTTGGCATTTGGACCTATAGGAGTGTCAATGGGTCTACATCCCATCATTCCTGTCTCCTCAAGAATGTCTAAGGCATACTTGCGTTGAGATATAACAATACCTGATCTGGACTGAGCAATCTCAATACCTAGAAAATATTTCAGTCTGCCGAGGTCTTTGGTCTGAAAGTGCTGAAAGAGATGTTGCTTCAATTTGGAGATACCATCTTCATCATTGCCCGTGATAACGATATCATCAACATAAACCACCAGATAAATACACAAATTTGGTTGAGAATGTCGATAAAACACTGAGTGATCTGCTCCACTATGAATCATGCCAAACTGCTGAATTACTGTACTGAATTTTCCAAACCAAGCTCGAGGAGACTGTTTCAGACCATAGAGTGACCGGCGCAATCGACATACAAGGTTACTAGACTCCCCTAGAACAACAAAACCAGGTGGTTGCTCCATAGACTTTTTCCTCAAGATCACCATGCAGAAAAACATTCTTAATATCCAACTGATAAAGAGGCCAATGATGAACGACAACAATGGATAGGAAAAGATGGACAGATGCTATTTTAGCCATTGGAGAAAAAGTGTCACTATAATCAAGCCCAAATATTTGCGTGTATCCTTTGGCAACAAGGCGAGCCTTAAGTCGATCAACCTGATCGTTTGGACCAACTTTAACTGCATAAACCCAACGACAATCAACAGTAGATTTACCGGAAATAAGCTCCCAAGTACCACTCGTATGTAAAACAGATATCTCATCTATCATAGCCTGCTTCTATCCTGAATGAGAAAGTGCTTCACCTATAGTCTTAGGTATGGAAATAGATGACAAAGACGATACAAAAGCATAATAGGGTGATGATAAACGATGATAACTTAAGAAAGTATAGTGTGGGTTAGCATTACGAGTGGAACGCATACCTTTTTGTAGTGCAACTGATTGGCTAGAAGAAGGCAAGTCCACAGTAGGAGCAACGTCCGACGCATGACATGAATCATCTGGGACTAATGGTGGACACGGACACCGATGATAAGTCAGAAGTGGTGACACTGTAGCAGGAGACGTAGAAGTAACTGTTGATTCCTTAAAGGTTGGGTTGGGTAAGTCTGGAGATATGGGTATGACCAAAGATCGTGCAGGTAAAACTGGAGATACGGGTAAAATTTTAGAGATATATCAGGATGATTAGAAGATATATTGTAAGGTCGAGATTTAAAAAAAATGACATCGACGGACATAAAGTAACGACGAAGATCTGGTGAATAACAACGATACCTTTTTTGAACTCGAGAGTAACCAAAGAAGACACACTTGAGAGCACGAGGGGCTAATTTATCTTTTCTAGGGGCTAAGTTATGGACAAAACATGTGCTCCCAAAGACACGAGGGGGGATAGAGTAAAGATATGATTGTGGAAACAATATAAAATGGGGAACTTTATTCTGAAGGAAAGATGACGGCATTCTATTAATTAGATAACAAGATGTGTGAACTGCATCGCCCCAAAATTGCAGCGGAACATGGGATTCAATGAGAGGAGTGCGAGCAGTCTCAAGAAGATGCCTATTTTTTCTTTCTTCTATACCATTTTGCTGAGGGGTGTATGGACAAGATGTCTGGTGAACAATTCCTTGATGAGTCATAAACTCCTGAAACTGAGAGGATAAGTATTCTAAGGCATTGTCACTACGAAAAGTACGAATAGAAACACCAAATTGAGTCTGTATTTCAGCACAAAAACTTTTGAATATAGAAAATATCTCAGAACGATCTTTCATTAAGAAAACCCAAGTATTTCTTGAAAAATCATCAATGGAACTAACAAAATAACGAAAACCTAAAGGTGAACTGACACTAGGACCCCAAACATCAGAATGTACTAATGAGAAAATAGACTCGGAACGACTCTCAATACTACGTGGGAAAATAACACGGGTGTGTTTCCCAAGTTGATATGACTCGCAATCTAATGTGGATAAACTAGACAAACTAGACACTATCTTTTGTAGCTTAGATAGACTCGGATGTCCCAAACGTTTGTGAATTAGGTCTGGAGGGTCTGTAACGGAGCATGCTGTGAAGGAATTTGAAGAGGTAAGATGGTGAAGGCCTTGTGATTCATGTCCTGCGCCAATCGTCTGTCCCGTACTACGGTCCTACATTAGAAAAGAGTCATCAAGAAAGGTTATGCTACAATTAAGGGCACGTGTCAAACGACTAACAGATGCAAGATTAAAAGGACAACCAGGGACATAAAGAACAGTGTCTAGAGTGACAAAAGATAGGGGTTTGGCTTTTCCAATTCCTTTTGGTTTTGTTCGAGTCCCATTGGCTAAAGTAATAGCAGGAAGAGATTGTGAATAAACAATATTAAACAAAAGTGATTCGTTACCAGAAATATGATTAGATGCACCTGAGTCTACTACCCATGATCCAAGAGTACTAGATTGTGAAACACAAGCAAAAGGATTACCAGCAATAGAAGCATCAGGCTGGGCAACTGAGGGTACTTGTGGAGATGTCTGCTTACTTGCTCTATACTGGAGGAACTCATCATATTCTATTTGGGCAATATGACCATTATTGGATGGTCGATTAGGCTGTGGAGATGTCTGCTTACTTGCTCGATTTCGAAGGAACTCATTATATTCCTTTACAGCAACAGACTCATAACTGGGTGGTGGACCATGCAAACTATGACATATATCCTGAGTGTGTTCAAATTTATGACAATAACTACACTTTGATCGAGATTTTCTAAAACGACCTTCTCCTCGCCGATTTTCCATAGGCTGATATGTTCGTTTTTCTATCGTTTTTCTCCCATTGCTCTTTAGCTTTCGTATTTTCCGCACTAGACTTTCCCTTTTCATCTACCACACTAGCCTTGTTTGTTAAATGATCTTGAACACCTTGACCTTTGCACCACAACTCAACTGAGAAAGCCCAGGCTAAATAATTTGAACTTCCCATTAATGGTTCGGAAGTGATCATAGGGCTTGAATTTTCGATATCGGTTGTTTTGGGGCTAAAAACATCATACCCAAAAAACATGTTAGGAATTTTAACTTGAAAGTACCAAGAACAGTAACTGAATCTCTGAATAAAATAAAACTGTCAAGAAAAAAAACTGAAGCCGCCGGAACCCTAACTCCGGCGGTGGCCGGAATCTTCAAAAAATTGCCGGAATTTGAATATAAGGTAACTGTCCGAACCGGAAAAGGACGGCGGCCCAAACAAAAAAGGAACCACTCAAAAAATTCAATCGAAGAAGGCATACGCGCTGGCGCGTGATTGAACTTGTCGATTTCTGGCAGGAGCGTGGGGCGTGTGGGGCTGATTTTCCGGTGGTTTTAGGTTGGGTTTGCGTCGCCTGAGCTTTCCGAACCTCTTGGTGGTGTTGTATTTTTCACACAACCCACAAAATAAAGGATGACACAAATCAGTCTCCGGAATTGACGACGGTGACTGAAGTTTTTTTTTTAATTTCTTTTATGAAGTTCCTCACCAAAGTTCTGATACCATGTGAGAAATAATAGAGAAAAATATTATTGAATGGTGTGTTTACATAATTACATCTAGACCCTATTTATAGACACTATAATACAATCTTTTTCCAAGTAGGATTTGGTATATACTATTCCTATTTCTAATAATATTCTAACAGTAATAATGTAGGGACAACAATTCAATAATAATTTTCCTACTTGGTACATATGTCTTCTGTGCACCAGCTTGAAGGGGAGTGTTAGAATATGAGTAGGAATAGGAATAACATGTAAAATCCTACTTGGAAAAGGATTGTAATGTAGTGTCTTATTAGGAAAAGGATTGGAATGTATTTCTATAAATAGGGCCTCAATGTAATAATGTAGGGACAACAATTCAATAATATTTTTCTCTTATATTTCTTACATGGTATCAGAGCCAGGCCCACCCAATTCATTGTTTCCGATGCTGGGCCCCTTATCTTATATTATCCATGCTCCAGATGTCCATCCCTGGGCGTGTGGGGGATGTTGGAGTCCTACATCGGTGGGTTAAAGGGTCCTTGGTCTCCTTATATGGTCTTGAGAAATTCTTCCCTCATGAGCTAGCTTTTGAGGTTGAGTTAGGCCCAAGGTCCATTTATTTGTCATGGTATCAGAGCTTCTACGATCTTGGTAAAGAATCAAAGAGTTTCCGCTGCCGGCGGGCAGCTATAATCCATATATGCCGCCCGGCCGATGATTGTGTTAGCAAAAGTTGGGTTACTGACTCACTGTGTATTTTTCTAGTGATTATTTTCTCATATCTTTGTGTAGCACCATGCATCTGTCCGGTGACTACTTTTTCATATCTTTTTTCTTAGCACCGTACTTCTCTTCGGTGACTATTTTCTCATATCTGATTTGTGTAGCACCGTGCATCTTTCCAGACGATTGTCTCATATCTGAGTTGCATAGCACCATGCATCTTTCTGGTGACTCCTCAGATTTAATTTACATAGTTCCGTACGTCTTTTCGGTGACTCCTCAGATCTTTTTCAGTAGGGTCGTGCCATCATTCCGACCCTGCCCATATATTTCTCTTTTCCAGTAGGATCGTGCCGTCATTCCGACCCTACTCATATAATTTCTATTTCTCAATAGGGTCGTGCCATCATTTCGACCCTACATATATTTCTCTTTTTCAGTAGGGTCGTGTCATAATTCCGACCCTACCCATATACTTTTTTTTTCCTCAAATTGTAGTCACATTTTAGCCATCAAATCTAATAATCCGGCGTGAGTGTGTTTCGGCTACGTTTTCGGTGACTTTCATGTTCAAGATCTACTCGTCTCTTGATTTTGAGATGACCCGTATATTTTATACTAGTTTTCGGCAATTTTTTAGCGACACATCGACTTTACGACAATATTTACTACTTTTTGGATCATTTTTTCAGTTTGTTCCGTTTCAATTGAGGTCTCCCAGACGTCCAAAGCAGTTCTTATCAGTTTTCTTACAGATATCTTCACCAAGTCCCTCACCGATTCTCATATTAGTTACATCCATAACAAGCTTGGTACATATGTCTTCTATGCACCAGCTTGAGGGGGAGCATATAAAATCTTACTTGAAAAGGATTGTAATGTAATGTCCTATTAGGAAAAGGATTAGAATGTATTGTCTATAAATAGGGCCTCAATGTAATAATATAGTTAGAACAATTCAATAATATTTCTCTTATATTTTTTCACAAATGTAATAATGTAGTAACACCATTCAGTAATATTTCTCTTATTATTTCTTACATGGTATCAAAGCTTCCACGATCTTGATAAAGAATCAAAGAATTTCCGCTGCCGGCGGGTGGCTATAATCCATATATGCCGCTCGTTTGGCCAATGATTATGTTTGCAAAAGTTGGGTTACTGGCTCACTGTGTATCTTTCTAGTGACTATTTTCTCATATCTTTGCGTAGCACCATACATCTGTCCGGTGACTACTTTTTCATATCTATTTTTCTTAGCACCGTACTTCTTTTCGGTGACTATTTTCTCATTTCTGATTTGCGTAGCACCGTGCATCTTTCCGGACTACTGTCTCATATCTGAGTTGCATAGCACCATGCATCTTTCTGGTGACTCCTTAGATTTAATTTACATAGTTTCGTACGTCTTTCCGGTGACTCCTCAGATCTTTTTCAGTAGGGTCGTGCCATCATTCCGACCCTGTCCATATAATTTCTCTTTTTCAGTAGGATCGTGCCGTCATTCCGACCTTACTCATATAATTTTTGTTTCTCAATAGGGTCGTGCCATCATTCCGACCCTGCACATTTCTTTTTTTCAGTAGGGTCGTGTCATTATTCCGACCCTACCCATATACTTTTTTTTCATCAGATTGTAGCCACTTTTCAGCCATCAAATCTAATAATCCGGCGTGTGAGCATGTTTTGGCTAAGTTTTCGGTGACTTTCATGTTCAAGATCTACTCATCCCTTGATTTCGAGATGACCCGTGTATTTTATACCGGTTTTCGGCAATTTTCCAACGACACATCGACTTTACGACAATATTTACTACTTTTCGGATGATTTTTTCAGTTTGTTCCGTTTCAATTGAGGTCTCCCAGACGTCCAAAGCAGTCCTTATCAGTTTTCTTGCAGATATATTCACCAAGTCCCTCACCGATTCTCATATTAGTTACATCCATAACAAGCTTGGTATATATGTCTTTTAAGCACCAGCTTGAGGGGGAGTGTTAGAATATGAGTATGAATAGGAACAACATATAAAATCCTACTTGGAAAAGGATTGTAATTTAGTGTCCTATTAGGAAAAGGATTGGAATGTATTGTTTATAAATAGGGGCTCAATGTAATAATGTAGTAACACCATTCAATAATATTTCTCTTATTATTTCTTACACTAATCATATTCATCACTTGTCATTATCTTCTTGGATCTGATTCCAAGTGTTGGACACTGGTGTTTGTCCATGTTTATTAGTTTTCTTCCTTGTTTTAGCAAGTATACAAAGTAGAGAATTCCTGGCTGCCAGTTCCTTCAAATGCCAGATTTGCTAAATAATCAGTTAATTCAATTCCTTCCCTGATTATATGTTTTATATGTTGTTAGAATAGGAGTAGGAACGAGAATAATATATAGAATTCTATTTGGAAAAAGATTATGATGAAGCGTCCTAGTTGGAAAACAAGTCTAATGTAATGTCTATAATTAGTGTCTCGATGTGATAATGTAGACACAACAGGTCAATAATATTCTTCTCGTATATTTCTCACATGGTATTAGAGCCTCTACGATCTTGGTGGAGAATCAAAAGAAGGTTTCGCAGCCGGCGGACGATGATAACTCATATAGCCGCCCATCTGACCAATGATTATGTTAGAAAAAATTGGGCCAATAACATGTGCATGAAAAACAATCATTCTAGGAAGGATTGATTTGAGAAACATTCAGGACAGAGAGTAGTTACGATGCTTCTTTCCGGTGACTACTTCCTCATATCGGATTTGTGTAGCACCGTGTTTCTTTCCAGTGGCTACTTTCTCATATCTTTTTTCTGGGAACTGGTAACATGTATTCGTCGACATTAAGGGTATGCTGGCCACCTCCGAAAGTGTGATTACATAGATAGTTAATTACAAGAGACCTAGAAAATCCACTATCTGTATTTCATCTACTATACATTGCTCTTTACACCAAAAACATAAAGTGGAAACACATTTTCCTTTGATCTTCCTTTGAATATTCTCTTATTTCTTTCTTTCATATAGTTCACCATATGCAAGCCGGAATAGTTTTCCACCATCTCTTTTGGCTTGTGCTTCCTCCCTTTCTAGCAACTCAACAGATCGGTAGTGTCTTCTGGCATTGTCTAGTTTTCTCCTGCCAAGGTGATAATAAGGAGCAACAACAACAACAACAAACCTAGTGTATTCCCACCAAGTGGGGTCTGGGGAGGGTAGAGTGTTCGCAGTCCATACCGCTACCTCCAGAGAAGTAGAGAGGCTGTTTCCGATAGACTCCCGGCTCAAGATAAAGAAAAGTAGACCAAAGCGTAATTAAATTAGAAGCAAGATGGATGGCATAACATGACAAGGAATAAGACACATAAAAATAGAAGTCAGAGCAATAAGAAATAAAATAAATAAGCGCAATAGGAGAAAGAGACCCACGCCCGCCTGACCGGGCTCCTATCTTTGGACCCAATCCTAGGTTTACTAGCCCGACTCAACCTGAGCTCTTCTAACTACTTACTAAATCCACGCACACAACCTAGCCTTCTACCTTTATCTGCGACCTCCACACCTTCCTATCTAGGGTCATGTCCTCAGTAAGCAGAAGCTGCTCCATATCATGTCTAATCACTTACCTCCAGTACTTCTTCGGCCTACCTCTCCTTCTGAAACCATCTAACGCTAACCTCTCGCACCTACGAACTGAGGCATCCGTGCCCCTCCTCATCACATGCCCAAACCATCTCAACTTTCTTTCGCGCATCTTATCCTCCAACAAAGGCACTCCGACCTTCTCCCGAACAGTCACATACCTGGCTCTATCCCCTCTGGTAAGTCCACACATCCAACGCAACATTCTCATTTTCGCTACCTTCATTTTTTG
Source organism: Capsicum baccatum var. pendulum (assembly GCA_030864225.1). NCBI lineage: Eukaryota > Viridiplantae > Streptophyta > Magnoliopsida > Solanales > Solanaceae > Capsicum > Capsicum baccatum. The sequence continues at coordinate 100,963,180 of CM061554.1, read as the reverse complement.
AATGTGGGAGTTCTTGATTGGCCAACACTCTGCTCCATATAGCATAGCAGGACGGACTGCCGCTCTGTAGAATTTACCTTTTAAGCTTTAGTGGCACCTTCTTGTCACACAACATTCCCGAGGCGAGCCTCCATTTCATCCAACTAGCTCCAATACGGTTAGAGACATCCTCATCAATCTCGCTATTCCTTGAATCATAGACACAAGATACCTAAAACTATCCCTCTTTCGGATCTCCTGGGAATCCAACCTTATCACGACATCCTCCTCCTGCCTCATCTTACTAAACTTACTTTCCATATATTCCGTCTTGGACCTACTCAACCTGAACCCCTTAGATTCAAGGGTTTGCCTCCAAACCTCCAATTTTTCATTCACACCCACCCGCCTCTCATCAATCAGCACTACATCGTCAGCGAACAACATACACCACGGCACCCCCCCTTGAATACTCTGTGTCAACACGTCTATCACCAATGCAAATAGGAACGGACTAAGAGTCGAACCCTGGTACAACCCTGCCTCGACCGAAAAATGCTCTGAGTCACCCCCGTCGTTCTCACCCGAGTCTTCCCTCCATCGTACATGTCCTTAATAGCTTTGATGTACGCCATCGGGACCCCTTTGGCCTCTAAACATCTCCACAGAATCTCCCTCGGAACTTTTTCATAAGCCTTCTCCAAGTCGATGAACACTATATGCAAATCCTTCTTCCTTTCCCTATACTGCTCCACCAATCTCCTCACCAGGTGGATTGCCTCTGTCATCGAGCGACCAGGCATAAAACCAAACTAATTCTCCGAAATGGACACGATCCTCCTCAATCTCAGCTCAACTAACCTCTCCCAAATCTTCATAGTGTGACTCAACAGCTTGATACCTCTATAGTTAGTGCAACTCTGGATGTCTCCCTTATTTTTATATAACGGAATCATTGTACTCCACCTCCAAGCCTCCGGCATCCTTGCCGTCTTGAAAATGCCGTTAAACAAATCAGTTAACCCCCTTAAACCAACCTTACCTATAAACTTTCAAAAATCCACCGGAATCTCATCGAGCCCCGTCGCCCTTCCCTTTTGCATTCTACGAATAGCTTCTCTGACTTCCTCCACCCTAAAACGCCTACAATAACTGAAATCACGTCTCTCCTCCGAGTGTTCTAGCTCTCCTAACTCGATGCCTCTATCCCCCTCCTCGTTCAAAAGCCTATGGAAATACTCCTGCTCCTCTTAATGTGGACATCTTCCACCAAAACAGTACCATCCTCCCCTTTAATGCACTTCACTTGGTCTAAGTCCCGACCCTTTCTCTCCCTAGCCTTTGCAAGCCGATATAACCTTTTTTCCCCGCCTTTCGCATCTAACCCCGCATACAAGCTCTCAAACGCTACAGTCTTAGCTGCCGTGACTGCAAGCTTAGCTTCTTTTCTAGCAACTTTGTAGGCCTCCCTATTAACCCGCTTCTCCTCTGCATCATTACTCTCAATCAACATAACATAAGCCCCCTTCTTAGTCTCCACCTTCTTCTTAACTTCTTCATTGCACCACCAGTCCCCCTTATGTCGACCTGCCCGACCCCTCGAAACACCTAAAACTTCTCTAGCAGCTTCCGTGATGCAACTGGCAGCCCTATCCAACATAGTCTCCACGTCCCCCCTGCGCTTCTACACCCCCAAACCTGCCACCTTCTCCTCAATCTCTAACGCACTACCCCGTGTCAAGCCACCCCACCTAATTCTAGGCCGACCCTCTTCAGCCCTTCTCTTCTTGCCCTTTTTGATAGTCAAGTCAATCACCAAAAGTCTGTGCTGGGTCGCAAAATGCTCACTCGGAATGACTTTACAGTCCTTACAAAGAGCCCTATCCTCCTTCCTAAGCAACAGAAAGTCGATCTGAGTCTTGGCTATCGCGCTTCGGAAGGTAATTAGGTGATCCTCCTTCTTCGGGAAGCTCGAATTCACCACCACCAACCCAAAGGCCCTAGCAAAATCCAACAGAGCATCTCCCTCGTCATCCCTATCGTCGAATCCAAAACCTCCATGCACATCGTCGTAACCTCCAGGCAAAACCCCAATGTGCCCATTGAAGTCCCCTGCTATGACAATCTTCTTCGAACTAAGCACGCTTCTCACCACCTCATCCAAAGCAACCCAAAACCTCGCTTTCTCCTCCTAAGCCAAGCCCACCTGCAGTGCATAAACACAACACACATGCAGCGAAACCCCCCTAACGACCAGAGTAATCGTCATTAGCCTATCACTAACCCTTTTAACCTCCACCACCTGCTCTCTAAGCTCCTCATCCACTAAGATCCCCACTCCATTCCGGCACCTATCGCACCCAGAGTACCACAGCTTATACCCATCCACATCCGTAGCCTTAGTCCCTACGCACTTAGTCTCCTGCACATATGCAATGTTGATCTTCCTCCTCTTAAGAACCTTAACCAGCTCTATGGACTAACCCTGAAGGGTTCCTATATTCCACGACCCTACCCGCAACCTATCTACTCTCGCCTCTCGCCTACCTCTACCATCCCTCACCACACCAGCCCTAACACTCGACCTAATAAGGAACAAATCTGAAAAATCACCTTTACTTTGGAGAAAAAAGTGGTTGTTTGTTTCATTGGTTTCCATACAAAGAGGGCATATGCAAGCTAAATGCAATTTCATTTTCTGTAATGCCTCATAGGTGAGACATGCCTTCCTTACTACTAGCCACGAAAAACATATTACTTTTGTGGGTGCCATGCTTCCCTAAGTGGCTTTCCAGGGTTCGTTACTTCTTCTTGCCAGCTCTAAAAGACCCATGTTATAGACTGTGTTAACTGAGAATTTTCCATTTGTGTTGTGCCTCCATCTGATGGTATCAACCTCATTGGTAGTCCCTATGAAGGTTCCTATTCTACTGAGTAGAGCAGCCACTCGTTCTACCTCCCAGTCATTCAAAAGACTTCTGAAAATTAAGTTCCATCCCTAATCTGTCTAGATGTCCTTTATTGTCGTGTTTTGGTTGGCACTAATGTTGAATAGGCTGGGGAAAACCTCTTGTAATACGTCCTGTCCATCCCAGTTATCCTTTCAAAAAAGGATTTTGCTACCTGTACCAACTTGGAAGGTAATGTCTTTCCCTAGGCTGGCCTATAAGGATCGTTCTCCATAACCCAACTCCATACATGCCAGTGGCTTCATTAGTGCACCACTGACCATTTTGTTCATATTTCTGTTTTATTACATTCTTCTATAGGCTGGTCTGTCCTCAAACATATCTCCATAGCCATTTCTCAAGTAAGCTATTATTTTGAAGTTTCAGATTCCTAAAACCCATGCCTCCATGATTTTTGCTCTGTTGCACAGTGTTTCATTTCACTAGGTTGAAACCTTTGTGGTCCTTGTTACCATGCCATCAGAAGTTTCTTCTCAACCAGTTTAGAGCTCTGAGAGTTTTAGCAGGCATAGGAAAAATGACATTACATAAGTTGGTAAAGAATCTAGCACAAAGTTGATTAGGATAAGCCGGCCTCCTAGAGATAGGTACTGTGCCTTCCACATAGCAAGCTTCTTTTCTGTTTTTTCTATGATTTTGTCTCAAATCTCTAGTGCCTTGTGTTTTGCCTGTAGTGGAAGTCCAACGTAAACCGTAGAAAATTTTTCCATGCCACATCTCAAAATATTGGCTTGTGTCTGAATTTGTGTAACCTCACTTTTCCTCCAATTTATCTTTAGGCCTGAGATTGCTTCAAATATGACTAACATTAGTCTCAAATGACTGATTTGCTTACTGGTAGCATCACAAAAAACTATTATGTAATCTGCATAGAATAGATGACATCTCTAGCACCTCCTTTGTCCTGTTGCCTACTTTAAAACCTTTTAGCCATCTTTTTGTATTGCAATCTTCATCATGCTGTTGAGCTCTTCCATGGCTATGATTAACAAAAAATAAGATTGGAGATCCCTTTGTCTTGGCCCTTTTTTTGCTGGAAAAAAACCAACTGGTTCTCCATTCACTAAAATTGAGAATTGTGTGGTTTTAATGCAAAAACTAATCCAATTTAGCCATCTTCTTCCAAAGCCCATTTGCCTGAGAATGTTGAGTAAGAATTTTCAATTGATATGATGAAATGCCTTCTCAATGTCTAGTTTGCACATCACTCTTGGTTCTGTGCCTCTCAGTCTTGCGTCTACACACTCACTTGCTATTAAAGCTGCATTCATGATTTGCCTTACTTTAATAAAGGCCATTTGGTGTAGGTTGATCAGCTTGTCTATCACCTTCTTCAACCTTTCAGCTAGTACTTTGGCAATGATCTTGTACATTCCAGTAATGAGACTTATTGGTCAGAAATCTCTCAATTCAGTGGCACACACTTTTTTTTTGAAATTGGTAACGGGTTATATTCCTCAGCACCCTAAACAAGCCTGGTATATCATATCTACAGATACAGCCTTGAACAAAACTTACAAAGAGGCCAAAAAATCTTGTAATGATTCAACATCATCAACTTGGACTGGATCTTCCTTCAAAACATCTTGCGTTTCTCTCTTTCCAAATTGTCCGCCATATGCAAGCTGGAACATTCTTCCGCCTTTCTTTGTGACAAGTTTCTCCTTGTATGTTGTTTCAACTGCATATTAGGTCAAAAATATTCTGGGGCATCACCCAAACAATTTGAGCTAGAGCTGCAAAAAGTTGCCATAGTTGTCTTGTAATTGAACAATGCAAGAAAAGATGCCCATTAGTTTCAGCTTCTTGATTGCATAGAAATCACCTAGAACAGAGCTGAAAAACCCCTTCTTTGAAGTTTATCATGAGTGAGAAGCTTTTTGTACTACTAACTAAGTAAAGCATACCACTTGGCAAGAAACTTTTTCTTTCCCTCTCTTTCCATGACCATGGTTCGCTGATCTCCCCCAGATCAATTAAATAGTTGTAAGATGCTTTGACAGAGAAAACAGACTTGGTGTCGCCTTTCCATGTGAGAAAATCCTCCTCCTCCTTTGTGCCAGAAAGACCTTCAAGCTTACCCAAGAGATCTGTTAAGTATCCTACATCGAAAAAGGGATGGGTAATTGGTCTCCGTATATGGACTTGGACAATCCTCCCCTCATGAGCTAGTTTTTGAGGTTGAGTTAGGCCCAAGATCCATTCTTTACATAATATCAGAGCCAGGCCCATCCCAAATCTTTGTTCACCAATGTTACGCCCCCATATTATATTATCCATGCTCTATTTAACGAGGCCTTGGTGTACGGAGGAGTGTGGGATGAGTGTTAAGTATCCCACATCGGAAAAGGGATGGGTAATTGATCTCCTTATATGGACTTGGACAATCCTCCCCTCATGAGCTAGTTTTGGAGGTTGAATTAAGCCCAAGATCCATTCTTTACAAGATCAATAACTCTAGGAATCTCCCAGTCATTTAGGAGCCTTCTAAATACAATATTCCTCCCCTGTGGAGTCCAAAGCTCTTTAACTGTAGCATTAGGAGAGGATGAAATAGTGAACAAATCATGGAATGATCTATTAAAGACCTATTCCCTAACCAATTGTCTTTCCAGGAGGAGATTTTCTTCCTATTGCCCGGTCTAACCCCTGTATTTGCTATAAACACCTCCCAAAGCTTCCTGATGGATTTCCAATTCCCCACTCCATAAGCAGAAGTCCCTTGTTTAGAGTCTAGTGACCCATTTGTTAACGCCTGCACTGTATAACTTGTCGCCATAATGCTTGCTCCTTAGTTTTATATCTCCAAAGCCACTTCAATAATAGACTCATATTCAGTATTTACAACATGTACTTTAAATCCTACTATCTCTTCCTAAATTGAGTCAAGTACATCAATTATGGAGATAGTATCATTTGAGTATATCTGATTGCACCAAAAACATAGTAGCATAAGACGATTTAATTTAACATTTTGCATTCTATTCTCTATGCTATCAGAAACCCTAGAGTTCCTCTCCTTCCATATTGCCCACCATATGCTAGCAGGGACAATTCTCCATCTGTCTCTGTTCTTTAACTGCTTCCCTGCTTCCTCCCCACTTTGGATTGCTTCTGTGATCTTGGCAGGCATGGTCCATGATATACCCTTAAGATTCATGAATAACCTCCATAGTTGACCCAGTGACCTTGCAGTGTAGAAAAAGACGATTAACTGTCTCAACATATTCCCCACAAATGAAACATCTAGAACATAATAGTATCCCCCTTCTCATTAAGTTGTCTTGAGTCAATACAGCTTCTTTGGCTAGCAACCAGACAATCAAGCCACATTTAGTAGGATTTTTGACTTCATGATTCCTTTTCGTGGCCAGTGACTTAGTGGTTGGTTTGGGTGGTTCAACCAGATGTATGTTAAGTTGCTTGGATTCGGGTGCGGGTATCCGAGATGGGTGCGTATCCGAGAGTCGGATTCGTCAAAATTTAGATTTTAAGATTCGGGGGTGCGAATCCGAGTATGGATACGGGTGCGGTGATTCGGCTAAAAAAACCAAATATTATAAATATAGAGTTATAAAAAAACAAATATTTAACTTATATTTACCCAAAAAAGTTAAAAATTAAGTATAATTAGTACTTTTCCCTTTTTAATGCTAGGGTAACTGCTGTCAAAATATTATTAACTATGTAAATTATATATTGATTGTTTTTATATTATAAAGAATTAAATAATAAAACGACATAATGAACCGACATGTTGGAATAAATATAACGCCGTGTTGCCGCCTACTCTTTCTTCGAAAGACAACATCGACTACTGTTTCTTCCCACCTCAGTCATCCTCATCAGTAGTTGCCTGTGTTTCTTCTTCCCAGCCGTCTCTGTTTCTTCCCCAGTCGACAATCGACATGTCTCTATTTCTTCCCAAGGACATCGACAAATGAAATTTTTCAATTGCCGGTGAAGTCGTCGGTCGGAATTCTTTCAGGTAAGTCACCGGTCTATTATCCAATGTTTCTCGTCAATTTCTTTTGAATTTGGTCAATGTATCCGAAATCGTTTGACCGAATTTGAGACGGAGGAATCACCCGCACCTGCGTTAGTCTCGTGTCGAGATGGGTTCAACAGCAAAACCAAAGGGTCCACGCAACATAGGGTGTATGCACTACTCACCTTGAAGTTGCCCTTCTGATTGCCTTTCCACCACAGAATGTCTTGACCCCTTTCTAGTCTATTAAATTGATCGATGGTGTTGAAGAAATATGCTACCCTCTGAATCTCCCAGTCATTCATTTGTCTTCTAAAGTTGAAGTTCCACCCTTGATGAATCCAGTGGTTTGCTATGGACTTATATTGGTGGGATACTAGAGATTATATATAGGAAACAAAATATCTAGCCTACCTACTTCATGCCAAACATCTTTCTAGATATCTGTTCTCTCTATTTCCCACTTTGATCATTGTATTGGCCTTAAACTAAGGCCACAAAGATCTGATGGATCTCTATACACTGACCCCATATGGCGTAGTCATATCTTTGGTCATCCGGTTTGTCTTCTTCTAAATATTTTTGCCTTAATGACTTCCTTCCAGTAGGTCAATTCTTCAATTTTCTCAACCATTTCATTCTAAGGGCTTTGCTCTGTATCATCAAATTCTTTACTCCCAGTACTCTATATTTCTTTTCCACTATCTCAGCATCTCATTTAACCAAATTGTATCCTTTTCTCTCACTATTTTCTTGCCAGAGAAATTTTCTTGTGATTTTATCAAACCTGTTGCCGACCCTCTTGCAAATTAGGAATATTTATATCATGTGGGTTGGTAGTGAATCAAGAACCGAGTTAATCACAGTCACCCTGCCAACCCCACAAAGATATTGGGATTTCCATCTTGCTAGCTTCATCTTACATTTCTCCACCATTATATTCCAGATTTCATATGACTGTTATTTGGCCCCAGAGGCATCCCAAGATATGATGTAGGCAGTGCTCCAATTTCCCCTCCTAGAACAACATTTAAAACTTCCATGTTATGTACATCATTAATAGGATAGAGGTAGCTTTTCCTCCGTTTAATGTGTAGACTAGAGTACCCTTCAAACAACACTAGGATCACCCTCAACATCTTTAGTTGGCCTTCATTAGCATCACACAGTATCAAGGTATCATCAACATATTGTAGATAAGTGACTTTCACATTGTGATGCAAGCCGAGCTTCATCAATATCATGAATAAAGAATTAAAGATCGAGAACATGCTTAAGTGGAAGTACAAGGAAGAAAAGGAATAAAGAGGCTATGGACGCAAATGACTATTTTTGACATACAAGCCTGATGCTTGGAAGACCCTTATTTCATTAAGGATATTTTTGTAATTAGTATTATAAGCTATAAATTGTTAAGATTAGCTCATTTTTAGGTAGACTATTTTGATTATTGATATTTTATTGAGAGAAACTCTTGTGAGTGTTGAGGCTATGACTTTTGTTGCTATTGAGTGTTAAGGTGATTGCTTTCTTGAGGATATCATTACTCTGGAGGGTATCTCGATAGTATAAGTCCTTATTTGGATTCTTATTAGGAGGTCTTGGTTTTAATACAACCATGGTTGCTTATTATATCTCATTCTTGTTCTTGCTTCTATCTTTATCTTAATTTCTTGTTCTTAGTGTTAGGATTTCGAATTCATATTTTTGTTTATTATTGTTTTTGTTGTTGTTTCGTTTCCGCGTGTTCCGTCTTGTATCATTTGGTATCAAGAGCATAGAGTAAGCTTTGTTTTCACAAATCTTAATCTTGAGATTTTGATCACTTTTAAAAAAATCCAAAAAAAAAAGAGAAATTCAAAAATTCCAAAAAAAATTCAGCAAAAATTTTGTTTTGATTTGTTGTTTTTGAGACTAGATCTTGATTTCCTAGTGTTTTTTGTGCCTAGGTCTAGAATTTCGTGTGATTTAAAGGTGTAGAATTGCAGATACCATTAAAAGATTTTGAGCTTTTAAACTTTGTGTATTTTGAAAAGTGGGTTTATTTTTGGCTTGATTTGGAAGGCTAAAAATTAGTAGGGTTTGTTCATGGCATTGAAAGGAGCACGCGGGCAAAAGTTTCGTTGAATTTGTCATAGGGCACATTAGGGGTGAGTACGATCCACTTGTCATAGGCTGACTGAGTAAAGTAGAAAATAAAGCATATAAAATACACACTATGGGCACGTCACGTGCAATTAGAAAATGTTCCAAACGGTAGCCCACACTATCTCCACTAATAGTTCTACAATATACCCATATACCATGCACAAATACGAGAAAGAAGCACAAATATACACATATACCAAAAACAAGTATAAGAAGTACAAATAGACAGAAATCACATCAAGGACAATAATACAACACAGAATGAACACAATATATATGAAATGTAATGAAGAAAATGATGATGATGATGATGTGATGCTCGAGGTTGTTGCACAACCTCCGTATAGACCTACTGAGCTGTTCTTCCAGGTAGGACCCATGGGGGTTCGCAACCTATATACAATCCAATAGCCAATACCAATATCCATGACTCATCTCCGGCACATCCCTCGGTAGAAGGTCTATAAAGATGTCACAAGCTAATGTTTTCAGTATTCCCACGCGGTACCAATGTTTCACAAGTGCATATATATATGGATGCAATGCTCCTGACCAACCCGAATGAAAAATTCCAATAACCAACTCATATAACAACCATGTGAGCCAAGATCCACTCAATATGCCAACTATTCATGAATTCAATGCAATCCATATGCCAATAGAGTAGTGTACATAAAGTTATGCCATTGATACTACATAAATTCCAATTTTGGCTTTTCACCAGAAAGATACCACCAAATGTACATATATAAAGGCCAACGACATCATATAAGACCCCACACGGTCGCACATAACAAATAATGTCTCGAAACCACCAAATAGCAAGACCATAGGCCCCCACACGGGCACATCACAATAATATATCTATTTCGATGATTGGTTCCCACACCCTTGACATGACTTTTATTCCATTATTAACTACCTAGCCCAGTCTAAAGAAAGTTAAGCCACAACCTACCTCAAAGCCGAGAATCTATGCGTTAAAGTACAAACAAGCCTTCCTCACTGAAGCTTTTCCTCCCGAACGGACCCGGAACCAGCTAAAATACACAAATATAGAATCTATGCATTGAAAGAAAGCCAACGATACTCATATTGCCCATTTTCGGGTGGAGATCAAAATGAACCCCCGAAACATGCTCTCGAAAAGAAAGGGTAAAACCAAAATTTTAGTCCAAAAATATATTTCTCATGATTAAAGGAACTTATAGAAGAAAACCCAAGTGAAAACGGATTGGAATTGGGAATACACTGGGTATGTTGTTGTTGTTGTTGAGCAATCTTGCCAAATTGAGCCCATTCTTCTTCTCAGTGTTGCTGTCTACAATCAAAGGCTTTACAATCAGGCTACCTATCTTGCTCAAACCTCTTGCACTCCACTACTTGAGGTCTAGGCTCAGTAGCCTGACCCATATTGGAATTGAATTCACCTCCTCCTTTGTAAATTCCATATCTGCCGACCAAGCTTTGACAATAAAAGATTTATTGTCAAAAGTGGTAGATGCCACACCGCAAAACTCCATTCCTATCCCCCTCAATGTGAAATCGTACTAGAATGATCCCATTCTTCATCATTACTACTTTTTTGATCCCTATCTTCCCCATAACCTTTGTATGTGCCCACTCAATACCATAAACGGATGGTGTGCTCAGAGGACGTAGCATACTATAACAGTATTCTAATATCCTTTTTTGAGCTGATGTCATCTAGCTCAATTTCACCTATTTGTTCTGCACCTTCCTGCAGTGGTTTAACATATTCTAGCTTGAAGCCTGCATTTGTCATTTTTGCTATGTCAAAATTATCCATACAGAGGCCTTTGGCCTGGCTGACTGACCCCCAATTTGTTCATGAATTTCTACTTCATCCCCCTAGGATTTGCGATTCTCTGCTGTGATTTGTAGCCATTCCCCTACTTTTGCCTTTTCTTGGGCTGCTTTGCTTAAATCTGCATATCTGCATCCATTAATTTATCAAACTGCTTGCTCGTTGCATCTGAGTCCACACTCAGTCTGTGCCTTCCTCGGGGTTCTTTGATCCTCTCCCCAGTCACTTCAACTTCCGTGGTCCCATACTCAGAGTGTCTTCTTTTCTTCCCTTCTGTGTGTCTAATTCCTGCCTCTTAGGATTCCCTGGTTGTGAACCCTGACCCTTCTCCCCCATCACTACATTTTGCTGTGTTTTTGCCATCTCTTTCAGAGGTTTTGCCTGCCCACCCATGTTGGGCGCAAGATAGCTAACGTGAACCGGGTGAGCAAACCCTTCTTCGAGCTAAATATGTTTAGGCTGCTTTTCTTTTTGTACACTCAAGGAATATTCTATTTTCTTCCTTTGTACACTTATGAAGGAATAGTCTATTTTCCCTATTTCTTTTTGGTGCACCCGTAGGATTCACACATGTATTGGTGAGTGGGTGTCATTTGTAGAAAACCATGTCCTCTTGTAAGGTTTTCTACTTTTGGTATACTTTGTGTATATGGGCAAGTTTTTTGCCCTTGTCTAATGAGATTTATTACTTTATCAAAAAAAATATATGGGTACCCCTAAAAAAAGATGAAACTATGATATGATTTCTCGCTATTTCTAGTTTTTTTCTTGAAGCACATTTGAGTTACTTAGGATAGAATTGAAGTTGAGCTGTTGGTTTTCATATCCTCTTCCCTTTTCTGTTCATTTTGCAGATTAAAAGGGATGGTATCACAAAGCTTGTTGTGCTCCCGCTTTATCCACAGTTTTCAATATCTACGAGCGGTTCAAGCCTTCGCCTATTAGAGAGTATATTTAGGTAGTAAACATACCCTGTGTTTGTGCTCAAAAAATACATTCCATTTGCGATTGTCAAACTAATATATGGAGCTATGAGTATGTTCTTCAGGGAGGATGAGTATCTTGTTAACATGCAACACACAGTAATACCCTCATGGTATCAACGGGAAGGATATATCAAAGCCATGGCAGATTTGATGGAAAAAGAGTTGAAAAGTTTTGAACGTCCTAAGGAGGTAGTATTTTCTCTATTCTTTGATATCTCATGCTGTACTTACCTTGTGAAAAGAGGTGTTCTTTTTCCTAAATCTTTATAAGGTCCCATCTTTCCTGATAGTATTATACATGAGGCAAGTAAAGTATTTGGCATTTTCATTTTTGTTTTCATTACTTAAACGAGAACTTCTCAAAGTATTTTTTGTTTATAAACTATGTCTGACTGCCTTCTCAGTTTTGGTTTCTTCTGTAATAAATGCTTAAAGATTTTATTTTACCAATTAAAAAAAATGCTAAAAGATTTTTGTCATGAATATTGTGATACTCTTGATTTAGTGTATCATTGTCCATGAAGTGTTATCTTCTCTTGAAGATCTGTAGAGTTGGTTACCGTAGAAATAGAGAGTCGTGAAAAGATCTCTATACAGTGGAAGATATTAAGGATCAAAAACAAAAGGAAAACTGTAGCACTCTGGAGCAAATATTTCTCCAGATTTGATGCTGTTCTGTTCCTGCCTCTACTCATTTACATTTCATATTTATGAAATAATTTCAGAGATTTTATAATGAAAATAATAGCAGGCTCCCAAAGAATTACAAAGTCCATCTTACTTGTGTCCTGCCTTATTAACTAGCTTCATATACACAGGTGATGTTATTCTTCAGTGCTCATGGTGTACCACTTGCATATGTAGAGGAAGCAGGTGATCCGTACAAGGCTGAGATGGAGGAATGTGTGGACTTGATAATGGAAGAACTTGAGAAGAGAAGGGTACATAATGCATATACTTTGGCCTATCAGGTACCTTTGCAGATCTGTTAGCACACTTACATTTTACGAATGATTATATTTACACACACTTGCATAGATAACGTTGTCTATGTTTATGCATTAAAACATTCTTGTACAACAACAACAAACCCAGTGTATTCCCACAAAGTGGGGTCTGAGGAGGGTAAGATGTACGCAGTCCATACTGCTACCTCCGAAGAAGTAGAGAGGTTGTTTCCGATAGACCCCCGGCTCAAGATAAAGAGTAATAAACAAGGGGATGGATGACATAACAGAAATAAGGAATAAGAAATAATAAAATAGAGATTAGAGAAATACGAAATACGAGAAATAAGGGCAACACGAAAAGAGAAAATAGGAACTAAGAAATAAGAAATAGGACACCCATTTAGTAGTGACATACACTCACATACCAAAGTGTCACGACCCAAAAGTACATAAGTAGCACCCACACTAATCTTCTTGTGGGAGAACCATCTAAACCGAACCTTTACCCAAGCACTTAGTCAATATTAAGATGATGATATCATAAAATCAACATAATACTAATAATTCAGGACTAATCATTATTATTGCGGAAGTCAAATAAAATGCTTACTAAAATCCCCAAGACCCAAAAATCATCGTACAAGAACTACTAATAACTCATGTTTGAAGAAATCTCTGAATAAAGTAAATAAGGAATGTTTCATTGCCCGAAAAATGGACAATAACAAATAACATGACCCGTGGCAGCCTGAAGACGGAGTGCTCACCCTTCGGATCAAGATCTGCTATCAACTCTAGAGGTGAGGTCGTGTCTGAGCCTCTAGAAAACTTTCTGCACTCAACAAAAGAAGAGTACAGGGTAGTATCAGTACAAACCACTATGTACTGGTAGGCATCATAGGCCAACTCAACTTAATAACATGTACACAACATTATTAGAAAAACAAGTAGACATGCATCATCAAATAACAAATTCTCATCGAATCAACAATACAGCAATAACAGGTCAACAATGCTCACAAATTAGGTATTATGCATGACAAATAAGACAATTAATTTATATGGTAAACTTGAGGATAACATATTAAAGCATTCCATCTTTCATTGAAAAGGTGGTACATGCCTAACTAGTGTTCTGAAGGTGAAGAAGCTTTTTTCTGTTGTCCACACTTTTTCCACAACAATAGGTGAGGGGACTAAGTAATACTTTCTATTGAAGTATTATGAGCCACATGAACTTTCTAAGTTGCCATTACAAATATAATTAGCTAATATGCAGTGCGAGACACGTGTACTCAACACTTTTTTGTTTTAAGCCTAATGCCTCTATGTATTAAAGGTAATATAGCCCTTTATTGATGTCAGTTTTATGAACTTAGAGGGGGCTCCATTCATCGTCTTATAATGTGTTCTCATCTGGACAGAAATATTTTTTTTTTGGTGCTTACTATTATTTGATTAATACATTTTTATCTGGACAAAAATATTTTTTATTTGGTGCTTATTATTATTTGATTAATGCATTTTTTTAAGGGAAAGGCAGTTCGTATTCATGATGTTGTTTTCAAGTGATACACTATTGGACGAGAAGCATAGATGAGGCTCAGATGCTCATTTGCTAGCATATAACATACAGAGTTTGTTACATTGATTCTCCTATTTGCTTGGGCGGTAGAGTATGTGGTCAAGTAATTTTGATGCTATGTGGCATTGATAAGTTATTTTCTTGGATATAAAAAAATAACATAGCTTCAAGTAAGTTCTTTCCATCTACCTAAACCTTGTTGGATAGAGTTAACCGGCACCTGTGCCAGTGGGAGGTAGCAGGTTCCGGCGGAATAGTCGAGGGTGCGCATAAGCTGGACGGACACCACTGTCATAAAAATAAAAGTTATTTTCTTGGACGAACTGCAAAACAGAAAAATGGCATTTTGGATACATGATTTCCTGAACTGATGTGCTTTCCTGTGATTCTGTATGCATATGGATGCGCCTTTTTTCACTTAGATTATCATGATTGAGTTTTGTGAATGCTGTTTATGTGGCCATTCCATGAAGTTTTGCTATGATGCAGAGTAGGGTTGGACCTGTTGAATGGCTGAAACCATATACAGATGAGACAATAATTGAGCTTGGGATGAAAGGGGTAAAGAGTATTCTTGCCGTGCCAATAAGGTAGGCAAAGTTGTCTGTTTAAGCAGTACAAATGACAACGCCTAGTTTGTCTTGATTTTCATTTAATTGCTTTTATTCTCTAATTTTAAATGTTTTCACAGTTTTGTAAGTGAGCATATTGAGACATTAGAGGAAATTGATGTTGAATACAAGGAGCTAGCATTGGAGTCTGGAATTCAGAATTGGGCACGTGTTCCTGCCCTAGGTGTTGAACCCACTTTCATCTCGGATTTGGCAGATGCAGTGATTGAAAGTCTTCCATATGTAGGAGCAATGGCAGTCTCAAATCTTGAAGCTCGCCAGGTGCTTTTTAACTCCAGAGCTGTGATTAAGAAATTATTAAAATTTCTGTTAAGAGTAGATGGCGCTAATGACCCGAAATACTTGAAGCATGTAAACATTTAATTGAAGGGATTACCTAACATAGGCACTAAGCACTGTAACTTGGATGGTATATGAAATGGTTAGTGATAGATGTTGGAAAAGGTTCTTGAAAAAAGAAAAGGTTTATAAAATTTGTTTGATACAGGAATTTTTATATAATTAGTTCATGTTTAGCTTATTAGTTAGTTCATGTACTAGGAAAAAAGAGAAGAGTATAATGAAAGTAAGATACATGTGCAGATGTACTAGACTAGGTACATATTAGGGAAGACCTATAAATACCTAGATACCATACAATTTTATATAAGCAAGTCGAGTGAAGTAAAGAAAAATAATTTCCTTCTCTTGTCTTCAAGAGAAATAGTTGATTGATAATGCTCCTTCTTCCCAAATTTTCCAACATTTGGTATTTGTTGAAAATATGTCTCAGAAATAAAGTAGGAATAGATAATTTTAGTAGTTTTAAATTATTAGAGTCCTATGTGACTTAGGAATTAGTTGTCCCTTTATTATTTGAATATGAATTAGTTATCTCAATTTAAATTGAAGTGTAGTTAGAAATTTAGCTATAAATATATGTTTTGAATTATTAATAAAAAATTTGTCTTTGATAATACAATTGCAGTATTTTCTCCTCTCCAACTCTTTCTCTGTTATTTCTCTAATTTCAAAGCTAAAAACCAACAATTGGTATCAAGAGCTAATTTCTTGAGGAATCTGTGAGAGAGATGAATTCTGAAAACAACTTTTCCCAAATAGCTCCTCCTGTCTTTGATGGTGAGAATTATCATCTTTGGGCAGTAAGAATGGAGACTTATCTTGAGGCTTTAGATCTTTGGGAGGCCGTGGAGGAGGATGACGATGTTCTTCCGTTGCCCGATAATCCCACGGTAGCCCAGATCAAAAGTCACAAGGAAAAGAAAATCAGAAAATCAAAGGCAAAAACAACTTTGTTTGCTAGTGTTTCTCTAACAATTTTCACGAGAATTATGACTTTTAAATCAGCAAAAGAAATTTGGGATTATTTGAAGGAAGAATATACAGGAGATGAAAGAATACGAGGTATGAAGATGTTAAATCTAATAAGAGAATTTGAATTGCAAAAGATGAAGGAATTTGAGACCGTCAAATAGTACTCAAACCTTTTTCTTGGCATTGTTAATAAGGTAAGATTGCTTGGCACAAAATTTAAAGATTCGAGAATTGTTGAAAAAATTATTGTTACAGTGCCACGGAAAGATACGAAGTATCAATAACTACCTTGGAAAACACAAAAGACCTGTTCAAGATTATCTTGGCAGAATTATTAAAATACGTTGCAGGCACAAGAGCAAAGGAGGCTTATGAGGCAGGATGGTATGGTTGAAGAAGCTTTGACAACCAACCACAAGGCTCAAAGCAAGGGTAATAATTCAAGGAAAAACTACCCACCTTGCCAGCACTGTGGCAAAATAGGTCATCCTCCATGCACAATGCAAGATTTGCAATCAACTTGGCCATGAAGCTGTGATTTGCGAAAACAAATCTCAAAAATATGAAGCAGAAACCCAAGTCACCAAAGAAGAAGAAGAAGATCACTTATTTGTGGCAACCACATGACATATGACAAAACTCTTTTTAAAGAGTTTCTGCCTTTAGAAAATAAGAAAGTCAGAATTAGGAATGGTGATTATATTCCTGCAAAAGGAAAAGGGAATGTTGCAATCAAAACAGTTTCAGGTACAAAAATAATTTCAAATGTCCTTTACGTACCCAATATTGATAAAAGTTTGTTAAGTGTTGGCTAGCTAATGAAAGAAGGATTTAAACTATTGTTTGGAGATAAATATTGTCGAATCTTTGATTCCACTAATCTTGAGATTTTACAAATTGATATGAGAGGCAAAAGTTTCTTATTTAATCCAATAGAAGATGCACATAAGTCATGCAAGAACAAAGATGAATTGACAGATTTATTCAAGAGGTCAAATTCAGCCGAAGCCGAGACAATTTCTGATCCAAGGAGGAGTGTTGAAAATATGTCTCAGAAATAAAGTAGGTAATTTTAATAGTTTTAAATTATTAGTCCTATGTGACTTAGGAATTAGTTGTCCCTTTATTATTTGAATAGAAATTAGTTATCCCAATTTAAATTGAAGTGTAGTTAGAAATTTAGCTATAAATATATGTTTTAAGTTATTAATAAAATAATTCTCTTTGACAATACAATAGCCGTATTTATTTTTCTCTCCAACTCTTTCTCTGTTATTTCTCTAATTTCAAAGCCAAGAACCAACATTATTAGAGCCTATTTTATTGAGGGATCTGTGGAAAATCCAAAATTCTTGAAGAACTGGAAATATGAAAAATTATCCTTTGCCAGCAATCAAGACAAAAGACAAGTCATTTAATGAGTTTGAAGAAGAGAAGTGACAACTTTGGAGAAAGTTACTTTCAGATGAAAATGATTTTGAGGATGAATTTGAAATACAGGAGAAAGTGTGTTGCTAATCTAGTAAAGAGCTTTGATGAAGAATTTTAAGAAGTGGCCCCTAAAAACTCATTTTCTGTTGTAGAACCAAAAAAGGTTTGTGCATCTGCTCAGTAAAGATGATATTTGAGAAAACGATGAAAAAGAATCACTCCTGCAATTTAGAAATCTCCAAAACAGGAGAGCAGCATTGAAGAGGAAAGTTCTGATGAAACAGTTGGTGTGCTTTCTGAAGCACAATCAGGAAAAATGACCACCTCAATCTCAGGAAGAAAACATCTTTTGAGAAGATGAGTCTTTCAAATAGATGATGCAAAGCATCCAAACTCCTAAGATGAATGTCGATGTGCAATCTTGGTGGAGTTTAGGAAGAAAAATTGAAGTACACTGCATCATCCATATTGATTTTTTAGTAGGCCAAATACATCGACAGACCCCTCAACTTGGCACAACCTTTCACTTTGGCACCGTAAGTTGATTGTGTTCATTTTAGACACCTGAACCAGCCACCAACTATATCATTTTGAAACTTTTTTTACAATCAGCTACTATTATAAAGTGTGTGTAATACACACGTAGCTGACATGGTGTAACGACCGATTAAAAAAAGACACGTGGCATTCTTATATAAAATAATAATTTAAAATAAATTATTATTAGAAACTGGAGATCGAGCAACATTAATGAAGAAAAACTGGAAATCGATCAAGCAACATTAATGAAGAAAAACTGAAAATCGAGCAAAATCGATGAAGAAAAACTGAAAATTGAAGCAAGATCGATGAAGAAATCTGAAAAAATGGAGCTAAATCCATGAAGAAAAACTGGAAACCAATCAAAATCGATGAAGAAAACTGAAAATCGAAGCAAAATCGATGAAGAAAATCTGAAAATGGAGCTAAATCCATGAAGAAAAACTGGAAACCAAGCAAAATCGATGAAGAAAAACTGGAAATTAAGTAAAACCAATGAAGAAAATATGAAAAATCGAGCTAAATCGGTGAAAAAAAGCTGAAAATTGAGCTAAATCAATGAAGAAAAACTTCACCATTTGTTTCCTACACTGAATTTCTCAAAAGCAGCAGTACAAATATTCTCTGAACTTCACATTCAATGTTCCCTAATAACCAAAATCTTTTCTTCACCTAAGCAAAATTCATCACCATGATTCTTCAGGAAATATACCTCTTTCTTCCCCTTTCACTGGTTTTCATTTTCCAACTCCGACGCCGTTACAATCCCCATTTCCTCTCCAGTTTTTTTTTTTTTTTTTCTTTTGTTTCTCTTCTTCTGTTTCCCATCAATTTTATTCTTGAATCTTGCAAAAGATGAGGACAATTTGGTGAAGGGGTTTCTTATTAGTTTCAGTAATTGCTTGAAGTTCTAACTTCTCATTACTTGAAGAATTTGAATTTGAGAATTTGCAGAGTTTGGTCGGAGCTAAAATTTCGATGGGGGAGTGAAGAAAATGGTGATACCAGCGAATTTATGTAAATGATGTTAGACAATTATACCATCAATGGCGATGGTGATGATGATTCCGGCGGATTTATGGTGTGAGAAGACCTAAAAATGATAATGAAGAAAAGAGGCCAAAAAAATGAAGAAGAAACATATTTTTTTAATTATTTTCGGATAAATAAGAAGCTTCCTGCGCTGGACTCGTGTGCCAACTCGCCATGCCATGTCAGCTAAAAGTGTCAATGACACAGTTGGTGGCTTGTTCAGTTGTCTAAAAGGAACACAGTCAACTTAAGGTGCCAAAGTGAAAGATCGTGCCAAGTTGAGGTGCCTGTCGATGGGTTTGAATGAGCACCATTTGACAAGGATGGATTATTCCTACTTTGTTAGGCAGGATCTACACTTCTGAGGCCTTTATTGCGTTAATGATTCCTTGGTTTGACAATTTCATTTCTCAGTCTGAGCAAAGTATAATTCATTGTCATTTTGAGTTATGACACAACTTTTTCTGCTTGGGCGACGTATGATTGATTTTCCAACTTAGTCGGGCAGCATCTACGCTTCTGAGGTTTAAAGCTAGTATTTGCGGTGAATCCCCCCGTTAAGTAGTCATGCATTACGATCGGAACGCCCAATTCTCTAGCAAATATAGCTCTTTTCATCATTTCTTCGCATGTACCTGCAGTAGCATTCAAGTAATGCCCTTTGATTTCACCTGTTTCAGTCTGTGCCCAATCTGCTATCCGAAAGAAAGGGGAATGGCTCGGCTATCCCACCTAGCCAAGCCAGAAAAATAGATTCGATATAAATTAGATAAAATGAGTTGAAAAAAAAAAAAGAAAAAAGGAATACTTAAGCTGATTCCAAGATGTATGATTGAATCAAAGTGATTTGTACTTCATTATTCAGATAACTCGAGTTTCGATAACTATAAAAAGAACTTTCTAGTTCACTCAGAAAAGAATGATCGTTGTCAATCTCAAAAATCTGATTTTCAATATCAAAATAGACGCTTCTGAGGTTTATTGGATAGATTTGTGGGAATACACTGAGTATGTTGTTGTATTGTCACTGGTCTTACTATTCCATTTCTTCTTTCTGGGAAGAGTTCAATTCATTCTCATTTGAGTTATGATAATTATTATTCTGCTATGCTAAAATGTGATTGGTTGTCAAAATTATATTATTAGGATTTATGCCTTTTTGCTGATCCTTGTTTCTGATTCATTAGTTTTCCCAAATGTAATTTATTTTGTTTTAGTTGATCGTTACAAGTGAGGCTTTGTCCTACTTGTCAAGCACATTGGTTACATTATGAGATAAGCGATCAAATCTTTACACTTCTATGTAGCAAGTGAAAAATTAAAAACAAACTTTTCAACCTTAGGAGGTTGATCAACTAACACATTCCATTGACATCTCGTGACAGTGGTGAGGGCTCAGCTTTGCTCAAATGTTTCGTAAGACTTGCTCCAGTTTCTTAGTCAATTTGCATACTTCCTGGTTCTTTCTTTAACAACAGAAAATCATCGTACCTGGCTTTTATGATGCACCAAAAGTGATTGATATAAAGGCCAGCCCCCACCCCCCCCCATCCCCCAAAGTTTCTGGTTGAATAATGTTTTTAGAGTTTGAAAAAAAAGTTCAATGCTTTTTTCAAAGATGCATGGCTACATGAAACTAATTTATACTGAGGTGAATATCTGCAGTCATTGGTCCCTCTTGGCAGCGTGGAAGAGCTATTGGCAGCATATGATTCACAGCGCAGGGAGCTTCCACCTCCTGTAACAGTCTGGGAATGGGGTTGGACAAAAAGTGCAGAGACGTGGAACGGAAGAGCAGCTATGTTGGCAGTTCTTGTCCTGCTGGTGCTAGAAGTAACAACTGGAGAAGGATTCCTGCACCAGTGGGGTATACTGCCCTTATCCCGCTAGCCCCTTACATCGTACTCTCTCGCTTGTCCTCTTTGAGAAGAAAACGTTCTTCCCTCCCGTCCCTGCTGTCTTGCACATGCATTATACAATTCACAATAAGGTGGCTGGCTGTTGAGATGTTGAAAAAGACAGAAATCAGGAATGAATTAAGTAGTAATAGAATAGCTTATCCTTAGAATGTGCACCCACTTTTCTCTTCTGTTACATATCTTTCTTCTTTAGTCTATTTGGCAAAAACAACCTCCATTTCATTCCCTAGAGGCCAAGAGAGCAGGTTTTGTGAGATATACAGTACATTGAACTGAAACAGGTATCCTGATGGATAGAGAAGGGTGAGGAAGATCGTAGGTAAAATGAAGAAAAGAAACAAAAGAACAAATTCATCTTCGAAGGTTTATCATCCCTCTGTAATTTATAGCATCTACATTTCAGCTGTAAATTTTCCTCTTTTGCTCAAATCTGTCATATGAATTCCAAATCCATGTTGTAACAATTCTATGTATAAGTGCATATCGAGATTGAATCCCTAAGAAGCAAGAACAATACTGTGGCAGATGTCTACAATCATCTTTCTGCCTTGTATTTGCATCATCTAGATGCTGAAGGTGTGAACAACTGGCTTCAACATTGTTCACTTTGCCATGAAAGACTGATGCTGCTGCATTGTGCTGGATTTAAGTATTGTTCCTAGTATCGCTATCTCTTACATGATTAGGGATAAAAGTGATCACCCTCGTATAGCTCAATGATCTTGAATCAGATGAATATCATGAATAACAATATATAAACTATCAAATCAAGTCGTCGTCGAGAATTGCGTGATTTGAATGTCAGTTTACTGAGGACTAATTATTTGTTCGAATCGAGTGTTTGGATTATGGATTTTGTCAGCCGCTAGTATATAGTGTTCCCACCTGTTTGATCGACTTTCAATTTTAATCTGTTTGCAAAAGAATGAGACTTTTCCTTTTTAACAACTCTTTAGTTTCAACTTTTCACATGATATGTTTAAGACCACGATGAATTTTAGTGGCTCAGTTAATAAACTACTTGAACTCTCACCTTGGTGAGGGTTGTATTCCCACATTGTAATCCCTTCATTTACCCTTCTCTTACCTCCAATTTGAAAAAGAAGAAATAAATGTTTAAAACCATAAACTAAAGACTTTTGGCATAATATTCTTAATTCAACCTCCTATATTTTCTTAATTGACGTATCAAGTCACAATTGACCAAACAAATTGAATGGAGCATCTCGTTCAAAATGAGCTACTTTTTGGCGCAAACATCTTTCTCTCGAACTTTTGCACCAGAGACATTGAAGAGATTTCGTCATTGGCTATTTGTTGTTGCCTCTTTTTTCTTAACTCTATTCCTTATACGAAAAGGTTTTATTTAGTTTAGATCTCGCATAAATGTAAGGCGTTTGGTGTGATAGATAAGAGAAAATGTCTTGGAATAAAATTTTAGTGACAATCTCTTGTTTGTTTGTTAATGATTTATCCCTCTTTGATGGTATAGTAATATTAGGATAATTTTTCTTGAAATAAAGTACAACAACAACAAACCCAGTGTATTCCCACCTAGTGGGGTCTGGGGGGGGGGGGGGGGGTAAGATGTACGCAGTCCATACCTCTACCTCTAAAGAGGTAGAAAGGCTGTTTCCGATAGACCCCCGGCTCAAGACACAAGACACCGCACAAATACATAGATACATAGATACATAGTAAAGCACAGAACAAGATTTCATTACATAAGAACGGCACCCATAAGTAATAAAAACAGAGAAAAGCACACAGGATCGTAATAAAACATGGAACCAGGTACCATAGCAAGAATAATACCCCCACCAAGTAATTTCCTACACTAGCGACCCAAACTGGCCCTAGCCTTCTGCCCTAATACGCGTCCTCCAGATTTTCCTATCTAGGGTCATGTCCTCGGTGAGCTGTAACTGTTCCATGTCCCGCCTAATCACCTCACCCCAGTACTTCTTCGGCCTACCCCTACCCCGCCTAAAGCCATCCAATGCTAGCCTCTCACACCTACAAATTGGGGCATCCATGCCCTTTCTCATCACGTGTTCGAACCATCTCAATCGGACCTTCCGCATCTTATACTCCACTGGGGTCACACCAACCTTCTCCCTGATAATCTCATTCCGAACTCTATCCCCTCTAGTCAACCCACACATCCAACGCAACATCCGCATTTCTGCCACCTTCATTTTTTGGATGTGGGAGTTCTTAACTGGCCAGCACTCCGCTCCATACAACATAGCCGGACGGACTATAGAATTTGCTTTTAAGCTTGGGCGGCACCTTCTTATCGCACAACACCCCCGACGCGAGCTTCCACTTCATCCATCCTGCCCCAATACGGTGCGAGACATCCTCGTCAATCTCGCCGTTACCCTGGATCACGGACCCGAGATACTTGAAACTATCCCTCTTACATACCTCCTGTGATTCCAACTTCACTACCACCTCATTCTCCAGCCTCACGTCATTAAACTTGCATTTCAAATACTCTGTCTTGCTTCTGCTCAACCTGAACCCTTTAGACTCAAGCGTTTGTCTCCACACCTCTAGTTTGTCATTCACACCCCCTCGCGTCTCATCAATCAAAACTACATCATCTGCAAAAAGCATACACCAAGGGACTAAGAGTAGATCCCTGATGCAATCCTGTCAAGACAGTGAAATGCTCTGAGTCCCCTCCCGCCGTCCTCACCTGAGTCTTCGCTCCATCATACATGTCCTTAATTGCTCTGATATACGCCAGCGGGACTCCACTCACCTCCAAGCATCTCCAAAGCACCTCCCTGGGGACTTTGTCGTATGCCTTCTCCAGGTCGTTAAACACCATGTGCAAGTTCTTCTTCCTTTCCCTATACTGTTCCACCAGCCTTCGTACCAGGTGGATTGCCTCCGTCGTCGAGCGGCCAGGCATAAATCCAAACTGATTTTCCGAAATTGACACTATCCGTCTCATCCTCACCTCGACCACTCTCTCCCAAATCTTCATAGAGTGACTCAATAACTTAATCCCCCTATAGTTATTGCAACTCTGTATGTCACCCTTATTCTTATAGAGAGGGATCATGGTACTCCACCTCCAAGCCTCGGGCATTTTTGCCGTCTTGAAGATTTCGTTAAACAATCCAGTCAACCACCTTACACCAGCCTCTCCAGCGAACTTCCAAAACTCCACCGGAATCTCATTCGGCCCCGTCGCCCTACCCCCTCGCATTCTGCGAACAACCTCTCTAACCTCTTCTACCTTGAAACGTCTACAATAACTAAAATCCCGGCACTCCTCTGAGTGCTCCAGCTCCCCTAGCACAATAGCTCTATCCCTTTTGTCATTCAAGAGCCTATGAAAGTACGACTGCCATCTATTCCTAATGTGGCCGTCCTCCACCAGCACTGTACCGTCCTCCCCCTTAATGCACCTCACCTGGTCGAGGTCGCGGCCCTTCCTCTCCCTAGCCTTAGCGAGTCTAAACAACTTTTTCTCCCCTCCTTTTCCCTATAACCCTGCATACAAGCTCTCAAAAGCGGTCGTCTTAGCCGCCGTAACTGCTAACTTAGCCTCCTTCTTAGCTAGCCTGTACTCTTTCCTGTTCACCCGCTTCTCTACTTCGTCCTTACTCTCAACCAACTTATCATACGCCTCTTTCTTGGTCCCCACTTTCTTCTTCACCTCTTCATTTCACCACCAATCCCCCCGATGATGCCCAGCCCGACCTCTAGAACACCCAGCACCTCCCTTGCATTCTACCTGATGCACCTAGCCACCCTATCCCACATACTATCCACGTCCCCCTTACACTCCCACACCCCTATTCCCGCCAACTTCTCCCCTATCTCCCACGCATTCACTGGCGTCAAGCCGCCCCACTTAATTCTAGGTCGACACTCCTCACCCCTCCTCTTTCTATTCTTTTTTATACCCAAATCCATAACCAGGAGCCTATGCTGGGTCGAAAGGCTCTCACTCGGGATGACCTTACAGTCCTTACACAACACCCTATCCCCTTTCCTAAGCAACAAAAAGTCAATCTGGGTCTTGGCTATCGCGCTTCGAAAGGTGATCAGGTGGTCTTCCTTCTTCGAGAAGCCCGAGTTCACCACCACCAGACCAAAGGACCTCGCGAAATCCAATAGAGTAGCCCCCTCTTCATTTCTCTTCCCA
Source organism: Capsicum baccatum var. pendulum (assembly GCA_030864225.1). NCBI lineage: Eukaryota > Viridiplantae > Streptophyta > Magnoliopsida > Solanales > Solanaceae > Capsicum > Capsicum baccatum. The sequence continues at coordinate 100,937,711 of CM061554.1, read as the reverse complement.
AAACCAAAACCACCATGCACATCACCAAAGCCTCCCGGTAACGCCCCGATGTGCCCGTTGAAATCTCCTGCTACAACAATCTTCTCCGAGCTAGGCACGCCTCTCACCACCTCATCTAAAGCATCCCAAAACCGCCTCTTCTCCTCCCCCTCCGAGCCCACTTGCGGCGCATAGGCACTACACACGTTCAGGGTAAACCCCCGAATGACCAATTTAATAGCCATCAACCTGTCGTTGATCCTCTTCACCTCTACTACCTGACCCCTAAGCTCTTCATCTACTAAGATGCCAACTCCATTCCTATGCCTCTTGCTCCCAGAGTACCACAGCTTGTAACCATCCACATCCCTAGCCTTAGACCCCACCCACTTGGTCTCTTGAACACACGCAATATTAATCCTCCTCTTTCTAAGAATCTTCACAAGCTCTATGGACTTGCCCTGAAGGGTCTCTATATTCCAAGACCCAACCCTCAGCCTACCCTCACTATCCCCACGTCTTCCTCTACTGCCCCTGAGGCCAAACCTTGGTCTCCCTCCCACTCCCGCCCTTTCCTCACCCCCTGCCCCCACAACAGCCCCACGCCCCAACCCCCTCGGACATGACCCTATCCAACCATCACCGCCCATCGTCACTACTACAAGCAAATATAAGAGAATATAAACAGTGGTAGTAGTAGTAGCAAAGCAGCATCAAGAATACAAGGCTCACACAAATACGAAGAAATAATGAAAAAACAAAACTAAAGTCAAATAGAGAGCAAACACCACTGGGCTCAACACCCAAAGCCCCAAACAGAGCCCCGAACCGCTAACCCAATAGACGCAGTGCAAGAAACGACAACAGGCAACAGACAATATCAACAAATCAAACACAAGTCAAGATATAGGAGATAGTACTAGCATAATACGAGGAATGAAATACTGAAAATAACAAAGGATAGAAGTCACCGGGTTACGCTTGTAGGCCAAGTCGGAAACCAAAATCCAACGTAGATCGGACTCCGGTCGCCGGTGCTGAGACGGAGAGGGCGGTGGTCGCCGGTGCTCCGGTCACCGGTACTGAGACGGAGAAGGAGAAGGCGGCGGTTGCCGATCGCCGGTGCTGGGAGGGAGCGACGATCGCCGGTCGCCGGTGCTGAGTCGGAGAGGGTCGCTGGTCGCCTGTCGCTAGTGCCAGTGCCGGAGATAGGGTTTACGACGGCGGCGGCGCTGTCTCGCCGATGGCGGCGCCGGAGGTCCCCCCCCCCCCCCCCCCCCCCCCCCAAAAAAAAAAAAAATCCTTTTTTATATTTACTTCACATCTGTTTAAAAGTGTTTTATTCCTCTATGTGGACAGATCCACTCAACCACACTGCAAAATTTAACTAGAGGACTTTTGAGGGGTAAAAGTAGTAGATCATGAGGAAAAAGTTGCACAATAGGCGCATGTTATTCCATATATTATTCTATCAACTTCTATATAATTCTTTTAACATTAAAGTATTGCTCTTACATAATTAGATTACTGTTGTATGTTTATTTGACATCCAGGTGCTATTACCAAACTTGAGCACTTTGTACTTTTTATTTCTTAAAAAAGCACTTTATGTTGGTTTTTATGCAGAGAGCATACCCATTGCGCTGAAAATTGTGATAGCTTGATATTATTTTCAAGCCAAAACCTCCGATTATATGTACCACCTTAATTGGCACATAGTTAAACACACAAAAATCACGAGAATGTACACATAAAAAAAGTTAAATAAGGTGGAGATTTTGTTTTTAAGAATGAATAAATAAAGCTCTAAAAATATATATATATAAAAAGTTAAAAAAGGTGAGGGTTTTTTTTTTTAAACAAAACAACTTATTCTTAGGAAGTATGCAATACATATTATTTTACTACAACAAATCAAACAGTCAATAAAAACATTAACACGATAACTAATCTTAGGATAACTAATCTTAACATTAACTTTTCTCAGTATAAATAATTCCAGCATAATTTGTCTTCAAACCAAACAATTCCTAAGATTCAATGAAAGGTTATTGGGTAGTGATAGTGTAACACCCTAAAAATTTTAAGCTAAGGTCCGAATCGTTCTTTGAATGCGTACATACCCTAATCCGATGATTTCTCATTGTAAAGATGTTAAAATCAATTCTTTAATGTGGAATGTGTATAAGATATAATTAAGGTCATAAGAAACCTATAGCATAAAGATGGGTTGAATACTTCTATACTGATTGAGTTGTTATAGAAATTTTTAGTTGGATCAACTTCAAATGTGTATTCCTCCTAAAATATAAATTGCTAAATGGACTAATACCTACCAAATTAAAGTTTTTTGAATGTTCTTTCCAACGCCATCGATCGTTCATTAATATGGACATTTTAGTGAGACACTATCCAAGAGGCAATGGACCTCATGACGCACTGCCACATGCTCCGCGATGGGCTCCGTGGTGCAAAATCTCATTTCCTAACAGAAATTGTCCCAAAATTGTCCAATTAAGGGTGTTTTTATCCTATCCTTTTATGGAATCAATCCCCACGACTTAAAATCCTTTACTTCTAATGCTTCAGAAAACACCATACCAAACTCATTTCCTCTCTCAAGAACCTCAAGGGTTTCTTAATTTCAAGTTCACTCTAGATCTTTCTTCAAGATTCTTCTATTTTCAGGTACGTAGGATTTCTATGAGAATTTTCTTTCATTATCACGTCCAAAACTTTCTAGTTTTCATAAATTTGATTCTATAGTTAGGGCTTATAAACTCACTATCAAATTCACCATTTTTATAATCCAAATACATGATTTCTTGAAGTATTTACTCATTATGGATTGACTATTGTATGTCTTTTTTATGCTTAATAATATTTTCCATTTTCATCCTTATTAGTTCTTGACATGATTTTATATATGGTCCTTGAAGTTTATATTTTTTTCATGATTTTAAAACCTTTATGTTATTGTGAAAGTTATTTTGAGAATCTGCAAGTTATGCATGTTTTAGTGAACTTTTCTCATGAGATAACCTGTAGGCATGATTTGAAAGACATTTTTTAGATAGGAATTTTTCAGCACATGATTTTATAAAGAAAGAATTGAGCTCATTTTCACAAATTTGAGCATAGTTTTATAGAAATATATGTTTTATAAAGAAATCTTGAGCAAGACTCCTGATAAGCCTCTAAATAAGCTTAATAGATATATTATGAGCTATATAGATATTATATTTTAGGAGGATTATTTAACATTGAGCAGCTATGTATTCTAGATAACACTTGTACCATAACATGTTGCCGTTGTAGGATTTATGATAGTACCACAAGTACGTAATCTCTTTATCCTAAAAGGCTCATTTAGTGGATCCACATATAGATAGATAAGTCCTCTACCTAGCAAGATATGAGGCATCCCTCTCTAACAGGGAATTGTAAGTTGGTGCATCATGAACTCACATGGTGTACGTCGGTTATAAGGAACTCCCACCTAAAAGATGTAACTCCATTTTATATTTTGATATGATCATTATATAATTTCAGATAACATAATTTTATGCAACATAATTTTAGATAACATGATTTCAGATAACATGATTCCAGATAATATAATTTTAGATAGCATAATTTTAGATAACATGATTTTAGATAACATGATTTCAGTATGCATTATCTTCAAGAATCATTTTTATGGTATTTAATTAATTTTACTCTCAGTTTGACACATACATTTACGAAAATTAAATTTTATTCATTAAGCTCTTTAGCTATTCAAATTCAGTTTCGATAAGTATTTCAGGTTTCTTAAATTATTTAGCCACTGTCTTACATACACAATATCTTCCCAATATTGATGCATACTTTTCTTATGCTAAATTATTTTATAATGTAACTTACAAATATGTAGGTACATAGTCAAGATTCACCGATTAGCTTTGAGTGAGTCCTCAGCATTTTCACTGACCCATCAGTAATTCGGTTAGTCGCTTGTCTTTTTGTTTTGGTAGTAGTAAAGATCAATATGTAGTATGCTTCATAGACATAGTCAAGTTATGTCAATTGTAGTCAGTTTTAAACATGTGTAATATTTCAATTAAGAAAAGTTCATACCATTTTTATTTCATTTTTTTTACAAGAGTTTATCCCATAATTTTAGTTTCTGCTTTAGTTTGCAATATTATGCTTAGATATGCTATGCTTAGCTTGGAATCAATTGTGGTTCTAAGCACCGTATCTCATCTAGGGTGTAAATTCAGGTCGTGACAAACATAGTATCAGAACACAGAGTTCAAGTGTCCTAGGGAGTCTATGAAGTCATGTCAGTAGGATTTTTTTATGGTTGTGAAGGCCCCACTTTTATAAATGAGGGACTATGAACATTTAAGGAAAGGCTTTTATTATTTCATACTCTATATCATGCATAGCGCAGTCCCCTAAAAAACTTATGCATATTCATGGATTATTTTGAATTCTTCCACCTACGATTAATCTTCAAGGTAATCGAAGTAGTAAAGTTCAGATTTCCTACCAACATGGTGCTCTTAAATTGAACTATAAGACATTTTAGATAAGGGGCTTGAAAGGAGCCCGTTAGCGATGGTGAATTTACTATTCATTTACACTCAACAATAGTGACACTACTATGATTTGAATGTCAAAAGAGTCACATTTGGGGTTAAATGTACAAATTCCCATATTTTGCAGGTGTACAAGTGCTGAGAAGAAAAGAAGCAAACTTGAGCAGAAAAGGATCAAAAAGGGAATTGAAGTGCAAGAGCTGGACAAGCTAAAGCAGGATCAGGATTGAGTGCACCTACGATCGTGCTGAGTCAAGCTAGTCAACCAACTACGATCGAGATGGACTAACTGTGATCACAGTGAGTAAAATTGTAACTAATCTTTCAAGATCGTGTGAGGGCCAAAAATAGCCCAAGGATAGAAACGTCATTATGAATAGCCTACCCCAAATCCTATTTATGGGGATCAAAACACCGTTATTCTAGGATTCAATAATTCTACAACCCTACCTTCCAACCTTAGTTTAGGACTTTTGTAATTTCTTGGAGCTTGGAGCTAAATTTCAACTAATCTTGAGCTAAGAAGACATTGGAGTGACTTTTAGGTGTACATTTGGTATCATCCATTGAATATTCATTGGATTCTAAAGTATGGTTTGCCCTCTCTTTATTTTCTTATGAATAACTTTAATGGAAATATTGGTTTATTTGTGTTTATTATTATTATGATATGCTGGATCTATCTCTTTGGATTATGTTTGAATAGGAAACAATTGTGCATGGGTTGTGATATATTTGTGTGGAAGTTAGTTTGTTGATGACGGATTCTATTGTTTCTTGATTTAATAGGTTGGGGTTTGTAGGTGAAAGCCCCAAATGCCTAAATGGGTTTGATTGATGAAAGTTCCAAACTCTAGAAAGCTCAAGGCCATCTTCAAAAGAAGTGTTTTGGGTAAACTTACGGAACCCACATCATCCTTGATAGAGGGATATAGAGATCAATGCAATGATAGACAATTATGTGTGTAGTTTGCTCAATTTTCACTGTCTTACAAATAAGAGCGATTGTGAAGTTAACTATACCATAGGTATTATCCTATAAATAGGGATACCCAATTGAGGTACTGGGTGGTTTTAATTGACACACTCGTTAGGTACTCGAAAGAGTCAATGAGTGACATTTTTGAGGTTTTGTTGAAAAACTAACCTCAAAGACCTTAAACCTGGCCTACCACATCATCAACAATTAGAATTTGCATCAAATTATATGTTCCTATGCATAGCATTCCCCTAAGAAATCATAATCCTAAGATCCATTTTAGTTGATCATACTCTAATTATTATTAGTCTTGAATTATTACCTTAGAAGACCAAGAATTACTCTAACATTAGCAAACATTGACCCCCCAAACTATCTTTTACCATAGGTTTGAATCTAGTAAGCAACTACTATTTTTGACTTAATTAATCGCTACTCACATTGTTCCTCGTGGACTCAACCCCGACTCCAAAGTTGGGTAAATATATTGATGACGACCACCTTGCCCTTTAATTAACGTGTAAGTTGAGTGTTATCATTCATCCCTAATGGATCTATGAATTTCAGTCCTATGTTATATAACTTATGACATATAAACTTATGTGCTTAGTCCCCTGTAATCATAATACACCCTTAATGACTAGTCATATTCATATTATGTCATGTAAGTCCTCAGATTAAATCTTTTTAATGAATCCATGCCTATTGTACTCTATTAATCAGACCTCAGTTAATTATAAAAGCTACATATTGTCTTCTTTCATTCTTTAGTTCTTCATGTTATATCACTTCAGTGACCCTCCTTATGTTAAGCTAGTGGTGATGAGAATAAATAAACAATGGTTTAGATGGAAGAGAGTATATGTTCCTTATTAGGGAAAATTATTTTATGTTTGTTTTATCTAAGGTTAAAAATATAGAGAAAGATAGAGGCAAATATCTGGTATATGTAATAGTTAGTTGAGAATTTTTGGTATGCCTTTTTGGAGATAATTTAAGAAATTGTTATTGTTAGAGGTGCTAGAGAATATGGGAAAAAATTCCTACATGGGTTGGTTTCTTAGAAGTTCAATTATGGTTATAATGATAGGCTTCAATGTCATGTTGGTATACAAGTGGCTTGAAGTATTGTGCACTAATGAAAACTTATTAGAGCTTGGGGTTAGTATTGAAGTGGTAAGGAGTATAATCCTTGAGATGAGGGCTCTGAAAAGGTATAAGACATTGAATCCCATAGTTTAGACTAGCATTATTGTCTATTGTGTAGTACCTTGTAACTCTGAGTTAGGTTTGAACAAGGTGAGAGAGTATATAGTTCAATTTAAACTTTGGTTAGGGTAGTCACATGTACCCATGTAGGGATTATAAGTTGCATCGAATAAAGTGTAGTATTTAAGAGGAAAAGCATAGTTGAGAAAAGTGTTTGAGTAGTGTTGTTAAGCTTGAAAGTTAATAGTTGCATCACCTAAGGCTTAGTAATCCTACTCATGCTTCTCCTCAATATGACTATTACCCTTGATATACAGTTGTATCCAGAGGATGTCCTATGCTTAAGTCTATAAAATCCCAACCATTTGGACCTATATCAATGGATTTGACTAGTTAGACTATGTGGTGATTCCTCATTCAAATTACTTACTAAGATCATGCCCAAAATTATGTCCCTTAATTGTTGTTAGAAATTATGATAAGGAGAGTCTGAAGTAACTGATATTTTCTTCAAGAGTATGAGGTAACTCATATTCCCTTCTTAGTAACTCTTGGAGATTTTATCTCATTAGCTATCATTTCATAGTTCTACATGTGCAATTATGTCATGAATGCTTCAATTAAGTTCAAGACTCTGGGACTGAGGGCGATAGTCACGACGCCCTTGTCCATCCTGTGGACAATCTCTAACTCTGTGACCCATGTCACCACATCGGAAACAACCCCTCTTCTCACCCCAACACTCACCCAAATGAGCCCTACCACACTTAGGACACAGGGGACGATTTGGCTTATTGCCAGCACTGTACTAGGACCTGGATGCATATGACCTGCTACCTTGCTCCTGCCTACCTCTAGGCACGAGAGCACTAGCAGATGATGGTGCTGGCATAGACGAATGATCCTGATACTGAGGGCGACTCCCTTCCTACGATCTAGTCTGACCCTGTCTGTGCTGCTCGGACCTAACTCTTTTATTTCCTCTCATTCTATCTCTCTCCTTAATTTTGTCTGCCTCAATCTGTTGGGCATGAGTCATCAGCCTAGAAAGATTTATCTCACTATTCAGCATAGCAGACCTACACTCCTTAACCACATAACTAGACACTCCAGTCACAACTTACTCATAGTAGCTCGATTATCAGCCACTAAGTCAGGAGCATACTTAGCCAACTGGTTGAACTTTAGAAAGTACTCCCTAACAGTCATAGAGCCCTGTCGCAGGTTCATAAAATCTTTCACCTTCGCCTCTCTCATCTCCAAAGGGAAAAACTTATCCAGGAATGCATCCTGGAACTCTTGCTAAGTTGTAGGGGCAACTCCCTCACCTCTACCTTTTCTCCAAGCAATAACCCAGTCATAAGCGAGGTCTTTCAACCTATATGCAACCAACTCCACACTATGTTCCTCAGATACTTGCATCACCTGAGTAATCTTCCGCACCTCCTCTAAAAACAACCGTGGATCCTCATCAGACTTAGACCCATAGAATTCTGGCGGATTCATCTGCATGAAGTCACGGATCCTGGCAAAAGCTGAATCACCTCCCTGCTGCTGTGGAGCCGGGGACGGGTTGGCCTGAACATTTGCAGTAATAGATTGGGCCAGCGCCTGAAAGGCTGTCCAAAATTCAGCATGAGACACGTTTTCATTCAATGGGTCAGCGGGTTGAGGTTGCTGACCATCATTATTTCTTCTAGCTCAACGTGGAGGCATATTTCTGAAAGAGGAGAGCACGAATCAATAGTAGAGAGACACTTTAAGCACGATAGACTTCTGAAAGAAAGAATCACATTTTTCCTAAAACGTCTTGTAGCCTCTTGCTTATAGATGTGGCGCGCTACACACCGATGATCAAGACTCTACTTAAAGCGTCTTGTCAGACTCCCTAGGACACCTTAAAACCTTAGGCTCTGATACCAAGTTTGTAACGCCCCAAAAAAGGGTCCCGAAGCATCACACGGTGCTTGAGGCTACGAGTAGCCCTAAGCTAACCCTTTGATCCATTTTCATTCAGTTCAAGACAAATCAACGGGGTTTCCATAAACAACCCTCAAATATCAACAGAGTAATCATCATCCAAGAATAAAAGAATTTCAGAAAGATAACAAAATATGACTTATTAGTCAACTCCCAACATTTATACTAGTCTGACAAGCCTCTAAGAAAATCAATAAAATCAGCGAGCTATTAAGACATGCCCCAAATGACTCATACTCAGTTATCAAATGTAAACAATTTCGTGAAACCAACACAGACATCATGTCCTCGGAACATGAGGACTCACCACAACAGAGGATGTAGAACAGCGTGCCCGAAGAATCACTGCCGAACCTGGAACTGAGCACCTGAACCTACATTCCGAGAAAATACAGCCCACATCCGAAGATGTGGGTCAGTACCATGGAAAGGAACCGAGTATATGGGGGTGTATGCAGTTGTATAAAAATCATCATCATAAATATTTATAAAATATGCAAGATGTATGAAAGACTCACATAGCCCGAAGAAAATCATCATAATCATGAGAGGATGAAATAAGTACAATAACACATGTGAGTCATCATATAGTTTTTCAATCACTTTCAGTTCATCAAGAATATCAATTCTCATAATGTAAATATCATTTAAATCTTTTGAAAGAATAACTTTCACAATTCCACTTTCAAATCAGTTCACCATTCACCATAGACACAAGGAAATACACACACACTGGGAGATCCTATAACTAACATAAACCATGTGAGCTATATAGAGTCTAACGTACAACCCACGTTGGGGAGAGCCATTCTATCCTTGCCATCGGAGTGATCACTATATAAATCAGCCTCAGGCTCACTCCTATGGGGACACGTAGTTCTAGAAATGTAAGGTCGCTTTATACCTCCCACTCGGTGCTAAAGATTTCTCCCGGACTTAGCTCAGATCATTTTAAAGACAATCCACAACAAAACAATTTTAGTAATATATAAATATACATCGGGAGCCATCATGCTTCCCATCTATCAAAATCAACCACGTTGTGGATTTCTTTCACACTCGAGTTCAAAACAACTCCATTAAGACCAAAAAGTCAAATCATTCAAAATATCTCAAATATTCAACATCAACGTGCTTATAACACACTTTCTAAAAAAACACAATTTCCAATGGGGATTCATGACCCAAATATCAAAATCATGATAAATATCATTCAAGATTCATTCTTTATATCTCCACACATGTAAATTCATCTTTCAAAATCATAAACATCAAGATTTCATAATAATCATCATAAGATATGGGTTCATGCTTCAAATTCATAAAAAAATCAAATAAAAATCATGCCTTTGTAAAGAAAATTACTTTTGGGCACAAGAAAGAAAGAGAGTTCTTGTTGAAAAACCCCACATGCCTTGAATGATAAACTTTAGATCGATACTCATTTTTCAGATGTTAATCATGCCTTTGAATGATAGTTTTTGGAGTTCTTGAACTAGGAACTTTGAATCTTGAATAAATTTGCAGAATTAATGGTGAACTTTGGAGGTTCTTGAAGTTGGATGTAGGAGCTTAGGGCTTTCTTTTTGAGGGAATTTGATGAAATATAACATATAATGCTTCTAATAGGCTTTAATATAGGGTTTGGATGGATTTTGGGTGAGGGGGAATGACCAAAACGCCCCTAAAAATCAAATAATTCTCGAATCTGTCCTTTGGTAGACTGTTTTGATAGTCTGAAGTAGATCAACCATACCGTTTTACTCTGATATCCAAATAGGATGAAACCAATTTCATTAGAAAGAGGACTCTCATATCTTTTCGTTGATATATAGTATCTCACCCAGATCATTGTGTAAGAGGAGTTATGGTTATTTGAAGTTGACCCAAAAATACGCCAGGCCTCAGTACTTTTTCCTGCACGTCTTATCATGATCCATAATACACTAAAATGATGCCCATTACAATACCATCCACGTCATATCTATATGAAGAGAAACATCCAACCCTTTCACAAATTTTTGAATCTTCTTAGACTAGGTGGTAATACTTTTTTACGAATATCTAGAAAAGGCATGGAAACATGCATCAAACTCTGCAATATTCATAAATCCTTTCTTCAAGAGATCAAACTCATCTTACATCTTATCTCTCAAACTGTAAGGAATAAACCAGTCTAAAAAGGCCTCGATAAACTAATCTCAAGTCATCTCTAGCGAGCTAAGAAGTCATCAATAATTAAGTGACCTCCACCAATATCTGGATTCATCTTTTAACTAATAAGTAGTATACACAACCCCATGCCACTTGATCAAACTAAGGTTATGCAACTTCACATGACAATCCGTTAAGAACTCATAGGCATCCTTGCCTACCATACCACAAAACCTAGGAGGACCCAAATGAGTGAATTTCTCAAACCTCTTATGATTTTCAAAAGACATAATTATACTTAAAACAATAGGATGTATAGTATATATCGTTGGATGAGAACCCACCTGAGGAGGCAACTAGAAGAAAGCTAAAATCCAGATCATAAAATACCATACTTAGATATAGGACTGAAGGTGGAACAATAATCGGAGTCCATGGAGTACTATAAGAAGATTTTTGTACAATAGAAGGATCCGCTCTTGAGATTGGAGGAATATGATAAGCAGACTCTAGCATAGATAGAGGTACTAACTTAAAGCAAGAGGAACACCAACTGCACTCACATAAGCATCCTCTAAATGGGTAAAAAAAAAGCAATAACCATTTCATGACTAGGGTAGAATAACTTTATGGGACCCAAATAGGCCCTATAACTCTAACATACTTAACATGAGGCTCAGGGGAGAGTCCCCTAGTGCTATCTCTTGATAAGGTAGATCATCGTTCTCATCCTCTACATCCAATATGTCAATGACTCATAACTCACCCTCTATAGATTGAGTATCCCATAAGTTTCCACGTAAATATTCTTTGTCTTTTATTATTGCTTTCACTATTTTCTCACTTTCCTCATACATGGACCTGGTATTAAATTAGGTCTTAGGTAAAATAGACTCTTAAAAACCATCTGTTATTACTACACATATTCTTACTATAAGGTTAATACCTTGGAAAGATCAATAATGATGGCAACTCTACCCATTATCAATAAATGATAATCAACTACTCAACCCCTAATATTTAATAGGAAATTCTATAGTTAGTAGAAGACTAGAATTCATGATTTCATCATGGTATGAATTGTGGGATATAATTTGTGATGCTCTATAAGTCCCAATACTACACAAGTAGATACTTCTTAATCTATCTTTAAAGTTATAAGGATTATACTTAAGCTGATCGAAAGAGGATTAAGAAATATTATAAAGCAAATAGAATTCTTGTCTATAGGATAGGACCTGATGAGTATAACCGAGTCTCTACTTGTGAATATCCTAATAAATTATGAAATGCCATGCATAATGCTCATGAGGGACTAGGTCAAGTGAACCAATCTAGGATTTATATGCTTACTACTCGATATGAGTTGTTTAACATAAGTGAAGGAGAATCTATTCAAGACATGCATACTCAATTCACATCTATTGTGAATAACCTTAAATGTCTTGTGGAAAACATTATGATGTACAAATTGGTCAAGAAGATATTGATTATAAAACCTTATTTATGGAAAGGTAAAGTAAATTCAATCTCAAAGGCAAAATATATTCAAACAATGATGATGGACGAAGTCATTAGAAATTTGAAAATACATGAGCTCAAATCCAAGATATTAAGCGAAATGAGCCCATAAAGGAGAGGAGTTTGATTTTAATGGTTGGCAAAAATAATTCATCTGGGGATAAACATGATATAGGTTATCTCACTTAGATATTTCAAAAGATGGTGAGAAGTAGAGATTTTCAGAATAAAAGAATCTTGATTGAGATATTCAAGTGAAATGACCAATGTCATAACTGTGGAAACTCGTTCATCATAAGAAAGAATATCCACTTCTTAAGCGAGACTCCAATGAGTTAAGAAAACCTACTTTAAAAAAAGTCTAAAGTCTAATTTCTAGTTGTATTTCATGGACAAATATAATCATGAAGAATATAATTAGGTTACTGTAATACCCTGGGAAATTTTTCGTTGAAATTTTGTGCGTAAACGTGTTGGGTTCTATCTTCTAGGATGAATTATAAAATTTTCGTGTGAAATGTCTTAGATTATGACCCACCATTGCATATAGTATCTAATAAGCTTTCCAACAATATGTGGATCATCCAAAACGGACACCCGAGCGACGAGTTATGAACATTCTGATCGAACTGTGAATAGTAGTGAATAGTAAAATGCGCAGAAAAAGTACTGAGGCTTGTCGTATTTTTGATCCAACTTTAAACGATTATAACTCCCTGTACATAATGATCTGGGTGATTTACTATATATCAATGGAAATCTCTACGAGTCCTCTTTCCAATGAAATTGGTTTCATCCAATTTGTCTATCGGAGAAAAAAGTTATGGTCGATCTACTTCAGCCTATCAAAAGTAAATTTTTGGGTCAACTTCAAATGATCATAACTACTCGTACACAATGATCTCGGTGAGATACTACATATCAACAGAAAGATATGAGAGTCCTATTTCTAATGAAATTGGTTTCATCCAATTTGGATATTGGAGTTAAATGTTATGGTTGATCTACTTCAGACTATCAAAACAGTCCACCAAATGATAGATTCGAGAATTATTTGATTTTTAGGGGCGTTTTGGTCATTCCCCCTCACCCAAAATCCATCCAAACCCTATATTAAAGCTTATTAGAAGCATTATATGTTATATTTCATCAAATTCCATCATAAAGAAAACCCTAAGCTCCTACATTCAACTTGAAGAACCTCCAAAGTTCACCATTTATTCTGCAAATTTATTCAAGATTCCAAGTTCCTAATTCAACAACTCCAAGAACCATCATTCAAAGGCACGATTAACATCACAAAAATGAGTATCGATCTAAAGTTCATCATTCAAGGTATGTGGGGTTTTTTCAACAAGAACTCTCTTTCGTTCTTGTGCCCAAAAGTAATTTTCTTTACAAAGGCATGATTTTTATTTGACTTTTACGAATTCGAAGCATGAACCCATATCTTATGATGATTATTTTGAAATCTTGATGTTTATAATTTTGAAAGATGAATTTACACATGTGGAGATATAAAGCATGAATCTTGAATGATATTTATCATGATTTTGATATTTGGGTTGTGAATCCCCATTGGAAATTGTGTTTATTTAGAAAGTATGTTATAAGCACGTTGATGTTGAATATTTAAGATATTTTGAATGATTTGACTTTTTGGTCTTAATGGAGTTGTTTTGAACTCGAGTGTGAAAGAAATCCACAACGTAGTTGATTTTTGATAGATGGGAAGCATGATGGCTCTCGATGTATATTTATATATTACTGAAATTGTTTTGTTGTGGCTTATCTTTGAAATGATCTGAGCTAAGTCCGGGAGAAATATTTAGCATCAAGTGAGAGGTATAAAGCAACCTTACTTCCCTAGAACTGCGTTCCCCTGTAGGAGTGAGCCTGAGGCTGATTTATAAAGTGTCACTAGTTTGTGTGGATTTGATATTGATAGTCTACTCCGATGCCAAGGATAGGACGGCTCTCCCCAACGTGGGTTGTACGTTGGACTCCTTATAGCTCACATGGTTTATGTCGGTTATAGGATCTCCCAGTGTGTGTGTGTTTCCTTGTGTCTATGGTGAATGGTGAAGTGATTTAAAAGTGAAATTGGAAAAGTTATTCTTTCAAAAGATTTAAATGATATTTACATTATGAGAATTGATATTCTTGATGAACTAAAAGTGATTGACAAACTATATGATGACTCATATGTGTTATTGTACTTATTTCATCCTCTCATGATTATGAAGATTTTCTTTGGGCTATGTGAGTCTTTTATACATCCTGCATATTTCTTATAAATATTTATGATGATGATGTTTATACAACTGCATACACCCCTATATACTCTGTTCCTTTCCATAGTACTGACGCACATCTTCGGATGTGGGCTGCATTTTCTCAGAATGTAGGTTTAGGTGCTCAGTTCTAGGTTCGACAGTGATTCTTCGGGCATGCTATTCTACATTCTCTGTTGTGGTGAGTCCTCATATTCCGAGGACGTGATGTGTGATGTTGGTTTCACGGAATTGTTTATATTTGATAACTGAGTATGAGTCAGTTGGGTCATGTCTCAATGGCTCGCTGGTTTAATTGATTTTCTTAAAGGCTTGTTAGACTAGTATAGATGTGAGTTGACTAATAAGTCGTATTTTGTTATCTTTCTGAAATTCTTTTATTCTTGGATGATGATTACTCTATTGATATTTGAGGGTTATTTATGGTAACCCGGTTGATTTGTGTTGAACTAAATGAAAATGGCTCAAAGGGTTAGCTTGGGGCTACTCGTAGCCTCAAGCACCGTGTGATGCTTCGGGGGCCATTTTTTGGGGCGTGACAAACTTTGCATCGGAGCCTAAGGTTTTAAGGTGTCCTAGGGAGTATGACAAACTATGTTAAGTAGAGTCTTGATCATCGGTGTGTAGCACGCCACATCTATGAGCAAGAGGCTACAAAATATTTTAGGAAAAAATGTGATTCTTTCTCTCAGAAGTCTATCATTCTTAAAGTGTCTCTCTCTGCTATTGATTCGTGCTGTCCTCTTTCAAAAATATGCCTCCACGTCGAGCGAGAAGAAATAATGATGGTCAGCACCTCAACCCGTTGACCCATTGAATGAAAACGTATCTCATGCTGAATTTCAGGCAGCTTTTCAGGCGCTGGCCCAAGCTGTTACTGCAAATGTTCAGGCCAACCCGGCCCCGTCTCCACAGCAACAGGGAGGTGATTCAGCTGCTGCCAGGATCCGTGACTTCATGCGGATGAATCCGCCGGAATTCTATGGGTCCAAGTCTGATGAGGATCCACGGTTGTTTTTAGATGAGGTGCGGAAGATTACTCAGGTGATGCATGTATCTGAGGAACATAGTGTGGAGTTGGCTGTGTATAGGTTGAAAGACCTTGCTTATGACTGGGTTGTTGCTTGGAGAAAAGGTAGAGGTGAGGGAGCTGTCCTTACAACTTGTCAAGAGTTCCAGGATGCATTCCTGGATAAGTTTTTCCCTTTGGAGATGAGGAAGGAGAAGGTGGAAGAGTTTATGAACCTGCGATAGGGCTCTATGACTGTTAGGGAGTACTGTTTAAAGTTCAATCAGTTGGCCAAGTATGCTGCTGACTTAGTGGCTAATAATTGGGCTAGTATGAGTATGTGGTTAAGGAGGGTCATCTATGTTGAATAGTGAGATGAATCTTTCTAGGCTGATTACTCATGCCCAACAGATTAAGTCAAACAAGATGAAGGAGAGAGATAGAATGAGAGGGAATAAGAAAGCTAGGTTCGAGCAGCACGGACAGGGTTAGACTAGATCGCAGGGAGGGAGTCGCCCTCAGTATCAGGATCATTTGTCTATGCCAGTATCATCATCTGCTAGTGCTCCCGTGCCTAGAGGTAGGCAGGAGCAAGGTAGTAGGTCATATGCATCCAGGTCCCAGTACAGTGCTGGAAGTAAGCCAAATTGTCCCTTGTGTCCTAAGTGTGGTAGGGCTCATTCGGGTGAGTGTTGGGGTGAGAAGAGGGGTTATTTCCGGTGTGGTGACATGGGTCACAAAGTTAGAGATTGTCCACAGGATGGACAAGGGCGTCGTGACTATCGCCCTCAGACCCAGACTTAGACTGTTAGAGCTCCAGTTTCAGTGACTCACCCAGCCCCAGCTCAGGGCGTCTCTTCTAGTAATGCTGGCGGGAAGCACCAGAATAGATTCTATGCTTTACCATCTCGCCAGGAATAGGAGGACTCTCCTAATATTGTTACTGGTATGCTTCGTATATTTCAGTTTGATGTGTATGCTTTGTTGGATCCTGGATCCAGTTTCTCATATGTTAACCTTTGATTGCTGTGAATTTTGAAATGAGTCCTGAGATTATTCCTGAGCCTATCCTAGTTTCTACCCTAGTGGGTGATTCGATTGTTGCCCAGAAAGTGTATAAAAAGTGTCCTATTACCGTTCTTCATAGAGTCTTGTTGGCTGATCTGATTGAGTTAGATATGGTAGATTTTGATGTGATTCTGGGTATGGACTGGTTGTATTCTTCTTATGCCTCTATTGATTGTCGGACCCGATTTGTCAAGTTTCAGTTTTCGGGTACGTCTGTGTTTGAGTGGTCTGGAAATTCTGTGTCACTCGAGAGTTATTTTATCTCTTACCTCAAAGCTAGAAAGCTTATTTCCAAAGGGTTTATTTACCATATTGTTAGAGTCAAAGACACTAAGTCTGAGACTCCAACTCTCTAGTCTGTTAGCATCGTCAATGTGTTTTCTGTTGTCTTTCTGGATGATTTCCCAGGGATACCTCCTGATAGAGAGATAGATTTCGAGATTGATCTTCTTCCTGATACTCAGCCCATTTCTATTCCTCTTTAACATATGGCCCCTGCAGAACTTAAGGAGTTGAAAGAGCAACTCAAAGATCTACTAGATAAGGGTTTCATAAGGCCCAGTATTTCTCCTTGGGGTGCTCCTGTGTTGTTTGTGAGAAAGAAAGATGGCTCTTTGCGTATGTGCATTGATTACCGCCAACTGAATAAAGTCACCATAAAAAATAAATACCCCCTTCCGAGAATAGATGATTTGTTTGACCAATTGCGAGGTGCAAGTTATTTCTCAAAGATGGACCTTCGTTCCGGCTATCATCAACTTAAAGTTAGGGAGTGTGACATCCCAAAAACTGCTTTCCGAACTCGTTATGGCCATTTTGAGTTTCTTGTTATGTATTTCAGGTTAACTAATGCCCCAGCAGCTTTCATGGACCTCATGAATCGAGTGTTCAGACCATATCTGGATATGTTTGTCATAGTGTTCATCGATGATATACTGGTGTACTCCCGTAGTGAGGATGAACTTTTTTATCATCTCCGAACTGTCTTGCAAACCCTTAGAGATCACAAGTTGTTTGCCAAGTTCAGTAAGTGTGAGTTTTGGCTAAGGTCAATTGCTTTTCTGGGTCATATCATTTCTTCTGAGGGTATTAGAGTTGATCCCCAAAAGACCGAAGCTGTTAGAAATTGGCCTAGACCTATTTCTCCGACTGATATCCAAAGTTTCTTGGGTTTAGCTGGCTATTACCGCCGTTTTGTTGATGTTTTCTCCTCTATAGAGTCTCCTATGACTCGGTTGACCCAAAAGAAAGTGAAGTTCTTATGGTCCGAATCTTGTGAGAAGAGTTTTTAGGAGTTGAAGACTCGACTCACTTCAGCCCCTGTTTTGACTTTGCCTGATGGTGTTGATGGTTTTGTGGTGTACTGTGATTCTTCGAAAGTTGCGTTAAGTTGCGTATTGATGCAGAAGGATAAGGTGATAGCTTATGCTTCTAGACAGTTGAAACCCCATGAGAAAAATTACCCCACCCATGACCTTGAGTTGGCTGCTGTTGTGTTTTCTTTGAAAGTCTGGAGACACTATTTGTATGGTGTCCACATTGATGTTTTCACTGATCATAAGAGTTTGCAGTATGTGTTTACCCAGAGAGAATTAAATCTTAGGCAGAGACGATGGTTAAAATTATTAAAGGACTATGATATGAGTGTGTTGTACCATCCGGGCAAGGCCAATATTGTGGCGGATGCCCTAAGTAGAGTGTCCATGGGTAGTGTTTCGCATGTGGTAGAAGGTAAGAAAGAGTTGGCTCGTGATGTACATCGTTTGGCTAGATTGGGGGTTAGGTTTTTTGACTCCGCTGAAGGTAGTATAGGGGTTCAGAGTAGTTCTGAATCCTCCTTGGTTTTGGAAGTGAAGGAAAAGCAATACTTAGATACTAGTTTGGTCAGACTGAAGGAGTCAGTCAAGGACCAAAAAGTAGAGGTTTTCTCCCAAGGGGGAGATGGTGTGTTGAGATTGCAGGGTAGATTGTGTGTCCCGAATGTTGATGATCTGAGATAGAGGATTATGGCTGAAGCACACGGGGCGCGATATTCTATTCATCCTTGTGCCAGCAAGATGTACCGATACTTGTGGGAAATCTATTGGTGGAGTGGGATGAAGAAAGATATAGCAGTGTTTGTAGGTAAGTGTGCAACATGCCAACAGGTTAAGGTTGAACACCAAAGACCTGATGGTATGATGAAAGAGTTTAGTATTCCCACCTGGAAGTGGGAAGAGATAAATATGGACTTTGTGATTGGTTTACCTCCTTCCCGATGCCATCATGATTCCATTTGGGTTGTGGTTGATAGGTTGACTAAGTCTGCTCATTTCTTGCCTGTTCATACTTCATATACTGCTGAGGATTATGCTGGATTGTATATCCTAGAGCTAGTCAGACTGCATGAAGTTCCCTTGTCTATCATTTCGGATAGGGGTACTCAGTTCACTTCGCAATTTTGGAATGCTTTTCAGAAGGGTCTTGGTAGCCAAGTGCTTTTGAGTTCTGCTTTTCATCCACAGACTGATGGTCAGGCTGAGCGGACCATCCAGACCATAGAGGATATGTTGAGAGCTTGTGCCCTTGACTTTAAGGGAAGTTGGGATGATCACTTACCGTTGATTGAATTTGCTTACAATAATAGTTTCCACTCTAGTATTGGCATGGCTCTGTTTGAAGCCTTATATGGGAGGAAGTGTAGATCACCCATAGGTTGGTTCGAGGTAGGTGAAGCGGCTGTGAGTGGTCCTGATTCGGTATTTGAGGCTATGGAAAAAGTTAAGTTGATTAGGAAAAGGTTGAAAACTGCGTAGAGTCGTCAGAAATCATATGCGGATGTTAGAAAGAGAGACCTTAAGTTTGAAGTTGGTGACCTAGTGTATCTGAAAATTTCACCCATGAGGGGGGTGAAGAGATTCGGAAAGAAGGGGAAATTTGGTCCCCGTTATGTTGGTCCTTACAAAATTCTTAGCCGTGTTGGTAATGTAGCTTATGAGGTCGAGTTGCCTTCCGAGTTGTCCTCTGTTCATCCAATATTCTATGTCTCCATGCTTAGAAAGCATATTAGCGATGCTGTGGTAGTGGATTCCTCTGTGAATGTTGACATTCGAGAAAATCTTTCTTTTGATGAGATTCCTATTGAGATTCTTGATTTTAGTGTCCGAAGACTAAGGAACAAAGAAGTTCCCTTGGTCAAGGTGTTGTGGCGAAACCAATTCAAACGATCATAACTCCTCTTACACAATGATCTGGGTGAGATACTATATATCAACGAAAAGATATGAGAGTCCTCTTTCTAATGAAATTGGTTTCATCCAATTTGGATATCAGAGTAAAACTTATGGTTGATCTAATTCAGACTATCAAAACTGTCCACCAAAGAACAGATTCAAGAATTATTTGATTTTTAAGGGCGTTTTGGTCATTCCCCCTCACCCAAAATCCGTCCAAACCCTATATTAAAGCCTATTAGAAGCATTATATGTTATATTTCATCAAATTCCCTCAAAAAGAAAACCCTAAGCTTCTACATCCAACTTCAAGAACCTCCAAAGTTCACCATTAATTCTGCAAATTTATTCAAGATTCCAAGTTCCTAGTTCAAGAACTCCAAAAACTATCATTCAAAGGCACGATTAACATCTGAAAAATGAGTATCGATCTAAAGTTTATTATTCAAGGCATGTGGGGTTTTTCAACATGAACTCTCTTTCGTTCTTGTGCCCAAAAGTAATTTTCTTTACAAAGGCATGATTTTTATTTGATTTTTTTTATGAATTTGAAGCATGAACCCATATCTTATGATGATTATTATGAAATCGTTATGTTTATGATTTTGAAAGATGAATTTACATGTGTGTAGATATAAAGCATGAATCTTGAATGATCTTTATCATGATTTTGATATTTGGGTCGTGAATCCCCATTGGAAATTGTGTTTTTTTGAGAAAGTGTGTGTTATAAGCACGTTGATGTTGAATATTTGAGATATTTTGAATGATTTGACCTTTTGGTATTAATGGAGTTGTTTTGAACTCGAGTGTAAAAGAAATCCACAACGTGGTTGATTTTGATAGATGGGAAGCATGATGGCTCCCGATGTATATTTATATATTATTGAAATTGTTTTGTTGTGGATTGTCTTTGAAATGATCTGAGCTAAGTCCGGAAGAAATCTTTAGCACTGAGTGGAAGGTATAAAGCAACCTTACTTCCCTAGAACTATGTGCCCCCGTAGGAGTGAGCCTGAGGCTGATTTATATAGTGATCACTAGTTTGTGTGGATCTAATATCGATAGTCCTACTCCGATGGCAAGGATAGGACGGCTCTCCCCAACGTGGGTTGTACGTTGGACTCCATGTAGCCCACATGGTTTATGTCAGTTATAGGATCTCCCAATGTGTGTGTGTTTCCTTGTGTCTATGGTGAATGGTGAAGTGATTTGAAAGTGGAATTGTGAAAGTTATTCTTTCGAAATGATTAAATGATATTTACATTATGAGAATTGATATTCTTGATGAACTGAAAGTGATTGAAAAACTATATGATGACTCACATGTGTTATTGTACTTATTTCATCCTTTCATGATTATGATGATTTTCTTCGGGCTATGTGAGTCTTTTATACATCCTGCATATTTCTTATAAATATTTATGATGATGATGTTTATACAACTGCATACACCCCCATATACTCGGTTCCTTGCCATGGTACTGACCCACATCTTCGGATGTGGGCTGTATTTTCTCGGAATATAGGTTTAGGTGCTCAGTTCCAGGTTCGACAGTGATTCTTCAGTCACACTGTTCTACATCCTCTATTGTGGTGAGTCCTCATGTTCCGAGGACGTGATGTCTGATGTTGGTTTCACAAAATTGTTTACATTTGATAACTGAGTGTGAGTCAGTTGGGGCATGTCTCAATGGCTCGCTGGTTTTATTAATTTTCTCAGAGGCTTGTCAGACTAGTATAGATGTTGGGAGTTGACTAATAAGTCGTATTTTGTTATCTTTCTGAAATTCTTTTATTTTTGGATGATGATTACTCTGTTGATATTTGAGGGTTATTTATGGAAACCCCGTTGATTGATGTTGAACTGAATGAAAATAGCTCAAAGGGTTAGTAGCCTCAAGCACCGTGTGATGCTCCGGGACTTATTTTTCGGGGCGTTACAATTACCCTTTTTGATATTCTAGAAAACATGATAAACTATTCCAAGGAGGAGTTAAGTTCTTTAGATAATGTATTGACAGATGCTTTTGACTAACAAGGTAGTGAAAAAGAGTCTTTAAATAATGAATTGAATTGATTTTGAAATAGATAATATTTCTCTATCCTTGAGGAATTCTGAGCTTAAACTAGAATCTATCAAGATTAAAGATAAAAACAACAAATTCAAGAGGCTATCAGGCAA
The DNA here is from genome assembly GCA_030864225.1 of Capsicum baccatum var. pendulum. Taxonomy (NCBI): domain Eukaryota; kingdom Viridiplantae; phylum Streptophyta; class Magnoliopsida; order Solanales; family Solanaceae; genus Capsicum; species Capsicum baccatum. The sequence continues at coordinate 100,915,535 of CM061554.1, read as the reverse complement.
GGTTGTGGCAATTAAGACTTTTACAAGTCATGAAGAAAAGCTGAAAAAGTTCAATCTAGACCTTGATACCTCTCTTGAATGAAAGCAAAAGCTAGAAAAGGACCTGAATAGTGATAATGATGAGCTAGATAAATCTCTTTATTGACCCACTTCATTCGAGATTCTTACTAAGTTGAGCAGTATGAAGTTCAACTTCAAAGAAGGAATCGATTTTGGGAAAGTTTATCCTTTCTCTAATCCTTAAATTGAGTTTGTATTTGATTTAGATAAAAGGATATGTACTCATTGTGTAAAGAATAATTTTTGCAAGGAATACTCATAGATCCTTCTCTAAGCATAAGAGATTTGAAGTTTGCTTAAGTTATCAAAATCTCCAAGGGACCTGGCTTCTAAAGGAAAAAAATATATCTACCTACATGGGCAAAAAGAAATCTTATCCATACTTTTATTCACTAAAATGGGCCCAAAATCAAGTGTGTTCCTATATTGAATAAAGGGATTGTGCCGACAAGAGTAAGAGGAAATAGTCGACAAGATCAAAATCTGGCTCATGAACAGTAACTACTCAAGGCGTATGGATGGTAAAACTGGGGATCTCTTATCACTTAGGGATTTTCAAGATGTTAGTGTGTTCTTTGAAGGTACTTGATTAAGGGGGGTAGTGTTTACAATTAAATGGAAGAACAGGTTACTTATATCTTGGAAAAGTTCTAGAAAAGAAAATTATATTTAGAACGAGGATCATGTGATATAAATTTGAACTAATTTCTCTCCCTTACAATGGCTATAAAAGGTAGGAAGTTATATAAAGTAAGGTCTTTCATAGTGTTTAATTTAATCCATGTACCTCTACAGGTACGCATATATTTGTAACATAGTAATATGATGGACAAGAAAACAAGATGGGACTTGGTCTCCTACATAGGTCTGTATCCATGTCTTACCATAGAAAATAAAACTTTACACGTGTGTCAGGTCATATCAACTTTTCTTTTCTTACCAAAGTTGTCGTCTTTTCTCACATTAAGACGAAATGTAATTGTTCTCTCCTGAAGAGACACATTACTTAAACCCTTTTAAAAATTATATCTTAATTTTTAACTCATATTATAATATTCTCTTACTCTCCCTAGTTTCTATCAATCTTTCTCTCAATGCAAAAATCCTTGTTTATAGGTTGCTCATAGCTTCAGGTCTATGAGTCACTTCTTCAAACTATCATCTCTTAGAAATGTCTTCTAATCCAGACATCTTTGCCTTTTCATCTTTATTTTCTTTATCCTAGTGCCCTTAACTATCTATTCAAGTAAAACCCTAATTCCAGAAGTGTCCTTACCTACTAAAAATCAAAATTCATCACCCTTCTTACCTAAATCTACTGAACCTTTCTTGCTTAAAAAATGTGATATTACAATTTCCTTTCATAAAGATGAAGCAATTCCTTCTAACTCTATGAAAGAAGGGTATGAGGTGGTGGCTGAAAATAAGGTAGAATTCTCAATTGAGGACTAGGAAGCCAGAGATACAAGTAAATAACTGGACGTCAAAATGCCTACATTCCATTTTTGCTGCCATTAAAGTGTTAGAAACCAATGAGTCTTCTATTTCTTACTAATAATGTTTAAATTAGTCTAGATAAAGGTCAATCAGAAGAACAAGTGTCGGTTGGTTCTGGTAGTAGTGATATTCTTTCCCACAATACTCAGTTAGTGCAAGAGTTTGCTGCTGTCATGGTCCTAACCAAAGAGAAGGAGAACCTTCCCAACCTTTGGTCTTCTCAATATATGATCAGTGAAAATATGACTTTTTCTTCACTTCTTAATGTTTTTGATAAAGAAGAGAAAGATGAAGTAATGTCTCTTGCTGCTATTCTTAAGAGAAAACCTATATTATCCCCTATTCCTAGTGGTATGAATCCCAAGAAGAGACCTATTCTTACCATTAGATCCACTGTTCATAAAATCACACTGGATGCTATGTTGTATAGTCTAAAATAGACAAACAAAAGGAGGAATTTGAAAAAAAAGTGTTGTTGAAAAAGAAACATCTACAATTAAAGCAGTAGAATTAAATAAAAAGGTGACTCATAGACTGAAGAAGATTTAGTAACTCCTGGTAAAGAATCAAAGAGAACTAACAATATTTAAAAGAAAGTATCTAAGAAAGGGAAACTATCTAAAGGGTAATCTAAAAAAAACTCTCTCTAATAAAAATCCAAAGATTGAAAGGAATAAAATACCTAAGGAAGGAATTGTATCAAAATTAAAGAAGAAAGGGGTGTTCAACATCCTTTTGAGGATCCCTAGTTTGAAGATAAAAGCGAGAAACTTTGAAATTAATAGGTTCTAAATGGTTGTGTTTTTTATCGTACAATGTTTATTAAAATTTTGAATGGAGTCTCGACTTCCTATGGTTGAGATACAAGATTGGAAACACCTATTTGAGGGACTAAATCTGTTGTATGAGAAAAAAGTTCAAGACTTCTACATTGATCTCTTCATTTATAAAAAGGAGGATAATCTTGCTACAACTCTAATCTGCTCTCACCAAATCATTTCTAAGAGAAATCTCAAAAGTGCCTACTATTTGTATTGATAAAGTGGTTTAAAAAATTTTCATTCGTAGAATTTGTTGAAAAAATTGCTAGATCAAAGAACACTCTTGCTAGTGAAAGGGTACTGAATAAGGAAATAAAGCTAAAGAAAACAAACTATTGTTTATGTTGGTAAACAAAATGCTACTTCCCAAAACTAATGGCAAAGCTATTATCTTAATTACAGATATGTTCCTTATAGAGGATCTGAACTAATGTTCACAAATAAATCTATCAAATATAATGATTAAGGATATTGTTAAGATATATGGTATGGAGGTACAAAATCATGGGTTAGGGTATGATTTTTTTTCTTAAAGGTGTTTGACTATTTTGAAGAAAATCCTAACCCAAGGACATACTCTACTAAGAATTTAACTGTTACTCGTAGAACTCTAGTGGAAAGTAAATGTATTGAAAAGATGGAAGGTGTGGGCTCACCCTCTACTATGTCATATTTGATTACCGATCAGGAGAAAATAACCTTGGAGTAAGAGAAAATGAGTTCCTTAGTGGCTAAAAAGGCATTTGAAATTGCAGTTCTTTAAATCCCTAACATCTGTAGGCTACCAAGGAACCTATTGTGACTTTGGGCACTTCAACGACTCTTAGGGCCAAAAATGATCAACTTGTAGCTAAAACTACTAAGTAAAGAGGAATGTCATTGATGTGACTCAACACATTACTGATGTTAATCATGCTACTCCGAGAGGTATTGATTGATTCATGTCCAAATATATAATCTCCTGTTATAGTCCCCTATTCCCTTTCCTTATTTTAACTATATTTTGATTTTTACACTGTCCACTATTTTTGAATTTTCTTTTTGTAATACTTGGTTATTAACAACAGTTTTTGTGTGTATTCATCAAATTTTCATTGTTTTCCTTTGATTTTGGTTTTATTTTCATGTATTTTTTATACTTCTTAGGTTATCACTTCTTATACCTTTCATTGATTTATGATTTAACCTTTTTAATAATGCCAAAAGAGGAAAATTTACAAAGGAAAAGAAGAATTTAAAACTAAAAATATTTGCATGGTAAAAGGAGAAAAGTGATAAATTGAAGATAGTTGCATGGTTAAAGGGAATATGTGATGGTTAAAGGGGAAACTGGAAATAGTCAAAAAAAGTGATAAACATAAAAAAGTTGCATGGTCAAAGGGAGAAATGGTGATGGTGAAAAGTGAAATTAGAAATAGTTTCTTGTTCTTTGAAAGATCTATATTTTTCATTATAAAAAGGAGGAAATTTTGTATTCCAACCTTGTTCTTATAATTCTCATGTTTTGATGATTGACAAACTTCATCACTAGAACCTAGTCCAAGCCCGTCTTTCGTGATTTATGTTTTAGTTATGGCGTAACCTGGTAGAAGGACCAGTTAGGACAATTGGTGTGCCAATGTGTAGTTTTTTAGTTGAATGCATATGTCTTATGTGAAAGCTAACTAGTACTTTTTGATACAATGTCTGCAAATTAGTGGGGCAAATTTTTAGTAGTCCTTTCCAAATTTCACCGATGAGGATGCTTCTTTTCTAAAGATCATCATATTTATACATCATTCTTGAGTAGGGAAGCTCAAGATTCTATAATAATCTAAAAATAATTTTCTCAAGAAAAAGTCTCAACTTATATTACATGACTCAACCATTAAGAAACTCTTACTCAAAGTGATATATGTTTTTGCTTCTAGGTTGATCGGGGTTCTTCTTTTTTGGTATTACAATTGTAATATCACATCTCAATCTAGATATCCTAGTGAGAATTTATTTAGCTTCTTTTTTTAGATTTGAGTTTTTTTGTAGCTAGTGGTAGCTATGGAGTCTTACATTAGAGGTATTGAGAGGGTTTGCTTGCAATAGAGTTATTGCAGTTTTTTTAGAATGAAAACATTAATTCTTAGGTTGTAATAAAAGGTTTCTCTCTACTTAGGGAAAGTTGTTGGTGAAATACTTTTGGGGTAGGTTGTGATTTTTCTCCCTTAAACAGGTAGGTTTCCATGGAAATATTCACTGTCCTTACTGTATTGTTTCTTTCCTTGTTCATGATTATTCATCGATTTCCTCATACAAGAACTTGGAATTGAATCAAGTCTTATGTATAGTGGTGGAATCTTATGAACCATCAAGTGTCGTCACCATTGAAGTTCATCATAACTCCAATTAGATTCATAACTACAAATCATTCTTTCATAGGTACTTCTAGTACCCTATCATCAACTATATTAATTACTGAGACCATATTTTGGTATCTTGGCTACTTTTTGGACTTCGATACATTTAATAAAACTTCCTTCTTATTTAATTTGAACATCATCTCATAGCTCTCTATATCAAACCAAAGCACTGACAAGAAAGGCCTTCCTAAGATTATGGGAATTTCAAAATACACTTTGTAGCATAATATCATGAAGTTGGTAAGGAAAATAACAATTCTGCACCTTTACCTATATTTCACATCAGATCTTCAAATGCCTCTTGACCAAACATTAGCCATCAATAGATGCATTGTGATCAGTTTAGGAACTCCCAAGCCTAACTTTCTATATATTGCAAGTGACAACAAATTGATGCTCACAACAAGATCACACAATTTCATGAAAAATTTAAATGGTCTAATGGTGCATGGAATGTTGAAAGCACTCAGATCTTCCTTCTTATGAAACAAAGTGAATGAAGTAATTCCACTACAATGGTGTAAGTTCTCAATAGGCTAAAAGCTGATAGTAATCTTCTTAGTGACCAAGTCACTCATAAATTTGGCATATCCTAGTATTTGATCAAGTGAATCAACCAATTGTATATTCACTGACACTTTCTTACACATAGAGATGAACTTATGAAACTTGCCATCTTCCAGATTCTTTTTTAGCCATTGAGGAAAAGGATACAAGAGTCTAAGTAAGTAGATTTATAACCTTTATTATTTTCCTTTTCCACTAAAACCTCTCCTTCAACCAGTTGATATTTCTTTGAATTTATTTAAATATCATCAAAAACATCAGGCCTTTTAAAGTTACCCATAGCTTCCTTTTTATCATCTTCCTCGACTATAACCCATGAATTGTAGGTATAGTTTAAGATAACACCTTTCCACTTTTTGTTATAATAGCCATGCAAGCCTATTAATTTTCATACTTTGAATAGTTCTATTGAACAATGTAGTATTTTTATGCTGATTCAGGGTTGCCGACATCTACCCTACTTGATACTCAAGCTACTTTATGGAAGTGGAGTGGGATTCCACTAGTTGACTAATATTTGAGATATTCCTCTTCATCTCCTTAATTCTAGAGTTTGTGGATTTACCTCTGCTCAACACTTATCTAATATATCCTCCACCTTTGATATTCCTGAATCATTACTTGTTTGATTATGTGATTTAAGAGGTTTATACAAACCAATCATATTATTTTTATTTTCCTATTAACCTTACTCTCTATTTCCATATCCAACCTTATCATAGATATTATAGTTTTGACCTTAGTTACCTTGACCTTGGTTCCAAGAGTCATTGTTAAAACTTTGGGTGTTGGCCTAGTAATGTAACACCCTAAAAATTTATACATGTCTATTGGGGGTTTATTAGGTGTTTAGGGTCATAAGATAGGGTCATTTGACGCTTATATGGGTGGGAAAATTATTCAACTATATTAGGGGTTTAAAAAGGATGTCATGGACTTAGGAATTAGGACCTACATCACAGAGCTTATTAGATTGGTCTAATACATAGGCTGCCTTGTGCATTGGAAAACATGACACGAACTCCCTCCTATGTGTTAGGGTGAGCGACACGCCCGATGCCTCTACCTCCATAATTTTTCAGTATTTTTTTATAAGTTGAGGTTGGAATCATCCTTTCACCCCATATTATTTTCACAATTCATCCTAAAACAACAAAAATTTCCCATTTACACTTTAAACACTTAAAGAAAATAACCTCTCCTCTCTCAAAGCTTAAGAACACAAACAGGGGTATTTTTCAAATTCTCAAGCTCTAAGCATCAAGAATCAAACTTTTGTCAAATATTTCTTCAATTTAAAGTATGTGTGGTGTGAATAAAGGTGTCCTTTAATATATGTTCCTAAGAATTTCATTTTTATAATTGATTTTATGAAGTTGATAAATAGGGTTCATACCCACTTTAAATTATTTTTAACTATTATGCTCCTTTTTGAATTAAATTGAATGTTATTGCAAGAATTCATGGTTTACTTATGTTTTTACTCATATGGTTTATGATATGAATTGAATTCTAATATTCTTAATATGAAATCCTATAATTTGGTAAGTGTATATTATTTTAGTATGATTTACTTAGTTTACATAAAATTCTGTCTTATGGTCTATGATCAATATGAAATTCAAATATTCACTAATAGATATGAATTAGAAACAACAACATGATTGGTTTTAAGCCTTATAACCCTTTTGGCTTATTTATGGTGAATTAATTATATTATAAGCACTATTGTAGTTTTTGGAGTAGTACTTAGCATAGAGGGGATGGGTGTTTAGCACACCCAAATTCCCAAACTACGTGCCACCATTGGTTAATGAGGGAGTCCTTGTTAGTTAAGAATGTCTCCCATCAGAGTAAGTCCTTGTTAACTAAGAATGGCTTTTTCTGCTCAAAATGGACTCCTGAGTAAATTCAAACCAATATCGATTCTTTACTCCTAGCAAGGTATTGATCACCCTATCAATAAGGCTTACAAGTTGGGCCCCATGTTGAACAAATTGGGTACGTCTATTGTATGAATCTCCCATAGAAATATTGGTTTTCAAAACTAAGTGTAGTGACGTATTGAATTTACTAAGTTATATGAATCTTCCATTGAAATATTGGTTTTTTTGAAACTAAATGTAATGACTCAATTACCTTACTAAGTTATGCTTTACTACTTATACTTTATGACATTTCAGCTTTTAGTTTCAATTTGAAATATGGTGAGTTTGCATTAACTTGGCAAATATGTTTTCATTTTATGTTATATACCAACTTTACTTATTTCATGAAACCCTATGTACTTAATATATTCCATATGTATTGATCATATACTCTATATGCTCTGTATCCTATCATGATATAGGTTCTGTACACTATCAGACTCATGATTAGCTGTGATTGCTAGTGCCTATTCCTATCCCGTTGGTGAGTCCTCATGCTCTGAGGACCTGGATTATGTTTCACTTTAAGTAGTTTTGTCCATTTTATTTTAGACATCATATTTTTTGGGTAACTTGGGCTTATCCTAGTGACTCGTATGTTGTAGAAACTTGTCTAGACTTGGTAGTTATTTTTTAGATTTTTATATATTTCAAACGATGTTTAGTCAATATTAGTATTTTGGAATTTTTTCTCAAACTCAATTAATATTTTTTAATTCTATAGCTTTTGGTTATGTTCAATGTAAGTTAATAGGGATTCAGTAATGAGTACATACCATGGGTTAAGTTTGGGTTTATTCATTGTCCTATGGCATAAGTTTGAGGCTATTCATTTTCCTAAGCACTGTGTGACTTCCAGGAGGTAGTCACAGGTCATTAAAAACTTTGTATGGGAGCCTAAGGTTTAAGAGGCCCAGGGAGTCTGACAAGACGTATTAAGTAGAGTCTTGATAATAGATGTGAAGCATGCCACACTTATGAGTAAGTGGATACTATATGTTATTAGGAACTATCCCTTCTTTTCATGATAACTATAATATTTTAAAGTTATTTCTATATCTTCTAACTCATGCTTTTCACATGATAGAAAATGCCTCCTTTTAAATCTTATATTCGCAGGAATGAGAACCAACCAGCCCCACCACCATAGTGGATTTTTTTAACAAATTTTTTCCCATATCAAGTTTTGGGCTGCCTTTTAGGTGTTAGCTAAGATAGTAAACACATGGTTAATCAGCTAGCGGTATTCCCAATTAAGAAAATAGTAACTTAGCCATAGTTAGAATTCTAAACTGTATGCGAATGAACCCAGCTGAATTAATTAGTTTGAAGGTGGATGAGGATCCGCATACTAGGTTAATGCCCAAACTACACCTGATTAACGCCCAAACTATGCCTATAATTGAGGATAAAGCGATCCTTGTCAAGTATAATAACTCAACTAGGTTAGGGTCTAACCCACAGGAAAGATGAAACACCCTAAGTTTTGAGCATTCAAAATTTCCTGAGTTTTTGAACTCTCTAGGAACCATACCACTCAATCATACAAGTCATGTGCTGTGCTAACTACTTAGGAGCCTAATTCATATGATAAACAGTGTGTTTTAGGTTATTTTCTGTCCAAGGTATGACAAGACTCCATATGAATCATATAGAGATTGTGAGAGAGAGTCGGGCCAATCGTATGTTAAACAATATGCATTCTTGATCATGTACAACCTAGGGTGCAAATCATATGATTTTGATACGATTTAGGCCATCAAGTCGTATATTGGATAGAATTATAGTCCAACTATCTGCCTAGGGTACGAGTTAGGGCTACTACTCATGTGATTGGATATGGGTAAAGGGTCCAAATCGTATCCACCTATGTTATTTTGTATAACTTTTAAGTTGAGGGTATTCTTGACATTACCCACCTCAAAACCTTAAGATCCCACATCCTATAACATCTTTTGGCCTCTCATTACTCACTTTAGAAGATTCAAAACACTCTTTAAACTCTCTCTCACAACCTCTCAAGAAGATTGTGCTAGGGTTTCTTCAAGGTACTCATCTAGAGGCTTAAGGATCAAGATATCACCATGAATTATCGTAACCCAGGCATGTTACTCCTCCCTCATTATTAGTTCCACTAAAATCATGTTTTAATAGATGGTTTTCATGGCGTTATTGTGATATTGTTTGGGTTTTGAAATATATGTTGGGGGTTTTGGTCATTCTTTGTGGGATAATGTTTTCCCATGTTTTTCTTATGGTTTTCATGCTATAATAATGATTTGAATATGTGGTTGTATGGGATTGGTCAATTGATACTTGGTTTTGGTTTTGGAAACTATATGCCCTCAACATAGAATAGTATTGTCACATAGCTTGACTATTCTTGAAAACAATGCATAATATGGTAATTGGACATAAATTGGTATAATGGTTTTTGAATGATTTTTGGAAAGTCCTAGGTATCCATGGCTTTGGTTAAATATGGTTTTGAAAACCTTATGGGGTACAATGGAATCTCCTAAGTGAGTAATCTACCAAAACCTTGTAGGGTATACTGGAATCCCCCAAGTGATTTTAATAATGGAGTTTTGGGTACATATGAATACCCTAAGTATTGGCTAATGACATTTCTTGCAAGCTATAGTCAGTATAATGATACCATATTATAATGCCTTAATAATTTACTCCTAGAATTGGTGGTTTTGTTATGTGTTAAATTTTTAAATTGGGCAATAATAAGGGTTCTGATTGCTAGCCGTGAAGGTGTGAGTCCGAAAGGTTGACACTGAAAACTCATGTTTGATGACATGAGGATTGGTCTTGATGACCACGTACTTGTGGGGTACAAGGAAATCCCCCAAGTATATATTCATACTTATGTATCATAGAGGGGAGGGGTACAAGGGAACCCCCAACCACCTAAGGTATCTTCAATTCGTACCCCTACACACACTGGGTCATGTTCAAGGGGTAATACTGGACCCATATAGCCCGTGGGTGGCTTATGACGGTAAATATACACAACCCAGGTTAGGGTTTTAGCATGCTAAACTCAGTTCCCTTTCCTAGCATGATATATATATATATATATATATATATAAATGTATGAATGTGATTACATATGGTTATTTACTTTGATTTTTAATAATGACATTATTTTATCCTTACTCTTAAGTACATGCTAGCATTCAATTGCTAACCCATCTTCGGGAGTTGTATCCCCATGCGATGTAGGAACCAGACATACTATCACATTTCCTGCCCAGTCACTTGGTGATTCGGGGATATCTTGAGTCAGACTAAAGTCGGGAGCTTCCATTCTTTGGTAGGCCTATTTCGTGTTATGGTTTATTTTATGCTTTTTTTGTTCTCTTGATGTTTGTTTTGGCTATGTTTGGGGGAATGAACTGACTAGATATTCTTGGACATTATGTAGAGTCTTTGTATGGACAACTATAGACTTGGGTATATTATGGTTTGTTTGGTTGAAATGGTATGACTTGGTTGGGTTGATCACGCTTCTAGACTTATCCCAAAGTCATTGAAATTGTAATACTCTATCTTCTTATATGTTTGGAATTTATCCTACATAGGTTATATATTGGTTGGTTGGAATGTGAATAGGGGGTGGACTCCAATCCTGGTTGGACTTAATATACCCAACACGATGAGGTGCTTGTTCGGGTCCTGTCAAATTGGTATTAGAGACTAGGTTTCAGTGTCATGGGGTGTCAAATCTTGGAATCAAAATATATGTTTGTGAATAGTAAGAGTGCGCAACCACCCTATAAAATATAAAAAGGATATATATAGTATATAAGGAAATCCTAAAAATGAAACCCCGAATGAAAAAAGGAAATTTAAATTCGGTGACAACTTACATAGGCTACACACAGACCGTATGTACCACATACGGTCCATATGGGTACCTAGCTAAGTGCTAGAACTTTTGTGCAATTCCTACAACTAACTCTCTGGACATTTGATCTCTGCATATACAATGGTCACATATGAACCGTATGTGTGTAAGTGTAAAGTGTTTTTTTTCCTGCTCCTGAGCCTCTTGACTTCAAGGTTTGATACTTACCTTGATCACCTACGCCTAGTAAGTGGCACATAGGCGTAGAATAGCCTTGGTAGGTAGCCAAAAACTTCAATTTTCATCTTTTTCTTTAGTATATCATCCAAAACCTAATTTCTTGCAAAACATACCCAAAACACATCATATCTCATAAAACAACCTAAGAAACTTTCATATTTTAATAGTTTTAAGCATCAAAAGTGCTATAAATCTATAGCACATCAATACCCTCAACTTAGAACATTTTTATGTCCATCCGCAATACAACAAAATAAAACAAAAACATGATAACTAGGAGAATCTAAGCTATCTAAGGCAGCCAATTAACACGTTAAGATTAAACAAAGTTACTCCCTCCTATTTATTCAAGTCAAAACCAACTGTGTATAAACATGAAGCACAACAATGTGATACAATGTGATCAAGATATGAAAAGTATATTAGCGATAAATAACCATGCATATATGCAAGTTACACTACCTAGATAGGTGAACAACTAACAATATAACCCATGTGACCTCACAATCAAAAAAGTCCCACTCACTCTAATAAAATAAGCATGTCAATGTGGGGATGGTCATGAGACACTCACACTTAAAAGACTAGTTCAACAAATGTACATCAAATAACATAGACTTGCCCTTATTTTCTTTGCCTTAGTTTTAGGTCAGTCACGTTAGGATCACTATAGGACTTTATTCAACTTGTAATGTAGGCTTGGGTGGCAAGTATGGTACATATGGATATTTCAAGCGACAAAGCCTCCTTTGGACTATACTAACTTTGGGGTCCACACTTTAACCAATTTTATTTTATTTTGCACTTGTTTCTCCTTTTTTATTCTTTATTGCGCATTTAGGTAGTGTGTGGCTTTTTTTCTTTTTTTTTTCTTTTTCACATTCTTCTTTTTCTTTTTTTATCATACCTAGCCTTATAATATTTTCTCTTATTTTACCATTCTTAATACCCACTTTATATCATGCCCCCTATGATAACCACCCGCAACATAGGTAATTTTCTTGAGTTAAGGTGCACAATGTCCTAGGAGGACTAGTTCCAAAATAAATTCATTACAACACAAATGGGAAGGTGAAAGTTGAAAACAAAGAAATAGGCTACAAAGCTCAAAAATGGGATCAAGGGATCTTATTTCACATTGGAAGGATATTTAGGATAAAAGTGGACTAAAATTAAAAAAGGCCTATGGTCCTTTTCTAACCAACTATCCTATAACCTAGGCAAGACTTTCCAGGAAAGTTCTAGATTTAACACATAAATAAAACTAGGTAGCATCTCACACACAGATGACACAGAGTCATATCACAAGACACCACCTATCCAGTTCATGCACAAGTTAGTAATGATTAACATGTCCCTCATCTAATGCCATGACAAGATCCACAAAGGTCACACATATATACATTCAAAAGTTTCTAAAGACACAATTATTGAGGGGTATCATTTTTCTCAAAATCAACCAAAACATGAAAACTTTCGTAAATATCTAAAAATCTCCTAATTGCATAAAACAAATATACACAAAAAAACACAACACGACACAAATTTTAAACCTAGAGATGTCGATAGAAAATGAACCATGACAACAAAAACCCGTGATGGCTATGTTATACCCCACCGTCAACTAAAAATTATGCACTATCCCCAATATCCTAAATAAATGTAAAGTAAGGGAATAAGGAAATACCTGGGATGCCTAGGCATCTATATTATGATAAAAAAAAACATCACCTTGGGTTTCCTCCCAAGTAGTGCCTGATTTTCCATCGTGGGACAATGTTTCTAGGTTGGTTACTCAAACTTCACCAACAATCTCATAGGTTTCCTCTTATGCGGTGCTTGATTTAATGTCACGACATGATGCGGGTACCTTAACTACTTAGAATTTATCAAGGTACCCAATGGAATACCCTTTGAGGTCTTAAATACAATGAATCACTAACAGAACCCTTATATTGATAGGATGCTTCATAGTTCTTCTAGCACTGAAAGTGACTTTTTTGTTATTAACTATTAATCTTATAGCTTATTTTTCTTGTCGACCATTGCTCTACCCGTGTTCGTAAATGATCTTCCTAAAATATTGGGTATATCGGAGTCAACCTCATAATCTAGAATGAAAAAATCAGCTGGAAAGATAAGGTTGTCAATTATTACCAATACATCAAAAGAAATGCCCATAAGTTTCTTTACTTTGCAGTCAGCCATCAACAACTGCATAGTATTCAGCTCTAGAGTGCTCAAGACCAATTGCTTGAATATGTCCAGTGACATCAAGTTGATGTTGGATTCCAAGTCATATAGTGCTCTGGCGAATCTAGATGCTCTCATAGTACATGGAATTGTGAACGCACTGGTATCACCCTTTTTCTGGGCTAGAGACTTGGAAATGACTGCATAGCAATGGTGCACTCCTCTAATATCCTCAAAACTAGATTTCTTTTTCTTTATAACTAACTTTTTTTATCAACTGTAATATCAAGAAATCTACTCAAATTCCTCAATAAGAGGGATATTCAAGCTCAAATATTTTAGCATCTCAATAAACCGCTTGAATTTCCCTTGCTCTTTCTTTTGTTTGTCTTTGGTGAAATTGTGCGAGCATTCATGGAATTTTGTCTCACCAACCATTTCCTTACCTATATCCTCATCTACACTAGTATCAAAACATGTTGCTTTGTTCGAATCTACACCAGGTTTCTCATCTACCATAGTAATATCATTTTTTTCTACCTTAACAGTATGCAAAAAAAGATCTATAGTAGACAAACCACTCTGAGTGGTGATATCAAGACAATGACCATTATTCTATGGGTTTTGGACCATGTTACTTAGAAGGGTACCTGGTTGTCTCTGATTTAATGTGGCAGACATCAGCCTGAACTAGTGCTTACATCTACCTGAACTAGTGCTCTAACTGCTTGATAGAACTTGCATGAAACTCAACCTTTTGGGTCATACCTAAAATATCTACCTTGATATCCTTAAGGCTAGCCTCTTTACTCTCTTTCCCCTTCACCAACTATGTCAACAACACCTCCATTCTTGATTCTGTATCATAATTTCCCATTGGAATATACCTATATCCCTTTTTCTTTGTCATACTTTCATCTTTAGTCACGATCCCACTCCCTTCTATGATCGTTGTATCTATCAGCAAAGTATTTTTGACCATTGTTTCCTTGCCCTCGGACTCGAAAACCCGCCAACTCATGATCAAGATACTTAGCCTCCTCATCTAAGATTGACTCATAAGTTCTAGAGGCTGAACCTTATGCACCTATTACGTTCATATTTTTTAAATTGATGCAAACTTCTTAGCCAACAACCCAATATTTTTCCTTATTTGTGCAATCTCTTGTACTACATACTAAAAAACAACTCTCTGGTCACTAAAAGATTGGATAGCATAAGTTCCAGCACCCATCTCAGCTTTCCAAGTATACCACACTCAGTTAGTGAGAGAGATATAGTCTAGAACCTCATAAGTTGCTTCCTAGTGTAATCTCATAATTGCTCTACCAAAGATGGTATATGCCATGGCTCGAGAGATGATGTTTATGGATCTGTATAATATCTCTAATAAGCTCATCCCCAAAATTTAATATTTGGGCACCATACTCATCTTATTCTTCAACTGGAACCAAGCCTCATATATCCACTCAAAATAAAGCTATCTAAAATTATATATCTCATCCTTAAGCTAAAACATCCTTGTTGGGGGAAACAAATAATTTAAGAATTGCTTGTGCATCTCATTCTATATGGTGATAGATCCTCATGGTGGTTCCCTCAACTATAAAGAAGCTTCTCCAATCAACGACAAAGGAAACAACCTCAATCTAAGTGCCTCCTGGTCTACCCTTGGGATAGTATAAGAAGTGCATATTCCAATAAGGTTTGCAGGGTTTATATTTGTATCGTTTAGAACTGACCTCGAAAATACACCTTTTAAGTTTAACAGTTGGATCATGGAACTTGTCATGTCAAATTTCACATCAGATGTTAGTGTAGGAGTAATGATAGTTGTTGTTTCTGTTGGCTCAATGTATCCCATATCCTCTTCATCATCATATGGTTGAACATACTAGAATGTTGGGATCACTTGAGCTTGTGCTCCTCAAACTCTGTCTCCATTACCATTGAGTACTTTTCAATGATAAACTACAAACCTTTTCCTGACTAGCCCCTCCTGCTAAGCCAACCGGGCTATGTCAGCCTCCCTTCTCTGGTTAGTATCAACTTTTAACATCTAATACATCTATCTATCAACAATATTCTTGGGTTACCTAGAGAAGGGAGAGGTATTGCATTCAGATCATCCCTACCCCTTCTAAATTGCCTACACGTATTAGTTTTATCATTATACGGTTAGGCTGTAACAGTCTCTTTAGGTTAGGATTCAATGGTAGTAAGGGTTTTCATTAACTCCTAATTGTAGGCATACACTGGAGTACACATAACTAAGAAAAAAAAGTAAAAAACTAGAAATTCCAACAAACTTCAATCAACACAACACCGTCTTCCCCGATGATGATGCCAAAATTTTAATCAACACCCAAACTACACCTCTAATTAAGAATAAAATTGTCGTTATCGGATATATTAACCCAATTAGGTTGGGCTCAAACCCATGGGGATGACTTGGATATATATCTCTGGTTTGCTTAACTCAACAGGCTGAACATATGGTTTTGAAGTAATAGTATTGAACAAGTACCAGTATGTAAATGTGTTTGTAAATAGTTGGAGAAAAAAAATATAGTTGTGTTTCCCTTGGAGTCTCGAATCCATAGTTTTATCGTGATTTATGAACCAACCCAATACTTTGCATGCAAAATTTGATAAGATATGTACCATCAACTATCTTGAGGAATCATTGATGAATTTCATCATTTACCTTTTGAATCTTAGTATGTTGCATTAATAACCCCTATCCTAGATTACAGTCAACTATTACCTTTTCAGTATCAGGTTATTAGATAACATATAACCATCTTTCATAGATAATACTAATTAGCCTAGATCAATAGTTAATCATCAAATTACTATTGTAATTATCTTTTCCTATTCACTACTTCTCATATGGAGTAAGTAGCAATAATATAGGTGGGATCATAACATTTACAACTGTTAGAACATCTATCAAACAAAAGATATTACAATGCATACATAAGTACTATTTTAGAACAACTTGCACTTCCCCTATATCATCAATATGGAAGGGTTCACTCAAACTTAGCTAAGGGTTTTAGCCACTTATTGACGAGACTCGAGGAGGAGTTAATAATAAGTTAGAGATTTGAAGACAAACCCATGAGTCTAAAGGTTTTGGATTAAGCAGGACTAAGATGGACTACTTGGAGTATAAGTTTAATGATGTGTCGTAGGTGGCTAATGTAGTGGTGAAGTGGACTCCCAGGCCATTTATAAAAGGGAGAGTTTTAAGTATCTGGGTTCTATGATTCAGGGAAATGGTGAGATTGACAAGAATGGCATGCATCATATTGGGGTAGGTAGCTTAAATGGAGGCTCGCTTGGGGAGTTTTATGCGATAGAAAGGTTCCCCCAAAGCTTAATGTAAGTTATACAGACTGGAAGTCCGATCGACTATGTTGTATAGAGCGGAGTGTTGGCCAGTTAACAATTCCCACATCCAGAAGTTGAAGATGGTAGAGATGAGGATGTTGTGATAGATGTATGTCCATACCAGGAAAGATAAGGTGAGGAATACGATTATTCATGAGAAGGTAAGAATGTCTTCGGTGGAAGACAAGACGTGGGAAGTGAGGTTACATTAGTTTGGGTACGTGATGAGAAGAGGCTCTAATACTTCATTGCGGAAGTGTGAG
The DNA here is from genome assembly GCA_030864225.1 of Capsicum baccatum var. pendulum. Classification (NCBI taxonomy): domain Eukaryota; kingdom Viridiplantae; phylum Streptophyta; class Magnoliopsida; order Solanales; family Solanaceae; genus Capsicum; species Capsicum baccatum. The sequence continues at coordinate 100,898,318 of CM061554.1, read as the reverse complement.
ATACTAGCTATGGATAGTTTTAGGCTGGGTATAGGTCGACTAAAGAAATATTAAAGGGAGGTAATCCTTGATAGGAAGTTGTGGAGGATGTGGATTAGGGTAGAATGTTAGGGGGTGGGAGTGCATCAGTAATTGTAGGGGAGTGTTCTTTATTTGTGTTGGAAGTTTCTTGTTCGTGGTGCTGAGTGATGTTTATGGTTTTGGATGGATAGTTTTAGTATTATCTTGTGGCTGTAGTATTATCTTATGGCTAGTAGTATTAGTTTATTTTTCATATTGTACTAGTTTATATACATCTATGTTTGTGTTTGTTATATTGCTATTGGTCCTAAGATGGGAGTCTATTGAAAACAACCTTTCTACTTCACCTGAGGTAGTGGTATGGTCTGCATACACTTTACCCTCCCTAGACCTCACTATGTGGGAATACATTGGGTATGTTGCTGTTGTTATTGTTATGCTTGTGAAATGATTAACATAATCATGATTCAAGCCATTCACACAATATCACAAGTATAATGTAATAAAACTCAAAGTCTAAAACTAAATTATCAACAAAAATTAATACAAAAGCAAGCCCAAGATCAAAGTAGAATCTTGGAATAAATATATATGTTTGTGAATGTTTAGAGTGTGTAACCAAACTATAAAATGTAAAAGGGGTATTTATAGTATACAAGAAAATCCTGAAAATGAAACTGCGATGCAAAAGGAAATTTAAAGTCGGTGGCCACTTCCATAGGCCACATATGGACCATATGTACCACATATGGACCTAGGTAAGTGCCAGAACTTCTGTGTAGAATTTGTAACTCTCTATACTTTTGATCTCTGCAATACCTTGGTCATATACGGACCGTAAGTACAACATATGAACCCTATGTGAACCTAGGTAAGAACAGAGTCTTCTTGTCTCCTGATCTTGATCCTCTAGACTTTAATTTTTAATACATTTTTTGATCACCTAAGCTCGATAAGTAGCACATACACCCAGAATAACCTTGTAAGTAGCCAAAAACATCAATTTTCATCTGTTTATTTAGTTTATCATCCAAAACCTAAATTCCTACAAAACATACCCAAAATATAATATCTCACAAAACAACCTAGCAAACTTTCATATTTTTATAATTTTAAGAATCGAAAGTGCTATAAATCCCAAACATTGATACCCTCATTTAAGAATGTTTGTATGTCCTTAGGCGATACAATAAAATGAAAAAATATAATGCTTAATTAAGAGATTCTATGTTATCTAAGACAATCAATCATCACTTTAAGATTAAAAAAAGTTACCCAATCCTATTTCATCAAGTCAAAACCAACTATGTAAAACATGAAGCACAACAATCAGACACAGTGGATCGAGATATGACAATTATATTAGAAGTAGATAAACATGCATATATACAAGTTATACTATCCAAAAAAGTGAACAACTAGAAAACAACCCATGTGCCCTCACAATCAAAGAAGTCCTACTCACTCTTATGAAATCACTACAAGAAATTGCTTTGTTTATGACCAAATTTAGGGATGCATTAATAATCTCATATCAAAAAGCACATGTATTTGGATGATATTATATGTCGGTCCTTAATATTGTATTTTATTTCAAAGGTGCAAAATCTGTTCCTTACAAAAATTTTAACTGGTACCAAATTGCAATTTAGAACCTTGAGTGGGAAAAAGTAACCCCAAAATATTATATTAAAATTTTAATGATGTATTTTTATTTCTCCAAATATATATTTACACGCCTTAATACTATTTTATTTTAATTTCCTAAAATATTTATGTAAGAAAAAAACCTTTTTTCTTCAAACAGCAGCTGGTCGCAATTTAACCTAAAGTTCATGAATTGATTTCATATACGCAAAGATTTTGTAGCAGCTTTTCCAATTGAATAATTTTCCAATTGTAGAAGGCTTTGGACTATTGCAGATTTGATATCATATACACAAAGAGTTTGCAACAGCTTTTCCATTTTTGTAATTTGCCAATTATAGAAAGCTTTGGCTTATTGCAGATATATTCCCCTATACTTTATTTATCTTTCTCAAATCCTAATTTAAAGTATGATTTTGATTCTTTCTTGTTACTATTTTCTTTAAAATATTTTTGAAAATTCATTTTATTGCTTAATTTGTTGTTCGAGCTACTCTTATTCTTCCTATTCTCTATTCAGAATCTGTCATTATTTATTAAATTTGTACACCTCGGTAATTTAATTTAAAATTTGTCAATTTTGGGAAGGTCAATTATTATCTCTCTATCATCTAGCTTCTAGGAATAGTAATGGGGTGCAACAGGTGTAGAGTGGGGTAGGTTTACTACTATATGGGGCAGGGCAAGGCAGTCTCTAAATGTTGCGAGGCTGGGTGGGGTACAACAGAGCCTTAGCTTTTTAAAATAGTAGGAGTATGGTACGGGGGCAGAGCCTTCATGTTTGTTTGCTTGCTTTACATTTTTATTTTCTTTTAACATAATATGCTATGTACTTTGGATATCTATATTGTATTTTTGATACCGTACATCCTTATTTTCTGTTAATATGATTTTTTATGTACTTTCTGCTCATCGATTATATGACCTTTGATAGGAGGTTGTGGAGGATACGATTAGGGTAGTAAATTAGTAGGTAGTGATAATAAAGTGTGGTCATCGTAGCATTACTTAAATGCATTTGATTTTGATGCCTTAAAATTTGAACAAATGTGTTTAATTATACTCTGACTATTGGTTGTTTATATTATTATTTAAATATGAAGAATATTAATACTACTAAATAATTGTAATATGTAGTATGGGATTGCATTCTCCTTGTTAATTCGAGTAATATACTGTGTATTCCAAATATCAAATATCAAGAGTATGATACTTTCCCTATTGCATTTTTGATGTTGTACATCTTTATTTTCTTTTAATGTGACGTTCATTGTACATTTAGTTTTCCAAGGATCTTACTGAGAATATGATCATAGATAGGAGGTTGTGGAGGAAATGGGTAGATTTGTAAGTAGTGGTAGTAGAGCAGTGGTGGTTTGCTTATCTGATAAGTGGTAATCCTACCACTCATTCGTACAACTTATACACACACTACCATGTTTTATATTAGAAAATGAGGCATTATCCGGATTTAAGTGCACTAACACCGACATTTTGCAGATATAAATTGAAGAAGGTGATCATATGTGAAATGGAGCTAAAAAGGAAGTAAATGGATGCAAGAGGAGGGTAGTGGAAATATGAAGCAGTCTGCCTTGGTTACCACGACCACGGATCTCAGACCGCGGTCATCATCAGTCCAGGTGGTCAGCAAAGCATGGTTGCAGAACCTAACCACGGTCAATGTCAAACACACATGATCACAGTCAAACACATGCAATCGTAGATTAATGGGAACTGGCCCAAGGGCAAAATTGTAAAATGTTATGGACAAATCCCAAATCATATATAATCAAAAAACCCTTTCTTCTTTGGGTATTGGTTATCTCACAAGATAGTTTTGAATTCTAAGCTTTAAACCCTAATTGGGCAAGTGTGTAATCAACTTTGGAGGCTTAAATTTCTTAGTTTCTTGTTGAAGAATAAATGCTTTGGTTGACCCAAATGGTATACATCTCTTTACTTTCTTCATAAGTAGCTAAATAATGATTATGTGTCAGTAGTATTGTATTTACATGGATTTTAGTTGTTAAGTATGGATTTCACCATTGCTTAAGCTTATGTGTTGGAATTTGATGGGTGAAAACTCTAAATATCCAAATGGGTTTAATGGGTGAAAGTTCCAAGCTCTAGAAACCCTTTTTCATCCTCGACAGAGGGATTTTGATAAATATTAGGTAAGCCATAACATCCTCGAAAGAGGGTTATCGGGGGACAAAACAATGGTGAACAACTAAGCCTATAGTTTAATACCCTTTGCAATCTTAGACATAAGTGTTTAGGGAGTGTTATTTATGTTAAGAGAATCATCCTAGAAATAGGGATGCTTGGTTGAGGTTTTAGGTGTATATATAAACTCCACACTTGTTAGGTGCTCGAAAGGGCCAATGTGTGAAATCGTTGTTGTTTTATCGAAAGATTGACCCCAACGATCTTTGGCCTAGAACATCCATTAATTAACAACTAAATGCCATGATAAACCAATATTATCCCATATGTTTCACCTCTAAGGAGACATAATCCCAAGGTTTCTCCAAAACTTGAATTAAAACCAAAGATAGCATTCATCCCAAACTTGTTGTAGTTGTGTGAAGTATTTTCAAACAAATAAAACTTCCTCATTTACTTATACATGTTGTTTCCATTATTATTTTGGGTAACTCTTTAGTAACTTGAGTACCGATAGGTTTGAAGTCTATAGCAATCACTCTTGAGTTTCGACCCCAATTTATATTAGGTTACATGACAACGACTGCCTCACCCTAAAATCATGGGAGTGAATTGAGCATTATCAAAATTATGCCATTTACAGAGAGTGAAATATAAATTTCACCTTTGTGGTGCTACTCTTACTTGGGAATACCTGAAGTGGGGTAATTTACTTTATTTTGTTATTTTTTACTATTTTATAGGTGATCAAAGTGTAATTGGAGAAATGAGCGATAATGCAAGAAATTTTGGTCCTGTTGATAGCCCACTAGACAATGAGGGCCAATTAAATGAAGTGGGGCAAACAAGCACTATCTGTATCCCGCCAACCAACGAATATGGTGTATTTCATGTGACTAGCGTTATGCTTCACATATTGCAAATAAAAGGATTATATGGGGGTCAAGCATATGAGGACCCAATTGTTTATTTGAAAAACTTTGTGGATGTTTGTGTGCCATTTAACATATCACATATTACACAAGAATCCATTCAGCTTCGACTATTCTTATTTTCACTAATGGGAGAGGCGGTTTTATAGCTTTGCTCACATCCACCCGCTCAATCACATCTGGGAGGATCTCACACGGTGTTCATTGATAGATACTTCCCACCATCGAAAATACTTCAAAAGAGAGATGAGATTGTAAACTTTTGTTAATTGAATGGGGAACCATTTAGTGCATATTACACAAGAATCCATCCGGCTTTGACTATTCCTATTTTCACTAATGGGAGAGGTGGTTTTATGTCTTCGCTCACTTCCACCCGGCTCAATAACATCATGGGAGAAGCTCACCATGGTGTTCCTTGATAGATACTTCCCACCATAAAAAATGTTCAAAAGCGAGATAAGATTGTAAACTTCTGGTAATTGAATGGGGAACCATTGTTTGAAGCATAGGAGAGGTTTAATGAAAAGCTATTCCAATGCCCAAACCATGAGGTCCTAGATAAGATGCTCCTTGAAATTTTGTATAGAGTTCTTGACCCATTGAACAAAATGGTTGTGGATAATTCAGTGGGTGGATCTATTGTGAAATTGTATCATCTTGTGGCTTTTTGTTTGATAGGTGAAGTATCAAAAGAAAACTGGGGGTGGAACAACCATGATGCCGATCATCTTAAGACCCCTTTTACTACCTCCGTGGTGACTAATGAGCAAAGAAAACGAGAAGAAGAGAATGAGAAAACATGGCCAAGATGATGACCCAACTAGAGCTTCTAACAAAACATGTTATGGTTGTACCCACAAAATCAGTAAATGTCGTAAGATTAAAGCCTTATGAAGACGATGATGAGGCAAAGAAGTTAGATAAACAAATTTGGTACTTGGCAAACTACTAGGGGGGTTCCTACCTTGCCTATCAAAAGTAAGGTAGTAACCAAGGTTAGATGGATTGTAATCGAGATAGAGATTGGAGAGATAGGGAACATGAATATGACCACTATGTTCCTACTTATGATAGGGCTAAGACCAAAGTTTCAAATGTCATTAATCCTAAAAAGTTCAAGACCGAAGATATTTTGGCATGAATCTTGATTAGAGTTAAAGGTACAGATAAAATAGTATGTGAGTTGAAGGGTGTCTTCTCCGTACTCTCCCATAATATGGTGTCCCACTCCACCTCCATCAAATAATTGGAAAATCAAGTCAAAAAAATCACCACGCAACTCAATGCAAGGGCTAGAGGTGGCTTTCCGAGTGACACAATTGCTAACCTAATAAATGAAGCACAAGTCCTAGCAATTGTCACTAGAAGTGGGAAAGCACTTGAAGATCCCCTTAGAGGAGATATAAGTGAAAATATGCCCAAGGATAAGGCAATGGAGGTAATACCTAAAGGAAGAAAAGAAAATGATGAAAAAGAGATAGATGAAAGTGATGAGGAAGAAGTCAAAGTTGAAAAGCTGCGAGGATAAGCAAAGCCAACCATCCATGTTCCTCCTCCGTTCCTTCAATGGTTTCATAAAAAGAAAGAGAGTGAAAACTTAACAAAATTTATGAAAAAACTTAGAAACCTCTCAATAAACATCCGACTACTTGAGGCAATATAAGAGATCCTGGGATTTACTAAGTTAATGTCCAAGAAGATGCTTGTTGATGGTGATACCATTGAAGTTACTCATGGGTGTAATGCTATCATGGAAAGCAAAGTTGCGGTAAAGAAAAATGACCATGGAGCATTCACTATCCCTTCTACCATTGGGACTCATAAGTTTGCAAAATACCTTTGTGACCTTGGTGCAAGCATCAACCGAATATCGTATATCATCTATAAGAAACTTGGCTTTGACACTCCTACACCAACCTCGATGTGACTTTTAATGGCGGATCGATCCATAAAAAATCCGGTGGTTATATTGTTTGATGTCTTTGTAATGGTGGACAAATTTATTCTCCCAATGAATTTTGTTGTATTGAATTGTGAGATGGACCAAGAGGTGCCTATCATTCTTGGTCGTCCTTTCTTGGACACTGGGAGAGCCATTGTCGATCTAGAGTTGGGGGAGATAAAATTGTGGGTGCAAGAAGATAAGGTCTCATTAAAAATTGGCAAGTCAAATAAGCAAACCGCTGAGCCCCAAGTAGTATCTGTGGTGGAGGTTGAAAATGAGACAGTGAAAGATAAGGGTTTTAAGGATCCACCATGAGATTGAAGGAAGAAAGACGTCGTGCCACGATTATAGCGAAGGATCTAGGTGGGAGGCAACCCATAAATACCACGAGAGTGGCTCGTATTCTTTTTTGTTATGTTCTCATAGTATAGATGTTGTCTTTGCATTTGAATAATCCATCCATTTGTTGCAGTTTAGATTACATTGAATGAGCTTTAAAAGGAGCAAGTGTGGAAGTCTTCTTTGAAAATCCAAACAAGGAAAGTTTTGTGAAAATTGAGTATAATGCTAAACAGGAGAAAATATGGGATAAAAAACTGCTCTCAGTTACCACGATCGCGGCCAACATGCGCGATCGTGGCCACGCAGGTGTCTGAGGTCGCGGTCATTTCAGTCATTTAACCCCTAGTCTCCTTCATTTCCCTCACACTCCATTCTCCAGATTGTACTCTTAAATCTAAGCTATATTGTTGGCCAAGTTGTAAGCTCTCAAACAACCTCCGTGTACTTCCCTCTTATATCACAACTTCGGTAGGTGGCATGAATCCTTTGCTTTTATTTTTGAAAATAGGCCATTGAGTGCATGATTACGAAAGGTCCTAATATTTTAATTGTTATGCTTTACATGTTTTAATACTTATTATTGTTGTGGTGTTGGTTTCTTGATTGAGATGTGCACATAAGTGGGGAAACCACGAGTACCCAATAGTGTGTAAAAAAAGGTAAACAAATATGTTATGCACACCTTGTGTTTGATAAATTGCTCAAATAAAATTTTAATAATGGCGTTTACTTTTGAAGGGCACATTCACACAGACCAGTAGCATTGTTCATATGACCTTCATTTGTAACTATATGGTAAAACATGCTAATAGTCTAGAATTAGAAGGAAGTTGAACATGCAGAACTTATATGGAACCAACCTCAGGTGTCGCGATCGTGGTCATATACCATAACTGCAGTAACACAGATGCGGCTCTAAGCCACGATCGCGATAACTAAAGGAAGGTTCCTGTCATGTCAAAAATCATGTACTTCTAATTTTGAATAACGCAACCCCATAAACATAGTCCAATGAACTTTAATGACCATTCTAGCAAAGCTTGCATGATTCAAATGATGTTAAAATATATAATGTGTGTTTAGTTCTTTCAGGATAACCTCATGGATAAGTTTGATCACATTAGATTCATGGCACTTAAATGCCACACTCACTACTACAGTGATCTTTCAAAGACAAAGTTGATTTTGGAAAGAGGAATTCGTTTGGAGAATGTACCATAGAAGCTACCTATTTTTTACGAAAAACTTGAAGCCATCGGGTGGAGGTGATTTGCCCCAGATCCATGCCTTGCAAATGAATAATGGGTTCATGAATTTTACGCCAATATTAATGAAGTATCTTTCTCAGACCCACTGAATATGATTGTAAATATGAGAGGAGAGCCGATTAAAGTTAGGGCTAAGCAAATTAATGATGTTTATCGGCTCAACCAAGCAGACATGGGTGAATTCAAAGCAAAGGGGTATAAATTGGGGAATTGGTTGGCACAATGGCTATGTCCCAGAAAGGAAGTCTCATAGACCAAAACCAAAAGCAACATCTCCATTAATGAGTTAACTTTCGAGGCTCAGATATGGTTGCACATCATTTGTAGCTGAGTGTCTCTTTGCACCCATATGACAGAAGTCCCTGGATTTCATACTCGGATGGTTGCTTGTATTCTAGATGGCATCCCTTTGGATGTTGGTCAACTCGTGGTCAATGAAATAAATAATTTCAAAAACCAAAGTGGTATAAATCTCTTTTACCCTTCTCTTATTACTGAGCTTTGCAAGAGAGCAAGGGTGGAAGAGTATGCTAGTGATACATGGGTGTGTTCTAGTGCCCCCATCTATCTATTTAGGATTCGAGGAGAGGGCGCCTCAGGAAAAAACAAGAAAAGAAAGATCAACCTTGAAGAGCCAACATGTAGAGAACTTGAGCCTCATAGGCCAATCACCAAGGGACCTCTTGAAGAGATTGGAGTTAATATTGTAACCAGTAAAGAGCTTATGGCTAGTTTGCCTCAAGGGCTGGGAGAGACCTCCACTACCCACCACTCATATGTGTCATGTGTAGATTATGATGAGTACAATGAGGACAAAAATAAACAAAAAGGTACTATTGATCGGCTTGAGAAAGCCTACTCCTCTTTGGTGGCAACACACCGAGACCTTCGGAGGGCACATGAAAAGAAGATCACTAGGGAGAAAAATAGGGATGAATTCTTTAACAAGATATGGAAAGGGGTGAAGGGTCTATGAAAGGTTCTAAAACCCCAAAGAAGGTTTCCTACTTTTTGGGTGGACAATAATGATGAGGCCCCAACCGTGTGGTCAGATCTTAAGGAGGATAGTGATGATACAGGTCTGAGATTGATAGCAGCCCTTGATGCAAATTTAAGGAGCACCCTTATCTCTTTTATTCTTAATAACTCATGAAGTGGGGACACTACTACCTTTATAGTTGGGGTTGTCTCCTTATTTATTTGATTTAGGCATATGTTATTGATATTTTGCATACTTTTCAATTCTTTTGGAAAATTCATACTTTATATTTGGGTTGTAATTTCGGGCACTCTGATGGTTCTCACACCTGCATAAAGTAGTTATTTTGTTCTTATTTTGTTAATTCGTGATTTTAGTTTCTAACCATAGATGCAAGTAAAGTCTGAGTACCCGTGGCATCGATGATTGGGGTTCACATTAACACCCATTGGTAAAGTTTTAGTAATAACATGAAAATTTTCCCATACTATAGTTTGTAATATAATACTATAGCAAGGGTTGTTGCTATGAGTAGCAAATTATACATGGTTCGGATACAAAAGCAAGCACCCCCACCATTCAAAATTTTTTGCATGAAGTCAAAGGCATAGATGTGAGCAACTTTGTGACAAAAATTCTCTCACTTTATTTGACTCCAAAAGTTGATTGTGGAAAAATAGGGGATACTCCACCCTTGTCTTGAGTAAGGAGAAGAATTAACCCCCCTTTACAACATTCATATTCCATGTGTGTGATCTTGATTGTCTACATCTCATGTGTACTTGTACCATCTAGAACTTGTCCCATTAGTCTTTCAAAACTATATTTTGGTTGTGCTGGGTAGGTAAAATGATCATAGGCCATTTTTTGATTTTGGAAACCTACTTTAGCTTAAAATTCCTACCAATACATATGAGCTACCTCTAGTCACCCTCTTTGAGCCTTTGGACTTTTCTTTGCTAACCACATTATAAGCCGTGACACTTCTATTCTTTCTCTATTAAACCCTATTCTCCATGAACTTAAGAATAAAAATTAAGGACAAAAGCCTAAGTTGGGGGTAATGGAAAGAGAAAGAAAGTGTAGATTAATCCACGAAGCCATAAAAGGAAAAGAACCTACGAGCCTCGAAAGTAAGCATTTTGCTTTGAAGAAAAAGATAGTCCATCAAAGAATGAGTGGATAAAAATTGATGCAAGCATAGGAATTGAATAATAAAGGTGAAGAGATTTTGAGTAAAGCAAAGACAAAGTAGGTAAAGCAGAAAAATAAAAAGAAGTGGCCCAATAAGCAAAAAGTGATGAGAATTTGATGTAGAAGTTCAAGGAGGGTATAGCTTTGTTGTCTGAAATTTTTATCCTACCCTACATTACAAGCTCAGAAAGCCCTTTGTGATTTCTAACCAAGTGTGGTCATTATAGTGGCGATTGAAAATAGGGGCAATCCTATGTCATTGTACTTGTATCGTGGAGAATTCCTTGAGAGAGCAAGTGATCACACTTAATTTTACTTGTTGCGTAAGTGGTAACTAGGTGTGGTGAACATTTTTTTCTTGTGAGAGGTCATATGAGTTAATTAAGATGGGTGATTTTGTCATCTTCTGCATAATGAGATAAATAGATGTATAACATGATTGAAGATGGCTTGTGAGTCACTTCTAGAGTGTTAGTAATTGTCACATAGTCTCTCTCCAAGATCTATTGCATGCTTTGTCACTCTATCTTATGGTGAGGGCATTAATAATACTTTTCTATCCATGTGTGAAAGCTTTTTGTGGTAGCAACCAATTTGGTGTCTTCATAGTCATTGGGAACATAAATAAGCGTGCACATGATAAGGGTCGCATGGTAAGAGGTAGTGTTGCTTGAGGATAAACAAATATCTATGTTGGGGGTGTTGATGAGTGGTACTCCTACCACTCATTTGTACAAATTATAGAAACTCACTACCATGTTTTGTATTAGAAAATAAGGCATTATCTATATTTAAGTGCACTAATACTCATATTTTTCATATATTAATTGAAGAAGGTGAGCATATGTGGAATGGAGCTAAAAAGAGATCAAATGGAAGCAAGAGGAGTACGGCTGGAAACCTGAAGCAATCAAACTTGTTTACTGCGACCGTGACTCTGATACCAAGGTCACCATCGATCCAGGTGGTCAGTAAAGCGAGGTCAAACCTAACCGCAGTTGCATAGCTGTGGTCGTGGTCAAACACATGCAATCACGGATCAGCGGGAACTATCCCAAAGGTAAAATTGTAAAACATTATAGACAAATCCCAAATTATATAGAAGCAAAAACACTTTTTTCTTTGGGTATTGCTTATCTCACAAGATAGTTTTGAATTCTAAGCTTGAAACCCCAATTGGGAAAGTGTGTAATCAACTTTGGAGGCTTAAGTTTCTTAGTTTCTTGTTGAAGAATGAATGCTTAGGTTGACCCACATGGTATACCTCTCTTTACTTTCTTCGTGAGTAGCTAAATAATTTAGTCTAGGTATTATGTTGAACTAGAGTGAGAATTTTTGTGGGTATTTTTGTGTTTATATGGATTTTAGTTGTTGAGTATGGATTTTTTCCATTGCTTAAGCTTATGTGTCGGAATTTAATGGGTGAAAACTCCAAATATCCAAATGGGTTTGATGGGTGAAAGATCCGAGCTCTAGAAACCCTTTTTCATGCCCGACATACCCGACATAGGGATTTAGGTGAATATTAGGTAACCCATAACATCCTCGAAAGAGGGTTATCAGGGAATAAAACAATAGTGAACGACTAAGCCTATGGTTTACTACCCTTTGTAATCTTAGACATAAGTGTCTAGGGAGTTTAAATCATGGAAAGAGCATCATCCTATAAATAGGGATGCTTGGTTGAGGTTTTGGGCGGTTATATAAACTCCACACTTGTTAGGTGCTCGAAAGGGCTAATGGGTGAAATCATTAGTGTTTTATCGAAAGATTGACCCGAATGATCTTTGACCTAGCCTATTCATTTATTAACAACTAAATCCTATGATAAACAAATATTGTCCTATATTCTTCACCTCTAAAGAGACATAATCCCAATATTTCTCCAAAACTTGAATTAAAACCAAAGATAGTATTCACCATGCACTTTCTAAAGTTGTGTGAAGAATTTTCAAACAAATCAAACTCCCCTATTTAGTTATACATGTTGTTTCCATTATCATTCTGGGTAACCCTTTAGTAACCTGAGTTCCCATAGTTTGGAAGACTATAGAATTCACTCCTTGAGATTCGACCCGACATTGGGTTACTTGACAACGACCCCCTCACCCCAAAATCATGGGAGTAAGTTGAGAATTATCATTATCCAGTTCCCTATTAGTAGTCACAGAATTACTCCTTTGGTTTTATGTTACTAGATTTTTATTACTATCTCCCACTTCTTGTAACTTGATTGTCGTATTTATTTGTAGTTACTTTTGAGAACGTTTGCTCATATTTTCTATAGTATTTTGCTATTGTTTTGGTGTTTTTGTTATTTCCTTTTCTAGGCTACTTTGAACTATTTTTTTTTTTCATGAGTTGAGTGTCTTTTGGAAGTAGCCTTTCTACTTCTGAGGTAGGGGTAAGGTCTGTGTACACCTACTCTACCTAGACCCTACTTTGTGGGCCTACACTAGGTATGTTGTTATTGTGATGTTCAATGTACTACTACTTGTGTTAAAGATGATAGTTGGAAGTTGACATCGACATAACCATAGTGTCTGAGCAAACTTACATGGACCTCAATTAGTCTCATGGGGTAAGTCTACCTTAAAAGGTAGCTCTGACATTAGGACTTTGTAATTATGCATATGGAAGTGTAAAGTGGTTACCAACATGATCCATGCACACAGTTGTGATTTCCAATTCTGATGCAGCTTTGCTGCTAGTTTCTTCACAGGGAGTTATCTAAGTTACAGGCAGCGACTTGTGGGATTTCACTGGGGATGTTGTTGTTATTGTTGCAGTCATGACTTTATCTGAGTCGAGGGGAATTTTAGAATAGTTTTTTCGCTAAACTGTTATTATAGTATATGTGTTGTGTCTAATACAATTAAAGGTGATATAGGATGTTTTTTCATATCCTTATCCAACATGCTGCGCTGATTGATATATTCCATCGGCAGCCAACAATAGCATCAGCCAGTAAGCTATACAAAGTACCTATCAAACTAAACACAGTAAGAAACTAGCAGACTTACAAGGAGAATTATAGAGTTGTTATTAGAAACTACCAGACTTGCAAGGAAAAAACTACATTATCATAGAGTTGTTAGTCATGTCATTGTTGAAAAATAATCACATCGTTAAGTGAGTAGACTTACAAATAGAGTTTTGACAAAAATTGTTCCTATTAGAAGAAACAGATACTAAACACAATAATAAACTAGCAGACTTGCAAGGAGAATTATAACATTACCATTGCTTTTCCTTAAAAGTGATCTTACAACAAATTTCCTAGCTTAAATCTCATTTTTAGAATAAGAAATTAATTCAGATGCTGGATTAACCTTAGAATTTTGTTTTCCAAGTTCTTCAGAAATCCAAGATAAGCATTAAATTAACCCAATTAAGGTCAGGACAGATTGGACACTAAAATAATCAGTCTTTGTTATAAGCACCTGGCCACTAGGAAAGTTAGTGCGATGCCGGTCTAGAACAAATTTTTTTTTTTATTTTTTGTATAAGTCAATTGGATACCTTTAATAGAACAGTGTAAGAAAGATGAGTTAACAACAGAAAGCAACATCCTGAATCAGAATAAGTAAGTATACAACCTAAGAGAGTCTACTACATTAGAATTTTAGTTCAAGTGCTACACTATTCATAGGTACCAGAGATAATTTTTTATTTATGGATGAGTAGGTGCAGTGTATGGGCTCCAAGTACCAAATTTTTTCCATTCACTATTATTTCTTCTCAAATATTAATGTCTTATATGTTATATATTACTGATACATTATTTGTTGAGATGCAAGATGATGCAAAATGAAGATGCTATTGAAGAACTTCTACTTAGCATGTCTTGAGATCCACTCGATCATACTGCATGCCTCATAGGATACATAGCCTAATGTAATCTCTTGAAAAATTCTTTTAGTCACTACACTTATATCTAGGATGATTATCAATTAAAAAAGAACTTGCATATAATGGTGTAAACTATTGAAATGTACATTCCTCAAAAATTAAATAGTAATTCAACTTCAAAATTGTAACCGGGAGAGAAGCGCACTAGACAAGGACATGAAGTATAGAGAGTTTGCAACTATAATGTTTCCTCTAGATACTAAAATGTTCAACAAGTTACTAGACACGGAAATTAACGTAAGTTTGAATACTCAGAAGATATAGTTTACCATGAAATGCCTTGCAAGTTCATTCACATGTAAAATATTAGCAAGCTTTGACTATCCATAAGCAAGTAGAGAAGTGTAACTAGAGATACAGATATGCGTTACTGTAAATCTCTTATGTAAAGAAAGAATTCATTGTGCGATGCTTAACATGATTTTCATTCTATTTTCCCATTATAATTTCTAGTTTTATACTGCTATACTGTCTAGACAGGTTCTGAAGTAAAACTGATAGCTATATATTTGTTAACCAATGAATATCATGTTGCTTGTCAAGTACAAAATCTTGAGGCATTAATGATAACACACGATATTGCAAAACCTAGTATAGAAAGGAAAGTAGAATATAGAATGAGGAACTAACAGTCTTTCTATTTTGGACTATTCCAAAGTAATATGTACTTTAAAAAAATCATAGAACTTGCCACATTTTCTTCTTTTTGATACAAGACCTGGCCACATATAAACTGCTGAACGCTTGCATTTCATACTTACGATGTATTCTCTTCTTGGGACAATTCAACCCTATCTGATCCATGTCTTAATATATGTAAGAATATCTGTAAAACTTTTTAGGGAATTTTCACTCTCACCCTTCGCTCATTACATGTTCCTTTATCATAATTTATAGTAGAGGGACACTTTAATTCTAAATCCTTTACTCATCCTATGTTCTTTTTACATTCTCATCTTAATTTTGTTGTTGTTGTAATGCTACTTGAGCTGTATTTTAGAAAATTACTGAATCCATTACTTGCTAATAAATCAGAGATGGATTTAGTATATGTACCTAGAGAAATAAAACTGCATCATTTTCTGAAGGATTTAAGCCTAGAGTATCTCAAATATATCTGTATTTATTGTTAGTTGCCCTTTTCTCCCTTATTTGCTTCCTTATATCTTCACCATCTTGTCTTTTTCTTCACCTATTGAAGAAATAATGAAGTAATTAATTAGGTTCTATTTTATTTAACAGATATATCCTTAAGCTAAGATTATCACAAAATCTCTTAAGCAAGACTTATTTATTTAGTAACATGAGACATGTTCTTTTCAATGGGTTATCTCATAGGAGAAACAAAATCATTAGAGTTTGAAATTTCTCCTATTTGTAATTGGATATCTTACTAGGGCAATTTTATTTCTGTAGATGACATATATGTTGTGTGAGATATAGAGGATGTCTAGTTTTAGCGAACTTAATAGTTTTAAAGGTCAATTTCTATTAGTGTAATAAAATGTTCTTAATAGAGCATAATGGAGATGTAAGATTCACTCTATAATAACTTTTTTGTGATCGAGCCTAAGTTAACTATATGAATACAAAGCTTTATATCTTTTTGAGTAATAGATTATGAGACAATATATGCAGTATAATTGTAACGCTCCGGAAAACGGGTCCCGGAGCATCACACGGTTCTTGAGGCTATGAGTAGCCCCAAGCTAACCCTTTGAGCCATTTTCATTCAGTTTAACACAAATCAACGGGGTTTCCATAAATAACCCTTAAATATCAACAGAGTAAACATCATCCAAGAATAAAAGAATTTCAGAAAGATAACAAAATACGACTTATTAGTCAACTCCCAGCATCTATACTAGTCTGACAAGCCTCTAAGAAAATCAATAAAACCAGTGAGCCATTGAGACATGCCCCAACTGACTCATACTCAGTTATCAAATGTAAACAATTCCGTAAAACCAACATCAGACATCACGTCCTCGAAACATGAGGACTCACCACAACAGAGGATGTAGAACAACATGCCCGAGGAATCACTGCCGAACCTGGAACTGAGCACCTGAACCTACATTCCGAGAAAATGCAGCCCACATCCGAAGATGTGGGTCAGTACCATGGAAAGGAACCGAGTATATGGGGGTGTATGCAGTTGTATAAACATCATCATCATAAATATTTATAAAATATGCAAGATGTATGAAAGACTCACATAGCCCGAAGAAAATCGTCATAATCATGAGAGGATGAAATAAGTACAATAACACATGTGAGTCATCATATAAGTTTTTCAATCACTTTCAGTTCATCAAGAATATCAATTCTCATAATGTAAATATCATTTAAATCTTTCGAAAGAATAACTTTCACAATTCCACTTTCAAATCACTTCACCATTCACCATAGACACAAGAAAACACACACACACTAGGAGATCCTATAACCGACATAAACCATGTGGGCTACATGGAGTCCAACGTACAACCCACGTTGGGGAGAGTCGTCCTATCCTTTCCATCAGAGTAGGACTATCAATATCAAATCCACACAAACTAGTGATCACTCTATAAATCAGCCTCAGGCTCACTCCTACGGGGGCACATAGTTCTAGGGAAGTAAGGTCTCTTTATACCTCCCACTCGGTGCTAAAGTTTCTCCTGGACTTAACTCAGATCATTTCAAAGACAATCCACAACAAAACAATTTCAGCAATATATAAATATACATCGGGAGCCATCATGCTTCCCATCTATCAAAATCAACCACGTTGTGGATTTCTTTCACACTCGAGTTCAAAACAACTCCATTAAGACCAAAAGGTTAAATCATTCAAAATATCTCAAATATTCAACATCAACGTGCTTATAACACACACTTTCTCAAAAAACACAATTTTTAATGGGGATTCACGACCCAAATATCAAAATCATGATAAATATCGTTCAATATTCATGCTTTATATCTCCACATATGTAAATTCATCTTTCAAAATCATAAACATCAAGATTTCATAATAATCATCATAAGATATAGGTTCATGCTTCAAATTCATAAAAATCAAATAAAAATCATGTCTTGTAAAGAAAATTACTTTTGGGCACAAGAACGAAAGAGAGTTCTTGTTGAAAACCCCACATACCTTGAATAATGAACTTTAGATCGATACTCGTTTTTGAGATGTTAATCGTGCCTTTGAATGATGGTTCTTGGAGTTCTTGAACTAGAAACTTGGAATCTTGAATAAATTTGCAGAATTAATGGTGAACTTTGGAGGTTGTTGAAGTTATTGAACTATGAACTTGGAATCTTGAATAAATTTGCAGAATTAATGGTGAGCTTTGGAGGTTCTAGAAGTTGGATGTAGGAGATTAGGGTTTTATTTTTGAGGGAATTTGATTAAATAGAACATATAATACTTCTAATAGGCTTTAATATAGGGTTTGTACGGATTTTGGGTGAGGGGGAATGACCAAAAAGCCCCTAAAAATCAAATAATTCTCGAATCTGTCCTTTGGTGGACTGTTTTGATAGTCTAAAGTAGATCAACCATAACGTTTTACTCCGATATCTAAATTGGATGAAACCAATTTCATTAGAAAGAGGACTCTCATATTTTTCCGTTGATATATAGTATCTCACACAGATCATTGTGTACGAGGAGTTATGATCATTTGAAGTTGACCCAAAAATTTGCTTTTGATAGACTGAAGTAGATCGACCATAAATTTTTGCTCCGATAGACAAATTTGATGAAACCTATTTCATTGGAAAGAGGACTCCCAGAGCTTTCTGTTGATATATAGTAGATCACCCAGATCATTATGTACAAGAAGTTAGGACCATTTAAAGTTGGAGCAAAAATACACCAGGCCTCAGTACTTTTTCCTGCACGTTTTACTGTTTACTACTATTCACGGTTCGATCGGAATGTTCATAACTCGTCGCTCGGGTGTCCGTTTTGGATGATCCACATATCATTGGAAATATTATTCGATACTCTACGCAATGATGGGTCATAATCTAAGACATTCCGCACAGAAAATTTATAATTCATTCTAGAATATAGAACCCAACATGTTTACGTACAAAGTTTCAACGAAAAATTTTCCGGGGTATTACATCATCCCCCCTTGGAAACATTCATCCTCGAATTACACTTGACATGCCAAGATTATATAAGGAATAGAGCATACAGCTAAAACTATTCGTTAGACTCATCACCACATCGTTTCTCACTCCGAATGCAACATAGAATGCATAAATTCAAGAAACTACAACTGAACACATAATAAATGACAGCTGAACTGCTGCAACTTTTATCAAAAGTTCATGATTTAGGAAAGAACGGTACCTTCGTCTTGATCGGAGTTCGCGGAAAATAGGTATGGGTACTTGGATCGTTTATCCGCCTCAGTTTCCTAAGTTGCACCCTCAACAGATTGGTTTCGCCATAACACCTTGACCAAGGGAACTTCTTTGTTCCTTAGTCTTCGGACACTAAAATCAAGAATCTCAACAAAAATCTCATCAAAAGAAAAAATTTCTTGAATGTCAGCACTCACAGAGGAATCCACTACCACAGCATCGCTAATATGCTTTCTAAGCATGGAGACATGGAATACTGGATGAACAGAGGATAACTCGGAAGGAAACTCGAACTCATAAGCTACCTTACCAACACGGCTAAGAATTTTGTAAGGACCAACATAACGGGGACTAAGCTTCCCCTTCTTTCCGAATCTCTTCACCCCCCTCATGGGTGAACTTTTTAGATACACTAGGTCACCAACTTCAAACTCAAGGTCTCCCCTTCTAACATCCACATATGAATTCTGACGACTTTGCGCAGTTTTCAACCTTTCCCTAATCAACTTAAATTTTTCCATAGCCTCAAATACCGAATCAGGACCACTCACAGCTGCTTCACCCACCTCGAACCAACCTATGGGTGATCTACACTTCCTCTCATTTAAGGCTTCAAACGGAGCCATGCCAATACTAGATTGGAAACTGTTATTGTAAGCAAACTCTATCAAAGGTAAGTGATCATTCCAACTTCCCTTAAAGTCAAGTGCACAAGCTCTCAACATATCCTCTAAGGTCTGGATGGTCCGCTTATCCTGACCATCGGTCTGCGGATGAAAAGCAGAACTCAAAAGCACTTGGGTACCAAGACCCTTCTGAAAAACTTTCCAAAATTGCGAAGTAAACTGAGTACCCCTATCTGAAATGATAGACAAGGGAACTCCATGCAGTTTTCTAGCTCTCGGATATACAATCTAGCATAATCCTCAGCAGTATATGAAGTATGAACAGGCAAGAAATGAGCATACTTAGTCAACCTATCAACCACAACCCAAATGGAATCATGATGGCGTCGGGAAGGAGTAAACCAATCAAGAAGTCCATATTTATCTCTTCCCACTTCCAGGTGGGAATACTAAACTCTTGCATCATACCACTAGGTCTTTGGTGTTCAACCTTAACCTGTTGGCATGTTGCACACTTAGCTACAAACGCTGCTATATCTTTCTTCATGCCACTCCACCAATAGATTTCCCGCAAGTCTCGGTACATCTTAGTGGCACCAGGATGAATAGAATATCGCGCGCCATGCGCTTCAGCCATAATCCTCTGTCTCAGATCATCAACATTCGGGATACACAATCTACCCTGCAATCTCAACACTATCTCCCCCGGGAGAAAACCTCTACTTTTTGGTCCTTGACTGACTCCTTCAGTCTGACCAAACTAGTATCTAAGTATTCCTTTTCCTTCACTTTTGAAACCAAGGAGGATTCGGAACTACTCTGAACCCCTATACTACCTTCAGCAGAGTCAAACAACCTAACCCCCAATCTAGCCAAACGATGTACATCACAAGCCAGCTCTTTCTTACGTTCTACCACATGCGAAATACTACCCATGGAAACTCTACTTAGGGCATCCGCCACAACATTGGCCTTGCCTGGATGGTACAACACACTCATATCATAGTCCTTTACCAATTCTAACCATCATCTCTGCCTAAGACTTAATTCTCTCTGGGTAACACATACTGCAGACTCTTATGATCAGTGAAAACATCAACATGGACACCATACAAAAAGTGTCTCCAGATTTTCAAAGCAAACACAACAACAGCCAACTCAAGGTCATGGGTGGGGTAATTTTTCTCATAGGTTTCAACTGTCTAGAAGCATAAGCTATCATCTTACCCTTCTGCATCAATACGCAACCCAACCCAACTCTTGAAGCATCACAGTACACCATAAAACCATCAACACCATCAGGCAAAGTCAAAATAGGGGCTAAAGTAAGTCGAGTCTTCAACTCCTGAAAACTCTTCTCACAAGATTTGGACCACAAGAACTTCACTTTCTTTTGGGTCAACCGAGTCATAGGAGACGCTATAGAGGATAAACTCTCAACAAAATAGAGGTCATAGCCAGCTAAACCCAAGAAACTTTGGATATCAGTCGGAGAAATAGGTCTAGGCCAATTTCTAACAGCTTTGGTCTTTTGGGGATCAACTCTAATACCCTCGAAAGAAATGATATGACCCAGAAAAGCAACTGACCTTAGCCAAAACTCACACTTATTGAACTTGGCAAACAACTTGTGATCTCTAAGGGTTTGCAAGACAATTCGAAGATAATCAGAATGTTCATCCTCACTACGGGAGTACACCAGTATATCATCGATGAACACTATGACAAACATATCCAAATATGTTCTGAACACTCGATGCATGAGGTCCATGAAAGCTACTGGGGCATTAGTTAACCCGAAAGACATAACAAGAAACTAAAAATGGCCATAACGAGTTCAAAAGTGGTTTTTGGGATGTCACACTCCCTAACTTTAAGTTGATGATAGCCGGAACGAAGGTCTATCTTTGAGAAATAACTTGCACCTTGCAATTGGTCAAACAAATCATCTATTCTCGGAAGGGGGTACTTATTTTTGATGGTGACTTTATTCAGTTAGCGATAATCAATGTACATACGCAAAGAGCCATCTTTCTTTCTTACAAACAACACAGGAGCACCCCAAGGACAAACACTGGGCCATATGAAACCCTTATCTAGTAGATCTTTGAGTTGCTCTTTCAACTCCTTAAGTTCTGCAGGGGCCATACGGTGAGGAGGAATAGAAATGGGCTGAGTATCGGGAAGAAGATCAATCCTGAACTCTATCTCTCTATCAGGAGGTATCCATGGAAGATCATTTGAAAAGACATTAGAAAACTCATTGACGACGTTAACAGACTGGAGAGTAGGAGTCTTAGACTTAGTGTCTTTGACTCTAACCAAATGGTAAATACACCCCTTAGAAATAAGCTTTCTAGCTTTGAGGTAAGAGATAAAATGACTCTTGGGTGACACAGAATTCCCAGACCACTCAAACACGGATGCACCCAGAAACTAAAACTTGACCACTTGGGTCCGACAATCAATAGAGGCATAAGAAGAATACAGCCAGTCCATACCCAGAATCACATCAAAATCTACCATGTCTAACTCAATCAGATCAGCCAACAATACTCTATGAAGAATGGTAATAGGACACTTTTTATACACTTTTTGGGCAATAATCGAATCACCCACTGGGGTAGAAACTAGGATAGGCTCAGGAATAATCTCAGGATTCATTTCAAAATTCACAGCAATCAAAGGTGTAACATATGAGAAACTGGATCCAGGATCCAACAAAGCATACACATCAAACTAAAATATATGAAGCATACCAGTAACAACATTGGGAGAGTCCTCCTATTCCTGGTAGGACGGTAAAGCATAGAATCTATTCTAGCGCTGCCCGCCAGCATTACTAGAAGAGGCGCCCTGAGTTGGGGTTGGGCGAGTCGCTGGAACTGGAGCACTAACAGTCTGAGTCTGGGTCTGAGGGCGATAGTCATGAAGCCCTTGTCCATCCTGTGGACAATCTCTAACTCTGTGACCCATGTCACCACACCGGAAAAAACCTCTCTTCTCACCCTAACACTTACTCGAATGAGCCTACAATACTTAGGATATAGGGGACGATTTGGCTTACTGCCAGCACTGTACTAGGACCTGGATGCATATGACCTGCTACCTTGGTCCTACCTACCTCTAGGAACAGGAGCACTAGAAGATGACGGTGCTGGCATAAACGAACGGTCCTGATACTGAGGGCGACTCCCTCCCAACAATCTAGTCTGACCCTGTTCGTGCTGCTCGTACCTAGCTCTCTTATTCCCTCTCATTCTATCTCTCTCCTTAATCTTTCTACCTCAATCTGTTGGGTATGAGTCATCGCCTAGAAAGATTCATCTCACTTTTCAGCATAGCAGACCTACACTTCTTAACCATATAACTAGACACTCCAGTCACAAACTTACTCATACTAGCCCGATTATCAGCCACTAAGTCAGGAGCATACTTGGACAACTGATTGAACTTTAGACAGTTCTCCCTAACAGTTATAGAGCCCTTTCCCAGGTTTATACACTCTTCCACCTTCACCTTCCGCATCTCCAAAGGGAAAAACTTATCCAGGAATGCATCCTGGAGCTCTTGCCAAGTTGTAGGACAACTCCCTCACCTCTACCTTTCCTCCAATAAACAACCCAGTCATAAGCAAGGTCTTTCAACCTATATGCAGCCAAATCTACACTATGTTCCTCAGATACATGCATCACCTGAGTAATCTTCCGCACCTCCTCTAAAAACAATTGTGGATCCTCATTAGACTTGGACCCATAGAATTCTGGTGGATTCATCCGCTTGAAGTCACGAATCCTGGAAGCAGCTGAATCACCTCCCTGATGTTGTGGATTCGGGGCCGGGTTGGCCTGAACATTTGCAGTAACAGCTTGAGCCAGCGCCTGAAAGGCTGCCCAAAATTCAGTATGACACACGTTTTTATTCAATAGGTTAGTGGGTTGAGGTTTTTGACCATCATTATTTCTTCTCGCTTGACATGGAGGCATATTTCTGAAAGAGGAGAGCACGAATCACTAGCATAGAGAGACACTTTAAACACAATAGACTTCTGAAAGAAAGAATCACACTTTTTCCTAAAACGTCTTGTAGCCTTTTGCTCATAGATGTGGCGCGCTACACACCGATGATCAAGACTCTACTTAACGGGTTTGTCATACTCCCTAGGGCACCTTAAAACCTTAGGCTTTGATACCAAGTTTGTAATGCCACAGAAAATGGGTCCCGAAGCATCACACGGTGCTTGAGGCTACGAGTAGCCCCAAGCTAACCCTTTGAGCCATTTTCATTCAGTTCAACACAAATCAATGGGGTCTCCATAAATAACCCTCAAATATCAATAGAGTAATCATCATCCAAGAATAAAAGAATTTTAGAAAGATAATAAAATACGACTTATTAGTTAACTCCCAACATCTATACTAGTCTGACAAGCCTCTAAGAAAATCAATAAAACCAGCGAGCCATTGAGATATGACCCAACTAACTCATACTCAGTTATCAAATGTAAATAATTCTGTGAAACTAACATCAGACATCACGTCCTCGAAACATGAGGACTCACCACAATAGAGGATGTAGAACAGCGTGCCCGAAGAATCACTGTCAAACCTAAAACTAAGCACCTGAACCTACATTCTGAGAAAATGCAGCCCACATCCAAAGATGTGGGTCAGTACCATGGAAAGGAATTGAGTATATAGGGGTGTATGCAGTTGTATAAACATCATTATCATAAATATTTATAAGAAATATGCAGGATGTATGAAAGACTCACATAGCCCGAAGAAAATCATCATAATCATAAGAGGATGAAATAAGTACAATAACACATGTAAGTCATCATATAATTTGTCAATCACTTTCAGTTAATCAAGAATATCAATTCTCATAATGTAAATATCATTTAAATATTTCGAAAGAATAACTTTCACAATTCTACTTTCAAATCACTTCACCATTCACCATAGACACAAGGAAACACACACACACACACTAGGAGATCCTATAACCGACATAAACCATGTGGGCTACATGGAGTCCAACGTACAACCCATGTTGGGGAGAGTCGTTCTATCCTTGCCATCGGAGTAGGACTATCGATATCAAATCCACACAAACTAGTGATCACTATATAAATTAGCCTCAGGCTCACTCCTACGGGGGCATGTAGTTCTAGGGAAGTAAGGTCTCTTTATACCTCCCACTAGGTGCTAAAGTTTCTCCTGAACTTAGCTCAAATCATTTCAAAGACAATCCACAACAAAATAATTTCAGAAATATATAAGTATACATCGGGAGCCATCATGATTTCCATCTATCAAAATCAACCATGTTGTGGATTTCTTTTACACTCGAGTTCAAAATAAATCCATTAAGACCAGAAGGTCAAATCGTTCAAAATATCTCAAATATTCAATATCAACGTGCTTATAACACACACTTTCTAAACAGCACATAAATTTCTAATGGGCATTCACGACCCAAATATCAAAATCATGATAAATATCGTTCAAGATTCATACTTTATATCTCCACACGTGTAAATTCATCTTTCAAAATCATAAACATCAAGATTTCAAAATAATCATCATAAGATATGGGTTCATGCTTTAAATTCGTAAAAATCAAATAAAAATCATGCCTTTGTAAAGAAAATTACTTTTGGGCACAAGAACGAAAGAGAGTTCTTGTTGAAAAACCCCACATACCTTGAATGATGAACTTTAGATCGATACTCATTTTTGAGATGTCAATCGTGCCTTTGAATGATGGTTCTTGGAGTTCTTGAACTAGGAACTTGGAATCTTGAATAAATTTGCAGAATTAATGGTGAACTTTGGAAGTTCTTGAACTAGGAACTTGGAATCTTGAATAAATTTGCAGAATTAATGGTGAACTTTGAATGTTCTTGAAGTTTGATATAGGAGCTTAGGATTTTCTTTTTGAGGAAATTTGATGAAATATAACATATAATGCTTCTAATAGGCTTTAATATAGGGTTTGGATGAATTTTGGGTGAGGGGGAATGACCAAAACGCCCCTAAAAATCAAATAATTCTCGAATCTGTCCTTTGGTGGACTGTTTTGATAGTCTGAAGTAGATCAACCATAATGTTTTACTACTATATCCAAATTGGATGAAACTAATTTCATTAGAAAGAGTACTCTCATATCTTTCCATTGATATATAGTATCTCACCCAACTTATTGTGTACGAGGAGTTATGATTGTTTGAAGTTGACCCAAAAATTTACTTTTGGTAGGCTGAAGTAGATCGACCATAACTTTTTGCTCCGATAGACAAATTTGATGAAACTAATTTCATTGGAAAGAGGACTTGTAGAGATATCTATTGATATATAGTAGATCATCCAGATAATTATTTACAAGGAGTTGTATTCATTTAAAGTTGGAGCAAAAATACACCAAGCCTTAGTACTTTTCCTGCACATTTTACTATTCACTACTATTCACGGTTCGATCGAAATGTTCATAACTCATCGCTCGGGTGTATATTTTGGATGATCCACATATTGTTGGAAAGATTATTCAATAATCTAAGCAATGGTGGGTCATAATCTAAGATATTCCACACAAAAATTTTATAATTCATTCTAGAAGATAGAACCCAACACGTTTACGCACAAAATTTCAACAAAAAAATTTTCTGGGTATTACAATAATATAATCATCTGATGGTAACACGTTATGTGGATCTAATTATTTTTCTTATCCCGTATATTTTCTTAATCTAATATTTATGTATTCTCTAAGGTTATGGAACCTAGTAAGCAATAGATGAAATTTTATCTTCTTAATCGGACCGACAAAATCTACTTAGATGGGGTGAAAAAGTTTGGGTATTATGCTTTTTAGGAAAAAGAATAAGATATGGTGTCGTTGTTACAATTGTTTTAATACCGCATTAGGAACTCATAAAATGATTGAGATATATTTGCAAGTCCATTGAATGCTTGAAAATTATACCTTTTTGTTTTACCATAGGGAATAGTTAGGTGAACCACTATCAGACTCTAAAGATGAGGATGAGGATGAGGCAGAAGATTTTGAGAGTGAAGATAAAGATAAAGTAGAAGAACTATTGAGAGATTTATATCCTAATACTGAAAGTGGAAGATATACACACACTGGTTTAAATAATAAACTTAAGGAGGAAGCAAGTACTAAATCTAAAAAGTTTTATAGCCTTCTGAAGGATTTTGAGTAGCCATTGTATCAAAACTCAAAGGCTTCAAATCTTTCATCTTTGATTAAATTACTCCACATCAAAAGTATGGGTCATTGGAGCAATAAGTCATTTACTATGCTATTGAAAATGTTAAAAGAGGAGTTGTTTCTTGATGGAGCTAATTTTCCAAATTCATATTATGAGGCGACGAAGATAATTTGAGATCTTGGTCTTTCTTACCACTAGATTGATTCTTATAGTAATGATTGCATGTTATATTGGAAGGAAAAATGCATACCCAATTATTTCCAAATCTATAGTGCTTTTTGATGGAAATTAGATGCACATAGTGGCGAGATAAAGAATAAAAAGGTTAAAAAAAAATAGCCTAAAAAACATTACGCTATTTTCCCTTGAAGCCTAGGCTTCAGAGATAGTTTATGTCTATGTCTACAATCATAGATTCTCTATTGACATGGAATAAGGATGAAAAAACTGATGATGGAACAATGAGGCACCCAACTGATTCAATGGCATGGAAGTCATTTGATGAACAATATCTTTTATGTGTATTTGAGCCTCGTAACATTTGAATTGGACTTACTAGTGACGAATTCCAACCATTTCAAAATTTAAAAACCTCATATAGCATTTGGCCTATGATCCTTAGTCCTTATAATCTATCACCTTTGTTGTGTATGAAATAAGAAAATTTTATTTTTTCAATGCTTATTCCTGGTCCAAGTAGTCCTGGAGATGAAATTGATACATATCTTCAACTTCTAATTGAAGAATTGAATGAGTTGTGGGAAGTTGGTATTGAAATCTTTGATGCATCAACTAAAATTTTATTTAGTTGCATGCTTCTTTGTTATGGACTATCAATGACTTTCTAGCTTATGTAAATTTATCTGGATGGAGTAGAAAAGTAAAACAGGCATGTCCATCTTGTAATAAAGATAATTCCTAAATTCGATTCACTAATTGTAAGAAGGAGTGATTTATGGGTCATCGACATACCTTCCTTTGAGTCACAGATGAAGGAATGACAAGAAGTCATTTGATGGCACAATAGAGAAAAGTCCCCTACTAAAAATGTGTTTTGCAATTGAGATACTTAATTAAGTTCAAGATCTTAAAGGGCAACCATTAACAAAGGATCCTAAGAAAAGGAGGAAGCTATCACATAAAAAGTAAAAAGATAATTGGAAAAAAAAGAGTATCCTTTATAGACTTCCTTATTACAAATATCTCTTGTTACGACATAATTTGGATGTCAAGACTTTTGAAAAAAATATATGTGAATCGTTTTTTAGGAGATTCATTAATGTCAAAGAAAAGACAAAGGATACAATTAAAACTCAGTTAGACTTGCAAGCAATGAACATTTGGGTAGAATTTAACCCTATTCAAAGAGAGAATGAAGTCGAAGTTCCAATTGCATGCTACACATTGTCTCTAAAATAAATAAACAAATTATGTATTTTCTGGAAGAATTTAAAGGTCTCCAATGGATTTTCATGTAATATTTCTCAATATGTGAATTTGAAAGAACACAAGATATCTAGTTTGAAAAGTCATGATTGCCATGTTATTTTGCAACATATACTCCCTCTTGCACTTTGTGGTATTTTGTTGAAAAAAGTGTGTAAACCTCTTATTGAGTTATCTTAATTTTTTTGTGTTCTTGGATAAAAGGATTTTAGTATTGATGATTTAAAACAAATTGAATAGCAAAATCCCATTACAATTTGAAAGTTAGAAAAGGTCTTCCCTTCTTTTTTATGTCATGGTTCACTTGCGTATTTATTAGCTAGTGAAGCTAAGATTGATGGGCCTATTCATTATCAGTGGATGTATCCTATCGAGTGATGGTTATACTTTTTTAAATATCTCATTGGTAATATGGCATGTCCAGAAGGTTCTATTGTAGGAATACCTTGCAAATGAATGTATAACCTGATGGTCAAGGTATCTGCATAGAATTAACATAAAATTCAATCGACCAGGATAAAAATATGACGGTGGTTTAATAAATTCAAATGGATGTTGATTTATATTTTGTCAACCTCAAAAAACTCTTGGAGATAAAGATCCATATGATATTGAAGAAAATTAATTAGATCAAGCACATATATATATTCTGAAGAATTGTGATGAAGTCTTATCATATATCAAGTATGGAGAGTTCTTTTATATCATCTTATTTTTCTAATTTCCTTTAAATTTATAGTTAAATTTAAATTTATAAAATGAACTCTTAGAGTTTTCCCTTTTGTTGTCAAAGATTTCAGCCCTCGGCCTTGTGCCTTTCCAATTAGACCAGGTGCACAGAATGTATATTTGATAGTACTTTTTAGTTGATTCGTCCTCATTTTCAGTCTTTATATTGATCCTACAAAAAGAGCAAAAAGTAAAAAAAAAAAGTAAGAAAACATCTTATCTAGTGAACTAAAAAATATAGTCAAAGTAGTCTTTGTTCTTTGCAAAACTCAAAATCTATACAAAAAGTATTATAAATTCAAATTCTAATGCAAAAAGAATAGACATTTTTAGCAATAAGTAATTATCAGACACATTACCTCATCAGTTCTTGTACATTTCATTTGTGAAGGACTTTGTAAGTCATCATCAACATCTAAAGGACTTTCTAAGTCATCTACAATATCAACATCAATTTGTTTCATAATCTCATAGAAATCACTAGGTTGAGTCTTCCTCACTAAATATCAGCCTTTGATGGAATTATAATTAGCATAAAGCACTTGAGATGCTTGATCTACTAAAACAAAAGGCTTATTTGTTTTCAAAAATCTACTCGGATT
The DNA here is from genome assembly GCA_030864225.1 of Capsicum baccatum var. pendulum. Classification (NCBI taxonomy): domain Eukaryota; kingdom Viridiplantae; phylum Streptophyta; class Magnoliopsida; order Solanales; family Solanaceae; genus Capsicum; species Capsicum baccatum. The sequence goes on along the minus strand of CM061554.1, from coordinate 100,868,895 downwards.
CATACTTACATAGTCATAATCATCTTTTTTTATTCATTGTATTTGATCATGCGCATCAAACCAATTACACTTAAGCAAATTCACTCTTCGATCCAGGACAAATTACAATTCAATCACATTTGTTAAAACTCCTTAGTAATCAAATGTTTCACTATCTTAATCATCCTTCCTAGCTATAAAAACACCATAATTTTGAGTCCTTAAATTTTGATCATAATATTCTATGTGAAATCTATATCTATTTATAATGAACCGATTACAACATGTTGAATATTTGGTAGGACCATGTGAAAGTAAAAGAAGATCTTCCATGAGCCGACTATTATCTTCATTATGCAATTGTAGGACCTAAAAATAAGATTATACTTAATACTTTAGAATGAGAAATACAATATTAATATGGCAAATGTAATTTTCATTTGTTACTAATATTACTCACCCTATCTTTAAACTATTTAATAATTTTTTGGTCCCATTCTACATCTGACAAGTCTTGAGCAATATCCATATATACAAACTCTCAACAAAATAGTGGTTAACTATAAATTTCATATAGAAACAATATTCCATACTTATAAAAATTTTAATTTATACTTTAAATTTAAATTTCATAAGCACATATAAATTTCATCTCAAGTGTTTTATGCTAATAATAATTCCTTCAAAGGCTGACATGTAGTGAGGAAGACTCAACCTCATGATTTCTATGAGATTATGAAACAAATTGATGTTGATATTGTAGATGACTTAGAAAGACCTTTAGATGTTGATGATGACTTACAAAGTCCTTCACAAATGAAATGTACAAGAACTGATGAGGTAATGTGTCTAATAATTACTTATTGCTAAAAATGTCTATTCTTTTTGCATTAGAATTTGAATTTATAATACTTTTTGTATAGATTTTGAGTTTTGCAAAGAACAAAGACTACTTTGACAGTATTTTTTAGTTCACTAGATAAGAATTTTTCTTACTTTTTTTTACTTTTTGCTCTTTTTGAAGGATCAATATGAAGACTGAAAATGAGGATGGATCAACTAAAAAGTACTATCAAATATACATTCTGTGCACCTGGTCTAATTGGAAAGGGACAAGGCCGAGGGCTGAAATCTTTGACAACAAAAGGGAAAACTCTAAGTAAGAGTTCATTTTATCAACCCAGAGATCTAGTTAAGAAATACATCCAAGTTGAAACAAGTAAGGTTTTTCAAAATTATTTGAGTTTTTAATTGTAAATAACTTGAATTAAACACCATAACTTATTTATGGTAGAACAAAACATCTTGTTCTTCTAATTTATATTTGGTCGCCCTTCCTTATGCTACAAAATATAATTCCTCAAGTATTAGTAATATTATTTTCTTTCTCCAGGTGTTATTGGAAAGGGACAAGAAGAAGGACTTAAAAACTTTACCATGTCGTCTAGTCAACAAATAAATAAGAACTCCATAATTCTTGACAAAGGTCATATACCAGTTAATAATTCATTACCTCTGTCTACTAATCAACTTAAGCAATACACACAAGAAGTATAAATAAGTATGTTTTTCAAATCAAATTCCAATTCAAGATTGTCTACCTGTGATTATTAAATAAAAGCAAAAGGTATTAAGTCTTCTTCATTAGGAAACATGTTACAACCCATTAAAATTTACATAGTCTTTGAAAGTGGCCTAGGAATTGTTTTCAATATGTTATTTTTCAGTATTCGTAGAGAAATCCTACTGTTAACTTGTATAATGAAAAGTATGATGAGATAGAGTCAAAAATGATCCCATTCTTAAAATCATCTACGTATAATGTCAAGAAAGATGTTCTGTTCCTTTGGATATCTTGGATTTTGAGCTCAAATTATAAAACTAGATTAGAGAAGAATGTATGCCCATAGCGGAGTGGTCCTTATCTTTTTGAAGTCCTTGATGCAGGTGATAATCTACTAATTATGTCAAATAAGGTTGTTGTAAAAGTTCTTGCCATATTCTGTAAAGGTTGTAATAGCTACTTCTTGACATAATTTACTTTTTATCATTTCTCTTGATTAGTTGTCATAGTTATGTTGCCTTTGGCTGCATCATAAACCTAAAAATTGATACCGTTATAGGTGGGTAGAGAATCAAGTACATTGTTGATTAAAGTGACCCTGCCACCAAGTGATAGGTATTGAGCCTTTCAGTTTGCTAATCTTTTTTTAGTTTTCTTTATTATAGCTTCCTAAATTCCCAAATCTTTGTGTCTATTTCCCAGAGGCATACTAAGGTACTTAGTAGGAAAGTTTTAGCTCTTCAACCCAAAATGCTAGCCAATACCTGAATCTGATCCAGATATTTTATGGAAAAAAGACTACTTTTACTATAGTTGACCTTTTATCCAAAAACTTCTTTACCCTAATAAAACTGATTTGATCTGTCTTTGCCTCACAGAATATCACTATTTCATCCGCATACAACAATTGGTAAACCTCTAGACCATCACCTACTCTTTTACTGAATTTTAATCCCTTTATCCAATTATTGATGGTGGCTCACCTTATCATGCTATTTATACCCTCCATCGCTATAATGAAAAAGAAAGGGGAGAGAGGGTTACTTAGTATTAATCCCCTTTCCAAAGGGAAAACCTCTACAGGTTCTCAATTAAGCATATAGCTTTTAAATGTATAATGTATTTGTATTTCATGAGTATGGAAAATGCAATTTTTTCATAATTCAAAAGTTACACTCTTTAAATTGCTGACTTTTGACCATATTGTGCACTACCTTAGAGTTTATTACAGCGAACTAGGTTGTCATGTTGGATTCTATTCATGATGATGAACTTCATTCACTCAATTATGAAATTTTCGCTGTTGAAATTGTGACTTAATCAACAATAACTATTTTATATTGTTGGCAAGCCCATTAAGGTATCTAACTTGCAGTGGACAATGAATGAAAAGGAAAGAGAAAGAGAATTTAAGTTTTTCTTTTCAAGAGAGTTACTTAATGTTTGGATTCAAACTTGTGCTAGACGTTTCATACATTTTTTTTCATGTTTTTGATTTATTTCTAGTGAATTTTTTAAAACAAACATGGTAAAGATTACATGTGGTTAATAAAATAAATAGACTTCCAAGCTATTAAAGGAATTTAAAGTAATAGGTACAAAGTACTAGATTAGAACTGGGACATAGCCACATGCCTAACCATCTTCTTATTATCTTCTAGATTATTAAAATGACCATCTAGAAATATGTCTAAATAAATCAACCACTATAATATATTACATTCACTGGAGAACCTGTACAAACCACAAGTATGGAGAAACTGATAGACCTATAACCAACTTTCCTAAAACCTATACCAACTACATTAATGACTTCAAAATAAGGGCAGAGGAAATCTTCTTTAGGAGTGGAACTATATGGTGGTGTTACACATGTCATGTTAACCTTAAAATATTAATCTCATAGAATTGTATATTTCTTTTGGTAGGTTTTATTGTGAAAGGAAGAGTAAAAGGACTTACAGACTACCATGTGTGATAGTCAATTAATGGGAATGATGCTACGTAAAAAATCATTGGTTCTTGAGAATGAGTATATGCAAGTTCATGATCTATTTTCTCCATCGACTAATCAAGTTAAGTAATTCACCAAAGAGGTTGAAACAAGTAAGTTTTTTTTCAAATATGTTGAGTTTTTGATTGCACATATAACTTATGGATTAGTAATATGATTTGCTTTCTCTAGGTGCTATTGGGAAGGGACCAAAAGAAGGACTTAAAAACATACTATGTCTTCTAATAAAGGAATAAGAGTGACATATAAGAACACCATGTTTAGTGAGAATGAATATATGTAAGTTCATACTCTATTTTCTCCATCGACTAATGATGTTATGCAATACACCAAAGAGAATGAAATAAGTAAGTTTTTTTTTCCAGATTTGTTGAGTTTATTTATTGCATATATTTCTTAAGTATTAGTAATATGATTTGCTTTCTCTTGATGCTATTAGGAAGGGACCATAAGAAGGACTTAAAAACATTACTATGTCTTCTAATCAAAGAATGAGAATGATACATAAGAACTCCTGTGTTCGTCAGAATGAGTATATGCAAGTTCATACTCTATTTTCTCCATCGACTAATCAAGTTAAGCAATGCATCAAAGAGGTTGAAATAAGTAATATTTTTTTCAAATCTGTTGAGTTTTTTATTACATATATAACTTAAGTATTATTAATATGATTTGCTTTCTCTAGGTTCTATTGGGAAGGGGACTAAAGAAGGACTTAAAAAATTTACCATGTCTTCTAGTCAAGGAATAGAAGCGATACGTAAAAACTCCATGGTTCTTGAGAATGAGTATATGCAAGTTCATACTCCATTTTATCCATCGACTAATTAAGTTAAGCAATACAACAAAAAGGTAAAATCAAGTAAGTTTTGTTTTTCAAATATGTTGAGTTCTTGATTGCATATATGACTTAAGTATTAGTAATGTGATTTACTTTCTATAGGTGCTATTGGGAAGGGACCAGAAAAAGGACTTACAAAATTTACCATGTCTTCTACCCAAGGATTGAGAGCAATGCTTAAGAACTCCATGGTTCTTAAGAAAACATATATGCTAGTTCATACTTCATTTCCTCGATCTACTAATAGAGTTAAACAATGCACCAAAGTGGTTGAAAAAGTAAGTTTTTCCAAATCTGTTGAGTATTTATCCACATTCATCACATCATGGTTAGTGTAGGGATTTCTAAAAAAATTTTTAATTCTACTTAGTATTTGTCCACTTTCATCACATCATACAAATATTCTCTCCTTGTTAGGGGTATCTATGAATAATGTGGGATCTAATACCTAGATATTTTTTATCCTTGTTAAGTTTTTTTAAGAATAATGTGGGATATAATCAAGGAATGCGATCAAGGGATAATAATTCTCTGATTTTTGGAAAAGAGAACATGGCAACCAATATTTCATTGCCTCTGTCTATTGATCAAGTTATAAAATCCTCCCAAACATCTAAAATAGGTATGATATTTTAGAATTCATGTATTACTAAACTTATAGAATTGAATTGTGTTAGTATAGTTCTTACAAAATTATACAGTTGTAGGATATAGAAAGGTAAAAAGAGTTTGAGGGAGAAACAAGTGCAAGGAAGTTGCATCACTTGAATTTGGCTAGAATCTTAAAGTAACCTTTTACAATAATTGAATGGTTCGAAAAATAGCAATCTATTTTTTAGAAACTTGAGAAAATTAATTCATGACAGTAACATGTGTCCATTTGAAGTATCATCATGGAGTGATATTAAGAAATAAAATTTAAATCATATGTAGGCAGCTATTGAGGTTACTAATGTAGTCAATAGTATGAATGGTCATTAGGACCTATTTTTTTTTGTTCTATTGATTTTGTGTAATGATTATTTAGGATAAATTTGATAGTGGTGACATGAATGGTCATCATGATTATATCATTGAATGGATGAATGAGTTATGGAACAAATGGAGAGGACACTTGCATAGTAAGTATGTGAAGAATAAGTCAATGGTATAGGTTCTTAAGTTTTAAGTAAGAGAGCAAAGAATAAGGATTGGGAGTGGTTAGTTAAGGAACACTGTTGTTGCAAAAGGTTTCAGGTATTCCTAGTGAAGAATATGAAACTTTTAGTTTGAAAACTTGCATTTCAACTTTTGTCTTTAAGCTTCCATGTCGTAGATCAGTATTACTTCCTTTATAATTGTGTGTGGGGTGACTTTTTTTTCTAAAAATTGTAATGGTTCTATATATGTTTCTCTATATTACCTGCTAGTGCTTCCCTATAAACTTTACTTGTTGACACAATCTCAGAATTAGCATTTTAATAGATCAAGTTTTTTTTTTAGCAAATATTTAAACTATTGATATCATATGGCTCGGGATGTTAATTGGTTATGATTTTTTTGGTTAGCAAATATTGAAACTATTGACATCATATTCTAGCTCGTGATGTTAATTGGTTAAGTTTTTTTGTTTAGAAAATATTAAAAATATATTTATCATCCTTTGATATTTTTAGTAGCAATTTTATATTTTGCAATGAAATATATAAATTTTATGATTTCAGCAGCAATCTAGGTCGATTTATTTGTTCATGTCTAAAGGTTAATCATGGAGGAGTTAGTTGCTCATCTCTAAAGGTTAATATAGGATGAGACAGTCACTCCTCTCAAATATTAATCTAGGACGAGTTGAATGCTCATCGTAATCAATTAATTTAGGACAAGGTAGTTAGTCATCGTAAAAAAATATTTAGCGGTTGAAAATAACTATTTTTTAAGGATGAAAATCATCTATTAAGAATGAGATATATAGTCTCTAAAAATGTTTTTGAGACCGGATATGTTACCTTCTGTAATTATATTTAACGACCAGCTAGAGTACCTCGTCACAACAGACGAAGGTGGACATTAGGACAAATCGTGACCAGCATTTTTCCATCATAATGTTGCATTTCCAAATAGTTTTGGACCTTTAGGGACCGAATTTCAAAAAAAGCATGTCAATGTGGAGACGGTCAAGAGACACTCACACTCACAAGAGAAGTTCAAATAATGCTCATCAAATACCATAGGCTTTCCCTTATTTTCTTTACCTTAGTTTTCAGACAGTCACATTAGGATCACTATAGGACTTTATTCGGCTTGTAATGTAGGCTTGGGGGGCTGGTATGGTACACATAGATATGTCAAGTGACTAAGCCTCCTTAGCACTATACTAAATTTGGGGTCCACATTTTATCCAATTTCCTTTTTTTCCACCCTTATTTTTTCTTTTTTATTCTTTATTGCACATTCAGGTTTTGTGTGGTTTCTTTTATTCATTTTTTTTGTTCTTCTTCACAGTTTTCTTTTTCATTTTTTACTGCACCCAGCCTTACTATATTTTATTTTAATTTACCCTTCTTTAGACCCACTTTACATCACACGCCCCTATGATAGCCACCATCAACTTAGGCGATTTGCCTTAGTTGAGGTGCATAGTGAAAGTTGAAAACAAAGAAATAGGCTACACGGCTCAAAAATGGGAACAAGTGATACTATTTCATATTGGAAGGTCATTTAGTCTTAAAGTGGACTAAAATAAAAAAAAACTACCTATGATCATTTCTTAACCAACTATCCTATAACCTAGGCAAGACAAATTGTGCAAGTTCTGGATTTAATGCACAAAGGTAGTTAGATAGCATCTCACACACACATGGAACAGAGTCACATCACAAGCTACTACCTATTAAGTTCATACACAAGTTATCTATGATTATCATGTCCTAATATAATGTCGTAACAAGATACACATAGGTCACACATATATACATCCACACAGTTCTGAAGACACAATATTGGAGGGATATCATTTTTCTAAAAATCAACAAAAACATGACAACATCCCTGAATACAGAAAACACTCCTAATTACACAAAAACAAACACATAGAAAACAAAACACAACACGACACAAATTTTAAACCTAGAGATGTCGATTACAAAACCATACTATGCTCGATAGAAAAAGAAGCACATCAATAAAAACCCGCAGTGGCCATGGTATACCCTACACCCAACTGAAAAATTATACATTGTCCCCAATGTGCTAAATAAATTTAAAGCAAGGGAAGAAGGACTTACCTGGGATGCCTAGGCATTCGTATCATGAGCAAAAAAGAAATCACCTTTGGTTGCCTCCCAAGTAGTGCCTGATTTATAATGTGGCACGATGTTACTTTTTTGGTTACTCAGACTTCACTAACAATCCATGGGCTTCCTCCCATATGGTGCTTTATTTAACTTCACGGCATGACACAGGTACCTTAACTACTCAGAATTCATCAAGGTAAACAAAGGAATACTCTTTGGGGTCATAAACACAATGAATCACCTACACAAACATCACATTGATAGGCTGCTTCATAGTTCTTCGGACGTTCAAAATGACTTCTTTGTTATTACTCTTAACCAGAGCTCTCTTTTTTCCATAACGACCATTTTTCTAGTCGTGGCCATAAATGGCCTTCCCAAAATAATGGGTATCTTGAAGTCAACCTCACAATCTAGAATGAAAAAATCGGCTGGAAAGATAAGGTGTTCATCTTTTACCAATACATCAAAAGAAATGCCCATGAGTTTCTTTACTTTGTGGTCATCTAGTATCAACCACATAGTAGTTAGCTCTGGAGTTTTCAATCCCAACTGCTTGAATACAGCCAACAGTATCAAGTTGATATTGACTCCCAGTGACATAGTGCTCTGGAAAATCTAGATGTCCCAGTAGTACATGGGATTGTGAATGCACTAGGATCATCCTTTTTCTAGGCTACAGACATGGAAATGAATGCACTGTAATGGTGCACTCATCCAATATCCTCGAAACTAGCTGCCCTCTTCTTCATCGCCATATTTTCTATAAACCTGGCATATCTAGGAATCTTTTTTAACACCTTGAGAAGAGGGATATTCAAGCTCAAATATTTAAATATCTCTATGAACTACTTGAATTTCCTTTACTCTTTCTTCTGTTTCAGTCTTTGAGGATAAGGTAGGGGCAGTGGTAGAACTTGTCTAACTAAAACTCATCGACCTTTACCTAACTTGTATCCTCACCTACACTGGAATCAACACATATTGCCTTGTCTGAATCCATAGCAGGTTCTTATCTACCATAGTGCTATTATTTCTTGGCACCTTAGCAGTACATAATGAGGGATGTATAGTAGATAAACAACTACAAGTGGTGATATAAAGACAATGAACATGGTTATAGCAAGAAACTAAACATCATTCTTTGGGTTTTTGACACGAACTGACTGGGGGCCTTGTAGTAATGGGTATCCCAAGTCCAACCGGGACTGGAGACCACCCACGTCACCCAACCTAACATCCAGTCGCCTACCCTGAGTTGGCTGAATTTTGAAAAGATAACAAGATAATGTAACAGCTCACATGAAAACTCTGGGATAGGATCACAACCGTGATTGACCCAATCGAGTCTAACCCTCCCACACCAACCGTCCAACCATACCAAACCATACCAAAGTCCATAAACCAGGCCATAATCAAATAAGGTCCAAAACATAATATAATTAATCCCAAAATAAAATACGATAGAACAATGAGATATTATGTCTAATGATGTCTGTCCACCAATTTATTCCAATCCCATGGCCAACACCAATACCAATCCAGCCAATTCCAACCCATAGTAGTAGCACAAAGACTATAACCAAAGAGATGTAAAAATCTAGTTGGGATATGCCCCCAACCATGGAAAAAAACAATATCCAAAATAAAATCAAAGTGTCTATAAATATCCATAATATAAAATGGAGCCTTTCGAAAGAATGGAAGCTCACCACTATAGTCCAAATGTTGATCCCCAAATAAATCACTATGTAGGAGGAGTAGAATGACCAGTTCCTACATAGCGTGTGTATACAGTCGCCGGTAGATGGGTTAGAAGGTAAACGCTAGCATGATCTCAGGATAAGGAAAAAATAATGTCATTTATAAATCCAAGTAAAAACCATCCATATAAACTCAACCATACATAGATATAACTATGCTGGGAAAGCGGAACAGGTTTAGCATACATTTAAATCAATTACCTGGGCTATGTAGCTTTGCCGTCCTAAACTACCAATGAGCTATATGGGTTCAGCTCCCTCTGCTGAAAGGACCCTAGTGCGTGAAGCCACACGACAAGGGAAGAAAACCTGGGATGACCAGTACATCCCCCAAAATATAGTGTGACATCATGCACACAGTCACCAAGACCAACCTCACATCGACATATATGAGTTTCCTGTATTAGTCCCCCCGGGACCTCCACCATTTACAACTTTGATACACATCCTGCCATTATTGCCCAATTAAAATCATTATCAAGAAACCCATCAATCCATTTACCATTTAATAACCAAGGACATTTAGTGGTGGTATCTCTATACCAACCATACTTTCAAGAACTATCCATAGCCAACCATATATAGGTATAAGGAGACTTCCAAGTGCCCTTTCATAACCACTTTGGGATTCCATTTACCCCACAAGCATAACCATTTAGACATTTACTCTTCACATCCATTTAAACCATGCATTATTCCTTTACCAAGTTTTAAAACAAGCAAGATTTCCATTAGAAGTACTCAATGCAATGAAAACATTATTATAGGCATTTTGTCAAACACATTGGGCGCATAATATAACCAAAACCAATTACAATTACCATTAAACCATTCCCATGAAATCCAGTTATCTAAAACCACCATTAAAGCACAGAAAGCATAGTTAAAACCATGGAAAACCATAACCAACCATTTAATATCAAAACCTCTAATTCATATTTGAAAACCAAAATCATAAAATAAATAAAGTCATGAAAACATTCATAAAAACCATGCTTCTAGTTAGAATTAACAATGAGAGAAGAGAACATGCCTTAAACAAAGATGATGATCGAAAGAGGTCAGCAAGACAAGCCCCAATTTAATCCTCTAGTTTAAATCCTAGCTTTCCTGGCCCAAAAGCTTTTGAGAGAATTATAGAGTATTTTAGAAGTGTTTCTAAGTGTTAATGAATGGAATAATAGGGTAAATAACCTCACAAGTAGGTTAGAAGTCATGGGACCTTATTAGGGTAAGTAAGGAAAAGTTTACAATACATTGTCTAGCATATGATTCTTCCAACCAAGTTGTATCTAAAGTATAAAATATGTGCCCTTCATCCGTACACCTGGCAGATTAAAGCCAAGGAAGATTTAAACACTGTCCACCATATGAGTCTATGGTATGACTCATACCCTGGCTTACAACTTACAGTGAGCCACTCGTACTTAGATCCAACCTAAGTAAAAAAGTCTAACATTAAATTAAGGAACCAAATAATTTGTACCCACTAATACAACTCGTACTCCTAAGTCGTATCCATTACATAACCAAAATCCATCCTCCCAACCAAAACTAGTTAGTATACAATAGGACCATACTATTCATACCCCAACATACCTCTCATTTCCATTAGTTGTATTGGGTACAGAGACTAGAATTCCAGGAAATTTTCTAAGGGTCAAAACCCAGGGTGTTATAGTCCCCCCCACTAGGAACATTTGACCCCGAATAATGGATAACATAGGGGTAACCATACGCACGAGTCCTTTGTATTATAAAATATATTCCCAATGTTTAATAAAGTTTGAAAAAAAAGGCAAAGATATCAATTATTCCTTTAAAAAACTTAGAAAATAAAGATGTGTTGAAGACACATACCTTCTGTACAAATCCCAGGAGCAGAAAACAATTGTGGATATTTGATCTTCATTACCTTCTCCACTTCTCAAGTAGCTTCTTCAACTTTGTGGCTCCACTATAGAACCTTAACCGAGGACACATCTTTGGTCCACAACTGATGAACCTGCCTATCCAAGATTTCAATTGAGATTTCCTCATTAGACAGAAAATATGTGATACCTAATCCTTCCATAGGAACAACTGTAGAAGGATCACCAATTCACTTTCTCAACATAGAAACATGAATGACCGGATGAACCAAGCTCAATATTAAAGGGCACTCCAGCTCGTAAGCCACATTACCAACTCTTCGCAAAACCTCATAAGGATCGACATATCGAGGATACTAAGATTTTCCTTCTTTACAAACTGGTTTACTCCCTTCATAGGAGATACCTTGGGGAAAACCTTATCCCCAACCTCAAACTCCAAGTCTCTATGCCTAACATCTGCATAGGACTTTTGGCGACTTTAGAAAGCCTTAAGCCTATCCTAAATCACCTTCACCTTCTCCATATCTTGGTAAACCAAGTAGGGACAAACCATATTCGCCTCACTAAGATCGAACCACCCAATAGGGGATCTAAAACTCCTACTATACAATGCCTCAAAAGGGGCACTACCAATACTAGAATGATAGCTATTGCTACAAACTAACTCTACCAAATGTAGATGCTCAACCCAATTACTACCATAATCAATAACTCAAGCCCAAAGCATAGCCTCTAATATCTGAATAGTTATCTATACTTGCCCATCCATCTGTGGGTGGAAAATAGTACTCAGACTAACCTTAGTCCTAAAACCTTTCTAGAAAGATCGCTGGAAATACGATGTAGATTGTGTGGCGCAATCAGAAATAATTAACACAGACACCCCATACAGCTTACAATCTCCTGAAGATACAACTTTGCATAATCCTTCATCGAGAAGGTAGACCACTCTGGCAAAAAGTGGGCAGACCTAGTAATCCTATCAACAATGACCCAAACTGAATCATATTGATTACGAGACCGTGGAACATCGGTAATGAATTCCATATTAATCACTTCCCATTTCCATTTGGGCAAATCAATTTCTTGATACAACCCATTTGGCCTCATGTGTTCAACCTTAACCTGCTTAAACATCATATATTTGGCAAAAAAATTAGCCGCATCACTCTTCATGCCATTCCACCAATTGATCTCCTTAAGATCATGATACATCATTGTCGACCCAGGATGAACAACATAGTGTTATTCATGTGCCTCAACCAATAACCTTTGTCACAACCCATCGATATCAGGAACACACAACCTCTCTTTTACCTTAAAGTACCATCACCAATGATCTCAAGCACCGCTACCTTTTTCCCTCAAATATAGCTCTTGATTTTCATTAAGATAGGATCCATCCCTTTTTTTTCCTTAATCTTCACACCAAGATATGACCGAGCTAATTATGGCACTACCACACAACCATTCTTAGAGTCTAAGAGGCAAAATCCAAGATTAGACAAGCGATGAATATCCTTCACCAATTCCCATTTTCTTTCCTCCACATAATCCAAACTCTTCATGGATAAACTGCTAAAAGCATCAGCAACCACGTTAGCTTTACCTGGGTGGTAGTGAAGACTCATGTCATAGTCCTTTAGAAGCTCAAGCCATCTCTTCTGCCTAAGATTAAGCTCCTTCTAAGTGAACACATACTGTAGACTCTTGTGATTAAAAAAGATATCCATGTGAACACCATACAAATAATGCCATAATATTCTTAAAGAAAATAAAACCACCAACATCTCTAAATCATTAGTCAAATAGATTCTCTCATGCACTTTCAACTGCCTAGAAGCATAGGCAATCAACTTCCCATGCTGTATCAAAACAAAACCAAGACCTACCTAAGATGTATCACAAAAAACCATTAACCCTTCATTATCTTTCGGCAAAGTCAGAATTGGAGGTGAAGTTAACTTATCCTTTAACTTATTGAAACTCTCTTCAAAAGCATCCGACCAAGAAAACTTGACCTTCTGCTTAGTCAACTTAGTCAAAGGAGTAGCTATCAATGAAAATATTTTAACAAACCACCTATAAGACCTGACTAAAGACAAAAAGCTTCGAATGTTAGATGGATTCATGGGTCTATGCCACCTCTTCACCACAACAACCTTTTGCAGATCCATCATAAACCCCTCGCATGAAATAGTATGATCCAAGAAAGTTATAGCATTCAACCAAAACTCATATTTAGAGAACTTAGCATATAATTGTTGTTACTTTAAGGTCTAAAACACAACACAAAGGTGATTAGCATGATTTACCTTACTCTACAAATAAACTAGAATGTCATCAATAAACATATTAATGAAGAGATCTAAATATTAATGAAAAACCATGTTTATCTGATCCATAAATACCACCGGAGCATCGATCAACCCAAATGACATTACCAAAAACTCAAATTGCCTATATCGAGTACGAAAATCCATTTTTGGGATATCCACCACCCTAATCTTTAGCTAATGGTACCTAGATCGAAGATCTATCTTAGAAAAGAACTTGGAACCTTGCAAATAATCAAATAGATCCTCTATCCTTGGAAGAGGATACTTGTTCTAGAGCATCACCTTGTTCAACTGCCTATAGTCAATGTACATCTGAAGGGAACCATCCTTTTTGCGTACAAAAAACACCAGCGCACCATGCGGAGATACACTAGGATGAATAAACCCCTTATCTAGAATATACTTAAGTTGCTTCATGAGTTCCCCAACTCAGCGGTAGCCATTCTATATGGAGAAAAAAAAATTGGACCAGTGTCCAAAACTAGATTAATACCAAACTCGATTTCCCAATCCAGAGGAACATCAGGAAGATCATCTGAAAAGACCTATAAAAACTCATTAACCACTGGAACTGACAGGAAAGAATAACCTTTTGAGTTAGAATATTTAACCCAGATCATGTGATTAAGATAAGCTTTAGAGATTAACCTTCGAGCTCTAAAATGAGAAATAAATCTCCCCCTAGGAGATAAAGAACTAGCCTTCCATTCTATAACTAGCTCACCAGGGAACCTATAGATAACCCTATGGGTATGACAGTCCATAGACTCATAACAAGAGTGCAACCAATCTATACCCAGAATGATATCAAAATTCACCATACCTAACTCAAATAGATCCACCAAGGTCTGCTTGACACCAACAGATACGACACACCCCATATAGACTCTCTTAGAAATAATCGAGTCACCTACTATTGTAGAAAAAAAAGGATCTAAAATAACATTCAGATCAAAACCAAAAGATACATCCATATAAGGAGTCACATAGGAGAGAGTGGTCCCTGTATCAGACAAATAATATACGTCACAAGAGAAAAACTATAACATACCATTAATGACATCAAGTGATGCCTTAAATTCCTGTTGAGACACCAAAGAATACAACCTATCTGACCAATACTAGAACCAGGAGTCATAACAAAAGTAGATGCAACACTGCCAGGATTAGGAGCAAAAGATAATGCCATCGGAACCTTATTCACCCCTATAGCAACCTTTATAATAGGGCCTAAGGTTCAATAGTATCCTAGTAACTCTGAAATCAGCCTCTAGTAAAGTCTTGTGCATGGGTGTGTTGCGCACCACACTTATGTGCCGGACTCAATAAGATGTTTAGAAACAGCTTCCCATTTTTTAGTATTCATGCCATGATAGTGAGCATAATATCAAGTTAATCTCTCAGTTTAATCCCTTTCCCTTCCATTTATAGAACATGCTTCCCAAGAAGAGAACTAGGAATCAGTCAGCCCTTCAGCCTGAAGATCCTTTGGGTGAGCATGTCTCTCATGCAGAGTTTAGAGATGCATTCACTACTCTTGCTCAGTTAGTTGCTAATCAGAATGAATGACCAGCTGTCATTCTGGCCAACCCAGTGGCCAATTCAACTATAGCAAGGATTTAGAACTTTACCCTAATGAATCCTCCATCCTTTTTTGGGTCTAAGTTAGAAGAGAATCCTTAGTAATTCCTTGACCAGGTTCAAAAGGTTAGAAACATCATGGGGTTGTCAGCTATTAAGGGTGCTGAGCTAGCTGTATATCAGTTTTAGGATATTGCTCACACTTGGTTCAAGCAGTGGAAGTTAGAGAGGTCAGTTGATGCAAGATCCATAGAATAGGAGGAGTTTGTCACTGCATTCTTAGATAGATTTTTTACCCTAGAGCTAAGAGAAGCTAAGGTGTTAGAATTTATCAACCTCAGGCAGGGCAACAAAATGGTGAAAGATTATTCTCTTAATTTTACTTGATTATCCAGATATGCTCCTCATATGGTTGGAGATAGCAGGGCCAAGATGAGTAAGTTTGTTTTTAGGGTGAATGATAGTGTAGTCAATGAGTGCAGGTCTGCGATGTTGAATAGTGGCATGAACATATCCAGGCTTATAACTCATGCTCAGCAGATAGAAGAGAAAAATATTAAGATGGGGGAGAAGCAGAATAAGAGAGCAAGGATAGGTAGTTTCAACTTTACTCAACCTAAGTCAGAAGGAGGAAACCATTTTCAGTTTCATCCTAAGTCATCAGTTTTAGCTCCTTCTTTAGCCAGTTCTCCTGCTCATAAGTTCAGGGATGGTAATAGAGAGATAGCGCCAGGCTCTAAGTCTCAGGGCAACATTTGAAATGCTCGAACTAGTCCTTTTTGTCAAACTTGTGGCAAACACCATTAGGGTATTGGCAGAGCTGACAGCGATATTTGTTTTTGATATGGCAAGCCAGGCCATGAAGTTAGAGATTATCCTCAAATAGGTTCCCAAATTTAGTAAAACTATTCCTCAGCTGAGTTCGGTCGCCCAAATCAGTAGGGTGCCACTTCCAATGCTACTAGTGGTCAGCATCCAAATAGACTTTATGCTCTATAGTCCCAGCAAGATCAGGAAAATTCTCCAGACGTGGTTACTGGTACGTTACAGATTTTTACTTGCATGTTTACGCTTTGCTAGATCCAGGAGCGTTTTTGTCTTTCGTTACTCCTTATATAGTAGTTGATTTTGGAGTCAGCCCTGAGATTCTAGTAGAGCCCTTCTTTGTCTCCACCCAAGTGGGTAAAACATCATAGCCTGACGGGTATACAGAAACTGTTCAGTTATGATATTTTAGAAAGTCATCTCAGCAGATTTAGTTGAATTAGAGATAATTGATTTTGATGTCATTCTCGGCATGGATTGGATTTATTCCTTGTATGCCACAGTCGATTACAAAAATAAAATTGTCTAGTTTTAGTTTCTAAATGAACCAATCCTGGTGTGGAGGGGTAATACTTCATCTTTTAGAGGTCATCTTGTTTCCTACCTTTGGGCACGGAAAATGATACCTAAGGGATATATCTATCACCTTGATTATGGTAAGGACTCTAGTTCTGAAACTCCCAGCCTTGAATAAATCCCAGTCGTGCATGAATATTTAAATGCCTTTCCCGAAGATCTTCCAAGAATTCCTTCCAAAAGGGAAATAGACTTTGTCAATGATGTTCTTCTAGATACTCAATCTATATCTATTCCTCCATATAGAATGGCACCAGTAAAACTCAGATAATTGAAAGAATAGTTGAAGGAGGGATTCATCAGACCCAGTGTTTTCCCATGGGGTGCACCAATCTTATTCATGAAAAATAAAAATAGTTATCTCAGAATGAGCATTAATTACCATCAAATCAATAAAGTCACAATCAACAACAAGTATCCACCTCCTAGAATCAATGACTTGTTTGACCAACTTCAGGGTGCCAGCTATTTCTCTAAGATAGACCTCAGATCAGGCTATCATTATCTCAGAGTCAGAGAATGTAACATTCTAAAAATAGCCTTCCGTACTCGGTATGGTCACTTCGAATTCCTAGTCATATCCTTTGGTTTTACCAATGCCCAAGCAGCTTTCATGGACTTAATAAACTGTTTTTTAAAGCAATACTTAGACATATTCGTTATAGTCTTCATAGATGATTCCTTGTCTATTTCGATAGTGAGCGTGATCATGCAAACCATCTCAGAATTGTGCTTCAGACTCTCAGAGATCATTAGTTATTTTCCAAATCGAGTAAGTGCAAATTTTGGCTAAGGTTTGTATTATTCCTTGGTCATATCATTTCTGGTGATAGCATTAGGGTTGATCCTCAAAAGACCAAAGCAATAAGAAACTGGCTCAGACCTATCTCTATATTAGATATCAGGAGTTTCTTGGGTTTCGCTGGTTATTACAGACAGTTTATTAAAGGATTCTCTTTTATTACATCCCCTATGTCCATATTAACTCAGAAGAAAGATAAGTTTCAATGGTCAGATCCTTGCGAGAAGAGTTTTTAGGAGTTGAAGACTCAATTCACCTCAGCTCTAATCTTAGCTCTACCATATGGTTAAAATGGTTTTATGATGTACTGTGATTCCTCCATAGTAGTTTTGGGTTGCGTCCTCATGCAGCATGGTAAGGTCATAGCCTACGCCTCCAGATAGCTTAAACCCCATGAGAAGAATTATCTGACTCATAATCTTGAGTTACCAGTCATAGTATTTTTCTTAAAGATTTAGAGGCATTACTTGTTTGGGTGCATGTAGATGTGCTCATAGATCATAAGAGCCTTCAGTATGTCTTTTATCAGAAGATCTCAATTTTTGTCAGAGAAGGTGGTTAGAGCTCTTGGAAGATTATGACACGAGTGTCTTTTATCATCCGGGCAAGACAAATATAGTGGCCGACGCTCTTAATAGACTATATATGGGTAGTGTTGCTCATGTTGAGGACAGTAAAAAGAAGTTAGCTCAGGAAGTTCATCAGTTTTCCTGACTAGGTTTCCACCTAGTTCATTCAGCAAAGAGCAATATATGGGTTCAGAGTAGTTCAAAATCATCTCTAGTTTCGACGGTGAAAGAAAAACAGGATAGAGATCTTAGTCTTATCAAGTTGAAAGAGTCAGTCAAGGATTAGAAAGTAGAGGTTTCCTCCTAAGAAGGAGATGGTGTTTTGCATTGTTAGGGTCATCACTGTGTGCTAGGTATAGATGAATTGAGGCAATGAATTCTTGCAGAAGCGGGTGGTGCGCACTACTATATTTATCCAGGGGCCACTAAGATGTACCGCAACTTGTGGGATATCTATTGGTGGAGTGGGATAAAGAGAGATATTATAGATTTTGTGGCTATGTGCTCAACATATCAACAGGTTAAGAGAGAGCATCAGAAACCTAGTGGGTCCATGTAGGATTTCAATATTCCTACTTGGAAGTGGGAAGAAGTGAACATGGACTTTGTGATGGGTTTGCCTCATACTCGTCATCAGCATAGTTTGGGTCATTGTAGATAGGATGACCAAATCAAATCATTTTCTTCTAGTCCATACTCTTATTCGACTAAGGATTATGCCAAAATCTACTTCAGAGAGTCAGTCAAATTGCACGGTGTTCCGTTATATATTATCTCAGACAGAGGTACCCAGTTCACCTTTTATTTCTAGAAAGTGTTCCAAAAGGGTCTTGGTACCCAAGTTCATCTCAGTGCAGCCTTCCATCCTCAGATAGATGGTCAAGTAGAAAGGACCATTTAGACTTTAGAAGATATGGTAAGGGCGTATGCAATTAATTTCAAGGGTATTTGGGATGATCACTTGCCTTTGATTGAGTGTGCATACAACAACAACTATCATTCCAGTATTTGGATGGCTTCATTCAAAGATCTCTATGGTAGGAGATATAGATCTCTAATTAGTTGGTTCAAAGTTAGTGAGGTTGAAGTTTAGGGCCTAACTTAGTATTCGATGCCTTAGAAAAAGTCCAATTGATCAGATAAAGACTCTGGACTGCCTACATCCAATAGAAGTCTTATATAGATGTGCATAGAAAGGATCTCGAGTTTGAGATTGGTTATTATTTTTATATAAATATCTCTTCCATGAAGGGAGTGAAGTGGTTCGAAAAAAAGGTAAAGCTCAGTCCCCGATATGTCGGTCCCTTCAAAATTCTTAGTCGCTTCGGTAAGGTAGCTTATGATCTCAAATTGCCTTCAGATCTAGCCTCAGTTCATCCAGTCTACCCTGTATCTTTGCTCAAGAAGTGCATAGGTGTCCTAGCAGTTGTAGTTCCTATTCAGAGCATAGATGTTCAGAATTGCCTCTCTTTTGAAGAGATTTTAGTCAATAATCTTAGCTATCAGACTCATAGACTGAGGAACAAAGAATTCCCTCTAGTCAAAGTTCTTTGGTGGAATCAGTCCATTGAGGGAGCTACTTGGGAAGCAGAAGCAGACATGCAAACCAAGTACCCTTACCTCTTCTCCGCTAACTTAGATCTAGCTCAAGGTAACAGTTCTTCTTAAGCTTTTAAGTTTCTTGTTTAGATTTAAGTTACAACTTGGTATCCAATTCATGTTCATAATTCCATCATAAAATTGGTATTAAAACCATTGCATAATCGACCATGCATTCATGTATCAGTTCAGTCATATAATCATGCATTAGATATGCATTCTCATTGTGAAAAACTCAGTTCATCAGAACACCAAGTCATGCATTCATGAATCAGTTATACATGTATCAGATATGCATGCTCAGTATGGTGTATTTAGTTATTAGTCATGTCAATCATGGAATCACATTTCAGTTGCTCATGTTTACTATGTACATCAGTTTATCTCTTCTCCCCTCTCAATCAGTCTCATTTGAGGACAAATGTTCTCAAGGGGGAGATATTATAAGACCCCGCGAAACTTCTGAGCTTAATTCAGTCCTTTAAGCTTGTCAAGGGGTCCCAAATTTAAAAAATTCTAACCAAGTTCCCAGACTTAACCTATTTTGGCCTTCGAAAGTTGGTAATCTCATCTCTCCATCTCAATATCCTTTAATGGCCCGTATTTTTATTAATTAACAATTAGGAAGGTTAATAGGTGTTCCTGGATAAGTTTTGGATTTTTTGAAACACGTTTAGACCATGTTCGGAGTCCCAAAATAGTAGACCAATGCGATCTTGGCATGCCATGTTGCCAAACGTGTTGGTCAGCATTTATGTAGGCTGCTAGGTCCAAAACTTTTGAGTCTCAACGTGATCATGGTGCGATGCGTCGAGTATGCGTTGCATCCATCGATGTGTCGCATCTCTTGTAGCATCGGCCAAGTTTTTAATCATTAAATGGTCGCATCCTCAAGGGCAAAAGGGTCAATTTCCCATCCCTATATATGTCACAAACACATAATTCAGCCTTATTTCACCTAAATTATAGTGGTTTCTCTCTCAAATCCATCAAGAACAAGATTAGGGTTTCCAATTAAGGATCCAATTTCAAGAATTTCACCATTTGTTTTCAAGAATCTTCCATCCAAGGTATGCATAGTGTTGATTTATGGATTTCTTTCATACATAAGCTCAAGAACCCTATTTCAAATAATAAATCATGATGTTTATGTTGTGGGTTGTTTTGTAACCATGTTTATCTAGTTGTACGATTTCCAAGTTGGAATCTTTACGTGTTTTTTATGAAACTACGATAGCATGCAAGTTAAAATCCATGAATTGAGATGTTTATGGTGTGTAATTTGATTATTACACCTATGCCCTCAGTTGTGCATGTATGATGTTTGATAAAATGTCTAAGAGGATAGAAATTATGTATTATAGCTCAATTGTAACCCATATGATAAATGCATGTCTTATCCTTATGTTCAAATGACTCCCATGCTATTGATGTGCAATTTAGATGTTTGTTGGAATGCTCGTGATGTTAGAGTATGAAATTATGTTACTTATTATATGAATTCCTACCATGTACAAGTTTATGATAACCATGTGCTTCATAAAATCCCCAACTTATTATATTGTGAATTGTTGATGTTGGTCATGTATTCAAGAAGATCATGCCGTGTCAGTTTCCTTCTATCGAGTCCTAGGGGTACTTGTAACTGACAACTTAGTTGTATGCTTAGAGCCAGTGTAATCTTTTCACGATACTCTCAGTCAAGCCATGGTCTATAGAACTCAGTCAGTCATGTAACTCAGGAAAGCACAGTAATTCAGAAATCTCAGTAGTTTTATGTTAGTCAACGGAACTCAATTAACTCACTCTAGTTCAGCTCAGTTAATTATGTTCAGTGTCTATTTAGAGGAAAATAGGATTTAGCACCGAGTGAATCCAAGGATGGGGACTCTGACTGCTGAAACTGCTGACTCTGACTGTTAAAACTGGAATGCTACTGATACTCTAGAGTGCGTACTTCTGAACCTATGGTATAAAAAACCATAGCGCTAATGCATCAGTACAATTGAATGTACTGGTATGAAATTGAGGTAGGCTGAATGAAATGGTTTATATGCATGAACAATACTAACTAACTGAATAACATGAACGTGAGAATACATGCATGAATATGTAACTATAACTGAGATCGTGATAACACTGACTCATGAATCCTGATAACATGCATTTACTGATATCTGAGTATTAATACTAGGATACTGAAAGACTAAGTCTATTGAGTACTAAGGAACTGATGGCATATTGTTGATAAAGGAATGACTGTTTCTAATAGTTCTAATTATGAAGAACTGGTCTAATTAACTGTATCTAACAGTCCTGAAATCTGAATATTGGTAACATAAATTTCGTATAATTAATATACTATTAACTGGGTGACTGTGTCTGACAGTCCTAATTCTGATGGAACTAGCTGAGTTTTGTACTGAGCTGAGCGATTGTATCTGACAGTCCTGAAACTGTAGAATTGAACTGAGTTATTTTACTAAGACTGGATCCAAAACTAAGAATGTGGGAGGTAATTATCTAACTGACATTCCCCAAAACTAATCTTGTGGGGTCCAACCTATAACCCCATTTAGAAGGGTGCCAGTACCGTGCCATGGGAAAAGATAAACTGTGAGTAAACCCTCTCTAACAGGGAGCTCTTCCGTCAACCCCTCGTAGTAGGAAAACTCGGATGAGGTGCATAATCCCTAAACTCCTAGGGTACATCTCAACCTACGCTTGCTATGTAGTTCTGGAATGCAAGGATTTCTTCTAAGGATCACATCCTCTACTAGCTAAAAGGTGAGTCCCCATCATTGGGTTCACTCGGTGTTGAATCCTACTCCCAACTGAAGAGACACTGAACTGATTTAAACTGAATTGAACTATTATTAATAGTATTGTTTAGTTGATTTGAATAGGGTTCACTAAGTTTTCATTGACTGGAGAAATACTACTAAGATCTGATAACTGATTGAGATTACTAAGGTTACTGAGATTACCAAGGGTACTAATATTACTGAGTTTTCTTGAGTCATGTAACTGACTGAATTCTAATGATCATGGCTTGACTGAGAGTATCATGAAAAATGACACTGGATCTATGCACACAGCTAAATTATCGGGTACAAGTACCCCCAGGACTCGGTAGCATGAAACTGATAAGACTTGACACTTCTTGAATACGTGACCAATATCAACAATTCATAATACAATAAGTTGGGGATTTCATGAAACACATGGTTATGATAATGTTGTACATGGATGGAATTTCATATAGACATGTCATACTTTCATCAACCTAATCTCCTGAACATTCTATCAAATACTCATAATGCACACAATATCATGGAAGTCATTCTTGGTCATAAGGGTAAAGCATGAATTTATTATTTGAGTCACAATTGAGTTATAGTACACAATTTCTATCCTCTTAGGCATTTTGTCAAACACCTTACATGCACAACTTAGGGCCTAGGTGCAATCATCAACTTGCATGCTAATGTAGTTTCATAAAAACACATAAAGATTCCAACTTGGGAATCATACGACAAGATAAACATGGTTATGAAAAACCCACAACATAAATATCATGTTTTATAATTTGAAAGAGAGTTCTTGGACTTCATGGATGAAAGGAATCCATAAATCAACACTTGACATACTTTAGTTCTTGATTTTATGAAAATTGATAGAGAGATTGTTAAATTTAGGTATTGAATTTGAATCCTTAATTGAAAACCCTAACTTGTTCTTGAGAGAAACTTGAGAGAGACACTATATTTTGGTTGAATTAGGGCTAAATCCCATGTTTTAGACTTATATGGGGGTGGGAAATTGACCCTTCTGCCCTTAAAAATGTGGACATTTAATGACTGAAACTAGGAATCGATGTTATTATCGATGTTATTACCACTGCAGTGCATCGATGGCATCAATGCGATAGTCAACACGTTGGGACATCATCGCATTGTGTCTTAATACTTTGACCCTAACAACCAGTAACAATATTAACCAATGCGATTGGTGATACAGCACGCCAAGATTGCGTTGGTCCACTATTTTGGGCTTTCTAATGTGGTCTAAATGTGGTCTAAAAAACCTTAAACTTCTCTGGGACCACCTATGGACCTCTCTGATCATGAATTAACAAAAATACGAAAAATTAAAGGACATTAAAGTGGCAAAATGATATTACCAACTTTAGAAGGCCAATAATAGGCGAAGTATGGGAACTTAGTTAAAAAAAAAAATTCTAAGTCTGGGACCCCTTGACAAGCTTAAAGGACAGAATTAAGCTTAGAAATTTTATGGGGTCTTACAATATATCCCCCTTGGGAGCATTTGTCCTCGTATGAGACTGACTAAGAGGGGAGAAATGATAAACTAAAGCACATATTGAACATGAACAACCGAGACAAGACTTCATGACTAGCATGACAGATAAGCCGAATGTATCATACTGAACATGCATATCTGATGCATGAGTAACTAGTTCAAGAATGCCTAACTGATATTTATGATAAGCTGAGTTTATCACGATGAGAATGCATATCTGATACATGATTATATGACTGAACCAATACATACATGCATAACTGAATAGGCAATGGTATTTGATACCAAGTTTATAATGAGAATCTAAACATAGAACTGAATGCCGAATTTGACACTGAAATCTAAACATGAAATTGAATTAGTTTAAGAAAGACTGTTACCTTAAACTAAAAATGCTGATGAGTCTGAGATTAATTACTAATTATGCATGAGTGGAAACATGAGAATGTAACTGAGTCTGGAACGTTGGTGCCTCACCAAGAGCCGTAAGCTAGGGTACGAGTTATACCATGGACTCATATGGTAGTCAGTGTTCAATTCTCTTAGGATTCTATTCTGCTAGGGGTGCGGATCATGGGTACTAGTCGTGTACTTTGATACGACATGGTTTGGGGTGAGTTATACCTTGGATAGTGTTGGGTCCAAGGTAGATTATCTTTGGTACGAGTTGTGAGTACCACTCATATTGGTTGGTACGACTGGTATAGAGAGTCATACCTACCTAACAGGATTTTTAGGAGTTTAAGTGAGGGTAATCTGGACATTCCACACTTAACCTAATAAGGCCCCATGACATATATTTCTATTATGAGGTTATTTTTCCTATTACTCTATTCATTAAAACTTAGAAACTTCTCTTAAACACTCTAGAATTCTCTCTAAGGCTTTTGGATTAAGAAAGGCTAGGGTTTCATCTTGAGGATTTATTTGGCGTTCTTGTTTATGGTTTCTCTCCAATATCTTCTTGTTTTAAGGCATGTTCTTCTAAGAGCATGGTTGTAGATAATATTTTCATAGTTTGATTATTGTATGGTTTTGGGTTTTCAAATATGATTCGAGGGTTTTAGTTATAAATGTTTGGTTATGGTTTTCTTGTGCTTTAATTATGCTTTAATGGTTGTTTTGGATAATAGGATTGCATGGGAATGGCTATTGGTAATGGATTTTGGTTTTGGAAATACTATGCCCCCAATGTGTTGGATAAAATGCCTATAACAATTCTTTTATTGTTATATTTGGTATTCAATGGAACTTATGCATGGTTTAAACTTTGTAATGAAACCCTAAAGGATATGAATGATTTAAATCATTTGGAATGGTTTGGCTTAATAAACATACCTGTGGGGTTCAAGGGAATCCCCCAAGTTAATATGGTAAAGAATACTTGTGGGGTACATGGGAATCCCCCAAGTTAATTGGATAACATTGTCTATGGGTTCATGAGAATCCTTTGACCACTAAAAGGTTTGGCTTAGGAATATACTTGAAAGTTATAGTCGGTATGATGATACAACTACTAATAGCCTTGGTTAATAATAATGGTTTGGCTAGTTGAAAATGGTTTTAATTGGGCAATAATGGCGGGGTGTGATAGCAAACCATGAAAGTGGGAGTTCAATGAACAAACACTTGAAACTCATGTTTGCTGACATAAGCGGTAGGGCATAGAGACCCTTTTATGATACTATAAGGTATGTGAGAATCCTCTAAGTACATAGTACATATGTATCACAGAGAGTGAAGGGTACATGGGAATCCCCAACTCCTATGGTATCTCCAATTCATGCGGCTACATGATTGGGGCCAATTCAGAGGGCTACACTAGACCCATATAGCCCGTGGGTGGTTAAATATGATTAAGCTTTATATACCCAGGTAAATGGTTTAAATGCATGCTAAACCTGGTTCCCTTACCTGGCATAGTTATATATATATATATGTATGGTTTGTATGTATATAGTTGGTTAACTTAGTTTTACTGGTTTGCATTTCTTTATCCTTAACCTTAGTTCATGCTAGCGTTCATCTGCTAACCCATCTTCAAGTGGTTGTATCTTCACGCGATGCAGGAATCGGCTGTTCTACTCATCCTTCTTAGCTATCGGACATTCGAGATCAGCTATTGGATTAAAATGGTGAGCTTTCATCTTTCCGAAAGGCTCCATTTAATGGATGTTATTTCATAATTTTATTATACTTTGGATATTAGTTTTGGCTATGGCTGGTGGCATGTCCCAACCAGATTTTTATATATTTTGGTTAGAGGCTTTTGTGAAACTACTATGGGTTGGAATGGGTGAGATTGGTAAGGGTGTCAGCCTTAGTATTGGCATTGATATTGGGGCTGATACTGGTTGACTACATTGTTGGTTATTCCATCCTCTTATGTTATGTTATGGAACTTGGTTTGGTTATTATTTAGTTATAGTTAGATTTATCTTTTGGATCGGCTATTGGTTGGGTTCAGATGGTGGACTTGGTTGGACCAGTCTCGGTAATACACAAATCCTAGATTCTGTAATTTGGATAGTTACACTATCATGTTATATGCTCAAAATTTAGCAAACTCAAGGCAGGAGGTTGGATTTTGGGTTGGGTAACGGGGGTGGTCTCCGGTCCTGGTCAAACTTGGGATGCCTGTTACGACAAATTCCCAGGCTGGGACATGTTAGTGTATTCCTTACAAGGATAGTTATTTTTTATGTGGAAAGTAAGGTCATAGTCTTATGCATTTCCCATTAGCCAAGCATAATGGTAAGGATTCTCGTGCCCAAACTCAGTCCACTACCTCAATACCCCAATCAGGTTTCCCAATCCTACAATAGGGCGCTTCATCTAGTGCTGATAGCGGTTAGTATCTGAATTAGTTTTATTTTATGTCTCCTCACTAAGATTAAGAAAGCTCCCCAAATTTGGTCACTAGTATACTCCATGTCTTTCATGTTGATGCTTATGTAATATTAGGTTTGGTCAAAATCTTTCCTTTGTCACCCAATTTTTTGCCGTTAATTTGGTGTTAGTCTCGAAAGTCTTTTTAGCCTTTATTAGTTTCCATGATTGTTGGTGAGTTAATTATTGCTAGGGGAATTTATTGAAAGTGTCCTATTATAGTACTTCATAGAGTCACTTTAGTAGATTTAATAGAAGTATAGATGACTAATTTTGACATCATTTTTGGCATGGATTGGCTCTATTCGTTCTACATCTCAGTTGATTGTTGAACCCAAATTGTAAAATTCATGTTTCCTAATGAGTTAGTCCTCAAGTAAGAGGGTAGTTTATCGACCCTTAAAAGTTATTTTATCTCCTATTTTTGGGCTAGAAAACTAATCTCTAAAGAATGTGTATACTCCTAGCTTATGTTAAAGATTTTAAATTTGATACCCCAAGATTTCATTTAGTTCCTATGGTCAATGAGTTTATTGAGGATTTTCCCAGAGTTCCTCCTGATAGGGAGATCGAATTTGGGTTGACTTTCTCCAAAATACCCAACCAATTTCCTCCCTTACAGAATGGCTCTGGCAGAGCTTAAGGAATAGGATGACAACTTAAGGATCTCCCAGATAAAGGTTTTTTTAGGCCCAATATTTCTCCATGGGTCACTACAGTACTATTCATGCAAAATAAGGATGGTACTCTCAGAATGTGTATAGATTAAAAATAACTAAACAAGGTCACAATCAAGAATAAGTATCCTCTCCCTTGAATTGATAACCTACTTGACCAGCTTCAGGGTGCCTACTGCCGTTTGAGTATTCTTTCCTTAGAATCGATGACCTGTTTGACCAGCAGGGTGCCTGCTAATTTTTGAAAATTAATCATAGGTCAGGGTATTGTCAATTGAACGTCAGAGAGTGTGACATCCCAAATACCTCTTTTATAACATAGTATGGTCACTTTATGTACATGGTTATGTCATGTGGACTAAAAATATGCTACTGCAGCTTTTATGGATTTAATAAATAGAATTTGGAAGCAGTATTTTAACATGTTTGTCATTGTCTTCATTGATGACAATCCTATTTATTCTCATAGCTATGAGGAGCATGAGAGCAATTTTAGAATAGTATTGCAGACCTAGAAGGATTGCCATTTATTTGCAAAATTTTAAAAGTGTGAGTCCTGGTTGATGTAGGTTGCCTTCCTTGGTCATCTAATTTTTAATAAAGGTATTTATATAGACACTCCAAAAATTGATGCTGGCAGCCGTTGTCCATAGCTCATTACTCCATCTGACATTTGGAGCTTTTTGGGCTTCGATGATTATTATAGGAGATTTTTTGAGGATTTTCCTTCTATTGATGCACTATTGACTAAACTTACCCAGAATAAGGTAAAATTCTTATGGTCAGACCTGTGTTGAAGAGCTATCAAGAATTGAAAGGCAAGTTCACCTCAACACCAGTATCAGCCTTGCCAGAATGATTAGAGGGGTTTTTAGTGCATTGTGATGCCTCAAAATTTTGTCTTAGGTATGTCTTGATGCATAATTGAACGGTGATAGCTT
The DNA here is from genome assembly GCA_030864225.1 of Capsicum baccatum var. pendulum. Lineage (NCBI taxonomy): Eukaryota > Viridiplantae > Streptophyta > Magnoliopsida > Solanales > Solanaceae > Capsicum > Capsicum baccatum. The sequence goes on along the minus strand of CM061554.1, from coordinate 100,840,467 downwards.
ATTCCTCCCGAAAACTAAAGTATCATGAAAAGAATTACCAAACTCATCACAAATAGTTGGCAGTAATGGTTTTTACATTTAATATTTATAGACATTATTTATGTGGCAAACATGTCTATGTATTCACCGACCACAAGACACTCCAATATGTTTTTAGCTAGAAAGATTTAAATCCCCATCAATAGTGGTAGGTGGAACTAAAAAAGAATTATGACATAATTGTGCTCTACCACCAGAGTAAAGCAAATTAATTTCCCATGCTCTAAGTACGTCTTCCATGGAAAGTGTAGCCCATGCTGCAACTGAGAAAAATGAGTCAACTAAGGATGTGTACCAATTGGCTTATTTAGGGGTTCGTTTGATTTATAGGGATGATATTGGGATGATGATACAAAATGGTTAAGAGTATTCCCTGTAATCATAGGTGAATGAAAAATAATGTAATGACCTTACTTTGAGGTATTTGATCAATGTAGTCCATTTGTAGAGGGTGGAAGTTATCTCTAAAGGGAAGATAGTTCACTTCATTATCAAGTTCATTTGTGTTCCCAATGTGGATTATTTGAGAGGTAGAATGTTAGTCAAGGATCATATATCCAAATGTTTGATCCATCCTAATTCAACTAAGGTGTACCGCAACCTACAAGAAGTCTACAAATAAAATGATATGAAGAGGGACACAACAGATTTTGTCGATAAATATCCCAATTGTCACAAGTGAATGTTGAACATAAAAGGCCAAGGGGCATGCTTTAGGGTATTGTCATACCCATGTGGAAGTGGGAGGTTTTCAATATGGTCTTCATTAAGGGGTTTTCTCGCCTATGCATCAACACGATTTGATTTGGGTCATTGGGGACCGGATGACTAAGTCGGCCAACTTTTTTCCAGTAAAGACATCAAATACAAATGAAGATTATATTAAGTTATACACCCGTGAGTTAGTTAGGAAACATGGGGTTCCATTGTCTATTATTTCAAATCAATCGATTCAATTTACCTCATAGTTTTGGCATCCTTTTTAGAAAGGTATTAGCACAAAGGTGAAAAGAAGTACTGCTTTTAACCATCAAATAAATGTTCAGGCTAAGCATACTATCCAAAATCTCAAATACATATTATGATAACATGTGATTGACTTTAAATGGAATTGGTATGACCCCCAACTTCTAATTGAGATTTCATATAGCAATAGTTACCACTCTAGCATTCAGATTACCTCACTCGATGTGTTATATAGGAATAGATGTATTTATCCTCCATGTTGGTTTGAGGTTGATGTGGCTAAAATAATTGAGGCTAATTCCATTATTGAGGCAATGCCAAAGGTTTAATCAATTTGTAAGAGGTTCAATACTACACAAAGCCATTAGAAATCATATAATGATGTTAGGAGAAGAGAGATAAAGTCTGGTGTAGGTGATTGGGTATTATTGAAGGTTTCACTGATGAAAGGGGTGGTGAGGTTTGTAAAGAAGGGAAACTTGGTCCTTGATATATTAGCCCTTAATAAAAATCTTAAGGGGTGTAGGAGATGTGGCTTATGAACTAGACCTTCTAGATGAATTAGCAGCAGTCCATCCAGTGTTTTGTCTATCCATATTGATAAAGTATACTGGAGACCCAACCTTGGCTATGCCCATAGAGAGAATTGGGGTGAAGGATAGTTTGACCTATGAAGATGTTCTGGTGGAGATCCTTTTTAATAAGTTTGAAGGCTAAGAGTAGAAACGGACAAGATGGCAAAGTACACTCATCTCTTTCCATCAAATCCTACTCCATTGTAAGGTAAAAACCCCTCCCTAGTATTTACTCTATTCATGTCATTCGGTTGTTTGTGAATGTGTCAATTAATGATTTAGATATTATGAATTTATCGTTTAGAACTAAGTAATGAGACTGCAGCCCCTTCCTAAACTTTGAGCCGAGTTAGAATTCATTCTAAGATGAATGATACCATTGGGGAGATATTGTAACATCCTCAAAATTAAAAATATCCATTAATGGTTTAAAAGGTGTTTACGATCATAAGATAAGGTCATTTTATCTAGATAAGGGTGGGAAAATGATTCGATATGTTAGGGGTCAAATAAAGGACGTCATGGACCGATGAATTAGGCCCTACATTGCAAAGATTATTAGATTGGTCTACTAGATCGCCTGCGCTTTAGGCGGTGTAATGCACAAGTCATCTCTGTGCATTGGAAGGCATGGGGTCAAGCCCCCTCCTATACGTTAGATTGTGTTGCACACCAATACCTATGTGCCTGTAATTTTTTAGTATTTTTGTTTTCTAGGTTGAGGTTAGAATCGTCCTTTTACCCTACATTACTTCCCTAATCAATCCTAAAACATCTGAAAATGCACTATGGGGTACTTTTCAGATTCTTAATCTCCAAGCACTAAGAATTTAACTTTTCTCAAACTTTTCAATGGTACATTTAAAATTCTGAATCTCCAAGCATTAAGAATCTAAATATTCTAAAAACAATTCTCCAACGTTAGGTATATGGGGTTTGGGTAGTGGTTTCATTTCATCATTGTGCCTGAGAATTATGTTTATATAATTGATTTTATAAAGTTGATAAATAGGGTTCATATCCACTTTACAGGATTTTTAACTATTATGCTCCTTTATCAATTAAATTGCATATTATTATAAGAATTCATAGTTTACTTATATTTTTACTCATATAGTTGATCATATGAATTGAATTCTAGCATTATTGACATGAAATCCTATAATTTTGTCAATTTATATGTTTTTTGTTTGATTTACTCAATTGACATGAAATTCAGGCGTATGATCTTAGATCAATATAAAATTTACATATTTACAAATGGATATGATTTGGAAACAGAAGCATGATTGGTTTTCAGACTCTTAAACACGTATGCTTATTTTACGGTGGATTTCATATATTATGAGCACTAGTATGGTTTTGGTATAAGTATTTAGTACTAAGGGACTGAGGGTTTTGTGAACCTAAATTCCCAAACAACATGTCATCATAGGTTAAGATAGAGTCCTCATCAGTTGAGAATGTTTGCATTCGAGGAAGTCCTCAATAGTTGAGAATGCCTTACTCCACCCTAAATAGGCCCATGAGTGAATTCATGACAATCATTGTTCTTTACCCATGGAAAGGTTTTGAATACCCTCCCAACAAAGGTTATATATTAGGCCCCATGTTTCTCGTATGGGTCATGTCAGTTGAAAGAATCTCTCTTCAAAATATTTGTTTTTGAAACTATGTGTAATAAGTTACTGACTTTACTTAGTTGTACTTTACTACTGTGATTTATGAAACTTTAGTTTTCCCTTTCATTTATGAAATATGGTAAGTTTGCATACACTTTGCATACAAGTTTTTATTTAATGATGAATACTATTTTTACTTATCACATGCACCCGCATATATTGTTACGGCCCAATTTATGAGTCATGATGGTATCACTCTATCTCGCCAGTAGGTAAGCTGAACCCTAGCCTGGAGCTATTTGCAATGAGCTAACTTGGTGGAAATTCCCTAAAAAGGGCAAAATAGGCAATTCAATACTTAAATAAGTAATGCAATAGAAATAGTCTAAAGGTAGCCATAACATAGAAAACCATCCCACGACCTGGCAGAGCCAGTACAAGAGCTACTATAAATACAACACAACTCTAAGATAATCAATACACTCCTACCTCAAAACTAAACACTAGATATAGAGAGATAGAAGGAAATAGGGAGACTCTGACCCCAAGAGCTCACCCTATCTCTAGAATCCAACATAACATGATGCTCAAATCAACGACATCAACTAGTACTCTGATATGCATCAAAATAATATAGAACTGTAGTATAAGTACCAAAACCATGGGTACTCAGTAGGAATCATCGGTCAACTAAATTAAATAAGGATATAAATATGATAGAATGGAAGATAACATAACTAAGTCAAGGTAGAAACAAAACTTAATCAACTCCAACATTGTTGTACATAAATAAGTTAATAACCAAAAATAAAATATAATAAATAATGGAAAATATATTATTATAACTTCAAAATTGGCCCCCATAAGCCAATAAGTGCAAAAAATTAAGTAGCCCAACAAAAGTCCCCACAAGACTTCAGGGTACACACAAAGATAGTATAACCTTAACCACGGTCATTTACAGACTTCTAAGGTAAAGCCAACTGTATCCACATTATGCCAAATTACAATAAATTCCAGTTTTGGACTTACAATTGATATCCATATCATAAACATCATCCTCCATAACCAACATCATAAGAACCAACATAATTGTAATCATATTACCAATATCGTGATTAATACCATAGCAATATCAAGACTCGAAATGATAGTTATATAATTATTATCATAATAATCTTCCAGACTTGAACCGAGTCTATATTCCATTATTGTCATTATAAATTTCAAGACTCAAATCGGTAAGTATGTAACCAATATTATAATTAATATCTAGACTCAAATCGATTATCATTTGTTCAATATTAAAATCACTAGCCCAATCAAGAACATAATCACTAGCATAATCGATAAACCTCAACTCTTAGTATTCAACTCATCATCACCATCAAGTTCCAATGTTTCTCAATATTACCTCAATAAGAAAATTTCAAGACGTACAACAAGCCTACAAAAGGTTTTCAATAACTAGCACCAATCTTAGCCTAAGGTGGGTAAAAGGCCCACTTCAAAATCCCTGAACCCACTACTAGGTAATTTCTACCCCTTACTAGGCTAAGGAATCTAAATCCTCGTTTAGATGTCCAACAACTCTTAAATAGACCTTTGATGGAAATTCTACTCATGAGTTAAGCAACTAAATCAAAGCACCTAAATTATGGTTTTTGAATAGCCTAGAAGGTTCAACTAACCCAAATATTGCCATTTATATGCAAAATTTAAAAAGTGTGGGTTCTGGTTGAAGTTAGTCACCTTCTTTGGTCATCTGATTTTTTATGAAGGTATTCATATAGACCCTCAAAAAATTGATACTGGCAGCCGTTGTCTAAGCTCATTACTCCATCTAACATTTGGAGCTTTTTGGTCTTACAATATTATTATAGGAAATTTGTTGAGGGTTTTCCTTCTATTGATGCACCATTGACTAAACTTACCCAGAAGAAGGTGAAGTTCTTATAGTCAGACCTGTGTTGAAGAGCTATCAGGAATTGAAGGGAAAGTTAACCTCAACACCAGTATCGACCTTTCCATAATGATTAGAGGGTTTTTTTGTGCAATGTGATGCCTCAAAATTTTGTCTTAGGTATGTCTTGATGCAAAATTAAATGTTGATTGCTTATGCCTCCTGACAACTAAAGTATCATGAGAAGAATTACCAAACTAATAACCAATAGTTGACAGTAGTGGTTTTTAATTTTAAGATTTGTAGACATTATTTATTTGGCAAACATGTCTATGTATTCACCGACCATAAGACACTTCAATATGTTTTTAACCAAAAAGATTTAAATCCCCATCAATAGAGTTAGTTGGAACTACTAAAGGATTATGACATGAATGTGCTCTACCACTTAAGTAAAGCAAATTAATTGCCCATGCTCTAAGTAGGTCTTCCATGGAAAGTGTTGTCCATGCTGCAACTAAGAAAAAAGAGTCAACTAAGGATGTGTACCAATTGGCTTATTTAGGGGTTTTTTTGATTGATTGCGATAATGTTGAAATGATGATAATGGTTAAGAGTATTCCTCGAAATCATAAGTGAATGAAAAATAGTGTGATGACCTAAAATTGAGGTATTTGATCAATGTAGTCCATCTATAGAGAGTGAAAGTTATCTCCAAAGGTATGATAGTGCACTTCATTATCAAGGTCATTTGTATGTTCCTACTATGGATGCTCTGAAGGGTGAAATGTTAGTCAAGGCTCATATATCCAAATGTTTGATCCATTCTGGTTTAACTAATATGTACCGCAACCTACAAGAAGTCTATGAATAGAATGATATGAAGAGGGACACAACAGATTTTGTAGATAAATGTCCCAATTGTCAACAAGTGAATGTTGAATATAAAAGACTAGTGGAAATGCTTCAGGATATTGGCATACCCATGTGGAAGTGGGAGGTTGTCAATATGGTATTTATTATGGGGCTTCCTCACCTATGCATCAACACGATTTGATTTGGGTCATTGGGGACCGGATGACTAAGTCTGCCGACTTTATGCCAATAAAGACATCAGATACAAATGAATATTATACTAAGTTATACACCCTTGGGTTATTTAGGAAACATGGGGTTCCATTTTCTATTATTTCAAATCGAGGGACTCAATTTACCTCATAGTTTTGGCAATCTTTTTAGAAAGGTATTGGCACGAAGGTGAAAAGAAGTACTGCTTTTCATCACCAAATAAATATATAGGCCAAGCGTACTATCCAAAATCTCAAATACATATTAAGAGAACATGTGATTGGCTTTAAATGGAATTGGTATAATCACCTACCTCTAATTAAGATTGTATATATCATTTGTTACCACTCTAGCATTTAGATAGCCTCACTCGATGTGCTATATAGGCAAAGATGTATGTCTCCTCTATGTTGGTTTGAGGTTGACGTGGCTAAATTTATTGAGGCTAATTCCATTATTGAGGCAATGAAAAAGTTTTAATCAATTTGTGAGAGGTTAAAAACTACACAAAGCCATTAGAAATCATATGATGATGTTAGGAGAAGAAAGCTAAAGTATGGTGTGGGTGATTGGGTGTTATTGAAGGTTTCATCGATGAAAGGTGGTGGTGGAGTTTGTGAAGAAGGGAAACTTGGTCCTTGATATATTAGCCCTTAGTAAAAATCTTAACGGGTGTTGGAGGTGTGGCTTATGAACTAGACCTTCTAGAAGAGTTAGCAGCAGTCCACACAGTTTTTCGTCTATCCATATTGATGAAGTATATTGGAGACCCAAATTTGTCTATGCCCATAGAGAGAATTGGGGTAAAGGATAGTTTGACCTCTGAGGATGTTCTGGTGTAGATCCTTTTTAATCAAGTTTGAAGGCTAAGAGTAGAAGCGAACAAGATGGTAAAGTACACTCATCTCTTCCCATCAAATCCTACTCTATTGTGAGGTTACAACCCCTCTCTAGTATTTAATATATTTATGTCATTAAGTTATTAGTGAATGTGTCAATTAATGTTTGAGATATTATGAATTCAGCTTTTAAAACTAAGTGATGGGATTGCATCCCCTTCCTAAACTTTTAGCCTAGTTAGAATTCATTCAGAGAAGAATGATCCTATTGGGGAGATATTGTAACACCCTCAAAATTAAACATATCCATTAGGGGTTTAAAAGGTATTTAAGGTCATAAGATAAGGTCATTTTACCTATATAAGGGTGCGAAAATGATTGAAATATGTTAGGGGTCGAATAAAGGACGTCATGTGCCGAGGAATTAGGCCCCACATTGCAAAGATTATTAGATTGGTCTACTAGATCGCTTGTGCTTTGGGTGATGTGATGCACAAGTCGTCTCTGTTCATTGGTAGGCATGGGGCCAAGGCCCCTCCCATGCATAAAATTGCACTGCACACCCGATACCTATGTGCTTCCAATTTTTCAGTATTTTTCTCTTATAGGTTGTGGGTAGAATTGTCCTTGTACCTTGCATTAAATCCCTAATCAATCCTAAAATACTTAAAAATGCACCATGGTGTACTTTTTAGATTCTTAATCTCCAAGCATTAAGAATTAAACTTTTCTTAAACTTATCTAGGGTACTTTTGAAATTCTCAATCTCCAAGCATTAAAAATCTAAATATTCACAAAAATTTCTCCAACGTTAGGTATATGGGATTTGGGCAAGGGTTTCATTTCATCATTGTGCCTGAGAATTCTGTTTATATAATTTATTTTATATAGTTGATAAATAGGATTCGTACCCACTTTTCATGCTTTTTAACTATTATACTCCTTTATGAATTAAATTGTATGTTATTATAAAAATGCATGGTTTACTTATGTTTTTACTCATATAGTTGATCATATGAATTTTATTCTAGCATTATTGACATGAAATCATATAATTTTGTCAATTTATATGATTATTGTTTGATTTACTCAGTTGACATGAAATTTAGGCGTATGATCTCAGATCAATATGAAATTTGCATATTTACGAATGGATAAGATTTAGAAACAAAAGCAGTATTGGTTTTCAGACTCTTAAACCCGTATGCTTATTTTACGGTGGATTTCATATATTATGAGCACTAGTATGGTTTTGGTATTAGTATTTAGCACTAAGGGACTGAGGGTTTTGTGAACCTAAATTCCCAAACAACATGCCATCGTAGGTTAAGGATGGAGTCCTCATCAGTTGAGAATGTTTACCTTCGAGGAAGTCCCATTAGTTGAGAATGCCTTTCTCCACCCCAAATGGGCCCATGAGTGAATTCATGTCAATCATCATTATTTACCCATGGAAAGGTTTTGAATACCCTCCAAACAAAGGTTATATGTGTAAGACCCCACAAAATTTCTAATCTTAATTCAGTCCTTTAAGCTTGTTAAGGGGGTCCTAGACTTAGAAAATTCTACCTTCCCAACAAATGTTAATAGGACCTTTCTCAGTCTCCACCCATTGGGACAGCCCATCATAGCCCAACAGGTATACAGGGACTATCCGGTTATGATATCTCTGAAAGTCAGGACTTTAGGTTCTAGTAGTAATACCAGTATGTGTAGGAAATCCATAAGGAAAGATGATTCCCGACCCATTCCTACCTCACAGCAAAGTTTTGCACTTCAACCATCATGATACTTACGCATGCTTTACATTTTAGTCCCACGAATAAAGCTTATATCCATGCGTAAATCATAGAATAGTGTGTGTTTAAAGTTCATAGTATTAGGAGTTCTAGCTCACCCAGTGTTACAAATTTTATCCCATAAACATATAAATTCCAGGCTCAGGTCGCACATGACTCATGATCCACTCCTATTGATTAGCCAAACTTAGATTATGTCACGTAGACTCTCAGTTTAGATCCCTCGGTGAATATGGAGTGTTGATGCTCTATACCTCAGGCCTCAGTTACATCATCAGTTTAGTAATCAATATTCAGTAAAGGACTCAGATAGTCCTAAAGGACCATGGCTTTCAGTTATCAATTACTTAGCCATTAGAATTTAGTACTTCAGTACCAATCTAAACCTCGATTATCAAAAACTATCATTCAATTTTAGTTACAGTCTTAGTTACGGTTACAGTCTCAATTACCATCTTAGCTACAATCTCAGTCCCAATCCTAGCCCAGTAACTCAGTTTAGTTTTATGATTTCCTGACCATAGCATATGGCCATCAGTTACTTAGTTATTAGTATTTCAGTACCCCAGTTTATAGAATGTTTCAGAAATATATTAGATGCCTAATCTTTCATTCTTAAGGTAATACAATTTTTTCAGTCACTCATGCTCAATTACCTCATGTTACCAAGTCAGTCATTAACTTCTATGCATTATGCTCTATAGTTTCAGTCTAGTTGTTTAGAATAAGTTCAGTTAAGTCTTGCAGACCCAGTATTCAATTATCAGTTCTTCAGTTAATTAGATCAGCAGTATATTTAAGCAGTCGTGCTCAATACCCATGTGAATATTTTTGGTAGTCTCGTGTGACATATTGTACTAAGGTGGAGAGTATAGTTGAAAGAGTGTCAGAGAAGTACTTCAGTTAAGTATAAGTTTTTAGTATGAGTTAGTTTAAGCAGCAAGTAATTCAGTTCAACAGTCAGGCGAACAAGTTCGGATGGTGTGGTTTCCCTTCGTTCCATCTAGTCGCACTATCTGGAGTCCCACGGATGTGATCATTCTAATATGGACCAACCAGGTAGTTGCGTACTCAGCTTAGTTCATGTATCATATCTTAGTTTCAGATCCCAGATATTCAGTCACAATCCAGTTTGTAGGTACCTTGTGCATCGCCCTAGTTTTCCTCAGTATCTCAGCAAAATCAGTATTCTTCGAGGGACCTAGTGTCCCAAGGGGGAGATATACTATAATCCCCAAAACATTTATGACAAAAACATTCTACTCTCTCTCCTTGTAATGAATACAGTTAAGAGTAAGGGTTACTTATAAGTTTACCCTCAAACTTCGACCTCAGTCGTGAGCCAGTATTCAAGGTGCTCAGTTCAGATAACGATATTCAGATTATATACCACATTTTAGGATCAGATATGCTCCCATTTTCCAATTCACGCATACCTAGTAAGTGATCTTGGGTTCATCAGTATTTTTGGTTTAAGGCAGCAGTCTTCCATGAATTCACTCAGTTCTATGTTCAGATTCCATTACAAACTTGGTATTCAGTTTTATCCTTAGATTCCCATTATAAACTTAGTATCAATTACCATTGGATATTTATTCATATGTTCATGTGTCAGTTCAATCATGTATTCACGCATCAGATATACATGCTCAGCTTGATAAATTCAGCTTACCAGAAATCCCAGTCATGAATTCATTGAGTCAGCTATTCATGCATTAGATATGCATGTTCAGTGTAATAGATTCAGCTTATCAGTTATGTTAGTCATGTATTCATGTTTCAGTTATTCATGTTCAGTATGTACTTCGGCTTATTATTTCTCCCATCTCAGTCAGTCCCATTTGAGGATGAATGTTCCCAAGAGGGAGATATTGTAAGACCCCATAAAATTCCTAAGCTTAATTCAGTCCTTTAAGCTTGTCAAGGAGGTCGCAGACTTAGAATATTCTAGCTAAGATTCCAAACTTAGTTTATTTTTGGCCTTCAAAAGTTGGAAATCTCATTTCGCGACCTTAATGTTCATTAATGATCTTTATTCTTGCTAATTCATGATCAGGAAGGTCAATAGGTGTTCTCGGATAAGTTTTGGATATTTCGAAACTCATTTAGACCACGTTTGGTGTCCCAAAATAGTTGCCTATCGTGTTGGTTAACATTGTTGCAAGTTTCCAGAGCCAAAAGTACTAAGGTTTGACGCAATCATGGCACGACGCATCGAGTATCGCATCGATGCCAATGACGCGCCGCATCACTCAACGCATTGGTGCCCAGTTTTAGTCATTAAATGACCATGTCTATAAGGTATTTAGGTTATTTTTCTCGACCTTCATCCCTCATAAACACGAAATTTAGCCCACTTTTAGCTAAATGCATTCCTTATTCCACAATTGTTTAAGAATAAGAAACCCTAGGTGATCAATTTCAAGCCAAGGATTCAAGTTTTCCTTCACCAATCTTCAAGAAATCATCCACCTAGTTATGTAAAATATTCATCCAAGGATCCCTTTCATCCTTGGATTTCAAGAGACTATTTTTTAAAGCTTAAATAATGATGTTCATGTTGTGGATTGAAATTGTATCCATATTGTTGATTTGTATAGTTTTCATGATGGAATATATATGTATCCCTTGATATTATGTTAGCATGTGGATTGAATTTCATGAAATTGAGTTAATTAAAGTAGCGAAGATGTAATTGTTTAGTATTCATGCCCAAGCTTAAGTATATGCATCCCATGTGTTTGACAAAATGCCTAAGTGAGTAGAATTGTGATTTATGACCCTTTATTGATATAAATGATGAACTTAGGTTACAACTAGATGTTCAAAATGACTCTCATGCTAAATCTATGTCTTATAGTTGTTTGATGGGATGCTCATGAGACTAGAATTCTAAAATTATGATATGTATGAATGCATTCCTATCCATGTACAAGATTATGAATATCAAGTGCTTCATGAAATCCCCCAATGATTGTATTATAATTTGTAGCCTATGGTTATGTATTCAAAGAAGTTTCATATCTTGCTAGTTTCATGCTATCGATTCCTGGGGGTACTTGTACCCGATAATTTAGTTGTGTGCCTAGAGCCAACGTCATTTTTCAATATACTCTCAATCAAGCCATGATCCTTAGAATTCAGTCAGTCACATGACTCAGGAAAACTCAGTAAATTCAGTATTAGTCCAATCTTTCACAGTATTCAGTAATCTCAGTCAGTTATCACATCTCAGTGGTATTCCGTCAGTCAATAAAACTTAGTGAAATCAGTCTAGTTTAGTCAGTAACACGATAAGTGACCGCTCAGTCAAGCCTAGTATGAATTGGGAAATCATTTTAGTGTCTATTCAGTTGGGAGTAGGATTCAGCACCGAGTGCACCAAGGGATGAGGGTTCACCTATCAGCCAGTAGAAGGTGTGATACTAAGAAGCAATCATTGCATTCTTAAACTATGTAGCTAGCATAGGTTGAGATGTACCACTACGAGTCTTGGGATTATACATCTCATTTGATTTTTCCTACTAGGAGGGGTTGATGGAAGAGCTCCCTGTTAGAGATGGTTAACTCACAGCTTGTCTTTAATCATGGTACGGTACTAACACCCTTCCAGCTGGGGTTACAGGTTGGACCCCCTACCAGTTTAGATTTGGGGCATGTCAGTTAGATGATTACTTCCTACAGTCTCAGCCTTAATCTAAGTAAAAGAACTCAGATAGTTCTTCAGATTTAAGACTGTCAGATACAGTCACTCAGTTTAGTATAGAACTTAGCTAGTTCCATCAGAATCAGGACTGTCAGACACAGTCACTCAGTTAACAGTGTATCAGTTATATAAAACTCATGTTATCAATATTCAGACTCAATAGTCAATATTATTATGATTTATTTACATTTACATATTCATGCATGTATTCTCACGTTCATGTTATTTAGTCAGTTAGTATTATTCATGCATATGAACCCCATGCATTCAGCCTACCTCACTTTGCATACCAGTACATTCAGACATACTAACATATATTTTTCTTCTTTGCTATGGTGTTTTATACCATAGGTTCAGACGCTCAAGTTCCTGATCGCACTTAGCATCAGATTCAGCCAGTAGTAGTAGATTTGCAGTGAGTCCTCATCATTTAAGGATAGAATGATTATTTCACTACTTCATTATTTTAGTTTTAGTAGACGGAGTTAGTTCAGACATGTCCCATCAAATCCACAGTTTTCAGATAGTTTAGAGGCTTTCATACTAGCATGTTCAGATAATTTATTTTAGTTTTGGTATTGATATACTGTATTTTCAAATGTTATGTTTTATCAGATATTTGAACCTTATGGACTTTCATCCCTTTTATTCTGCATTTATACAGTACATTAAGCAGTGCTCAATTATAGATATCAGTCATGGGTTAGCTTGTGGTCCTTCGGGATTGCTGTAATAGTGTAGCATTCCGGGTATCAAATTTGAGGCGTTACAACTTCATATCAGAGCCTAAGGTTCAATAGAGTCCTAGGAAGTCAGAAAATCCGCATCTAGTAAAGTCTTATGCATGGGTGTGTTGCACTCCACATTTATGTATAGGAGACTATTAGATATTTTAGGAACAGTTTCCTTTCTTTCAGTATTCATGTAGTGTTAGTAAGCATTAGCTCAAATTTAACTATCAGTCTAATCTGTTTCTCCCTTTATATTTATAGAACATGCCTTCCAAAAAAAGAAATGAAAATAAGTCAGCCCCTCAGCACGTTCAGGAAGATCCCCTGGACGAGCATGTCTCCTATGATGAATTTAGGACTATATTTACTACTCTAGACAAGTCAGTCACAGCTCAAAATGAACGGCCAGCTGCTTTTCTGGCCAACTCAGTGGATAATACCGCTGCAACAGGGTTTGGGACTTCACTCGAATAAATCCTTCCCTATTCTCAGGTTCTAAATTCGAAGGGGATCCACAGGAGTTTCTCGACGAAGTTTAGAAAGTCACAAATATCATGAGAATGACTTCCAGTGTAAGTACTGAGTTAGCCATTTATCAGCTACAAGATGTAGCTCATACATGGTTTAAGCAGTGAAAGGTAGATAGGGCTATAGATGCAGAGCCCATAGAGTGGGAAGAGTTTTCTACTTCCTTCTAAGACCGATTCTTTCCCCTAGAGTAGAAAGAAAACAAAGTGTTAGAGTTCATCAATCTTACGCAAGGTAGCATGAGCGTAAAAGAATATTCCCTCAAGTTTACTCAGCTAGCTCGGTATGCTCGCCATGTAGTCGCAGACAGTAGATCCAGAATGGGCAAGTTTGTATCTTGGATATCAGGTAGAGTGGTTGAGGACTGTAGAACTACAATATTGATTAAGGAGATGGACATATCTTGGCTTATGGTCCATGATCAACAAACTGAATACTAAAATCTTAAGAAGGAGGAGAGAGAGAATAAGAAAGCCAGAATAGGTACTATAGTTTTTTTCAGTCAGGGTCACAGGGTGGTAACCATTCTCAGCATAGTCAGAAGTTTTTAGTCCCATTTCTATCCTCAGCTAGTGCTCAGTACCAAAGTTCAAAAATGACCTTAGGGATGAGGCGCCAAGCTCCAAAGCCTAGGGTAGTGAGAGCTGGAGTTTTACTAATCCGCTTTATAAAGAGTGTGGTAAGTATCATAAAGGGGTGTGTAGAGCCAAAAGTGATGTGTGTTTCTGATGTGGTGAGTCAGGTCACAAGGTCTGAGAAAATCCTAAACTCGGCCCTCCAAGTCAGCACAGTTGTCCTTCAGCCCAGTCCAGTTTCCCAAATTAGTAGAGTGCAAATTCCAGCGCTATCAGTGTGCAAATGCCCAAACAGACTCTATACTCTTCAGTCCCAACAGAATCAGGAAAATTCTCCTGATGCAGCCACTGGTATGTTACCGATCCCTCATTTATATGTTCATATTTCTTCAGATTCAGGAGCTTCTTTTTCTTTTGTAACTCTTTACATAGCAGTCAACTTTAAGGTTAGAATAAATGTTAATAGGACCTTTCTCAGTGTCCACCCATTGGGTCAGCCCATCATAGCCCGGCAGGTATACAGGGACAATCTGGTTATGATATCTCAAAAAGTCAAGCCTTCAGGTTCTAGTAGTAATACCAGTATGTGTAGGAAATCCATAAGGAAAGATGATTCCCGACCCATTCCTACCTCGGTACAAAGTTTTGTACTTTAACCATCATGATACTAATGCATGCTTTACGTTTTAGTCCCACGAATACAGCTTATATCCATGCACTTTTCATAGAATACTGTGTGTTTTAAGTTCATAGTATGAGGAGTTCCAGTTCACCCAGTGTTATGAATTATGTGCCATAAACAGAAAAATTCCAGGCTCAGGTCATACATCTTATGACTCATGCTCCACTCCTATTGATCATCAAAACTTAGATTATGTCACGTATACTCTCAGTTTAGATCCCTCGGTGAATCTATGGTGTTGATGCTCTATCCCATAGGCCTCATGTAATACCCCAAAAAATCCAAACCAATATTAGAGCCATGTACCAAGCTCATGCATAGTACATCATGGTTCTTTTATAGTTTTATGAGTAGGTTATATGTATATTAAGGCTTCAAATAACTCCCAGCTATCAGACGCATCAAAACATTCCTCATTGATCGAATTCTTCAAAAAGATATTTCCATAGTCAGATTCAAATGAGTATATCTCTCATTATACTTGGAATTTTTGATCTCATGACCTATCAACATATATATAATTGAATTAGCTTTCCAACGATACCAATTTTGCCTAAATTCAATATCGAAGTAAAAGGTTATTCCTATTTTACTCCAGCATGTCAGGCTAGAAACAGTGTGACGACATTTGTGGTAGCTTACCACATTTGTGATGACCTACCACGAAGGTCGTCAGCCTTAGGAAGAAACCAGCTCCTAAGTGACGACATTCATGGTATCTTACCACACTTGTGATGCCCTACCACAAAGGTCGTCAGCCTTAGGCAGAAACCAGCTCCTAAGTGACGACATTCGTGGTATCTTACCACATTTGTGATGCCCTATCACGAAGGTCATCAGCCCTAGGCAGTATCAAGATTCTACGTGACGACATTTTTGACGGCTTACCACATTTTTGATGTCATGTCACAAATGTCGTCAGCCTTAGGCAGAGTCCAACTTCTGTGTGATGACATTTTTGATGGCTTACCACATTTTTGATGCCTTGTCACAAATGTCGTCAGCTATTATTTTCAGCAACTAGGAATTTATTTCATAAGGGTATTTTGGTCTTTTCCTTTCACTTCCCAGGACTTATAACCCTCAAGAAACGTATTATCTTCCATTCTCTTTAGTTAAAACATCTCAAAAAACTCTCTCATACACTTTCAACCATTAGATTAGGGTTTCCTCTCAAGATCATCTCCTCAGGAACAAGAGCATTCTTTCCCAAAGGGGTTAAACCTTAGTTAATAAAAATCAAGGGTAAGACTAAGGAATTCTTCAATAATCTTCAGAAACATTAGATCTCTTTCAAGATTCAATCACTAAGGTGGGCATAGTATTCATCTATGGATCCAATCCGTTCATGGAACTCAAGAACCATGTTTTAAATATTATTTTGTAAACTTTTTGTGGTGATATGAGTATGTACATGTTGACGATTGTTGTTTAAGTTTCAATGTGACGTCTAAAGGTGTTTTCATGGAATATATATATGTTTGTTAATTGAAAACCACAAACTTTAGGTGGTTTAATGTGGTGCAAGTATGAAACTCACCTATGCCTTAAAGAATGCAAGCAAGGTGTTTGATAAAATGCTTAGGATGCTAGAAGTTCATGTTTTTATGGTTCTATGATGTCTAAATGACAAGTTCATTTTAGCTATATACTTCAATATGAATTCCATGCTTTTCATGTGTTGCTATTATGGTGGTATGAAGCTTACAAGATAATGGATATATACAATATGCACACGAAATATATCCATGCATTCCCTACAATGTTTAAGATGTTGAATAACTATATGAAATATGATACCCCCTACTTATGATATTATGAATTGTGAACTCAAATCTTGTGATCAAGTCATGTCATGTGTGTCAGTTTCCTTCTATCGAGTCCTGGGGGTATTCGTACCCAAAAAACATAGCTGTGTGCCTAGAGCCATGTCATGTTGTCACGGTAATCTCAGTCAAGCTATAATCTATAGAACTCAGGCAGTCATGTGACTCAGGAAACCTCAGAAATCTCATGATCTCATTTAACTCTTAGATAATAGTACTAGTCCATCTGTCAATGAAAGTAAGTTAATCTGTCCATAAACAGTCAGTTGAATCATGTTTAGTCTCATTAGATGAGAGTAAACGTTAGCACCGAGTGAACCCAAGGATGGAGACTCACCTACCAGTTTTAGGGTGTGATTCTTAGCAGTCATCCTTATGTTCCAAACTACGTAGCTAGCGTAGGTTGAGACATCTTAGCCTGTTAGATTAGGCTGGATGTGGTGGCTTAACCAGTCATTTTAGGGTCCCACCATTCTCACCTTGAGTACCTGCCAGATAAGGGTCACTCACAACTGTCCTTACCATTAGCGAGGTATTAACACCCCTCCAGTTGGGGCAAAGATTAGACCATATCTTAGCCATAATGGCATACATGGGGCATATCGGTTAAACAACTACCTCCCACAATTTCAGTACCAATGTCATTAAAAGAACTCAGACAGTTTTTCAGATACCAGTATACCAAGATTGTTTGATACGGCCAAATTTAGTTATAGCACGAAACTCAGAGAGTTCAACCAGATTCAGGGTTTTAAATACAGTCATCAATTTTATTATAACTATGGTTCCAGCCATGTATTAGTGTACAGATTTAACCATTATTTACTCATGATCTTAGTTACTATGTATGTTTTTTACGCTCTCACATTCATATCAGTCAGTCAGTTATCATTGTTCATACATGTAAACCCTTATGCATCAGCCTGCCTCACTCATATACTCAGTACTCTAGTTGTAGTGACGCATTTGCGCTATGGTGTTTTCTTTCATGTTACACCATATGTTCAGAGATACGAGCTCCAGATCAGCAGTAGCATCCAGCCACAGAGTTGCAGTGATTCCTCATCCATTCGAGGGAGATATTATTTTATTTTATTTATTATTTTAGCCCAGTTTTGCTAGACGGAGTTTGTTGGAGACATGTTCCTTCAAATCCTTATTCAAACAGTACTTAGAGGCTTTCAGATTCATTATTCAGACTTATGTTCAGATTTGATTCAGTTTTACATGGTTTTGGGTATCTTCCACCCATATGGATATTATGTTTTGACAGATTCTTTATTCAGTTGAACCTTATGGCCTACATGTTCATGTTTTCCATATTATTATGTTATATATGCAGTGTACAAGTACAGATATCAATCATGGGTTAGCTTGTGGTCCCTTGGGGTCATGAGCACCGTGTAGCATTCCGATTAAGAAAATCAAGACGTTATAAACTTGGTATCAGAGCCTAAGGTTCAATATAGTCCTAGGAAGTCTGAAATCTGTATCTAGTAAAGTCTTGTACATGGGTGTGTTGAGTGCCACATTTATATACAGGAGACTATATGATGTTTTAGGAACAGCTCCCTTTCATCAGTATTCATGCCGTGCTAATAAGCATAATTTCAATTCAGTCTCTCAGTCTAATCTGCTCTTCTCTAATTTCAGAAACATGCATCCAAACTGAAGAAATTATCCAGCTCCTCACCCAAAGATCCTTTGGGCGAACATGTTTCTCATGCGGAGTTCAGGACCGTATATACCGATCTTTCTCAGTCTATAACTGTCTAGAATGAATGACCAACAGTCATTCCGACCAACCCAGTGGACAACTCAGCAGCAGCTAGGATTCGGGACTTCACCAGAATGAACCCTCCGTCCTTCTTTGGGTCTAAGCCAGACGAGGATCCTCAGGAATTCGTTGACCAATTCCAGAAGGTCATTGATATCATGGGAGTCACTTCTTCTTAGAGTGCCGAGTTGTCCACATACTAATTACAAGATATCGGTCACACTTGGTACAAGCAGTGGTTAGCAGAAAGGTTAGAGGAATTAGGTCCTACTGAGTGGGAAGAATTTGTCATGGCTTTCTTAGAAAGATTTTTCCCCCTAGATCTGAGAGAGTCCAAAGTTCTTGATTTCATCAATCTGATAATGCTCAATCTACAGCTCTCGTAGGAGTGTAAAGCGGTCGTTAGCAAATATAGAACCCAACCTGGGTTGGGTGTCGATCCCACAGGGAATAGCTTGGCCAACAAGTAAGCAAAATTACTAAACTTTTGGTGCAAGTCTCGTAAAAGGGGGGATTGTAATGTGTAACGAAAACAATAAAGTAAAAGCTGAAAATAGCAAAGTAAAGAGAGAAAGATTGTTACGTAAGTTGTAAACAATGAGAATTGAAGCGTTGGGGTTATGTCCACCTTCTGAGGTATACGTCTCTATTGGCTATGAGTGTGTAGAGTCTTGACATGCAATTGCTTATAGAGAATTGTAGTCGATGGTAAATCCAAGCGTCTCTCGACCTGAACAAGGACTATTTCACTTTAACTCTCTCGAGCTTAAAGCGTGTCTAACGGTACGAATTCTCCAAGAGGTTAGTCCAGTTACGGCACTAGCTTTTTAATAGGAAAGGGTGTCCTACTACCTTGACATTATCTCTTTTCCAGACAAATAACCTTTCTCTCGAACAAGTTAAATGTTGGACTGGCATTATTCTATGCGTCTCTTTTCTAGACAAATAACCTTTCTCTCGAACAGGTTAAATGTTAGAATGGCGTGTTCTTGTGTTTGCAACCGCAAAGAATGTAGATTTAAGATGAAGAGCGTAATGATATAAGCAATATACGTGTCTCGAACTCACAAACTCATAGTTATAGATAGTAACTCATTCGGCTTCCATAACCCCAACTAAGAGGTTTAGTTACCCATGAATGCGAAGGATATCACGTTTTGCATGGTGGATGGCGTGAATAGTAGGTGTTTGGCGTGTGGTTTTGGTGATTCCTTAGCAAGTAACGATTCTCTTGTTGTGGAATTTAAGAATAGAAGAATAGATTAGAAGTGTTTGTGGTGGAAGATGAGAGAGATGGAAGAAAATTAATAGTTTAAGAATGAATTTCTTGAATTAAGGGAGGAGTTGCCTCCACTAAGGGAGGACTTGATTAAAATCTCTAGCATGATAGGGTATTTATAATACTCCTATCCTACTCCTACTATGCTAATGAAATAAATAACCAAATCCTACTAAACTAAGGAAATACTTAACCCATTTGTACTAGATTAATGTAACATTCTCCTAATCCAAATAAACTAATGAAATACATAACCCAATTGTACTAGGTTAATGTATCATTGTCAAAATCCAGCTTTGTGTCTGTAAGTCCCCAAAGTCTTCAGAAATGCTCTTTTAGCCCGGGACAGATTTTCCATGCAGCAGTTTTGGTCCTGGTCCCCAGAGTCTTCAGAAATACTGTTTTAGCCCGGGACAGATTTTCCATGCAGCAGTTTTGGTCCTTTAGGCGTCCCACTTCCTTCTCCTTCGTTCGTGAGCTTTCTTTTGCGTCAAGTAAGTCATAAAATGCTGTATTTTGCATCATTTATACCTGAAACTTTACTAATCATGTTTGTTAGCTCATTTATAGGAAAAAGGACTAAAAGTGCATGAAATATATAATTTGTTCTCAAAACTAGGCTAAAATATGGGCAAAATATATTGATATAGGCGTGTAAATTCGCCTATCATCAACACCCCACACTTGCAGCTTTGTTCGTCCTCGAACAAAATATCAAGTCCTTCTAAGCATCAACTTAGGGTTTTTACAGCAACAACACAAAACATTCTTCAAGACAAGCACAAAAATTATCAACAAAGAGTAGCTTTCTGATTATAAGTAGAAACAATTTAACCTCAAGCATGGACTCGTGATGGTGATCAACTCACATGCAAACGTTAAGGTACAAGGAAGCATATATTACTACCCAAAACTCATCAACCATGTGTGTCTCACAATATATTACCCATAATCACTCACAAGTATAGCATATTTTTCAAACATGGGTATCAACATATCCTTGCTCTCACTCTCGCAAAGAATTCATATGTAGCAACTGATGACCATAGGCTTGCCCTTAATGTAGTACTCCACTAAATGTCGAAATGTTAAGATTAGGATCAAGTAGGTCTTTTGATGGTTGTAATGTAGGCTAAGGGACGGGTAGGACTATTTTGGCCAAGAATAGTGACTAGGTTCCTAAGCGCTTTTAATACATCACATTGTATCATTGACACTTTTTTCTTTCAACCTTTCTTTTTTTTTCCTTTTATTCTACCACCCTTGTTCTCCTCTTTTGTTTTTCAATTTTAAGAACAACTCACTTTTCAGCTTTCTTTTCCTTTTTCTTTTCACAACATACCTCTTATGATAGCACATTCTTTTCCATAACACATTCAAGAACCATTCACAATTTAAAGCATCATACTTACCCAATTTCCTCTTATGTTGTCACATGACTTTTTTTAATTTAAAGCACTTAGGAATTTGGATCAAATTACGGTCTTGAAAGAAAATGGATTAGGATTACATACAAGGTTGTCGAAGAAATAGTCTAAAGGCTCAAAAGGGTTTAACTAGGATGATGTCCATGGGTAGGTAAAACTGAAGGTAAAAAATTATAGGTTGCCAAAGAAATGCCTAAATCATATCCTAAACTTACACTCCTTATTTTCGCTTTGCATACATACCAGGCAAGTTCTAGCATCAGCCACATACATAGAAGATACTATTAATCTCACACACACAAGGCACATGGTCGACTTGATTGGAAGTAATATAGACTCTCGACCCAACAAGTGAAGGAATTAAATCACACAATATCACATAATGAGTCACAACTAGAGCCTAAATGTCTCAATAGACACAATTGTAACACATACTCTTGTTATAATGTCATGCTGCCTATCAAAATAATTTCATGCGAAGCTAGAAAAAATTTTAACTAAAAAAAAACAAAACGAAACAAAAAATGAAACAAAAGCAAAAAAAACATAGATGCGAATGGAGAAGTATAGCATGCAATACCACCACCCCACACTTAAACGGGACACTGTCCTCAGTGGAAAATAAATACGAGGAACCTGGTTGGTCGGACTTATCCTCTATGTCTGGGGTCATACCCCTTGCGTTGGAATCATCATCAGAGTCGTCATCCTCAGAAGTTCCTCATAAGTATCCCACTTAATTCCACGCGTGAGTCAAGGTATTTGCAGCGAGGAGGGTTCTCCTTGCTCCTTGCGTCCTCTTTTCTTGCCCTTTTGGGAAGTGGTAGCCTTCTCCTTGCCTTGCCTTGCTTTAGGTGCCATTGTACCTGAGACTAGAAATAATGTAAGTTGCAGCACAATCTCAGTTGATACAATCTATATGCAAGCACTAGGGGTACCACCCCACACTTAGTTTTGTTAGCACAAATCAGTGAAGTGAAAGTGGTCGATTACTCAGATTTCGTCGACATACGTTTTAGGAGTTGTATTCCGACAAGAGAATCAGTGATGGATCACTACTTGCAGCCATTGGACTACTTTCATGGTAGATATAACAATGCTACTACATAGGGGTTACCACATGGAATCGTTATTCTTGAAACAATCACAACCTCCTAAGTCGGTAGGCCCTATAAATCTTATCCCGATGGTCGGGATAGTCTAACATGTAAGTGTCCAAACAACAATCTTAAGCACTATTCATAGCCATAGTAATTCCGAAAATAGTATAACAATGCTATTAAAACCAATTTCAAGTCGGAAATAAGTCAAGATTTTCCTACGTACATGTTCACTCACATGATTTTGTATCAACTATCCAAACACATGAACATCACCAACAATCTTATACAATTTAGCAATTCATAATAAACATAGCAACGTAGTACTTACGAGAAATAAATGAAGAATAAGAGAGTACTTACTTGCTTGAAGCTTTTTGGAGATGGTTTTGAGATTTGGAAGAGCAAGGAAAAAATTTTGAGATGATTTGGAGAGGGAATACGGTGCCTTTAGGTCAATTTTTAGTGTGGTTATGTTTCAAGACTAAGTCCCCTTTATGTAGGAAAAGAATGGGTCAGGTTTTGACCCATTTACAAACGGTTTTGGAGACAAAAATAGCCTATATGCGGCGCATAATGCTTGGCATAGTCATGACATATGCGGCGCATTGTCTATGGCATAATGGGACATATGCGCCGCATAGTCTATGGCATTTGTAGACATATGCGCCGCATAGTCTATGGCATTTGGTCTCAGTATCTCAAATGCCATAGCATAGGCGGCGCATAGTCAAAAGCATACCTAGGAATAGGCGGCGCATAGTCAAAAGCATACCTAGGAATAGGCGGCGCATAGTGTATAGCACACTAGATTCCGAGTCCTTAGGCTATAGAATAGGTTGTGCATCGTTCGTGGCCTATTTTTACCAAGGCCTAGCCTTACTCGAAGCCTGTTATGACGTGAGAAAGGCTCAATTCATAGCCTTATGCATCACCATTCCTAACTTACCGACTTTACCATACAATGCGACCAAATCGTCAATTGAAATCAATCTCCTCGTTGCATACTCCTTGCACCTATTTTTGCTCAAAACCAAATGAAAACGATTAGTACGATGGGTTGCCTCCCACCAAGCGCCTTATTTTTGGTCGTGGCACGACTCTTATTTTTGGTTTTTTCATAAAACAAAACAAGTACTAGGATGAAAGGAAAAACGATAAACGATAAAACGATAAAACGATAAAACGATGGGTTGCCTCCCATCTAGCGCCTTATTTATTGTCGTGGCTCGACGTAGTTACCTCGAGTACTCAGACTTCGTCGAGGTAAGTGATGGATCATTTTCTGAAAGGATTTAGACGACAATGAGGCTTACCTGTGGGCATGCGAATTTTTTCGAGATGGCTCCTACGTTTCTCCGGAGAGTCACCAATTATATCATCAATAGTCCAACCCATATCTCTCTTGTATCTCCTCAGAGCAGAGATGAGAGCTTCTATATTCTGTTCACTTAAATCATCGGCTCTCTCCGGAAGTATATTTCTACTTTCCAAGAACACATACCTTAGATAATCGGGAAGCTCTTGCGATTCTAGCATTGGTGGCTCGTCAAAGGGAGTATTCGCTGTTGGTTGATTCTTGAGTTCACAATCCGGTTTCTTAGGAGGATAAGACTCTATTTCTGTTAGAGCACTCATAAGTTCTTCATAACCTTCATTGTCTTCATGCTCAACTTTCAGTGGCACAGCAGACAATGGCTTAACAGTAGGTTGTTTCTCTATAGATAATGCTTTAGTATCCTCATAATGAACATCAGCTACAGATGACTCATTCATATCGCTGGGTTGCTTCATTGTTTCGCATATATCAAACCGTACCACTTCGTCAACCACTTGCTTGCCTTCTGCTGAAGTTTCCAGCACCTTACCACTTCTGGTAGTGATGGCCATGCATGACCCATCATTCTTTGGGTTTTGCACAGTATTGCTTGGTAAGGTGCCAGCCTTTCTTTGATTGAATGCTGCTGAAAGTTGGCTCAATTGCTGCTCTATTTGCCTGATAGAAGTGGCATGAGAATCAACTAGTTGCTTCATGGAGGACAAATCATCAATCACCTCCTTAACTCCTGCGCTCGTTGCTTCCACTCCTTTCAATAACTTAGCCATCATGTCTTCCATACTCCCAGAATTAGATGTGGTGGTATCACGTCTACCAGGGGGAACGTACAAACCGCTCTTTTCATTATTTTTCTTCCAACTACCTTGGTCTTTGCTTCCAGATTTATCATAATAGTTCCGACCTTGGTTTCCTTGGGCATTCCCACAAAAACCCCCCTGATTGTTCAAGTAGTTGGCCTCCTCTTCTGAATCAGATTCGTCTCTTTCTTTTAGCGCAACAGCTTTCACTTTTTCGGTCTTCCCTGATAATAAGTGCTTTGTCAGAAGATCCAATTGTGTTTTCATGTGCGCCATGTCTTGCTCACGTTCTTCTTCTCTTCTTCTTTGGTATGCAGACATGCCAATAGATAAAGTGGGGCTTGCTACCTCAGAATCCCTGGTATGCCAAGCTCTACTTTGCTTTGTCATGCGATCTAGCATATTGCTTGCTTGACCAAAGGTGAGGTCCATAAATGATCCTCCAGCCGCATTATCAACCACTGGCTTAGTCACCGAATTCAAAGCTCTGTATAATATCTCCATCAAGTGGACATTGGTCATATGATGGTTTGGGCATCGCATTAGCTTTGTCTTGAACCTCTCCCATGTTTCGTGAAGAGCTTCAGAGGGAAGCTGACGAAAGTTGCTGATTTCATCTCTTAACTGAGCCCTCTTGGATGGCGGAAAGAATCTTTCTAGGAAAGCGTCTCTCAATTGCCTCCAATTTGTAATTGAATCAGGAGTCAGCCCATTCAACCATAATGTTGCCTCCCCAGACAGAGACAATGGAAACAGACGTAACCGAATAGCATTCTGTCCAACACCAGGATTGTCGAATGACTTGCATGTAGAAATAAAGTTGATCAGATGCATATTCGGATCATCACCTGCTAGTCCACCAAATAATCCCTTGAGTTGCAATAACTGAATCATGGTGCTTGTGATGTTGAACTTGGCTCCGGGCGCTAATGGTGGTGGAATTATAGCTCCAGTGGCTCCGGTACCATCAAGATCATCATCATCATCGTCGAAAGCTGGTTGCAAAGGTTGGCGATCATATCTGTACCGAGCTTGTCGACCTCTTCGATTGGCAGGTGTTGCAATTTCAGCGCCATGCCTTGGGTTTAGTAACTCGTCATCACCTAAATATTCATCGTCAGGATTTGTTGCTCGCCCAGGATTATCAATGTTTTGTTGTTGGACTTGAGCAGCGGCAAGAGCAGCTAATCTTGCTTGCTCGTGTTGAGCAGCCATCCTGTCGATTTCAGCTTGTGCTTCCATTCTTCTAATTCGTTGTGGTTCCGGATTGATTGGTAATAACGGTTGACCAGAACTTCTAGTATGGGGCATGCACTAAAAAGAAAAACCTGCAATAAACAAAAACAAAAACTAAATGTAAAAGTACGAGAATCTTTGACCAAAGGGTCTAGTAATTATTACGAACTTGATTGACACTCGTATTCCCCGGCAACGGCGCCAATTTTTGATAATGCTCAATCTACAGCTCTCGTAGGAGTGTAAAGCGGTCGTTAGCAAATATAGAACCCAACCTGGGTTGGGTGTCGATCCCACAGGGAATAGCTTGGCCAACAAATAAGCAAAATTACTAAACTTTTGGTGCAAGTCTCGTAAAAGGGGGGATTGTAATGTGTAACGAAAACAATAAAGTAAAAGCTGAAAATAGCAAAGTAAAGAGAGAAAGATTGTTACGTAAGTTGTAAACAATGAGAATTGAAGCGTTGGGGTTATGTCCACCTTCTGAGGTATACGTCTCTATTGGCTATGAGTGTGTAGAGTCTTGACATGCAATTGCTTATAGAGAATTGTAGTCGATGGTAAATCCAAGCGTCTCTCGACCTGAACAAGGACTATTTCACTTTAACTCTCTCGAGCTTAAAGCGTGTCTAACGGTACGAATTCTCCAAGAGGTTAGTCCAGTTACGGCACTAGCTTTTTAATAGGAAAGGGTGTCCTACTACCTTGACATTATCTCTTTTCCAGACAAATAACCTTTCTCTCGAACAAGTTAAATGTTGGACTGGCATTATTCTATGCGTCTCTTTTCTAGACAAATAACCTTTCTCTCGAACAGGTTAAATGTTAGAATGGCGTGTTCTTGTGTTTGCAACCGCAAAGAATGTAGATTTAAGATGAAGAGCGTAATGATATAAGCAATATACGTGTCTCGAACTCACAAACTCATAGTTATAGATAGTAACTCATTCGGCTTCCATAACCCCAACTAAGAGGTTTAGTTACCCATGAATGCGAAGGATATCACGTTTTGCATGGTGGATGGCGTGAATAGTAGGTGTTTGGCGCGTGGTTTTGGTGATTCCTTAGCAAGTAACGATTCTCTTGTTGTGGAATTTAAGAATAGAAGAATAGATTAGAAGTGTTTGTGGTGGAAGATGAGAGAGATGGAAGAAAATTAATAGTTTAAGAATGAATTTCTTGAATTAAGGGAGGAGTTGCCTCCACTAAGGGAGGACTTGATTAAAATCTCTAGCATGATAGGGTATTTATAATACTCCTATCCTACTCCTACTATGCTAATGAAATAAATAACCAAATCCTACTAAACTAAGGAAATACTTAACCCATTTGTACTAGATTAATGTAACATTCTCCTAATCCAAATAAACTAATGAAATACATAACCCAATTGTACTAGGTTAATGTATCATTGTCAAAATCCAGCTTTGTGTCTGTAAGTCCCCAAAATCTTCAGAAATGCTCTTTTAGCCCGGGACAGATTTTCCATGCAGCAGTTTTGGTCCTGGTCCCCAGAGTCTTCAGAAATGCTGTTTTAGCCCGGGACAGATTTTCCATGCAGCAGTTTTGGTCCTTTAGGCGTCCCACTTCCTTCTCCTTCGTTCGTGAGCTTTCTTTTGCGTCAAGTAAGCCATAAAATGCTGTATTTTGCATCATTTATACCTGAAACTTTACTAATCATGTTTGTTAGCTCATTTATAGGAAAAAGGACTAAAAGTGCATGAAATATATAATTTGTTCTCAAAACTAGGCTAAAATATGGGCAAAATATATTGATATAGGCGTGTAAATTCGCCTATCATCACAATCTCAGGCAGGTAAATATGATAGTTAGAGAGTATTCTCTTAGAATTACTCAGCTAGCTAGATATGCCCTTCATGTACTTGCAGACAATAGGGCTAAGATGATCAAGTTCATGTCAGGGGTGAATGATAGCGTGGTAAATAAGTGTAGGTCTATGATGCAAAACAGTGATATGACTTTATCCAGGCTTATGACCCACGCTCAACAGATAGAGGAGAAGAAGGTTAAGACTAGAGAGAGGCAGAACAAGAGAGCAAGAGCAGGCAGTTTTAGTTTTTCTCAGCCCAAATAAGAGGGAGGAAATCATTCGTACTTTCATCCTAAGTCAGCAGTTCCATCCCCTTCCTCCGCTAGTGCCCCAGTTCCAAAGTTCAAGGACAGCAACAGAGACGAGCACCAGGCTCTAAATCTCAGGGAAGTGTTAGCAGTGTCCGAACAAACCCCCTTTATTAGACTTGTGGTAAGAACCACAAGGGTATTTGCAGAGCCGGTAGTGATGTTTATTTTGGTTTTGGTAAGCCAGGCCACAGTATTAGGGAGTTTCCTCAACCATACCCTCAATGTTAGCAGAATTATTCCACAGAATCATTTAATTTTTTCTCCCCTCTCAAGCAATCATCATTCGAGGATAAATCTTTCCAAGGGATACATATTGTAATACCCCAAAAAATCTAAACCAATATAAGAGCCATGTACCAAGCTCATGCATAGTACATCATGGTTCTTTTATAGTTTTATGAGTGGGTTAGATGTATATTAAGGCTTCAAATAACTCCCATCTATCATACGAATTAAAACATTCCTCACCAATCGAATTCTTGAGAAAGATATTGCCATTGTCAAATTTAAATGAGAATATCTCTCATTATACATAAAATTTTTGAGCTCATAACTTTTAAATATATATATAATTGAATTATATTTCCAAAGATACTAATTTTACCTAAATTTGATATCGGAGTAAAGTGTATTCCTATTTTACTCCAGCATGTCAGGCTGAAAATAGTGTGACGACATTCGTGGTAGCTTACCACATTTGTGATGCCCTACCACTAAGGTCGTCAGCCTTAGAAAGAAACCAAATCATAAGTGATGACATTCGTGGTAGCTTACCACACTTGTGATGCCATACCACGAAGGTTATCAGCCTTAGGCAGAAACCAGCTCCTAAGTAACGATATTCGTGGTAGCTTACCATATTTGTGATGCCCTATCACGAAGGTCATCAGCCCTAGGCAGTATCCAGCTTCTTTGTGACGACATTTTGGATGACTTACCACATTTTGGATGCTATGTCACAAATGTCGTCAGCCTTAGGAAGAGTCCAACTTCTGTGTGATGACATTTTTGATGGCTTACCACATTTTTTACGCCTTGTCACAAATGGCGTCAGCTATTATTTTCAGCAACTGGGAATTTATTTCATAAGGGTATTTTGGTCTTTTTCTTTTACTTACCACGACTTATAACCCTCAAGGAACGTATTATCTTCCATTCTCTTTAGTTAAAACATCTCAAAAAGCTCTCTCATATACTTTCAACCACAATATTAGGGTTTCCTCTCAAGATTATCTCCTCAGGAACAAGAGCATTCTTTCCAAAAGGGGTTAAACCCTAGTCAAGAAAAATCAAGGGAAAGCCTATGGAATTCTTCAAGAACCTTCAGAAACATTAGATCTCTTTCAAGAGTCAATCACTAAAGTATGCGTAGTGTTCATCTATGGATCCCATCCGTTCATAGAGCTCAAGAACCATGTTTTAAATATTATTTTGTAAACTTTTTGTGGTGATATGAGTATGTACATGTTGACAATTGTTGTTTAAGTTTCAATGTGATGTGTAAATGTGCTTTCATGGAATATATATGTTTGTTAATTGAAAACCATAAACTTTAGGTGGTTTAATGTGGTGCAAGTATGAAACTCGCCTAAGCCTTAAAGAATGCATGCAAGGTGTTTGATAAAATGCTTAGGATGCTAGAAGTTCATGTTTGTATGGTTCTATGATGTCTAAATGACAAGTTCATTTTAGCTATATACTTCAATATGAATTCCATGCTTTTCATGTGTTGCTATTGTGGTGGTATGAAGCATGCAAGATAATGGAGATATACAATATGCACACGAAATATATCCATGCATTCCCTACAATGTTTAAGATGTTGAATAACTATATGAAATATGATACCCCCTACTTATGATATTATGAATTGTGGACTCAAATCTAGTGATCAAGTCAGGTCATATGTGTCAGTTTCCTACTATCGAGTCCTGGGGGTATTCGTACCCAAAAAACATAGTTGTGTGACTAGAGCCATGTCATGTTGTCATGATAATCTCAGTCAAACTATAATCTATAGAACTCAATCAGTCATGTGACTCAGGAAACCTCAAAAATCTAATGATCTCATTTAACTCTCAGATAATAGTACTACTCCATCAGTCAACGGAAGTCAGTTAATCTGTCCATGTACAGTCAGTTAAATCATGTTTAGTCTCTTTAGATGGGAGTAGAAGTTAGCACCGAGTGAACCCAAGGATGGAGACTCACCTACCAGTTTTAGGGTATGATTCTTAGCAGTCATCCGTATGTTCTAGAACTACATTGCCAGCGTAGGTTGAGACATCTTAGCTGGTCAAATTAGGTTTGATGAGGTGGCTTAACCTGTCAGTTTAGGGTCCCACCATTCTCACCTTGAGTACCTTCCAAATAAGGGTCACTTACAACTGTCCTTACCAGTGGTGCGGTATTGACACCCCTCCAGTTGGGACAGAGATTAGACCCCATCTTAGCCATAATGGTATACATGGGGAATGTTGGTTAAACAACTACCTCTCACAATTTTAGTATCAGTCTCAGTAAAACAACTCAGACAGTTCTTCAGATACCAATATACCAGGACTGTTAGATATGGTCAAATTCAGTTATAGCATGAAACTTAGAGAGTTCAACCAGATTCAGGGTTGTCAGATACAGTCATCAATGCTATTAGAACTACGGTTCCAGCTATGTATTAGCATACAGTTTTAACCATTATGTACTCACGATCTTAGTTACTATGTATGTATGTTTACGCTCTCACGTTCATATCAGTCAATCAGTTAGCATTGTTTATGCATGTAAACCCTTATGCATTAGCCTACCTCACTCGAATACTCAGTACTCCAATTATATTGACGCATTTGTGCTATGGTGCTTTCTTTCATGTTACACTATAGGTTCAAAAATACGAGCTCCATATCAGCAGTAGCATCCAGCCGCAGAGTTGCAGTGAGTCCTCATCCATTCGAGGGCGATATTATTTTATTTCAT
Source organism: Capsicum baccatum var. pendulum (assembly GCA_030864225.1). Taxonomy (NCBI): domain Eukaryota; kingdom Viridiplantae; phylum Streptophyta; class Magnoliopsida; order Solanales; family Solanaceae; genus Capsicum; species Capsicum baccatum. The sequence goes on along the minus strand of CM061554.1, from coordinate 100,809,537 downwards.
TTATTATTTCATCTCAGTTTTGCTAGACGGAGTTAGTTGGAGATATGTTTCTTCAACTCCTTATTCAGACAGTACTTAGAGGCATTCAGATTCAGTATTTAGACTTATGTTCAGATTTGATTTAGTTTGCAGCTGTTTTGGGTATCTTTCAGTCATATGGATATTATGTTTTGACAGATTCTTTATTCAGTTGAACCTTATGGCCTACATGTTCATGTTTTCCACATTATTACATTATATATGTAGTATATAGGTATAGATATTAGTCATGGGTTTGCTTGTGGTCCCTCGGGGTCATTAGCACCGTGTAGCATTTTGATTTAGAAGATTAGGGCATTATAAACTTGGTATCAGAGCCTAAGGTTCAATAGAGTCCTAGGAAGTCTGAAATCTGTATCTAGTAGAGTCTTGTACATGGGTGTGTTGCGCGCCACATTTATAGATAGAAGTCTATATGATGTTTTAGGAACAGTTTCCTTTCTTCGGTATTCATTTTGTGCTAGTAAGCATAATTTCAAGTCAGTCTCTCAGTCTAATCCATTCTTCTCTTATTTCAAAAACATACATCCAAACAAAAAAAATTAGCTGGCTTCTCAGCCCGAAGATCCTTTGGGCGAACATGTTTCTCATATGGAGTTCAGGACCGCATTTAGCGCTCTTGCTCAGTCTGTAGCTACCCAGAATGAATGACCAGCAGTCATTCCGACCAACCTAGTGGCCAATTCAGTAGCAGCTAAGATTCAGGATTTCACCGAATAAACCCTCCGTCCTTCTTTGGGTATAAGCTAGACGAGGATCCTCAAGAATTCATTGACCAAGTCCAGAAGGTCATTGATATCATAGGAGTCACTTCTTATCAGAGTGTCGAGTTGTCCGCATACCAATTGTAGGATATCGCTCACACTTGGTACAAGCAGTGGTTAGCAGAAAGGTTAGAGAATGCAGGTCCTGTTGAGTGGGAAGAATTTGTCACAGCTTTCTTAGACAGATTCTTTCCCCAAGATCTGATTGAGTCCAAATTTCTTGACTTCATCAATCTCAGGAAGGGAAATATGATATTTAGAGAGTATTCTCTTAGAATTACTCAGCTAGCCAGATATGCCCCTCATGTAGTTGCAGACAACAGGGCTAAGATGAGCAAGTTTGTGTCAGGGGTGAATGATAGTGTGGTAAATGAGTGTAGGTCTGTGATGCTGAACAGTGATATGACTTTAGCCAAGCTCTTGACCCACGCTCAACAGATAGAGGAGCAGAAGGTTAAGACTAGGGAGAGGCAGAAAGAGAGAGCAAGAGCAAGCAGTTTCAGTTTTGCTAAGCCCAAATCAGAGGGAGGAAATCATTTATAGTTTTATTCTAAGTCAGTAGTTCCATACCCTTCTTCTTATAGTGCCCTAGTGCCAAATTTCAGGGATGGCAACAGAGACAGAGCACCAGGCTCTAAATCTCAGGGCAGTGTTAGCAGTGCCCGAACAAACCCCCTTTGTCAGACTTGTGGTAAGAACCACAAGGATATTTGCAGAGCCGGTAGTGATGTCTATTTTAGTTGATCAGAGAAAGACTCCGGGCTACTCAGAGCCGACAGAAGTCTTATACAGATGTTCATAGAAAGGATCTCGAATTCAAGGTCGATGACTATGTCTATCTCAAGATCTCTCCCATGAAGGGAGTGAAGAGATTCGGCAAGAAGGGAAAGCTCAATACCTAATATGTCGGTCCCTTCAGGATTCTCAGCCACTTCGGCACGGTAGCCTATGAGATCGAATTGCCTTCAGATCTAGCCTCAGTTCATCCAGTCTTCCATGTCTCTTTGCTCAAGAAGTGCATAGGTGACCCTACAGTTGTATTCCCTATACAGAGTGTTGACATTTAGAATAGCCTCTCTTATGAAGAGATTCTAGTCTAAATCCTCGACTATCAGGCTTGTAGGCTGAGGAACAAAGAAGTCCCTCTAGTCAAGGTTCTTTGGCGGAATCGGTCCATGGAGGGAGCTACTTGGGAAGAAGAATCAGACATGCACACCAAGTACCTTCATATTTTATCTGCTAATTAAGGCTTAGCTCGAGGTAACCATTTTCCTTCATCTTATTCAGTTACATGTTATCATTCCTGTATAAAATTGGTATCAAGTATCAGTGCATAATTTATCATGCATTCATGAGTTCAGCTTATCAGTCATGCATCACATATGCGTGTTCAGTTGAGATATATTTAGTTTAGAATTCAATTCAGTCCTAAAATCATGTGCCAGTTGATCATGATCAGTGTATGCATCATTTAATCTTTTCTCCCCTCTCAAGCAGTCATCATTCGAGGATGAATCTTTCCAATGGGGAGATATTGTAATACCCCAAAAAATCCAAACCAATATTACAGCCATGTATCAAGATAATGCATAGTACATCATGGTTATTTTATAGTTTTATGAGTATGTTAGATGTATATTAAGGCTTCAAATAACACCCATCTATCAGACGAATCAAAATATTCCTCACCGATCAAATTCTTGAGAAAGATATTTCCATAGTCAGATTCAAATGAGCATATCTCTCATTATACTTGGAATTTTTGATCTCATGACCTATCAACATATATATAATTGACTTAGCTTTCCAACGATACCAATTTTGGCTAAATTCGATATTGAAGTAAAAGGTTATTCATAGTTTACTCCAACATGTCAGGCTATAAACAGTGTGATGACATTCGTGGTATCTTAGCATATTTGTGATGCCCTACCATGAAGGTCGCCAGGCTTAGGAAGAAACCAAATCCTAAGTGAAGACATTCGTGGTAGCTTACCACATTTGTGACGTCCTACTACGAAGGTCATTAGCCTTAGGCAGAAACCATCTCCTAAGTGATGACATTCGTGGTAGCTTACCACATTTGTGATGCCCTATCACGAAGGTCACCAGCATCTGTGTGATGACATTTTTGATGGATTACCATATTTTTGAAGCCATGTCACAAATATTGTCAGCCTTAGGAAGAGTCCAGCTTCTGTATTACGACATTTTTGATGGCTTACCACATTTTTGACGCTTTGTCACAAATGTCGTCACCTATTATTTTTAGCAACTGGGAATTTATTTCATAAGGTGATTTTGGTCTTTTCCCTTCACTTCCCATGACTTATAACCCTCAAGGAACGTATTATCTTCCATTCTCTTTAGTTAAAACATCTCAAAAAGCTCTCTCATACACTTTCAACCACAAGATTAGGGTTTCCTCTCAAGATCATCTCCTTAGGAACAAGAGCATTCTTTCCAAAAGGGGTTAAACCCTAGTCAAGAAAAATCAAGGGCAAGCCTAAGGAATTCTTCAAGAACCTTCATAAATATTAGATCTCTCTAAAGATTTAATCACTAAGTTATGCATAGTGTTCATCTATGGATCCAATCCGTTCATAGAACTCAAGAACCATGTTTTAAATATTATTTTGTAAACTTTTTGTGGTGATATGAGTATGTACATTTTGACAATTGTTGTTTAACTTTCAATGTGTTGTCTATAGGTGTTTTCATGGAATATATATGTTTGTTAATTGAAAACCATGAACTTTAGGTGGTTTAATGTAGTGCAAGTATGAAACTCACCTATGCCTTAAAGAATGCATGCAAGGTGTTTGATAAAATGCTTAGGATGCTAGAATTTCATGTTTGTATGGTTCTATGATGTCTAAATGACAAGTTCATGTTAGCTATATACTTCAATATGAATTCCATGCTTTTCATGTATTGCTATTGTAGTGGTATGAAGCATGCAAGATAATGGAGATATACAATATACACACGAAATGTATCCATGCATTCCCTACAATGGTTAAGATGTTGAATAACTATTGAAATATGATACCCCCTACTTATGATATTATGAATTGTGGACTCAAATCTTGTGATCAAGTCATGTCATGTGTGTCAGTTTCCTTATATTGAGTCCTGGGGGTATTCGTACCCAAAAACAATAGTTGTGTGCCTACAGCCATGTCATGTTGTCACGATAATCTCAGTCAAGCTATAATCTATAGAACTCAGTCAGTCATGTGACTCAGGAAACCTTTGAAATCTCATGATCAATTTTAACTCTCAAATAATAGTACAACTCCGTCAGTCAACGGAAGTCAGCTAATCTGTCCATGTACAGTCAGTTGAATTATGTTTAGTCTCTTCAGATGGGAGTAGAAGTTAGCACTGAGTGAACCCAAGGATGGAAACTCACCTACCAGTTTTAGGGTGTGATTCTTAGTTGTCATCCTTATGTTCCAGAACTACGTATCCAGCGTAGGTTGAGACATCTTAGCCAGTCAGATTAGGGTTGATGAGGTGGATTAAACTATCAGTTTAGGGTACCACCGTTATCACCTTGAGTACTTGCCAGATAAGGGTCACTCACAACTCTCCTTACCAGTGGCGCAGTATTAACAACCCTCTAGTTAGGGCAGAGATTGGACCCCAGCTTAGCCATAATGGCATACATGGGGCATGTCAGTTTAACAACTACCTCCCACAGTTTCAGTATTAGTCTCAGTAAAAGAACTCAGATAGTTCTTCAGATACCAGTATACCAAGACTGTTAGTTACGGTCGAATTCAGTTATAGCATGAAACTCAGAGAGTTGAACCAGATTCAGGGCTATCAGATACAGTCATCAATGTTATTATAACTATGGTTCCATCCATTTATTATCGTACAGATTTAACCATTACGTACTCATGATCTTAGTTACTATGTATGTATGTTTACGCTCTCACGTTCATATCAGTCAGTCAGTTAGCATTGTTCATGCATGTAAAACCTTATGTATTAGCCTGCCTCACTCGTATACTCAGTACTCCAGTTGTACTGACACATTTGCGCTCTGGTTCTTTCTTTCATATTACACCATAGGTTCAGAGATACGAGCTCCAGATCAGTATTATCATCCAGCCGCAGAGTTGCAGTGAGTCCTTATCAATTCGAGGGCGATATTATTTTGTTTAATTTATTATTTCCACTCATTTTTGCTAGACGGAATTAGTTGGAGACATGTTCCTTCAACTTCTTATTCAGACAGTACTTAGAGCATTTCAAATTCAGTATTCAGACTTATGTTCAGATTTGATTCAGTTTTCAGCTATTTTAAGTATCTTCCACCCATATGGATATTATGTTTTGATATATTCTTTATTCAGTAGAACCTTATAGCCTACATGTTCATGTTTTTTGCATTATTACGTTATATATACAGTGTACAGGTACATATATCAGTCATGGGTTAGCTTGTGGTCCCTCAGTGTCATGAGCACCGTGTAGCATTCCAATTTTCAAAATCGTGGCGTTACACCTCAGTTACATCATTAATTCAGTAACCAATATTCAGTAAAGAACTCAGATATTCCTACAGGACTATGGCTTTCGGTTATCAATTACTTAGCCTTCGAAATACAATACTTTAGTACCAGTCTAAACCTCAGTTATCATAAACTATCATTTAGTTTTAGTTACAGTCTTAGTTATGGTTACAGTCTCAATTACCATCTTAGCTACAATCTCAGTCCCAGTAATCAGTTCAGTAACTCAATTTAGTTTGAGGATTTCCCGACCATAACATATAGCCATCAGTTACATAGCTATTAGTATTTCAGTGCCCTAGTTTACAGAGTGTTTCCAAAACATGTTAGATGCCTGATCTTGAATTCTTAAGGTAATACTGTTTTCACTCACTAATGCTCAATTACCTTATATTAACCAGTCAGTCATTACCTTCTACGCGTTATACTCTATAGTATCGGTCCAGTTGTTCAGACTAAGTTCAGTTAAGTCTTTTAGACCCAGTATTTAGTTATCAATCCTTCAGTTAATTAGATGAGCAGTATATTTATGCAGTCGTTCTCAATACCCATGTGAATATTTTCAGTAGTCTCGAGTGACGTGTTGTACTAAGGTTGAGAATATAGTTGAAAAAGTATCGCAGAAGTACTTTAGTTACGTATAAGTTTTTATTATGAGTTAGTTTAAGAAGCCAGTAATTTAGTTTAACAGTCAGGCGAACAAGTTCGTATGGTGTGGTTTCCCTTCGTTCCATCTAGTCGCACTATCCGGAGTCCCACAAATAGATCATTCTAATATGGACCAACCAGGTTGTTGTGTGCTCATCATAGTTCATGTATCACGTCTTAGTTTCAGATCCCAGATATTCAGTCACAATCTAGTTCATAGGTTCCTTGTGCATCGCCCTAGTTTTCCTCAGTATCTCAGCAAAATCAGTATTTTTCGAGGGACCCAAGTGTCCCAAGAGAGAGATACACTATAATGCCCTAAAGTTTTATGACATAAATATGCACACTCTCTCTTTTCATAATAAATATAGTTAGGATTAAAGGGTACTCATAAGTTGACCCTCAAACTCTGACCTCAGCCGTAAGCCATGTTATCAAGGTGTTCAGTTCAGATCATGATATTCAATTTATATGCCACGTTTTAGGCTCAGATATGTTCCCATTTTCCAATTCATACATGCCCAGTAATTGATCTTGGGTTCATCACTCTTTTTGGTTTAAGGTAATAGTCTTCTATGAATTCACTCAGTTCTATGTTCAGATTCCATTACAAACTTGGTATTCAGTTTCATGCTCAAAATCCCATTATAAACTTGGTATCAATTGCCATTTTATATTCAGTCATATGTTCATGTGTTAGTTCAGTCATGTATTCACACATCAGATATACATGCTCAGCTTGATAAATTTAGCTTACCAGTAATCCAAGTCATGCATTCATTTAGTCAGCTATTCATGCATCAGATATGCATGTTTAGTGTAATACATTCAACTTATCAGTCATGTCAGTCATGTACTCATGTTTCAGTTGTTCATGTTCAGTAAGTACTTCAGCTTATCATTTCTCCCACTCAGTCAGTCCCATTCAAGGATGGATATTCCCAAGAGGGAGATACTGTAATACCCCACAAAATTTCTAAGCTTAATTCAGTCCTTTAAGCTTGTCAAGGGGATCCCAGACGTAGATAATTATAGCTAAGTTACCAGACTTGGTTTATTTTTGGACTTCAAAAGTTGGAAATCTCATTTCGCAACCTTAATGTCCTTTAATGGTTGGTATTTTTGCTAATTCATGATCAGGGAGGTCAATAGGTGTTTCCGAACAAGTTTTGGATTTTTCGGACCTCGTTTAGACCACGTTTGGTGTCCCAAACTAGTAGACCAACGCGATCTTGGGCCTGCCCGGTGCCTATCACATTGATTAACATTGTTGAAGGTTGCAAGAGCCAAAAGTACTGAGGCTTGGCGCGATCATAGCATGAAGCATCGAATATTATCGATGCCATTGACGCACCGCATCACTCAACGCGTCGGTGCCCAATTTTAGACATTTAATGACCGCATCCTTAAGGGTAATTAGGCTATTTTCCTCGACCTTTAGCCCTCATAAACACGAAATTTAGCCCTCTTTTGGCTTAATACATTCCTTATTCCATAATTTCTCAAGAACAAGAATCCCTAGGTGATCAATTTCAAGCCAAGGATTCAAGCTTTCCTCCATTAATGATGTTCATGTTGTTGATTGAAATTTTATCCATGTTGTTGATTTGTATGGTTTCCATGATGGAATATTTATGTATCCCTTGATATTATGTTAGCATGTGGATTGAATTTCATGAAATTGAGTTGATTAAAGTAGCCAAGATGTAATTTTTTAGTGTTCATGCCCAAGCCTAAGTATATGCATCCCATGTGTTTGATAAAATGTCTAAATGGGTAGAATTGTTTTTATGACCCTTTGTTGATCTAAATGATGAACTTAGGCTACAACTAGATCTTCAAAATGACTCCCATGCTAAATATATGTGTTATAGTTGTTTGATGGAATGCTCATGAGACTAGAATTGTGAAATTATGATATGTTTGAATGCATTCCTATCCATGTACAAGATTATGAATATCAAGTGCTTCATGAAATCCCCCAATGATTTTATTATGAATTATGGCCTATGGTAATGTATTCAAAGAAGTGTCATGTCTTGTTAGTTTCAGGCTATCGAGTCTTGGGAGTACTTGTACCTGATAATTTAGCTGTGTGCTAGTGCCAGCGTCAGTTTTCACCTTTGTACCTTTTCTGATGCATTTCCAAGTACTTATAGCTATCGTTGATTCAACAATCGTGCAGGGTTGATTTTAGAGATTAGGGTGAGCTCTTAGAGACGGAGTTACCCTTTTTTCTTCTATTTATCCATGTCTAGTCTTTCATTTTTGAGATAGTTTATATTTGACTATTCAGTACTTATAGTTCAATTGTAATAGCTCTTGTACCAAAATTATTGAGTCTTAGGATGGACTTTGCTCTTCTATCTATGATTAGACTGTTTTATTGCTATTTTAAGTCTTTAAAAGTAGACTTCTAGCATTTGGATAATTTTTCACCAAGTTAGCCCATAGCACGTAGCTCTAGGCTATAATTTAGCTTACCTACTAATGGGATAAAGTGGGTGCCATTATGTCTCATAAAATGGGTCATTATAAATTGTTATCAGAGCCTAGGTTTCACCATTATATTGGTACAAGAGCAAGTATCTAGTTGAATCTCGCGAATTGAAATGATGATGTCTATTTCTTATCTTTGAGAGGCTATAGGACATTTTTAGGAGTTTTTTAATTCTTTCACTTACTTTATGTTAAGAGTCTATGTTGTTTTCTAAAGTATTCGTTTGGTTTCACTCTTTCATGGATGGCTAGGACACGTGTTACTGCTAAAGCAGAAGAGGGTCCCGAGATCGAGTCTAGGGATCCTATTGTTATTCGTGGATGACCTAGAGGTTATAGACAGCCCAGGGATATGTCCCAAACTAGAGTCCAAGATAGGGAACCTTCACCAGACCCTATTCTTACACTCGATCCAGAGATTCTTCAATCCTAGCCTGCGGTGGGTCAGGAACCAGTCAGGCTCCACTGAGGTTTATTTATTATTTAGTGCTCGGAGATTCTTTGGTTTAAACTTTGGGACTGTTTGTAAGGCAGCGTCTGATAATGCACATTCTACAGATCATACTGGTATTGAGGCGGTGACATAAGTTGTAGCTACGGTACCTAGAGTTGAGGACCCTCATGCGATAGTATTTGCCCAACCGGTAGATGATCAGTTAGTGGTTGCCCAGCCTGCTATGTTAGTTGAGAAGAATAAGATATCGGGTAGATTCTTGAGATCGGCTCCGCCTTAGTTTTCTGTTGCACCCGATGAAGATGTGTATGAGTTCTTGAATGCTTGTGAGGATAGGATCCGAAATTTAATCCTAGTTAAGACTCGTGGTGTGGACTACATTACTTTTCAATTGGACTTGGCAGCTCGACATTGGTGGAGAGGTCATATTGGTTCTATACCAGTTGGATCTTCTATATTTGCATGGACTCGGTTCTCCACAATCTTCTTGGAGAAGTATATGCCTCACAGTCTTAGAGATTGTTTGAGGGATCACGTGGACACCAAAGAAAAGCCTAAAGAATCTTCTTAACTATCAATTTTCCTTTCCAAGAAGCTTCCTCAAGGTGCCACTCTATCAAAATCACAATCTACTCATCAAAATAATAACAATGATACCCATATTGCACTATTGTGCTTTGGGTCCAAAATTACATAAAAATCCCATGTGGGGCCCATTTGGGCAATCGCACTTTCGAAACAAACACAACGTCTCTCTATTCTCAAGCAACATTTCACATAAAAAAAATGGGTGAATTTTGAGCTCTAATGGTTCTACAGTCAAGACACCAAGATTCTAGAAATTTTAGAAAAAGATTGAGGAATTAGCCAACAAATTAATAGAATCTTACCACAATTTCGATGAAGATTCGCATAAATGAACTACACCAAAGCCCTACAATCACCCATAATTGATTCTCACAAGAATTTCCACTTTTTAGATTTCAACAATCTAGAAAATGGGTGAAGAATGGTGAAAATAGGGATAAGTGGGGTATTTATACCCATCCCAGGTACGCAGATGCTGCTTAAGCGGACATTGGGCTCTTTAGAAATAGGCACTAAAGCACCCAGCTGACCGTTAAAGAAGTACCTCGCTGATATAGTAGGCCACTAAGGCGGTAGGTTGGTGCTAAAACAACTAGCACTTTAGCGGCCAACTAGCCACTAAAGCAGCACTTGCCATTTTTGTCAGGTCATTAAAGTGCCCATAGGGCCTCTAAAGTGCCAAAAGGCCACTTTAGCGGTTGCATCAGATTTCCTTACTTCAGCAAGAGACTTGGAATATTTTCGAGTCTCCACCAACCTTTGGGATTCATCCAAAATACCATATAAGCAAATGAACTATGCTACCCTATCAAATTTGATGTTTCGAACTCAATGGCACAGTCAAAATTTCCATCTGAGATTGTTTTGATGAAAAGTGGGTCCCACAGCCACTTGCTATATTTCTTTACTTTTGGCCAATAGTCCAAAATGATATTGGGAGTCGAGACCCAAAACAAGTGTCAACCTAACCTAAAATCGATATTTTGGAGCTGGGTGAATAGTAAAAATTAATGTACGATGTCATTTGAGCGAAGTTTTTACTCGGTAGACCATTTGATCTAGTAAAGACTTCAAAGCAGGATTTGGCTCTAAAACCAAACAAACTACCTGGTAACCACACTATCAGTTCCAACAAGTCATACATGACTTGGGGAAACTATAGGAAAGCTCTAAATGATGAAAATGAGTGAAAATGCAGAAAATAACCTAGAGGTCAATTACATCAATATCCAAAAATGAGTTTGTAAGCCTTGGGACCTGAACCAAGGGTCCTCTATCCTAAAATTAACATTTTGGAGTTGATGGCACTGTCAGTATTTCTATCTAGAGATATTTACTCGGGGTTTATGTCTAAGAAAGATTCCTTAATAGTGAAAGCCCCAACATAGAAAATTAAGCGTAAAATCAAAACGTATTGTTCGATAATCAAACCAATAGTTCCAGCAAGTCATTAATGACCTATAGCTGTAGTGGGAAGTTTCAAAATACTACAAATGCCCATAATTGAGAAAATGACCGGGAGGGTCATTACAATATCCACTACTAAGAAGACTTCTTCTGTGAAAGTCAATAGATCGGAAGAGCCAAAAGTTTGTAAGGACGAGGTACTGGGCCCGCATGCTCCGATCAAGAGAAAACTTTTAATAAGAAATAATGCTTTCAATGGATTTTATAATAGGGTTCCTTTTTTCACAAACTTCCTTACTTTGTTTTCCAAATAACCAAAGACTCAATCTTAATAACCAATTGGCCTCTAATTGAACCGAGAATGACTGATGCACACAAACCCAAACCACGATACATTGATATCATATTGATAGAAGTATAGACAAGAAAAAACTCAATCAAGACAAAGGTAATCCAAGGCATGAACTATGCAACCAACTCCAAAATTCCTTTGTCATTCCAAACCTACTATCTATTCTAAATCACGTAAAATGTCATTTTAGTCCTGCCCGCGCAATCACATCATACTAACCTTAAAGAACTAAAGATGAACCACCAAATTAGGGCTAAACAACTTACCCTCACCAACCTCATACCACTCAATAGGAGAATGATATCTCTTTCTGTACAATGCCTCAAAAGGAGCTATACCAATGCTAGAGTTATAACTATTATAATAAGCAAACTCTATGAGAGGAAAATGGTTAACCCAACTACCACCATAGTCAATTATATAAGAACGAAGCATATTTTCCAATGTTTGAAAGCTTCTCTCTACTTGTCCATTCGACTATGGGTGGAAAATAATACTACAACACACCTTAGTTCCCAAACCTTTCTGAAATAATCGCCAAAAATGAGAAGATAGCAGAGTACCATGGTCCAAAATGATAGAAATAGGAGCTTCATGCAATTTCACAATCTCCGATAGATACAAGTTAACATAATCCTTCACCGAATAACTAGTCCTCATAAGCAAGAAACGAGCAAACTTGGTCATTCTATCAATAATGCCCAAGTCGAATCACACCAATTTTGAGATCGAGGAAACCCGGTAACGAAATCTATATTAATTACCTCCCACTTCCAGTCGGGAAACTCAATCACTTAGTACAAACCTTCGGGTCTCATGTGCTCAACTTTCACTTGTTGATACACCATGCACTTAGCCACATAGTTAGCCATATCTCACTTCATATTATTCCACTTATAGAACTCTTTAATATCATGATACATCTTTGTAAAACTAGGATGAATAGCATAACGAGATCCATCAGCTTCATCCAAAATCCTTTCCCTCAAAGCATCCATATCAGGAACACATAGCCTACCTTAATACCTCAAGATACCATCTCTACCAATCACAAAGTCAATAACCTTTTATTGACCTATATTTCCTCTAATATTTATCAAATCAGGATCCAATATTTGTCTTTCCTTTATCTTAACAACAAGAAACGACTGTGATACCTGATGCACAAACACACCACCATTCTCAGAGTCCATGAGACAAACTCCAAGATTAGCCAAACAGTGAATATCCTTTACCAACTTCCGCTTATCCTCATCCGCATAAGCTAGACTCCTCATGGATAACCTGCTAAGAGCATCAGGAACTACATTAGTCTTACCTGGATGGTAATAGAGTCTCATATTATAGTCCTTCAGCAACTCAAGCCACCTCCTTTTCCTGAGATTTAACTTTTTTTGAGTAAACACATATTGGAGGCTCATATGAGCAAAAAATGTCATTATGAACCCCATAGAGATAGTGAAAGCAGATTTTCAATGTAAATACCATAGCCAACAACTCCAAATCATGAGTAGGGTGGTTCTTCTCATGAACTTTCAACTATCTAGAAGCATAAGCCACCATCTTACCATGTTGCATCAACACAAAACCAATCCTAATATGAGAAGCATCGTAATACACTACGAAGCCATCATTACCCTCAGGCAATGTCAAAATCAGAGTTGAAGTCAACCTATCCTTCAACTTCTCCATACTACCCTCACACGTATTAGACCATAAGAACTTCACCTTCTTTTGGGTCATCTAGTCAATGGGGTAGCTATAGTCAAAAAACTTTCCATAAATCTCCTATAGTAGTTGGCTAAACTAAAAAAGCTCTGAATATCGGTTGGAGTCACGGGTCTAGGAAAGTTTTTAACCACTACAACCTTTTGTGGATCCACCATGATCCTTTCACTGAAGATAACATGACCTAGAAAAGTCACAGCCTTCAACCAAAACTCATACTTCAAGAACTTGGCATATAAACACTGATTTTTCAAGGTCTGCAACACACCACAGAGGTAATTAATGTGATCTGCCTTACTCTTAGAGTACACCAAAATATCATCTATAAAGACAATAATGAACAGATCTATAAACTGACGGAAGACCCTATTCATCAAATCTATAAATATTGTCAGAGCATTAGTTAACCTAAAATACATAACTAGTAACTCATAGTGACCATACCGAGACCTGAAGGCAGCCTTAGGGATATCCACTACCCTAACCTTAAGACGATGATAACCCGACCTTAGATCAATCTTAGGTAAAATCTTCACAACTTGAAGCTGAATCAAACAAGTCATCGATCCTCGGAAGATGATATATATTCTTTATGGTCACCTTATTCAGCTGACGCTAATCAATACATATCCGAAGGGAACCATCTTTATTATGCATGAACAAAATAGGAGCACCCCAAGGAGACACGCAAGGATGAATAAACCCTTTATGTAATAGATCCTTCAATTGCTTCTTAAGCTCATTCAACTCAGTTGGAGCCATTCTATAAAGAGGGATAGAGATTAGACAAGTGTCCAAAACAAGATCAATTCTAAAATCAATTTCTCTATCAGGAGGAACACCAGGAAGATCATTAGGAAAAACCGCAGAAAACTCATTAACCACAGGAACAGATTCTAGCAAAGGACCTTTCGAGTTAGAATCTTTAACCCAAACCAAAATGATACTGACACCCTTTGGAAATTAGTTTTTGGGCTCTAAGATATGATATAAACCTTTTCTTAGGCACTAAGAACCCCCCTCTTTCCAAACAATGACTGGCTCATTAGGGAATTTAAACATGACCTTACAGGTCTGACAATCTAAGAAAGTATAGCACGAATTCAACTAATCCATCCCCAATATGACATCAAAGTCAACTATATCCAACTCTATTAAATCCGCAAGAGTTTCTCCACCACTAACAAATACCAGACACCCCCTATAGACTCTTTTAGCAGTCACAGAGTCGCTAATCGGGGTACATATAGAAAAAAGGATTAGAAATAAACTTAGGACCAAACCCAAAATGCACAGCCATGGATAAGGTCACATAAAAAAGAGTGGACCCTGGATCAAGTAAATAATAGACATTATGGGAGAATAGTTTCAACATACTAGTAACGATATCAGGGAATGCCTCAGAAGCCTGACAAGACACAAGAGCATATAACCAATGTTGGTCAGTGTTGGTATCAGCAGCCAAAACAAATGTAGAAGCAGCACCCTTTGGTGCAGAAGCAGATAAAGATCCAATAGGGATCTTGTTAGCCCCAGAAGCCATTCTAACATGGCAGTCACGCTGTATATGACCAATCTGACCACAATAAAAACATTTTTCTATGCTTTCTCATAGAACCCATGATGTGACTTCCCACAAAATCTACAAGGATGGTGTGATAGAAATAATTGAGCCCCACTAGCCTAAGATTAGGCACCCTGAGCCAGACCTCACCATCATGCTGAGACCAACGATCACTCGATGGATTTGGGTAAGGAGAACTAGCCGTAGAGAAAGAACCAGAACTCCCCCACTTTTTCTTTGGCCACTTACCACTATCTCTACCACTTTACTTAAAAGGCCTAAATTTCTTCCCCTACCTCTCACTAGACTCAATATGTTCCCTCTTCTCTTCCTCCACCAACTATATATGAACAACCAACTATGAGATATCTATATCCTTGATCAACAAGGCAGACTTACTCTCAAGGATTAATCATGAAATAATCCCAAAGTGAACTTACGGATTCTAGCCCTTATGCTAGAAACCAACTCAGGAGCATACCTGGACAACTGTTGAAAATTCAAGGCATACTCTTTGACAGACATCCTACCTTGCCTCAAGTTCACAAACTCTTCCGTTTTTGCCTCTCTTAACTCCTGAAGAAAGAAGTAGTCCAGAAATGCACCAGAGTATTCCTCCCATAAGGCAGAACTAGCATCTTCTCCCCTCTATTATTCCTACTCTTTGTACCATAGGTACATATCATCTATAAAACTTTAAGGATCCTCTTTAACATTTGTACCAGTAAACATAGGAGGATGCAACCTCACGAATTGGCCAACCCCTGTGGCCTCGGAAGATAGAGTAACAGAAACACCATGCTCAAACTGAGAAGCTACCAACTGAGTCAACAAGGTAATGGAGCGACAAAACTTAGCGTTAGTAGCCTCACCTTGAGGCGACTGAGTATGAGTATTGCCCTCGATAATAGAATCATTAGGGACAGGTGAAACCCATGAGGACATGTCAAATATAGTAACCATTGATCGGGTCTAGACTCCATAAGTTGGATGAGCTCCATCTATATTTTCCTCAATCGAGACAAGAGGTTACATGAACATCAGATCTTCTTGGGGGCACGATCTGAAAGATGAGCAAATAGAAATCAGAAGGATTTAAGACCATAGGCTCAATATCTTAAAGTAAGACAATAAGAAAGTAAAATATTTCTAAATGTCTAATAGCCTCTTTCTTATAAGTATGGCATGCTACACACCCATAAAAGCGACTCTACTTGACATATCTTTGTGGACGCCTAACTGACCATGAACCTAGGGCTCTGATACTAACTTGACATGTCTAGAACTAGGAAATTTTTGTAATTGGCATTCCAAGTCCAACAAGGACTGGACACTACCCCTTATACCCAACCAACCAACCAACCAACACATACTTTGGGTCAAATAAGTTTTGAACATAGCACAAGATAAAGTAATTCAAAATGTACTGACTTTGGGATAAGTCTATATTCGAGACCAACCCAACTAAGTGTAATCTCCTAAAACAACCCAACAACCATAACACAATTATTCCATTCTATAACGTACCCAAGTCCACAGTTTGTTTATACAAAGCCTCTAAAATAATCCAAGAATATCCGATCGGTACATGCCTCCGCCTATAGCCAAAACCAATATCTAAGTTTAAACCAATAAAGACATAAAAAAACTTAAAGTAAGAAATAGAGCTTTCCAAAGTATGGAATATCACCACTTCAAGTCAACACAAGCTGTCCCAGGATCCAAGTCATTGAGAAGGAGGTGTGATAGTATGACAAGTCTTTGCATCATATGGGGATACAGTGTCTAAGATGATTAGTAGTTAGAGTGATAGCATGTAACTCAAGGATAATGATAATATAATTCCAATAGTTCAAAACCAATCAACCAATGCACATAGCCAATGCAATACATATATACCATGTCGGGATAGGGAACAAGATTAGCATGAGCTTTGAAAACATTAACCTAGGCTATGTAGTATAACCGTCATATAACAAGGCATACAAGAGCTATATGGCCCAGCTCTCCCTTAGCTAGAAGGACCCCCAGTGTATGTAGCCGCACAAACCAGAGAAAATCCATAATCATATATGCCTATTTGGAGGGGCTCGAACCTTTCAATATAATCAAGGTGACTTAAGCACCAATAAATGTATCATGGGGGACTCAAACCTCCCATTCATATATCCATTCGGGGAACTCAAACCACTTAGTCATAAAGACACCCGCACTTACTAGCAAATTTTCTAATGTTATCCCTTCGGACTATACTTTCACGGCCCAGCTACACATCCTGATTTAAAGCCCAATTTAAAGCCATCATTGCACATACACAACCATTAAGCCAATTACTCACCAAAGGCACTTTGTTGGTATTGTCATACCAACACCACTTGCAAACGTACAATATGTCATTACCATTATCAATTAACCAATCATTCATTTGACTTTGGGACTCGAACCTATTGTCTAACAAAGACACTAATTCAATTCAAATTTTAGGGACTCGAACCCATTATCTAATAAGGACATAAACCAGTTTAATGTTTAAGGAGACAAACCCTTTTAGCTAGCTAAACCACCAAGGTTGCCATTTAAATCGTTACATGGCCAATAAGGCCTTCACAAAACCATTTACCATCCATTCAAATTAATTAGGCTAGTGCCTTAGTTCAAAACACCATTTAACATGTGACTAGTTTATTCTCTTAGGCATTTTCACAAACACATTGAGGGCATACCATTACCAAGATAAAAACAAAGTAAAAAAAAATCAAGTTTAGGGTAAACCATTACCCAATTAATAAACCATATTTACCAAGCATCCGCATATGCGAAATCATCCTTAAAATAAGTATAAACTTAAAAAAACAAAAGTAAGCAATATGCAACAAAACCCTCAACAATGGTTTTTAAAACCACCATTAATGAATTATAAACAAAGTTTTAAATACATGATTTTCATGAATTAATAATAAGGGAAGAGTCACATGCCTTATTCACGAAGATTCACGAAAAAAACTTGACTCTTGAACCTCTAGATGAACACTTTATAGAAACCCTAGCCCAATCTTCAAGAGAGAGTTTAGAAAGGATTTTAGGAGTGATTTGATCTTTTAAAGTGTGTTATGAGATGCCAAAAAGTGTTATAAGATATAGGATCTTAATGGTTTTAGGTTGGAAAATGTCTCAAACATCCCCAGGTTAAAAGCCGAAAATTAAGCATAGGAGGGTACGAGTTCCCCCTCCCCCCCATTCAACTCGTATACACAACATACCAGTGGTACACACCACGCGTACCCTAGATAGAATATTGGACTCCAATTTTATCTAACATACGAGCTCATGGCCTAACTTGTATCCAATCATATGATTTAGTACCCTAGAACCCATATGATTTAGTACCCTAGAACCATACCTTAGGTAGAATCATCTAGGCTAGATATAAGACATCATACGGTCTTGGCATTATACATCTCATACCCTAACAAATGGCTAGTATGATATCCATTCGTACCTTAGATAGAACCAACTAAAACCATACTGAGTATCATATGATCAAGGACTCCAAACCGTATCTATATTATACGACAAGTAAGCACAAGTCGCATGATATCCAGAGAGCTCAAAATCAAGAAATTTCCAAGGGTTAAAACTGGGGTGTTTAAGATGGAGTCTAAAGTCATAGTCTTCACATGCCTAAAAAAGTTTGAATCTAAGTGGTAAAAGTTTGCACTGAGCATCTGAATGAACAACTGAAGCACCAACTGCACTAACTCTAATCGAAGGTGCCACAACTCTATGATACTAATTTGTTCATACTGAATGACTAATAATCCATCGTCGTGGACTCTCTAGACTAATGACCAGTCTCTCTACAGTCATAACAAACCCCTGAAGCTTTAATCTAGTGAGACTGCAAGCTGACCCCAACTAGCTGACCAAATGATATTGAGGATGCACTCTACTAAAATAATCATTCTCTTCACCATCATAGCATATTTTAGGAGATCTAGGCTGGCAAGTAACATATACTGACCCTACATGAACAACTAACTCGCACCTAGGGTATTCCCTAGACTAATAACCTATCTTTCTAAAGTCTAAACATGCCGCTATAAATTGTTGATGCACCATACATGCTTACTCAGATGGCCACCATAGCCTTAAGGCCTATATCAGATATTTCACAATGTCTGACAAGAAATTTACCCACTTTGAGCACAACGATCGATCTAAAATTCACCTATAGGATGAGATGCTACCTATACAAAACTAATAGGCTACAAGTGATGCTTATCCTTACTAGGAGGATCCCTACTCTTGTATGGAATACCAATAACACTATACTAGTGACATGGCCTCTTACCACCACCTCCATACGTCTTAATACATGCCCTCTTTGTGGTCCTCACATGATCAACAAATTGAGAAAAAGATGACCCAGCTACTATCAAATGCTCCAATGCTAAGTGATTTGGAAAAGTTAACCCTCTGATAAATCCATGCACCATCTTATGCTCTGAAGAATATACTATAAATTATATTTTCCCACTCGAGAAACCCTATCTCATACTCAAAAACTAATAAAGAGACCTGCTAAACACCAACAAACCTAACTCTAGTCTAAAAACCACTTGATGTACGAGATATCATCTTTGTTTAGGAGGTATACACTAAAATACTCAAAATACTTAACATTGGATCCTGAAGAACTGAGATGTTCACAAACTCTACCAGAGCTTGGGCTTGTCCCAAACTCTCTACCAGACACTAAAGATCTTCGACATTAATCTCCAACTCCTTAGCCTGACATTGTACTAAATCTCTTGAAATATAGGGAAAATTCTCATACTCATCTACTAATAGCCTCGTGCGATCCATCTAGGAAAGAATTAACCCAAAGAAAGTACTAGAGGTTCATATAAACATAGACACACAATAAGGAGTCAAGAATAAGATTTCCTAGGAATGCCCTGTAGCCTCCCAAAGATAGGATCCAGACATCTCTATACTGATCCGCAAGACTCTACTGATAAGGACAAAATACAACTTCCTTTAAAGAATCATAGGTAGTCATAGTCAAATGCATAATCTAATAGATATTGGGGTTGAATACCATATGGAATATGGTGTTAACTAAGATGTCTGTGATTTAAATGACTAATAGCCAATAATTTTCATGAAGTAGGGGTTTTGTTACAGCAATTCATAAAATAGTAGTATTCTAATTATTGCTAGATAAAAATATTGAATTTCAGAGATACAAATCAATAGCAAATTTGAACTAGGAATGTGTTTGCCAAACATTGCACTTATATGACGATTATTGAGTAGGAATCTCATGACAATGGGAAATAGAAGGTTATTTATACCTAATATTCACCTAGGTGTTTCTCAACCTAAACTAGGTGATTAATTCTCTAATTCTTCAAACTTAAAGAAAATTATATCTAAATTGATTTCACCTTGAGTTAGTCAATCTCATTAAAGCATTGATAATTTGAAAGAATTAAAGTTTTCAAATCCTCATTGATAATCCATGTTCCTATTTTAATTCCTTTATTCAAGAAAATTAACCCTAGGGCATGTTTTAATGTTTGCAACCATTAGAATTCAGTTAAAACAACAAGATTAACAACATAATTTCTATTATCCTTCGAATCCCAATAACAATTAACATTTAAATAGCAAATTCACCATGAATCCTCCAACCCTAGTTGTGAGAGTTTAGCTACTCATAAATTTAAGGAAGAATATAGAAGATAAACTCATAGATTTAAGAATTATGCTTACAAAATATGGATTCACAATTCAATAGTCTTCCAAAGATCAACAAAGTTTCCAAAATACCAAGAGTAAATTCAAAACTTCACTTTTTCTCTCCAAAATAACATTTGAAAGAAAGATAATCAAAAGATGATGAGAAAACCCAAAAAACTGCAATCTACAATAGAGTAGATTTAAAATTTAAAATAAAATCTTAGATTTGCCTGCTCATAGTTGATGGACACAATTGATGGCTCTTCAACTGGAGTCTTCAAAAGGGTCTTACCTTAATAACAATCTGTTTTAGGTGATGATGGAAGTTAACGGCATGTCAACTAGTTGATGAGATGTTAACTGATGTCTTCAACAGCTTCTAAACTTTGCTTTAAGTTGATGATGAGAGTTGACAACTCATCAACATACTGACATCCCATCCACTCAAGTTACAAGATGCCATTTTGCTTATTTTCTCTAGTTTTGTTAATATTGGACTTTTCCTGCACAACAAAGTAAAATACGATTTAAAACAACAAAAGTTGCTTAAGAACTTGCAATTATTCCCAAGCAAAAGCCTAAAATATGTTTTCAGAAAGTTGGCCCATCAACTCACCCTCAACTTAGAACACTTTCTTGTCCTCAAGCAACTAAACAAAATGGTATTATGCACATAGTAGAATTTCAAGGGATCAAATAACATTTGTAACCTCAACATAGAACCTGGTGAGATGAGCATGTCTTTTACTAATAAACCACAAGAATCCATGCTTAGTATTACAATACACATAGGCAACACTACTCAATCAAATAATTAGTGGTTTCAAGTGCCATCCACATGCTCTTACTACAAAAAATTTTCTCTCATCGAACATAGACTTTTTTTAGGAAATAGAAATCAGATCTCTCACTCTCACAATGGAATTTTAAATCAGGCACATGTTATGCCATAGGCTTTCCCTTATCATGCTACCTTGGTTTTTTAGTAGGTTGACTAAGATCACTACAAAAAATTTCTCGACTTGTACTGGAGGTCTAAGAGTAGGTAGGATCAATTTGGGATTATTGACTTAGCCCTCCTTGACGTAAATTAGCTATGCATGTTCGCTTGGCTTAAAACTTAGTCCTTATTTACCTAGTTATCTCAAAACTTTCCGTAACCTAGTGTGGTAGATGACCTGAGATTTTTATCATCTCAATTATACAATACACAAGTAACTTCTTTTCTTTTCTTTTTTTTAAAATTAAATTTTTGTTATAAATATGTACAGAGCTACATGCACTCATAAGATCTTCTTTTATCTGCTGCTCTTTTCACACCCTTTTTCACTTGTCACACCTTTCTACAATAACCACCCTTAACTTAGGTAATTTTCCTGAATTGAGGTGCACTATGTCCAGGGAGGAACTAGAGCCAAAATAAAGGTTCAATCATAAAAATAAAAAAGATGAACGGGTTTTGAACAGAAGTTAGTTAAGCTCTAATAGGAATCAAGGGATTTAAAATAAAAATTTGGATAGCTAATTTAGCCTAACTGGATTAAAGTTAAAACATGGTCTATGATCCTTTCTTAGACACCTACTTATCACCTAATAGAATAAACTGGGCAAGTTTTGGATGCATGCACGCAACAAGAAAATAGTACAAAAAACTTACATACCCATGACATAAAATAGCACAATCACCACTAACCATTCATTTTATACTTAAGATTACAAAGATATTATAGTAGTCATATACTACTAATGACAAGAATAGATCACAATGTGTGATTTTAGCAACCGAACCACACAAATTTTAGTGGGTTTTCATTTCCACAAAAAGTAAAACAACAATTTTCATTCATTCCCTATCGACTCTTTTTCATAGATAATACACAAAACACATAGAAAACAAAACAAAATGTCCTAAACATGTCTATTCTCCTAGCTAGCACAAAAAGAAAAAGAACTCATGCAATAAAAAACCTTATGGATATAGGTACCACTACCCCCACAACAAAAATCTATGTATTATCCTTAATACATAATTCATAAATTTCAAGAACTGGGATAAGAACGTACCTATGGTGCCTTAGAATCTTGTGTTATATGACACAAAATATAAGGTTGCATCAGCATAAGCAGCAATATCAGCAGTGGCACCAAGTACAACTAGTGCACTCAACATGATGGTTGGTGGAGTAGAAAAGTCTACACTCATCTCAATAGTACCCACTTCTCTGGCTGCATCAGCAGTGGCACCAAGTACAACTAGTTCACTCAACATGATGGTTGGTGGAGTAGAAAAGTCTACACTCATCTCAATAGTACCCACTTCTCTGGGTGGTCCATTAGTGAAGGCTCTCATAGCCCAAGCCCATAATGCTTTTCCCTATGCTTTATTTTCTTCTTTGGATTTCCTTATATCTTATTTTAGCTCTCTTATTTCCTATATCTTTCTCTTTTTCTCACTCTTCTTCTTGTCTTCTCTATCACTTTGCTTACTTTTACCTTTATGCTTAGGGTTAACTAACTTTCCTGTTATGTTATATAATATCTCTTTTTTCTTTTCTAATCACCCATTAACTAGAGCTAAGAATGTTAATATTTGTTGGTTCCATAAAGTTATGATATCGGCCCTTGCCTTTTCCAATACCGCCTCAAACTTAGCAAGATCAGGTGCAGTCATTTATTTTAACCTATCATTATGTCGATGTTCCATATCATTAATATAATCATGGATAGAAACATAAGGTGACAATGATTCCTTGATTTTCTATTTATAAATGGTTAAAAATATTGGGCAAATAACTTAAATTGATCATCAAATCTTTTTCCTTTCTTAACTATTTTCTTGAAATTCTGAGGAGTGGTCACATACTCAAAAGCTAGATCTACAGAAACTATCACTATTGTAGTCTTAGCTATATGAGTAGTACTTGCGGAGGAGGTAGTGTGAAGATACTTAGCTAAATAGAGTACCTTGCTTTCCTAAACTCAATGCCATCCTACCTTCATTCATCGCTCTATCATTTTATTATCCATTTAGATTATTATAGGGACACGGATAGCTTTATATAATCTTATGATTAAACATGGGAATGTTCAAAGAGTTTGATCTTGTGGCTCTAATTTGATCTCATCCGCAATTATTTATCCAAAATTTAGCTTGAACTAAGGTATCAAAATTGCTACTAATACTACTCTGTCTTTGCCCAATATGTTATCACTACCGTAGGCATCAATACGAACCTGCAATACTTCACTAAAATTTTGCCACCTGTGAAAAAAAACTTTGGTAATCTTAGTATTTGGATTAGCTACCCAATATGATTCTCCTTTTGCTAACACCTCAGATAACCAAGGGCATTGATTTGTATGAACACTTATTTTCTAGTGGAATTTTGAACTAGTAAATGGTGGTACAAAGTCTTGTCCATGCAAAAATCTATTAATCATACATTCAGAAAAGTCTACTAATACACCTCAAATTGGAATTCTACCCATATTGGGTTTGTCCATAGATTTCTCCCTATTTTTACATGAATTCTCTAGAATGGTTGTATAGTTAGCATAAAACTCGCACACAATAGCCGAACAGTAAGACCTTGATTCCTTTGTAGTCCATCCCAAGTCATAATAATTAAACTTTTACTTAATTTAGGATATATGTTGAACCCACCTAACCTCTTCATCTAGAGGTCTCTAAGTTTTACATTTACCAGTAGCAACAAGCCTTTCATAGTAGATCTTAGATGACCCCTCTACTTTCTTTTGCAAACTCTCTTTGATGACAGGGTTTTTACTCTTGATTATATCACCTCAAGGTTGTACAGCTTCTATCTCAAGGCTTTTGGATGTTACAGAGCCATTGTCATCTTTCTCCTCAAAGCTCTTATGTTCATATCATGATTCATTCTCAATAGACACCAACCACGCTTCAGACTAAGGGATCGATTCTCTTGGATAGATAATTTGCCTTGTTTGATACCTCTGGTTCCAACATCTTCAACCTCATGCTTAGATTTGTCAAATAATCTTCGAGTTGAGGGGTTCTTGGTTGCTCACTTTTCCTTACCACTATGCTTTGACTGACCTTTCAGAGGCATTTGTACAAAAATAATAACAATGTTAATTAGTAATCAAAGAAAACCATGAAGGAATGTATTGGTTAATGACATGGGTTGAAAACTCGTCAACTAGTTAATGGCTCATCAATCTCTGTCATCAACCTCAAACAGAATGATCAAACAAAATAATAGTGTTGATGACTTAAGTTGATGAGTTGTCAATAAGTTGAAGGCTCATCAACTCAAGTCAGCAACTTAAGACATAATCATAATCAATATTTACATTATTGATAACTTGAGTTGAAAACTCGTCAACTTATTGATGGCTCATCAACTCTCATCATCAACCTAAGATAGAATCAACATAAATACTTATAAGGTTGATGACCAGAATTGACTGCTCATCAACTTCCGCCATCACCCTAACATAATTTTAAGGTAATAATTACACGATTGACGACTTGGGTTGATAGTTCATCAACTAGTTGATAGCTTATCAATCATTATTGTTAAAATTAAATAATAAGAGTATCCAACTCAATTTAGATCGAGAATGAGCAATTTGCAAAGGAAATTATAAATTTCCCATTAGATTATTAAGGTTACTCACTCATACGAGGTGTAGGTCTCATAACTTAATTGGGAATTTATAATTCTCAAGCATATATGATTTTAGGCTACTCAAACTTTACCCACACAAATAATTTCTGGGTGATATTATTTTTCTCATAGTTTTTTCAATTGAATGAAAAATATATTACCCATAATTGCACATGAATATTTTATTATTCCTTACTATTCACACATACTACCTATAGTTTTACAAAGTGGAGAAGGGAAAACACAAATTACATACCTTGTCAATGAAGTGCACAAAAGCAATGACATAAATAAGAAAATTGGGACTTCAACTGGTGATAGTGATGGGAGATTTTGGTGATATGAACTTGTATGTGAGTTTAAAAGAAGAATAAAGGGTTGGGATTTATGGGTCTATAGAGGGTATAGATAAAATGTGGGTTCAGAGAAGAGTGGTGAAGGCTGGTAATGTGAAAGTGGTGGGAAAGTGAAGAATTTTGAAAGAAGGTGATTTCTGTCTAAAATATTTTTCTTAAAATTTCTCTTTTTTAAAAAATTTAAAAGGAAAGAAAAAAATTGGGTTAATTTGGTTTTTGGGCTGGAGCCGGGTTGGGTTAGGGATGTATGCTTGGGCTTTTTTAATTGAAGATACACTTACCTAGGCTGAACATTTATTGACACTTTGTCATTTGGTTGACAGCTCGTCAGCGAGATCGTCAACCTTTGGTAGATTTGCCCTATACACCACAACAGTTGACGACTTGAGCTAAAAACTCATTAACTAGTTGACGGCTCGTTAACTCTAGTCATCAGCCTTATCCAGATTGTGTTCTCTCCTTCTCGTGATCAATGACCTGGGTTGATGGCTTGTTAGCTTGTTGACAGCTCATTAATTCTTGGTCATCACTTTTACCCAGAATGGTTCTGTGTTGATGACTGGGAGTTGACAGTTTATCAACATGTTGATGGTTCATCACTCCTAATTTTCCAAGCTATCAGATTAGTTCATAAATTGATTTTGTACACTCAGAAAATGCATTAACAATTCTTTTGAATAAAAATCTATTCTAACATGATTTTACAATACAAGATATGAGTTTCCTCCTATTAGCGCCTAATTTAACATCACAGCACTACTTGAGTACCTTGACTTCTCAGACTTCATCAAGATACACCAATGACATCACTTCTACCTCTTTTGTTGGTCCGACATATTTCTTGATTTTTTTCTTTCACTTTAAATAGGTTTCTATCTTTGATTTCTAATTCCACTACTCCGAATGGAAAAACTTGAGTCACCTTGAATGGTACGACCACTTAGATTTCAGATTTCTTGGAAAAATCTTAAACCTTAAGTTAAACAGCAACAACAAATCACCTACTTTGAAATCTCTTTTTTTAATCTTCTTATCATCATACAACTTAACTCTCTCCTTATAGAGAGCACCTCTCTCATACGCACGAAGTCAAAACTCATCCATATCATTTAGCTAATATAATATCATGTCAACCCCATCTTTTCCGTTCAAGTTCAACTTTGTAAGCACCCACAAAGCTTTGAGCTCAATCTCCACTGGTAAGTGATAGGATTTACCAAAAACTAGATGGTATAGGGACACACCTATTGGTGTATTAGAAGCAATGCAGTAGGACCAATGAGCATCATTGAGTTTCATTGACCAATCACTTTGATTTCCATTTACAGACTTGGCTAGTATCATCTTAATCTCTCTATTTGACACTTTCACTTGCCCACTGGTTTAGGGATGATAAGAAGTGTTTACCTTATATTGTTTCACCTCATATTTTTTTAAAGAAGCTCAAAATACCTTGTTACAATTAAATGCAATACCTTCATCATTTATAATCGTGTGCGAAATACCAAAATAAGAGAAGAAGTTCTTTATCAAGAATGCCACCATACTATAGCCCTTATTGTCTGCTAACACCATAAATTCTGCCCATTTGGACATATATTACACAGCAACTAGAATGTACTTATGATCGTAAGAACATTTTGGTCATTGACATCTCTTTATGTCTAGAAATAGATCCTTGTCCATGGCATTAATCATAAGCTCTAATAAACTCATATGCATCTTTATGAATCGTAGGCCAGTATTACCCACTTTGAAAAATCTTTTTAGTTGTGCAATCACCCACATGATTTCCTTCCACAGAAGAAGAATGTAAGGCCTACAAAATACTCAACATTTCCACCTCTGCTACCCATCTTCGAATGATATTATCAGCGCAACATCTTAATAAGTAGGGTGTCACAGAAGTAACTGTTCACATTATGTAGGAACTTCTTTCTATGATGAAACTTTAGGTCATCCAAAATGATGTCACTAACCAAGTAGTTGTCAAAATTTGCGTACCAAGTTACAAGGTCAAGTGTAGCAACAAGTACCTGTTCATCTGGAAATGAGTCATCAATCTCTAACTTAACTGACTTTATCCCTTTATTCTTAAATTGAGATAGAGGGTTTGCCACTTGATTTTTACAGATTTTTCTATCCTTGACTTCAAAGTCAAAATCCTACAGTAACTATACCTATCTAATCAATCTAGGATTTGCATTTTTCTT
Source organism: Capsicum baccatum var. pendulum (assembly GCA_030864225.1). Lineage (NCBI taxonomy): Eukaryota > Viridiplantae > Streptophyta > Magnoliopsida > Solanales > Solanaceae > Capsicum > Capsicum baccatum. Next base: position 100,782,002 of record CM061554.1, on the reverse strand, counting down.
TGCCATCAAATATCTCAATGTTGCACGGTCAGTATAAACACAACTTTATTTCCAAGTAGGTACACCTTAAATTTCTCAAAAAGCATAGACTGTAATAAAGAGCTATTATTCGGTAATGGTATAGTTCTTTTGATCTTCGTTCATTGCCTTAATGGTATAATAAATACAGTGAAACCTTTCTCCCTCTTCTGTCCAAGAACCGCACCAAGTGCAACTCCCTTGCACATAACTTCAAATAGTTCGGACCAATCTGAAGCATTAATTATTGGATCACTACCAACTTACCTTTAAGGCATTGAAATTTCTTTAAGCAGTCATCATTAAACATGAACTTGAATTCTTTTTCCAATTGTTTGCACAAAAGGTTGGCAATCTTAGAAAAGTCCTTAATGAACCTCTTGTAAAATCCTGTATAACCAAGAAAACTATAAACACACTTCACTGATATTAGTGGAGATAGATTTTAAATTACCTCAATTTTGGCCTGATCAACTTTTGTTTCTTTAGCGGAGATCTTGTTCCCCAACACGATGCCCTTCTTCACCATAAAGTGGCATTTTTCCTAGTTGAGAACAAGGTTGAAGTCCTTACAATGCTGCAAATCATTTCTCAAGTTCATAAAATAATCTACAAATGAATCACCTACCATTTATAAGTCACCCATAAGCACTTCCAGAGTATCTTATATAATGTCCAAGAAAATAGACAACATATACCTTTAGAAGGTAGCTAAAACATTTCACAACCCAAAAGGCATCCACTTGAAAGCAAAAGTCTCATTAGGACATATAAATGTTTTCTTTTCTTGATATTTAGGTGTAATCAATATTTGATTGTATCCTTAATGACTATTTAAGAAGCAATATCAACCCCTTCCTACTAACCTTTCTAGCATTTGGTCCACAAAGGTCATTGGAAAATATCTCGTAAGGTCCAAAATTTCCACTTTTGGTAATCCATGCATACTCTCCATCCTATGACAGGCCTAAGCAGAAAAACTCATTTTTTTAATTGTACACTAAGGTCATGCCTCCCTTCTTAGGGACATACTGGAATAGGCTAACCCATTTTCTATTAGAGATTGGGTAAACCACTCCTGCATCGAGCCACTTTATTATCTCCTTTTTTACAAACTCTTTCATATATGTATTAAGCCTATGCTGATGTTCAATAATAGGGATGCAGTACTCTTTTAACTGAATCTTATTGATGCAATACCTAGAGGAATGCCAATGATGTCTGGAATAATCCATATAATAGACATATTATATCTTCTTAATATTGATACAAGGGCGTCCACTTGTGATTAAACTAGATCTGTAGCAATAATAGCTGGCAAAGTATTATTTTCACCCAAGAACACATACCTCAAGTAACCTAGAAATTCCTTCAATTCTAACACTGGTGAATCTTTAATGGATGTCTTTCACACATGTGTTAATATATTCTTCAAATCCAAGTCCAAATTCTTCGGGACTTATGAATATGAGCCCATACCAATTAACATACATATCATTTTATCATACTCATCAATTCCATCACCATCAAAATTCAAAAACATTGCTGGCAAAGTTTAAATAGGTACATCTACATCAGTTTCTTCCACAATATCTATAACAAAAACAACACTCATGCCCCTTAGTTGTTTCATTGATTAAAAGATATCAAACTTTACCTCCTCATCATTAAACCTGAATTTAAGCTCATTCCTCTCCACATCCACCAATACTCATTCGGTGGCTAAAAATAGTCTACCCAAGATTATAGGTATTTCAAAGTTGAGTTGGAAATCAAGAATTACAAAATTCACTAGAAATATGAAATTTTCCACTTTCATCGGTACATCATAAAGATTCCAACAGGCTGCCTGACTGAACGATCGACCATCAATTACCACAAGATGATAGTTTGAGGGTTGCCAAGCCCAATTGCTGATATATTTCCAATGACATCAAATTAATGCTCGCTCCAAGATCTCAAAGTGCCTTGGCAAAACTGAATGGACTAATTATGCACGGAATAGTAAATTCTCCAGGAACGGATTTCTTTAGGACTAATGATTAAACAACTATTTCACTATAATGATGAAGATTATCAACCTGGTCATATCTTATCATTCTCTTTTTAGAGACCAAGTCCTTTATGAACTTAGGATATCCTGGCATTTGTTCCACAGCTTCCACTAATGAAACATTTACTGACAACTTCTTAAGTATGTCCATGAATTTACTAAATTTTCCATATTCTGCCTTCTTCTTCATCCCATGTGGAAATGGATGAGGGGCCTTAGGAATTCTAGCTAGAAGTCTTTCTTCTTCTTTCTCTTTTTTCTTACTTGACTTTACTTTATTCATTAAATTAGGAGATTGCCCAATAGGATCCTTCTTTTCACGTACATCTAAAATCTTCTCAGACTTAACTAGACTATTTTTCATCTCAACATCATCAATAATGACTTCATTTTTGGATGAAACATCATCTATATATGACTGAACTACTAGGTATGATTCAAGTAACACTCTACCACTTCTTGTGGAAAGCTAGATAGGTTCCATCATTTCTCTGGTTCTGCACCATATTTCTTGGCAAAGTTCCACTATTTTTTTGGTTAAAGGTCGTAGATAATTCATTCATTTTATGCTCCAACTTATTAACTTAAGTAGAATGAGAATCAACCTGTTGAATTATATTAGATAAGTTATTTTTTATCTCTTTAAAACCTGCATTAGTAGATTCTAACCCTTCAGCAACTTAGTCATCATGGCTTCCATGAAAGGTTTCCTTGAATCATTAGAAGCATTATCACAATTTCCCAATGGTGTATACAACCCACGTCAATCTCTTTTATTCTTCCAATTCCTTTGATCATGAGATCTATAACTAAATTTTTCATAATAATTATTTCTTTGATAGTTTCAACCTTGATTTCCTTGTCCATTAGCTCAGAAACTCACTAGTTGTTCAAATAGTTAGCTTCTTCCTCAAAATCATATTTAGCTGCTCTACTGTGTGACCCAATCATGTTTTTGATATATATCAGGCATTGCATTCTCTAGAGAATTCAAATCGAAGCAATTGGATGTCCAACTCGGGCCTATATGACATAACCGATCAATAGATCCATCTTTGTCATATATTCCATACATCACACTAGATAGATATCATATTCATGAAATATGATTTACTTTCAAGATGCCTTGGTACTGAAATAGTAGACATGCGAGACTTAAAATCTCATGCTAGAGAGTGTGGAGGTTCGAGTCCTCTTCAAGGGATAATATTGAGAATGCGCATTCAATGAGCATTCTGAATTAAAATAAATTTAGCAGCGGATCATAAAATCTTGGTGATTTTCTCTATCTAATACATTTGCTCATTATATGTGCTATGTCTTGGTCACCTTTCTCTTCTCTTTGGCACTACTCAGCTGACATACCAACTCTATAGGTATTACTTTCTACTTCAAATACCTGTTATGCCAAGCTTTACTAGTTTTTATTAACATATCTAGTATCACTGTCGCATTTATGAAGTAAGTTCCATGGAGGCACCACCCACTGCATTAACTGTCGGCTTTGTGTTCGAGTTCAATGCCTTATAGAATGTCTTCATCAAGTGTTCTTTGGTTATTTTGTGATTGGACATTTAATCAAATTTTTTTTGAACATCAGCCAAGTTTCATATAATGCTTTATTAGGGAATTTCCTAAAATTAATAATCTTATCCCTTAGCTATAACATCCTAGAAATCAAAAAGAACCTTTCTAGGAAAGTGATGTTAGGTGTATTTATGCATTCTAGCCTTTTTAGCCTTGTTTTAAGGAAGATTCATGTTCCTAATGTGTTGATAATGATATAAATATGAAAATTAGTGTCCATGAATGTTTTTACAATGTTTAAAGGTGTTTTCACATGAGTTTTGATTCAAAATGATCATTTAGAAGTCAACCGAGAAAACTAGTGTGACTAGCTTGAGCTAGGTGTTTGTCTAGCCTATCGTGTTGGGTTCTAACATGTTTAGTGAGTTCCAAAGGTTTTCATTATATATTTATATGTTAAAAAACTTATTCATAATGTTCAATGGTCAAGTGGATTAAGACAAGAGTCAAAACAACAAGTTAAAGATCAAAGTAAAATTTACCTATGCTTAGCTCTTGTTTTTATTTCGTCATGTTGGTTGTTGTGTTGTTTAGAGCTATAAATTATTGTTTTTAATGCTATAGGATGCTTTTAAAGTGTATTATGATGATAAATGAAGGATATAAAAGCTTCAAATTTAGTGTAAACTACTCAAAAGACTCAGAATGGATCAATGAAGGTACTATATACAACTTGGATGCAATTTGGACCCCTGAAAAGTCTTGGACGAGTGTGGGAAGTAGGAGAGGACATTTGGTACGTGATATGGACCAAAATTTTCAGAAGGTACCCAAAATTGTGACCCGTTATGATGAGGGTGTGTCGCGACCTAAACACCCATTTTTAAGCCTCACGACTCGACCTACACTCCTATTTCCAGCCATCGCATCTTGAATTTCACTCCTGTTTGCACAAATCATGATGCGAGGTCCACTTTAGACATGGCGAAGAATTCTAATTGAGTTCTACATGGCTTGGGACTACTTGGATCCTATAAATGCATCTTTGTAAACATTATTATGGACTTTTGGACGTCCTTGGAACATCAAAGGGGCTTCTACAACTTCTATCTAGGTTTTATCATTCTTGAATTTAATTTCTTTCATGGTTTGTATTATCAATCCAAGGGATTGGATAATGAATATTTCCATTAAAGGATAAAACTCCCTATCCGGGGTGAAGGCCAAGATCATGACTACTTTCATTTTGAATTAAGTTTGTTGAATTGCTTATCATCATGGTTGTTTGTTTATCTTTGTTTTAACTATTTTAAGGATTATATACCCTTAGAATACATATATTATCGACCTTTTGATTTCGGGAGAGAGAATAGGAAGATAGAACATGGGGATAACCAAAGTATGATATGTATTCTTTTATAAAATAAGAAATCCAAATTAGCATTTAGGACAGGGATGTACTTAGAATCCTTACTTGATGATAACTTTAAATCACTTAGTTGAATTATTACATTCCCTCTCAATGATGTAGTTGTAATATCCATATTAGGTAAACGGTTAGAGGTCGATAGACCATGATCATGTGATTAACCCTACGAATCAACAACCAAGATAAGCAAGTTAACGAATGAAGTTCAATAACATAGTAGGATTGTTCGTAAGCCTTAACCCTGGGTTTCTATCCATTGATTTTCCTAAGTCATTACTTTTCTGCATTAGTTTAGTTTCTTTTTAGTTTACAAATTTAAAACTATATTGTTTAGTTTTTCTCAATCGTTAAACTAGAATTGGATAGGCGGCGAACAAAAGTCCCTGGGAAATCAATACTTTGGCTTTCTTGAAGCCACTTTACTACTTGATAAGACCACGTACACTTGCATATGCGCTTGAGCGTTGTCAAGTTTTTGGCGCCGTTGTCGGGGACTTGTAACTAGGCAACTATCTTATTTTTAGTTTTTCTATATTGAGTTGTAAATATTTTTTTGTTTAACTTCTTTTTATTTTCTTTTATTTCTCTTTTTATCATGATTTTTGATATATCAGCCTGGGATAGATGGTTTTTGAGTGATAACGATTCTTGTTGTTTTTACGGGGGACCACATCAAGCGACTTTTTATCCTGATTATAATGGAAGTGCATGGATGAGACCTTCAAAATATAATGCAGATATTGTTCTATCGGTGGAGCAAACTATAACTTGGTGTTTGGTTTGTGGCAACAGTGGTCATACTACAGTTATGTGTGCTGGCAATCCCGATTCAGAATTGTTTGTAGGCTATTCTGTAAGGTAAAATTATATAAACAACTACAATCAAACGGTGCAAAATCAGCCACTAATTTAATCATGGAATAACCAGCAGCAGCGATTTCAACAGGCCCAACCAAATCGTCAACTAGCAACTTAGTTGATGTAAGACATGAAGAACTATCGGGAGGCTGTAGAGAAATTGGATAATAAGCTGGAGGTTAATGCAGAGTTGACTTCCCAACCAATTATAGAGAAAGTTGTTGATAATTCAAGGAAGTCTAAGTACTCGGAAACTAAAGTTGTTGAACAGGTTGAGGAGCTACCACCGCCACCATGTACACAAATGCTAATAAAAGAAAAATATGAAGAGGATACTAGTCAATCTGTGGAACAAACACAAGAATCGCAATCACTTGGTTGTTATTTTTCTTTTGAGACTAAAATTGAGAAGGTAAATAAGAGTGAGGGTCTTGAGGATAGTGTAAATTTAGAAGTGAGATTTGTTGGGCTTCACTCAAAGCACGTTTCTACATTATGTTTAGATGATATCTTGTCTGTGGAATCATCTAAAGTAGTGGAAGAGTGTAAAGATGAGGAACAAGAATCCTATATTCTTGATTTTACATCGGATAAGCAACATAAAAACACACCTCACCACAAGGCCGAGTGGTTTACCATGCACATTCCATTACTTGGTTCCTTAATCTTTGTACCACCTCCCTATGATCGAGGAAAATGGATGGATGAGATGTTGGGGGTGAAATTTATATCCTCAAGGTGGAGAAAAAAATTAATTAGGTCATGCCGCAACACTAAATTACGCACTTCCTGGGAGGTAACCCAAGTTAAGGTATGTTTTATTTTTAGTTTTTTTTAGTTTTTTACTTCACATAGTTTTTGTTTTTGGTTGAGTCACAAGTTGATGGAAAGTCTGAGTACCAGAAACCTGAGCTAAGGAGCATCGGAAAGACAAGGTGTAGGATCCCACAAACCCCTTTTATATGATAAGATGCTACTAGCTAGGCCTAGAGGCCTCATGGAGTATTTCTATCTTTTTACTTTAAAATTTGCTTTGGGGACAAAGTAGATTTTTATGTTTGGGATGGGGGAATTTCTAATTTTTTGGCTCAATTTAAAAATTTTAGGATAGGAATAAGTGAGATATTTGAGTTGGTGCTATTTTTGATTGCATGATGCAAGTGGGTTTATTTGTATAAGCATGTTGAATTGTGTGAGTTGCTACTTTTTGAGACTCTTAGGCTCATATTTGTGACTCTTGTACTTTTTGGCTTAAATTTGAATTCATGTTATTGTTTGATTAAGAGTCTACAATGATCCTATGGGATTTGAGCATGTCCCATATGCGATGTGAGATTGTTGTACACTCCTTGTTGCATGTGATATGTAGAACTTGCCCGATGTTTATGCAAAGCAAAATAAAAAATATGGGTTTAGGAGATGATATAGGCATTTCTTTGATAGCCTTGTTTTATACCTTCTATTTTTCCTACCCTTGTGTTTTATCCTCGTTAACCCTCGTTGTGCCTTTATATTTTTCTTTGGCACCTCATAAGTAGCTTAATCCCTTTTTATACACCATAATTTGATTGAAAAATCTCCTAAGTTATTTAATGAACAATTAATTGAGTAAGGAGTTTGAGAAATTGAAGAAGAAAAGGTGAAATTGATACCCAAAGTAATAGTTATTGGTGTTTATAATTGATTTATGGTGGATTGTTGTGATATAATTTATGCTATATATATTGTCATGGTTGTGAAAAAAGGAAAAAAAATCTTGAAGGAATAGACAATATGCCCACCATGTGTTTGTAAAAATACTTAAAAGAGATGGGGAAAAATAAAAAGATATGGGTAGATGAAAAAGGTGTGAATAGGTTGTTGAAGGTGGTTTTATGTGAAAAAATTATGATGTATTAAAGCACATAGGGAAGATAGTCATTATTCTTGGCCAAAATAGTTTTTACCCATCCCTTAGCCTACATTACAACCCGAAAAAGACCTATTGGATCCTAAATTTCACATTCTAATATTAGTGGAGTATGACACAAAGTGAAATCCTATGGTTCATTATGTGTAATTTTGAAATTCTTTGTGAGAGTTAGCATAACATGATTCTTGTACCCATTGTGATAAATTGCATGATTGTGAATGATTAGCGGTAACTTTCTTATTGTGAATGCACATATTTGATGAATGTGGGTGATTTTTATGATATCCTTGATTGAGAAATAATCATGAGTTTGCCAACTAGGTGAGTTAATTCTTAAGGCTAGGAAGTTTTGGAGTAGGATTCTTCAGCTTTCAATTGTGTAAAACATGCTTGGTGTAGAAACTTGCATTTTTGGAGTCATTGTAGTGATAGATTGAGTGTCTTGCATGTAGTATAATTGTGGAGTCTCTTCAGATGATGATGCTTAAAGTGAAGAATTGTTCGAGAAGGCTTTAAGTGTGGGGTAGTGATGTTGGGTGTATTTATGCATTCTAGCCGTACTATTCTAGCCTTTTTAGCCTTGTTTTGAGGATGATTCATGTTCCTAATATGTTGATAATGATATAAATGTGCATACCAGTTTCCATGTATGTGTTTACAATGTTCAAAGGTGTTTTCACATGAGTTTTGATTCAAATTGATCATTTAGAAGTCAACCAAGAAAACTAGTATGACTAGCTTGAGCTAGGTGTTTGTCTAGCCTATCGTGTTGGGTTCTAACGTGTTTAATGAGTTCCTAAGGTTGTTATTATGTATTTATATGTGAAAACACTTATTCAAAATGTTCAATGGTCAATTGTATCAAGACAAGAGTCAAAATAACAAGTTAAAGATCAAAGTGAAATATGCCTATGTTTAGCTCGTGTTTCTATTTCGTCATGTTAGATGTTTTATTGTTTTGAGCTCTAAATTATTGTGTCTAATGCTATAGTATGATTTTAAAGTGTATTATGATGATATATTAAGGATATACAAACTTCAAATCAAGTGTAAACTACTCAAAAAGGCTCAGAATGGATCAACGAAAGCACTATATACAATTTGGATGCAATTTGGACCCCTGAAAAGTCTTGGGCGAGTGTGGGCAGTAGGAGAATAAATTAGTCACATTCTATGAACCAAAATCTTTATAAGGGACCCAAAATAGTGACCTTTCATGATGATGGCATGTCACAACCTAAACACCTATTTTTAAGCCTTGCGACATGACCTACACTCTCATTTCAAGCCCTCGCATTGCAACTTTAACTCTTGTTTGCACAACTCATGATGAGAGGTCCACTTTCGACACAGACAAGAATGCTAATTGAGTCCTACACAGATTGGTACTACTTGGATGCTATAAATACATCTTTGTAAACATTATTATGGACTTTTGGACGTCCTTGGAACATCAAGGAGGCTTCTACATCTTCTATCCAGGTTTAATCATTCTTGAATTTAGTTTCTTTCATCGTTTGTATCATCAATCCAATGGATTGGATGATGAATATTTCCATTAAAGGCTAAAACTCCCTATCCGGGGTTAAGTCCAATATCATGACTACTTTCGTTTTGAATTAAGTTTGTTGAACTGCTTATCATCATGGTTGTTTGTTTATCTTTGTTTTAACTATTTTAAGGATTAGCTACCCTTAGAATACATATATTATCGACCTTTTGATTTCGGGAGAGAGAACAGGAAGATAGAACATGGGGATAACCAAAGTATGATTTGTATTCTTTTATAAAATAAGAAATCCAAATTAGCATTTAGGACAAGGATGTACTTAGAAGCCTTACTTGATTCATATGTAGGATGATAGATTTAAATCACTTAGTTGGATTATTACATTTCTGCTCAATGATGTAGTTGTAATATCCATATTACGTAAATGGTTAGAGGTCGGGAGACCATAATCATGTGATTTACCCTACGAATCAACAATCAAGATAAGCAAGTTAACGAATGAAGTTCAATAACATAGTAGGATTGTTCGTAAGCCTTAACCCTAGGATTCTATCCATTGATTGTCCTAAGTCATTACTTTTCTGCATTAGTTTAGTTTCTTTTTAGTTTACAATTTTAAAACTATATTGTTTACTTTTTCTCAATCGTTAAACTAGAATTAGATAGGCGGCACATGCAAGTCCCTGAGAGATCGAGAGATTGATACTTGGGCTTTCTTGAAGCCATTTTACTATTTAATAAGACCACGTACACTTGTGTGTGCACTTGGGCGCTGTCAGAAAGCTCCTTTTAGTTGTCTCTAGTTTGTTATAGAATTGGGTGCAATCTCAATTAACCACAAAGTTGCCTCCCCAGACAGAGACATCGGTAACAACCTCAACCATATTTCATATTGACCAACTCTTGGAAAGTCGAAGGACTTTCCTATATTAATGAAGTTGACCAAATACATGTTTGGATTATTACTAGGCAATTCATCAAATAACCTTTTCAAGTTCAACAACGGTATCACTATGTTGGTGATATTAAACTTCACTTCAGGATCTAGTTGTGGTAGCACAATCGTCCCATTAGCACCATACCCGTCTAAATTAGCATCATCTTTAGCGTCCAAAGCAAAGTTAATCGCGGGCTATTGGCGCCCTCTGCCCTATGCTCGCTGATTTTGATTGGCTGGATCAACATTATCAACTAGTCGCCCATTTATATGATCAAAAACCTCATCATCACCCAGGTCCTTATTTTTATTATTCCACATATGACCAGGTGCATCCAAGTTCTATTGGTTCAGTTGGTAACAACAAGTTCATCCAGTCACTCTGCTTTTTATTATGCATCCTTGTTTCTCCTCTATGTTCAATTGAGTTCGAGGTCATACGGCAATAGTGGTTCTCCTGAGAGATGAGTACTTGACATGCACAACTAGTAGACTACAAATACAAGAACAGCAAATAAAATTAAAATTAATAAATGAGAATAAAAGTCAAATAAACACAACAACTTAATTGACAACCATATTCCCCAACAATGGCGCCAAAATTTGATATGTCCAAACTACAACCCTTTTTTAATAAGCATAAGCGGTCATTGTCAAATATATAACCCAATAGAGGTTGGGGTCGAATCCCATATGAAATATTTTGTCAACTAAGATGTTTATGATTTAAATGTCTGATAGCCAATGATTCCATGAAATGGAGGATTTTGTTACAAAAATTCGTAAAATAGTATTCCAATTATTGCTAGAGAAAAAAAATGAATTTTAGAGATATAAATTAGTAGCGAATTTGAACTAGAATTGTGTTTGCCATGGTTAATATCGTAATTATGTGTCAATTGTTGAGTAAGATTATCACGGAAATGGTAAATATAAGGTTATCAATGCCTAATATTCATCTATGTGTTTCTTAACATAAACTAGGTGATAAATCCTTTAATTCTTTCAAACTTAAATAAAATTGCATCTAAATTCGATTTCACCTCGAGTTAGTCAATCTCATTAAAGCATTGACCATTAGAAGAAGAGTTAAAGTCTTTGAATCCTCATTGATAATCCATATTCCTGTTTTTATTCCTTATTTCAAGCGAATGAACACTAGGGCATGTTCTAATGCTTGCAACCATTAGAATTCAGTTAAAAATATAATATTATCATTATAATTCCCATTATCCTTTGAATCCTAATAACAATCAACATTTAAATAACGAATTCACCATGACTCCCGCAACCCTAGTTGTGGAAGTTAAGCTACTCATGAATTTAAAGAAGAATATAGAAGATAAACTCATAGATTTAAGAATTATGCTTACAAAATAGGGATTCGCAATTCAATATTCTTCCAAATATCCACAAAATTTCCAAAATACCAAGAGTAAATTCAAAACTTCACTTTTTCTATCCAAAATAACGTCTGAAAGAGAAATATTCTAAAGATAATGAGAAAACCCTAAAAGTTGCTATTTATAACAGAGGAGATTTAATATTTGAAATGAAATCTCAAAATTGCTTGGTCATAGTTGACGGCCACAGTTGATGGCTTGTCAATTGGAGTTTTTAGAAGTATCTTCACTCAATAACAATTTTCTTCACATGACGATAGAAGTTGACGACTTGTCAACTAGTTGATGAGTTGTTAACTAAAGTCTTCAAAGGCTTCTGAACTTTGCTTCAAGTTGATGATGAGAGATGATGACTCATCAACGTGTTGACATCTTGTCAACTTAAGTCTACATACCTTTTTGCTTAGTTTCTCTAGTTTTCTAAAATTTTGACTTTTCTTGCACAACAAAGTAATATAAGATTAAAAACAACAAAAGTAGCTTAAGAACTTTCAATTTGTCCCTGCGAAAATCCTCAAATGTGTCATTAGAATGTCGGCACATTATCTACTAGAAACTTAGCTCTTGTACCAATACACTGGTAAACCTGGTTCTAATACCAATTTGTCATAACCTGATTTCTCAGGTGTAGAGGTGTAACGCCCCAATTTTCTGAACCGGAATGCTATACGGTGCTTATGACTCCGAGGGACCACAAGCTAACCCATAACTGATACTTGTACCTGTATACTGCAATTCATGACATAATAATGCGGAAAACATGCACAATAGGCCATAAGGTTCAACTGAAATAATATAACATCCATATGGGCAAAAAATACCCAAAAAAACTAAAAATTGAATCTGAAAGCTAAATCTGAGCGTAAATCTAAAAGCCTCTAAGTATTGTCAGAAATAAGGAGTTGAAGGAACATGTCTCCAACTAACTCCATAAACTGATAACTGGGTAAAATAATAATGAATAAATCCAATCATATTGTCCTCGAATGAAGAGGACTCACTGAATCTCTGCGACTGGAAATGCTACGACTACTGCCGATCTATAGCTCGTGTCTCTGAACCTATAGTGTAACATGAAAATAAAGCACCATAGTGCAAATGCGTCAGTGCAAGGGGATGTACTGAGTATACGAGTGAGGTAGGCTAAATATAAACAGGGTTTGCATGTATGAACAATGCTAACTGACTGACTGATATGAACGTAAGAATGCAAACATACATACATAGTAACTAAGATCGTGAGTACGTAATGGCTAAATCTGTACACTAATACATGGCTGGAACCATAGTTCTGATAGCATGGATGACTATATTTGACATCCATGAATCTAGTTGAACTCACTGAGTTCCATGCTATAACTGAATTTGACCGTATCTAACAGTCCTGGTATACTGATATCTGAAGAATTATCTGAGTTCTTTACAGAGACTGATACTAAAACTGTGGGAGGTAGTTTTTTAACCGACATGCCCTATGTATGCCACTATGGCTAAGCTGGGGTCCAATCTCTGCCCCGACTGGAGGGGTGTCAATACCGCACCACTGGTAAGGACAGTTATGAGTGACCCTTATCTGGAAGGTACTCAAGGTGAGAATGGTGGGACCCTAAACTGAAAGGTTAAGACACCTCATCAACCCTAACCTGACAGGCTAAGATGTCTCAACCTACGCTGGCTACGTAGTTCTGGAACACAAGGATGACTGCTAAGAATCATACCCTAAAACTGGTAGGTGAGTCTCCATCCTTGGGTTTACTCGGTGCTGACTTCTACTCCCATCTGAAGAGACTAAACATGATTCAACTGACTGTACATGGACAGATTAACTGACTTTCGTTGACTGACGAAGTAGTACTATTATCTGAGCATTAACTAAGATCATGAGATTTCTGAGGTTTCCTGAGTCACATGACTGACTGAGTTCTATAGATTATAGCTTGACTGAGATTATCGTGACAACATGACATGGCTCTAGGCACACAGCTATGTTTTTCAGGTACGAATACCCCCAGGACTCGATATAAGGAAACTGACACACATGACATGACTTATCACAAGATTTGAGTCCACAATTCATAATATCATAATTAAGGGATATCATATTTCATATAGTTATTCAACATCTTAAACCTTGTAGGGAATGCATGGATATATTTCGTGTGCATATTGTATATCTCCATTATCTTGCATGCTTCATACCACCACCATAGCAACACATGAAAAGCATGGAATTCATATTGAAGTATATAGCTAACATGAACTTGTCATTTAGACATCATAGAACCATACAAACATGAACTTCTAGCATCCTAAGAATTTTATCAAACACCTTGCATGCATTCTTTAAGGCATAGGTGGATTTCATACTTGCACCATATTAAACCACTTAAAGTTCATGGTTTTCAATTAACAAACATATATATTCCATGCAAACACCTTTAGACACCACATTGAAACTTAAACAATAATCGTCAACATGTATATACTCATATCACCACAAAAAGTTTACAAAATAATATTTAAAACATGGTTCTTGAGCTCTATGAATGGATTGGATCCATAGATGAACACTACGCATACCTTAGTGATTGAATCTTGAAAGAGATCTAATGTTTCTGAAGGTTCTTGAAGAATTCCTTAGGGTTGCCCTTGATTTTTCTTGACTAGGGTTTAACCCCTTTGGGAAAGAATGCTCTTGTTCCTGAGAAGATGATCTTGAGAGAAAACCCTAATCTTGTGGTTGAAAGTGTATGAGAGTGCATGTTTTAACTAAAGAGAATGGAAGATAATACGTTCCTTGAGGGTTATAAGTCATGGGAAGTGAAGGGAAAAGATTGAAATAAATTCCCAGTTGCTGAAAATAATAGCTGACGACATTTTTGATAAGGCGCCAAAAATGTGGTAAGCCATCAAAAATGTCATCACACGGAAGTTGGACTCTGCTTAAGGCTGACGACATTTGTGACATGGCATCAAAAATGTGGTAAGCCGTCAAAAATATCGTCACACAGAAGCTGGATACTGCCTAGGGATGACGACCTTCGTGATAGGGCATCACAAATGTGGTAAGCTACCACGAATGTCATCACTTAGGAGCTGGTTTCTGCCTAAGGATGACGATCTTCGTGGTAGGGCATCAAATATGTGGTAAACTACCACGAATGCCATCACACTATTTCTAGCTTGACATGCTGGAGTAAAATAGGAATAAATTTTTGCTCCGATATCGAATTTAGGCAAAATTGGTATCGTTGGAAAGCTAATTCAATTATCTATTTGTTGATAGGTCACAATCTCAAAAATTCCAAGTATAATGAGAGATATACTCATTTGAATCTGACTATGGCAATATCTTTCTCAAGAATTCGATCGGTGAGGAATGTTTTGATTCGTCTGATAGCTGGGAGTTATTGAAGCCTTAATATACATATAACTTACTAATAAAACTATAAAAGAACCATGATGTACTATGCATGAGCTTGGTACATGGCTCTAATATTGGTTTGGATTTTTCGGCGTATTACAAAAGGACACCTATTATAACACACTATCAATCCATAATCTGGAACAACCTATAATAGACTATCAAGATAAATGAAAGAAATAATAAAAAATAATCAAATAAAGAGACTAATATAGATTACAACCCCAAGACTTGGTGAATTCAATACAATAGCTTCTAATATAACAGGAGTACAAAGTAAAATATAAAATAAGAATAAGTACAAGTCTTCACTATGAAACACAAAATAAAAATTAGTCTAATTAATAAGAAGAAGAGTAGGAATACTTCAAACGTTAGGAGCTCACCCCTAATCTCTGATCCATAGTTGATCTACATGATGCACTCATCAATGGTGAGAAAAAGTATTATGATCTACAGTCTGCATAAGTATCAAACATATGGTACTCAGTAGGCATTGGCTGACTAAGCTCCAAAGATAATACAAGCATAAATAACATGTAAAGTAGAAATTTAACTGTACAAAACTATATAAGATAACTAAATATAATCATGCTAATGGAGAAATAAGGGAAAACTATCCTGTTCTAACACTAATCAAGAACTAAAGTATAATATTATTTATCACTCATCAATATACAAATGGAGAGTGAAAGAATGGCATATAGTAGTAATACAAGGCCAAGGGATACATATACAACATGAATAGATAAGTAAAGAGATGGATGTGCAGAAATACCACATATATATATATACATATATAGGGCTGAACTCAAAGGTGAGGGAGCCAACCTAACATCTCAGGGCACATAACCAAGTATGAAAGCTAATACTAGCATAATTTGGATCCCTAACCATAACATCTAACCATGAGGTAACCTATCAATACTATGACCTACCAATAATATAGAAAGATAAGAAATCAGAAATGTACCGACAATCTCAGGTACCAGTCCATAACCATTCTGCCACAAACTAATCATAAACTAATAATAAAGAAACTGACTTGTCTGGGCAAAAAATACCTAACGAGGGCCCTATAAGCCTGAAAGGTTCAAGAAAATACTCAGAAAATAGCAATTAGAGCTTATACCTATAAAACTCCCATAAGGACGATATATATAAGCACTGAACAATCATATTGGTGATAAGCAATGTATATAAATGAGTGAATGCAACATAACTATAAATACCATGTTCGATACAAGAGACATGATGAAATAAGTGTATATGACACCTCCATCTTAGTAGCTCATAGAGGCAAGACCTACGAAGACCATTCTTCTCTGACACTATGGCTCACGAATGAAGGGACCCATAGGGGACTTGTAATAGTTGTATACTCTACCTAGTCCCAAAACAGGACTTTCAATAACCATTATAATCAATATGCTCCATCCATTATAATATATATATATATATATATATATATATATATATATATATAAGAGTATAATAAGTACACAGGCTCAAACTGTGACTAAAAGAATATAAATTTGTAAATCCATTGCTCGAACGACGTCGAGACTAAATCTGCATAATAGCATAAAAATGGTTGAAATCTCTCTTGACCAAAGTAAATAGTAGTGATAAAAGAGTGGATTAATAACAGAATGAATCAATCTTGGTCAAATTTCCAAAATAGCACATTTAGTTCTAAAAGCACATAATTCATTAACTAAGATGGTACTATTCTCATTATAGAAGAAATCTTTTTCTAAATTATAAAGAGAGAATAAATCCCTTTCCAGAAAACAGTATTAAAATCAAGGGTGTTGTTGGAATCGCACGACTAAGTGAGCATGAATGCGCCTAAAAGTATCCATGATATCACCAGTATCCAAACAATACAACCACAAGTGCCTAAGCATCTATATGCTAAAATTAAGTCCTTTATAAGGATAGAATACTCACCTGAAGTCCAATTGGTATTGTAACCACGACCTCAGTCCAACAATATATAATTAGCATAATAAAGCCTCATAACTCAAGAAACTATGATAAAGTCACTAAAGAATCAAATTGTGGGAATGTCATTTGATTCACAAAGTCAAATGATAAATCTTATACTAAAGGGATCCTTAACATTGAACTATAGCTAACATGAGTATATAATCAAGGATAGTAGGATTCTATGGATAAAACGAACATCTTAAGCTAAAGTTTGGGTCACCTTTCTATCTCAAATTTTCTAAATAGGCTAAGTCGTGGTATACTAGTCATCAACCCATCCTATAACTTATACCTAGAAAGAAATCTATACTATACATAATCTTATAGAGGAAAGTAGACTGAAGCCTACCTCGATGTCGAACCGCAAATCTTCAGTCGTTCATGAATCGTTCATCTTTGCTTTACGATCTCAAAATGTTTATACACATTCAAAATAATAATTTACATGTCAATAGAAATAAAAAGATACCCATATTTCTATATAAAACTCTAAGCCCATAATTGAGTCAAAATAGACTCACAAAGCTCGCTAATGGAATCCTAAAATTGAATCTTCCACGAGGTCTCTCAAAGGACAATGAATGTGTTCTCAAAAGATAAAAAAAATGGATTATAAATTGGGGCTCAAATCAACCCCAAATAATAAGTGAAAAGAGAGAAAAAAATAAGAACTAAATGGAGGATTTAGGCCAAAAACTTACAAAGAAATTAGTGAAAAATGATCATCTCAACATACTCTACTATCCCCAACTCCAACTTATGATTTCCAACTGTTCTCCAAGCCATATGGACCAATAATGGTGGATTGGTCCTTAGAAAATGAGAGAAAATTAGGGAAGACAATGATATATAGGCCCAGGGGTTACTCATCGTGATCGGGAGGACCCCTAGCTGCGGTCGCAACGAGCAGAAGGATTATTCATTGAGAACACAAGGAACATGTTGTGAACGTGAAGTCTTAGACGGACTATTATGCATGTGATGAGAGGTGTCGTAAACACAAATCAGGAGCAGAATAGGGTCAGCTCGAATCTACATTGCGAACGCGAAGGGAAAGTCTCACGATCGCGATAGTCAAAAGTTTGACCCTTTGCGAACATGGACAAAATCCCATGATTGCAAAGAAAAACTGGAGGTTGCTCCAGATGCGGGAAACCAACAAAAATGCTAAGTCCTAACGAACTCTGATCGGGTGCTCAAAATTTACTTAGAACCTTGAGCGAGCAAAAAAACTATGCTACCATACCGAATTTGATATTTTAGACTCAATGGAACCATCACAACTTTCAGCCGATATTATTTTGATTAAACGTGGGTCCCACACCTAGCTTCATTTTATCTAATTTCTACCCAATAGTTAAAAATGAATCTGAAAGCCTCGAGACCTGAACCAAGGATCCCCCTAGCCTAAAATCAATATTTTAGAGCTGATGAAACTATCAAAATTTTCATCAATGTCCATTTACTAGGAGTTTTTGTCCAAGACCAATTCTTTAATAGCAAAAGCTTCAAAATAGGAAATTGAGCCTAAAATTTAAGTAAATTGTTCGATAATCGAACCAAAAGTTTTGGTAATTCATAAATAATCTATAGCCACTGTGGAAAGGGTCAAAATGCTAAAAATATGAAAAAAATGAGAAAATGACTTGGAGGGTCATTAATAAATGTCAAACTGCCACTCTGTAGAACTTGCGTTTAAGCTTAGGAAACACATTTTTGTCACACAAATGGAGTGTGCCTCTATTTAAACCATCTTTCACCAATATGATGTGCGATATCCTTTTTAGTCTCTCCACTCCCCTGAATCATAGACCCAAGATATGACCTGGGAATCCTTCTTCACTACCATGTCAGTGTCATGTGTCAAATCACTGAACTTGCACTTTAAGTACTCCTTCTTGGTCCTACTCAGCCTAAACCCTTTAGACCCCGAGTTTTGTCTCCAAACCTCTAAATTATCATCAACTCAAAACTACAATACGTCGTGTCAATACATCTATTTTACAAAGCAAATAAAAATGGACTAAAAGTTGATCCATAGAGCAACCTTGTCAAAATAGAAAAATGCACTGAATCCCCTTTCACTAATCTCATACGAGTCTTTGGTCCGTTGTACATGTTAATCAACCTAGTGTATGCCACGGACGTAATTCTAGCCTCTAAACACCTCCACGAGGACTTTGTCATAAGACTTTTGAAGATCGATGAATACCCTATGCAAGTCCTCCTTCCACTCCCTATACTGCTGGACTAATCTCCTTACGAGGTGAATGTCCTCAGTAGACGAGCAACATAGCATAAAAATGAACTGAATCTCAGAAATAGTCATGATCCTCCTCAGCCTCAACTCTACCATCCTTTTCCAAACTTTCATAGTATAACTCAACAACTTGATACCCATATAATTTTGTAATCTAAATGTCCCCCGTTGTTCTTATGTAACAGAATCATTGCACTCCGTCTTCAAGCTTTAGGCATTTTTTCCTCCTAAAAACAATGTCAAACAACCTTGTCTGTTGTTGTACCTGCACCACCAGTGCTCTTTCATAAATCCACTAAAATCTTGTCAGGTCCAATCGTTCTACCCCTACGCATCCTACAAATAACACCCTTGACCTCCATAACCCTAATATGCCTACAATAACCGTAATCGCGACACCTTTCTGAGTGATCAAATTGAAAAAAGAAAAATTATAATTTATAGTACTTTTCATATGATTTTTAAATATTTAAATTTTAATTTTAAAAAATTAAATCAATCTAATTTAAGTTGGCTTTGAAACTTAGTCAAATTGACTCCCGAAAAATGAAGTAAACATATAAAAAAAATGGAGGGAGTATTCAATACCCAATGCATTATTCAAAATATTAATTTATTATATTAAAAAGATAATATAACAAAATTACCCCTATTTTTTATTATTTTGTAAGATGTGTGTCAAATCAATAATGAATGAACAAAAATATTGTTAGTTTTCCTTATAGGAAAAATTTTATGATATCAACCAAAAATAATTGTATGAGAGTCATTTAAATTTGTGACAAGTGTCCTTGTGGCCCTTTATGTCATCCCATTTCATTTTTCACTTTTTCTCCTTTCTTGTTTCATTTTTTTCCTCTCTCTAACACTCCTTTTTCTTCTCTTTATTTTAATGGTAACAACTCCTTCCTTTTAATTAGTTCTATTTTATCCAAATTTTACCACATACGGATTAATACTAACCTAAAGAACATATATTTATATATATATATTCTTAGTATGTCCTAATATGACTAAAGGATTTAATTGTTTTTCTCATTTTTATTTTTTAGACTTCATAAATTAAGATTTCTAACAAATACACTTTTAGTTAATTCCTCAAATGATCATTCAATTCAATGAGATTATCTAATAACATTGTTTATCATTAATTTAGTCAAAAAGGCCATTTACGTTTATGTATTTATCTTGCAAAGTAACAATGAAATAAAAAAAGCACTCAAAAAATAATATAATTTGCAATTTGAGTATATGACTTATCTATAATCTATATCTATATCTATAATCTATAATCTATATTCTATAATATATAATCTATATAATCTATAATATATTAAAAGTATGAAGACCTTTAGAAAAGTGATTTAAACTTTTTATCCTTCATTAAAAATCTCAGCAATAGACAAAATTATCTTTTTACTCTATTATTCAAATAATCTATATTTTACAAATTAAATTACTTTTACCTCTTCTACCTAAACATGGAAACAACTGCGTAACTTTAATTAATTCCAATAAACGTGAAAACATTCTAACTTCTAAGTCTAGTCAAGTTGGAAACCTTTTAAGTCTAGACAAGTTTAATTAATTTACTTTTAAAGACCTCTTTTATCATCGTGCTTTTGATTTTACTATATGTAAGATTCCATTGCCTTAATAAAGAATACATTACGAGTTATTGATATCTTGCTTACCTTTTTACTTTTATACTAAATTAATTCTCTGTGTTGCAAGCACGACCAGAAGGAGTATTGCTGAGAATTATTAAAATCAAATCTCTACAAAGAAGTACTCAAGATTTGGTATAAGGTAATTACGTCAAGTAATAGTCAAATTTTTGTTGTAAATTGTCTTGTTTGGTTTTTATTGAGCCTTGATATACTGTTATGTTCGTCTCTTTCATATATTTTTTATAATTGTCTAAGCATATTTAATGACTTAATAATTTCATGTATAGACAACCCTGTAATTCCAAGTATCCAAAACCGTTGGAGTTACAATTTTAATTTTCTAATCATTGAATTGCATTACATAATACGGTAAAAACGAATACAGTGACAAATTAAAAAATCTCACCGAATCCTCCGTTGTCTTCCGTTACAAATTCGAATAGTTAATTACTTTATATTTATAAATAGTATGGACATATGCTAAAAATTTGATATTTGATGGTAAATTTTCAAAATCTAATCCAACCTAATACTAACTTAGTTTGAGTTTTCTTTTCAACAAATTAGTTGAATAGCTGTTGTTTTACCAGTTTGTTAAATCTTAATTTCAGCTTTTAATTGTCGTATCTATGTAAATGTTCTGCACTTTTAATTCACTCGTATAAATGTTCTGAAACCATTAGTAAATGTTCTGCACTTTTGCCTCAATGATACTGAGAAGAGGGCTCCTGCTTCTCACACAATGAAGATAAGCTATCAGATATAATCAATTCTTGTAGGACTCTGATTGCATTCTATACGAGTGAATTACATATCTCGACTATTTCGGGTATAATTATGAGGAGGGTAATGTGCGCTATCTTTTTGCTTTGATGTGTGGTTATTTACTTTGAATTGCATATTGACTTAGAGATATTTGTTCAAGTGTCTTCCTTTAATCCGGCACATGTCACTCCGAAAACAATCTATACCCATTTTATGAGCTTGAACTATTTTTTTTCTCATTAGGTGATTAGTCCTTGGGTCTACCAGAAGTATGTTGTCATTGTTGTATTATTATTTATCTTGAATACAATTTATAATTATTGTTGTGATATACATGAAAAATTAGACTATTAAGATTTGAATTTTTTGTTCTTCTTAAAAGTCACCGTACTATACAAAATCATCATTTACTATTTTTTAAAAAATATATTATTAATGAAGTTTGATAATTTCATAAAGAACCTCACGTTGAAATTGGAATTGGATCAATAACCATACATGGAAAGTCCATAAAGGACTTCTATTACGTGATTGTTGCAATTCAAACAGTTTTTCAACAAGAAAAAGTCTCATCAAAAATTAATTATGGAATTAAACTTACCTCAAATAAATTACCATTTTAAGTAAGTATGAGGTGAGGATTTGTAAAGGATGATGGAAAAAGTTCTATAAAATTTTAATTTGAATAATATACTAACCTCCTAATATTTAAGAACCATTTTTATGATTTTTTTCAAAAAGGAGTCCGCTATTTCATCTACATCTACATCTACTATATATTTAAGTGTGATGACATTTAGAAAACTAGTTTAATTGCACGTGTAATGTTTGATTATTTAAAATTAAATAATTTTATCTATTGCGGAGATATTTAATGAAGTGTAAAAAGTTCAAATTACTTTTCAAAGATCCTTCACACTTTAATGTAATAATATAAACATAAACATATATTTTAGTGTAAGCGCATATATTTTACCACCATAAGTTTCAAGTTATAAATAGAATTGTACGAATTTCTTTTTTATATAAATTAAAATTCTAATTGATTTTAAAATGTTAAATATTATAATCTCTTACCAACTTTTATTTTTTCACAAGCAACTTAATTGTCCAAAACTCACCGCAATATATCAACCAAAAGCTTGTAAAAACAAAAACAAAAATCAAAAGCTATAACAATTTTTATTTTTTCTAAGAGAAACATTTATTACTAAAAAAGAAAAAAAAAACTACCAAATTTGTAATACTAACGTTATAAATAATTTAATTGACTTTAATAAAGATGTAGGCAATGTATAAGTTCTTTTATGATATATATAATTAAAATAAGGAAGTGTTTAAGGACTAAATTTAATTGAATTCAAATAAGGAAAGATTTTATCATAAATATATTTTATTAATTTTTAACTTTTAAATATTAAAAAAAAAAGTGAAAAGACGATTTTGTCTAAAACAAATACTTTTAATAAAGGGCAAAAAGTTCAAACAATATTTCTAAGGTCCTTCATACTTTTAATACATTATAGATATAGATATAGATTATAGATATAGATTATAGATTATAGATATAGATTAGTGATTTGAACTTTTTGCTATTTATTAAAAATCTCTGCAATAGATAAAATTATTTTTTTACTATTTTTATTAAATTATTATTTAATTATTTTTAAAATATTTAATATTAGTTGCATCCATATATAGAAAGTCTATGGACTTGGCACGTAAGGCGCAATTCCAATTATGAATTTCCAACGTGAAGAAAATCTAAAATATATGGAAAGACATATTAAGAGAATTAATGTGAACTCTTAAAATAGATAGAAAAAAATAATAGAAAAGGACACTTGACCGTATTTTTATCACAATCTTATAAATCAAAGATCCAAACTTCTCTTTGTAAATTATTTTTCATTGGTGTTGCTGCATTTATGGCTTTCAAAGACCATTAAAATTCCAAAATTCATTTGTTGGGTTCTAATGATTTTTGGTTATATCCGTTGGGAGAAAAAAAGTGCTTACTTTATTTGTTGGATTTATAAAATAGATTCATTATGTATTTAATGGATCTATTCTTTTTTATGCATGGATATTTCCTAGATTTTGTTTCAATCTTTTTTAATAATTTATTCTTTTTGTAAGATGTATTCACTAATTTGTTTGATTTATTATTTTATCCTGTAGTAACTGCAGAGTTACAAATTTTTGTATAATAGTTTATCCTAACTGTACTGAAATGTATATTTTCTATGTTATTTATTATCTTGTGTTGTTCTTCTCGTAGTGAGTTTTTTAAATTATATAAACTATCACATGTACTTTTTTCTAAATTTTCTAAGGTTTCTTCTACCCATATTAATTTTTCTTTTAGATTTTCCATTATTTTTCTAATTCGATTTCTATAATTAATTTCATTATTTAGATTATCTTGATTTTCTCTAGTTTTTCTAATATATTCTAACATCCTTGGTCTGAATAATATCCTTCTACTACTATCTTCATTAATACATATATTTTCATTTTATGTTAAGGCTCTTTTTAAGAATAATTTTTCTTTGTTATATGTTAAGGTTAATTGTGTATGTTCTATATTATATGGTTTTACTTGTTCTAACCATTTTATTCCTAATATTATATCTGTTTTTTGCATTTCTTCCTTTACTTCAAATTCTATTTTTATTATTTCTTTTTCTGCTATGTTTTTATTATTTATTAAACTTCTTGGTAGATTTGGGCACATATCATTATCAGTTTTTTTTCTTCATTTTTTACTAGATATTTTGCTATATAATTTTCTTCTTGTCCTGTATTTAAGAGTATTAAATATTCTTTTTCATTTATTTTTTCTGTTATGTAATATTGGTTTAAATTACTCATTGAATTTGTTTCATAAGTTGTTCTTTTTGATGAGCTTGATGATTCTAGTTTTTCATCAGCTATTCTTTTTGTTGTACTTATTCTATCATTTACTATTTCTAAATTTTCTTCTATATCTATGTTTTTATAGCTATAATCATTATAATCTATTGTTTTTACAATTTGTTCAAATGGGCTTTCTATTCGTATCTTGTTAATCTTATTTTTTCCTGTTATTTTATGTTTTGTTGTTAATACATATAAATTTTTGCATCTTGCTGTAAATATTTTACTTCCTGGAGTTAATTCTATTCCTGATATTTTCCAATATAATACTAGTGATTTATCTATATTCCTATCTGTTACCGCTACTGAATAGTTTGCACTTATTATGAATTTGAATTTTTGGTATATTAAATTTCCTTTTACGGCAGTTATTATGCTTTTTTCTATAGGTTTTATAATTCTATCATCTGCTAAATATAATTCTATTGGTGTATCTATTCCTTCTCTAAAACATGTTTTTATTAATATTTCTGTACCTCCAAGGTGTACATATTTTATTGGGTCTCCTTTACTTTTTATATCATTTATCTCTTTATTAATTATTCTTTTTGTTACTAGTGGTATACTAGCTTTGCCTTTCTATTACATGTTCTTTTTGGCATACTACATAATATTCGTCTTTTTTCCTAGTAAAAATATTTTTTATTGTTGGTATTTTAAATATTTTTTCTACACTTAAATCTAATTCTTTTCCTTTTATTTCATCAAATATGTTACTGTCAAATATTATTTTTTGTTCCGTTCCTTCATCATTTAAATATTCTTCCTTTGTTATTATTTTTATATCTTCTTCAGTCATTTGATTCATCTATTTCACTATCTATTTCAGTATCTGTTTCGTTTTCTGAAATTTCATATATACAATCCTCACTTTCTAATTCATAATCTATATAATCTATCTGCATATATTCTGTATTATCTATTTTTATTTCTGATATTTATTTATTTTTTGGATTTTTAGGTAATTTACAATCTCTAGCTAAATGTCCTAACTTTCCACAATTATAACAAGTACATTCTTTTATAGATTTCTTCTTTCTATATGGTCTTTTGTATTTATAATTTTTTACATAATATCTTTTTCTTGGTTTCTTGTATTTGTATTTTGATTTTTTATATTTCTTATATTTCTTATGTCTTTTTCTCTTCTTATAATATCTTTCTTCACATCCAAATTGGGGTGCTATTTTATTTTTGCAACATGCTAAATTTCTTATTAATGTTTTTTTCATTTTTAATTCTTCTCTATATTTTTCACATAAGTTTCTATACCATTGTTGTAAAAATTTTATTCTTGCTCCTAACGTATCTACTATTTTTGCTTCTTCCCAACTTTTTATTATCTTTGAACTAAATGGTTCGGGTAATTTATTAAAATATAATTTTCTTATTTCCTTACTTTCTTCTATACTATATGCTCCTTTATAATAATATTCTTTAAATGCGCAAGTATATTCGTCTATATAACACATATTACATATTGCTAATTTTAACATTAAATTTCTATTTGTATCTTTTTCTTCATCTTGTTCTTCTTCTATTGTTGTCATACTACCAAATTCATCTTTTATAGTTGTTTCATATTTTTTCAATAATTCTATAGGTGTTAGTTTAGTTGTTGTTGATGATGTTCCTTCTATAGGTTTATTAGCTCTTAATACTTTCTTGCTATTTTCAGTTAAATTTGAAAATTATAGTTTTACTGATCCTATTAGTGTTCTTTCTATATATTTTGGTGCATCTGTTATGTTTATATTATTATCTAATAATTGTTTTGTCATATATCCTATCCATAATTGTATTATTTTTTCTGTATCTATTACACAGTCTAGGTCTAAAAAGTTATAATTTTTATTAATTATTTGTTTTGGTGTCCATTTGTCATATTCATTATATTTTTTAAATTTACTTTTATAATATATAGGTTTTCTTATTTCTGTTGTTTTAGGTATTATATTTTCATCTTCTTTTTTATCAAGAGTATTTATTTCTGTGTTGTTATTTTCTAAGTTTTCTTCATTAATTATTTCTTGTTTTTCATTGATTTCTAAATTTTTTGTATTTGTTAATATTTCTGTATATGTTTCACTATTTTCTGAATCATAATTATCTGTCTCTTCAACGTCTATATTGTTTATTTCTAATTTTTTCTTAAATTGATTTATCTCGTTTAGTAATTTTTGTTCTCTATCTTTTTCTTCTGTTTATTTTTGTCTTTGTTCATACAGATCTTTTAACATTTGTAGTTCTTTTTCTAATTCAGCAATCCTACTATTTTTAGTTTCTTCTATTTTTCGTATTTCTTCCGTAGTTTGTTGTTTTATTTTTTCTATTTCCTTTTTTCTGTCTATTTCTTCATTTTCTTTTTCTATTCTTACCATTGCTGTTAATTTATCTTCTAATTTTAATTCTTCTTTTTCTAACATTAGATATAAATGTTCACCTATTTTCTTATATCTTCTTCCTAGATTAGAAAATCCTATTTTTATTTTTAATCCTTCGTGATTTTCATATATTTTTTCATCTATTATAAATTCTTCTTTGTTCATTTTATTGTGAATAGTTCATATTGGTATATATATATTCTAAACTATCTATTTGTGATTCTAATTTTGATATTTCATCTTTTTGTGTATTTATTGAGTTTTTACTAACTCTGACAAATATATTATAATGTAGTCTTTCTATTCTTATTTTTAATTCTTTATGTTTTTCAGAAATAAATTATTTTAATTCTTTGTATTTTTGCTCTTTATTCATTTAAATTATGTTCATAATATTTTGACGGATATCTAAATCTAATTTTATCATAATTAGGTGGTATGTGTCTCATTCTTCTAGATTTTAAATGGATTATTAATTTTGCTTCAATACTAGATATTAATGTAATTAGATAGGCTAATCTTTGTGGATTTTCTTTTGTTTTATTTAGACTTATGTATTCTGAATAATTACTAACTAAAGATTCTTTAATTTTTCTAAAAGCTTCTCTATTTTTAAATGGTCTTCTCATAATTATTTCAATAAATATATATAAATTCTCTTATAAGTAACATATATAACTCTAACATATATCTTACTGCTGTACTTTTTAAGTTACTGGGCTCTGATACCATTTGGAGGGGGTAGGGGGGTGCGGATAACTAGATTATAGAATAGATTTATTATATAACTAATGAATCTATTCTTTTTTGTGCGTGGATATTTCTTAAATTTTGTTTTAATATTTTTTAATAATTTATTCTTTTTGTAAGATGTATCCATTAATTTATTATTTTATCCTGTAGTAACTACAGAGTTACAAATTTCTGTATAATAATTTATCCTAACTGTACTGTAATGTATATATCTAGTTCTAGATTTTCTATGTTATTTATTATCTTGTGTTGTTCTTCTCGTAGTGAGTTTTTTAAATTATATAAACTATCATATGTACTTTTTTCTAAATTTTCTAAGGTTTCTTCTATCCATATTAACTTTTCTTTTAGATTTTCCATTATTTTTCTAATTCGGTTTCTATAATTAATTTCATTATTTAGATTATCTTGATTTTCTCTAGTTTTCCTAATATATTCTAACATCCTTGATCTGAATAATATCCTTCTGGGTAAATTTCTTCGTATAACTGTTCTAGCCAATTTATGGTTTCAATTTCATAGTCTATTACTTTTTCTAATATTATTTTCTTAATATCTAGAATTTCTATATCTTTAAGTATATATAAGATTAAAACGTTAAGATAGTCTAGATGATCTATTTTTTAAAATTGATATTTTATAGTTGTTTCCTTAGTAGTTTTTGTATATTTTTATTAAGAGATTTTATATATTTTTTATTTTTATTTTCTATGTATTTGTCTATATTTGTTTTCATCTGTTTTTCTAGTAACTGTATGTTTCTATATCTTTTTCTAAAAATTTTATGTAATTTGTCATGATAAGTATTTGTAAGAGTAGTTAGGTAGGCATGGTATATAATTTACTCTAGTCATGTAATATTCACCAAATGCTTTTTCCAATATGATTATTCTTATATCTACTACTTTTATATCTCTAAGTGCATACAAAATAAGTATTTTAAATTTATCTACCATCACATCAGATAAATTATCATTCATTTTCATAAAATTGCTTTTTTCAAAATATTCCCTTCAACCATGTACATAACAAAATATGGTCATCTTAGATTACTATATACTAGATTATTCTTAAATAACATGTTCTTCGGTCACTATTAGCATGGTAATTTGGATACTTTTTCCCTTAAACAGCGCCTCTACTCTGGTTACTCCCCGCCACGGCTTCTTGCCTCTTTGGTACCTTTAGGATGGCATAGTTCTTAGGAATTTTTCTCCGTTTCCACTTTGCTAATAAACTTCTTAACATATTATTCTGCGAATAATTCTACTATAAAGTAACTAATATGAATTTATTTTATCATATCATGATTGTTGGGAACTATGAATTTAGCTATTCATAATCATAAATAAATATACCTGTTTGGGTAGCTTTGATATTTCTGAAGTTTGTTCCTCCATAGCTTTTTCCATTGAAGTATGTATATTTTTTAACTAACTGAGCAAAATATTTGTTGTGGAATGGAGAGAGTATTTGCTTTAACGTGAGAAGGCTTGCTTTGCAATGCCTTCAGTTCTTTTTATTTATAGAACGAACTTTACAAATTTTACAATTCTTTACACGTTTTTTTTTTAACAAAAGTTAAAAAAATAAAAAAGCTTAAAAGTCATAAAGGCTATCACCTAGGCTACCTAAAAAGTCTACATAGCCTTAAATAAGCCTAAAAAGTAGTCTACATAAGAATAGTAACTTACAATAATTAAAAGACTTTTACGTAAAGAAAAATCTATACAATGAATATCTTGTCTCCGTTGATTTTGTCGTATCTGTTATATCTCCATTATTGTTCTCCATTATTGCTTCTTATCTTATCTTTCCAGTTGGCATTTTGTCTTCTTGATTATTCTAGATGTACTTCTGGAATAATATTATCTTCTCCCTTACACCTTGAACATTGGTGATCTGGATATTTATGTCTAATTATTTTACAATATCTTGTCAGTAGTCTATCTGAAATAAATCCTTTTTTAATAGCTCTTGCGGTAAATTGTTTCTCTGGGTTGAGTAGTGTCATTATCCATTGTCTGACATCCTCCATATCTGTTGGTCGTAGCTCTTTTGAATTTGAGTAAATCATTTGATGATCTCTTGAATAATAGCTCCATATTGGGTTTCCATTAGTATAATTATTTGCTAGTTCTTGGATAATCGTAGCTAGTTCAATAAGTCTTTTATTTGCGTAAAAATCTGGTATCTCAATTCTGGGTATCTTCGGTTGATGAGTAATATCTTCTGGTATGATCATATCTCTGGTTAGTCCTATCTTAACAACTTGTATAACTGATTTTATTTCATCGTATAGTATCTCTGTGGGTGCAGTATAACACTTTATATAAAATAGATTGCCTTTTGTTATTCTTTTGTAGGTGGTGAATATCTCTTGTAATTCTTCCATAGCTGTTAATTCTTCTCCGTCTTGGTGTATATGGTGTTTAGTAGTCCGTAGTCAAAACAAGTTTTTACTAGGCTTGGGTTAGTTTTGGGTAGTGCGATTAACTTGTTATATCCTTGTAATTTTTGGGTTATATAGTTGGTGTTTGGTTATTTAATGTTTGTAGCTCTGGGGTTATGGTTTAGAAAAGTTTGTACTCTATAGATGTTTTCTACATATTTCTGGGCTGTATAATTATACTTTTTTGTCTTGGTTTAGGCTATCTCGGTATGTGGTAATTTGTGGGGGTATGAATAAATGGTCTTTTTGTGTTTTTGGTGTAAATGGTTTTTCAAATATTTTATTCATGTTTATGTTTTGGTATCTTGGTCGACTAACTCCTTTGCTTGTACCTGCAGAAGTAGATTGATAAATGTTATGGGTTTTATGGAGTGTCCCAACGTCTCCTTCTAGCTCTGGAATTTTATTGTCTTCCGATCGACATAGCTCTGCACACTGCTGAGTTAGCTGATTTATAGCTATAGACTTCAGTTTATCTTCATTAGTCTTTAGCTTTTCTATCTCAGTACCCATACTGTCCACTTTCAATGAAAGCGTATGTCAACCTTTTAAAATATGATTTAACCCTACTACGTGGAATCTTCAGTGTGTTGTGTCACGTATGTGCCACGTAGGTACTAAGGTTGTCAAAAATACGGTTTTAATTAGTCCGGGGGGAGGGGGTAATAGGACCTTTCTAAAGTTCGAGTGTGTTTCAAACTTTTCACGTATAGTTCAAGGTGATAATAGAGTATTTTTTCAAAAATTTAACATCTCACTCCCAAAATTATTGTAGTGCACGCACTATGACACTTCAACAGATTGTATCTAATTGACACACTTTCTATAGAAATTAAGTGTTCAATAGGTGTAGGGTTAAGTATAAATGTCTAAGTGAAAAAATTGAAAAAGTTTGAGGGTCTGCATATGTATTATGCCACTTTTAATTGTAGATATTTTAATTTATATATGCATATGCATCTATGACTCGTCTCAAGCATAGTCATACTAACATGTTTTCTGTTCGGGGGCGGCTCAAGCCCGTTGGCGGCCTAAAGCCAAAAATGAATCAAAGGCCTTAAATTTTTTAAAAAATTTAATATTTTTTTAATTTAAAGTATATTCTTCAAATTTTTTAAGATGCAAAGTTGCTAATAGATCTCTTATGAAGTATTTTGAGATGCAAAGTTTTATTTTATACATATATGATTTTTTTTTTTAACTTTTTCTATCAATAGTACCCCTTTTGTTTCCATTTTTTTGGTCTATATTGGCTTGACATGGAGTTTTGAAATTTAAGAAAATAAAGAAACTTTTGAATGCTATAGTCTTAAACTAAAAGATATATAAAATACACTAAAAAGGTTTTTTAATCTATAAGCTTACACATATCATGAGGAAAATTGAAATTAAATAATTGATAAAAAAAATATTCTTTTTGAAATGGAATAAAAAGTGATAAACAAATTAAAATGAATAGTATAAATAATTTTTGTTAAATAACCCATATTATAATTCTATTATTGCTAAAGAAAATAAGGCCTCTAAATTTTCTATTCTAAGTCGGGTGCCGTGCTTCTGTTCATAATGGGACCTCAAAAACATTATTTTGTAATAACTTTTTTTCAAATAACTGGATAAAAATTTGATAAAAATCTTTATTTATTATAATAACTACTTGTTAATTCAGAATTTTAAACAATCCGAATTACAATCTATTAATATATTACACAACCTAGCAACCAAAACAATTTTGCTTGCTTAATTGGATAATGGACAAATTAGTACAAACTAATTAACAATAGGTCAGTTAAAAACTAAACTAAATTGCCCTTTAAAAACACAAAATAGAAAACCCATAAATAATAATAATAATAATAATAATAATAATAATAATAATAACAAAAAAATAAAATTGGTACTAATCGGAAATTATTCTATCTTTTAAGTGGAATTTTTAATTTATTGTTACTTTGTAAGATAATTATATTAACTTAAATGGCCTTATTGCATAAAATAATGATAATGGATTATATTAGATAATTTCATTAAACTGAATAACCATGTGAGGAATTAACTTGATGTAAACTTGTTAGAAATCTTAAGATATAAAGTCTAAAAAATAAAAATGAGAAGATTTAAAAATTTTTATGCATATGACATACTAAGAAAACAAACAAAAAATGATACATGTTCTTTAGGTTAGTATTAATGCGGTTGTGATAAAATTTATCATTCATTCTTCTTAATCCGGCTCCGCTCCATTATTTTTTGTTCAAGTAATTATCAATGCACCTCTTGATGATTAACATGTGGACTGTAGGTTAGGATTAGATTCTAGCTTATGTACTATTTTTTATGTATTCTTTATTAATGGTAATGTCAATGATATGAAATCAATTTTTTTAATTATTATTATTATTATTATTATTTTATTAAATTTAAAAAGTACTCAGCTTCACTCCATAGGCTCAAGTGATTATCGATGCACCTCTTAATGGCTGACATGTGGACTGTTAACTATAAAAGGTTAGGATTACATTCTAACATATGTACTATTTTTTATGCATTCGTTATTAATGATAATGTCAAAGATATGAAATCAATTCTTATAATTATTATTATTTTTATTAAAACTAATACTTACAAATAACAAAGTCATTTTATTAAATGCGAATAAAGAAGAAACTACATTAAATAATTTCTTTTCCAAGCCATTTTATTAAATGTATAAATAAAGAGGGTCTGTTTGGACCTCCTGAAAATTAAATTTTGTGTAATTGAATGTAATTGCACGGTTTAGTTGTTTGTTTGTCTAGGTAATTACTTGATCAACTTGGGTGTAATTGTCTGTGGGGGGAGGGTGGGGGTGGCTGGGGGAGGGGACTGTGTATTATTGGTAATTACATGGTGTAATCACAAGATGGTTACTTTTTAATATCTTCCTTTTATTATAATTTTTATTTTTTTTATTTTAATTAAATTTATTATTTTTTTTTATTTTTATTATTCTAATATTTAAAATATATATATTTTTGTTTTGTATTATTTAAATTTCATTTCATTCTCACTTCTCAACCTTTACTTTTGTGATTTCATGCAACTGATCGTAAGATCTATTTTTATTTAATTTATGTTTATTTTTTTAATTTAGCACAATTTAGTTAGTATTCTTTTTAAAATAAAGTAAAATTCATTATTGAATAAAGTTATGTAACACCCCAAATATTCGAGCTAAGATCAGAACCATGCTTCAAGTATATGTAAAAATAAACATCATGTTTTGTTGGTATTAGAAGTGATTTAGATAGGTATTAAGGCCATAAGTAACTCCTACATCATTGCCAAGTCAAAATCTTCCTTACCAATTGATTTCGTGAGAAGAATCTTGCTATAGTCAACTTCAAATAAGCATAACTCCTAGATTCTGAAGTATTTTTGAGCTCAAAATACATCAAATGAAAGGCATTTGAGTCTTCTTTCCAACACATTAAGTTTTAGTTTAATTCGATATTGAAGTAAAACGTTATGCTCGATTTATCATAGGGTGGCGTCTGCCAAAGGTTGACGACCCGAGTTGATGAGCCGTCAATTGAAATCATCAACTTAACTAGTGAGACCAAAAATATCCCAGAGATTGATGACCTAAGTTGATGAGTCGTTAACTAAAGTAGTCAACCTTATCTAGTAAAGATCAAAAATGGCCAAAGATTGATGACCTGAGTTGACGAGTTGTCAACCAAGTCATCAAATGAAAATTTCCTATGATTTAAAATCATTTTTTAGGGATTGTTTGATCTTTTCATATTCTTCTAACACCAAAACTATGTTGTTTAAGCTATCCTAAGGCAAAAATATAAGGTTAAAATGCCTCAATTTTTCCATTAACTCGAAATTTGGTAAATATAAAGAGAGAAAACAGAGAAAGAGACGATTTTCTTCTTCCAAGAAAAATTAGGGATTTTCAACTTCAAACTCTTAATTCAAAGATTTCACCAAGGTTTGCATCTCCATGTGTAATTTCATTAATGGATCTCCTTTCACCCATTGAGTCTCAAGGTTAACTCAATTTCTCAATTTAATTCCTTCCCCAAAGCATAGATTTCATGAATATTATGAATTTCTTGATATTCTAGTTCCTTGATAACATTGAGTTATAAACTCAAGTTTTAACAAGAATTTCAATATTAAAAATTATAAACCCTCTATTGTGAAATTCATGATTATTAAACTTGAGTTACTAAAGTCCTTAATTCACTCAATTTATGGGATTGTCATAATCGTTGCATTCTTCAAAGATGGTGGGTCATAAACACCCGATGACCTAGGATTTCATGCATATACTTATGAGTATTATTGTGACCACTCTTTTTGGGATTATTTTAAAGATGGCTGTGAATATTAAGGTGCGTTAGGCACCAGTCTAGGCTACTACGAACTTATTTTGTCTTTTAGTCTTAGTTCACAAGAGTTCAGGTAAGGGTTTAAATTACCTCAAAAGGAAGGTGCCACCTTTCGAGGTCCACAAAGGTGGTTTCCAGCCGACTTCTTACTTTACATGAGGGTTCTATGTGATCAAATAAAGTCTCTTAGTTTATTAGTAATATAACGTTTAGCTAAGTCATAAAGCAATTAACAAATATTTATTTTAGCTATTAATCGTCTAAGTGATAAAATATATAAACAAGACAAGCGAGAAGAAAGAAGGAAAATAATTATAATAATGGAGACTTCTTATGTAATAACTAACTACCTCAATAAACATGTAAAATAATTAAAAAGACAAAGAAATCGTCCAAGTCAAACAAAAAAATATTTTGGTCTCATTCGGATTAGAACCCCAACTTGTTTAACCATCATCCGACCCATCAACCAAACTCTAAGACAAGTAACAATGTCATAGTCTTACTGTCAATATATGTTGGGATCATCACTTTCGAATGACTACCCGTTCCACCACACCTAAGCTGCATGTAAAGTCTAAAGGCGTTCTATGACAAGGATAAAACTAACATCTCTTAGTAATACTTATCGTCCCACCTATTATCTAAGAGGCATTGAACTTTACTATGTTGGATTTGTATTCTAGACAAAAGTAAAGCTATGTTGCCTAGGACTCTAAGAATGTAACACATTGGACAGCAAGTTGCACAAAATAATCCCAAGTTACCCTCTTGATTAATTAACAAGATTAATTAATGTGATTAACATGCAAAGATAAATAATTATTTGTTTTTATATCGTTAACATATAGGCATGATATCTAAGTGTTCAACAATTAATAGTGTGAAAAAGACAAATGTAATTTGTTGTGTGAAACAATGCATCGTCAAATTGTAAAAAGAGGGTATCTAAAGTGTAGTAAATGTGTCAAGAAATTATGCTCGTGAGATTGTGTCATGAACTAATGGGAATATAAGAAATTAACAAAAATATTAACATGCTAAGAATGCAATGATGTACTAAACATGTTGAGAATGCCTAAAATGTACCATTTTAGCATACTGAAAATTATGCAAATAATGCAGAAGTTTAATGTTAACATGCTGTAATTTGTATAATAACATGCTGAAAGTTTAATTTAAACATGCTGGAAGTTAACCGATTTATGTGAGAAACGATTTTAAGCATGCAGGACATTAATTATCTTATGTGAAAACATAGTTCTAAACATGCTGAGCTGAACTCGTTTATTTGTCACGCAGAAAACATTATTAAACATGCAGGAATTGTCATTAAACATACTGAAAATAATGTTAAGGCGTAGTATTCTGAAGTTGATATGTTGAAAACATGCCAAGACTACCTAATGTCTAATATTTCAACATGATGAAAATTAGAGAAATAGTTATTTAACATGCTGATCGTTAGTTGTCTACGCCTAAAAATACAATTTGAACATGCTAGAATCCAATTGAACATGCAGCAAATTTAATTTAAACAAGCTAAAATTTTTATTAAATATGCTGAAAAATTGATCAGATATGCTGAAAATTATATTAAACATGCTGAATTTCAATATTAACGTGCTCAAATTTATTTCAATATGCCTAAATGGTGTTAACACGCCTAAACATGCAAAGACATATTACATAAGTCATGCTTAACATGCGAGAAATTAATGTAGTAGCCTAACATCTTATCATGTTTTAAATCAATGTGGACATGTTAAGAAGGTATTAGCATGCTTAGATTTTATTTTACTGCGTCAGATATGAAAAAAACTTGAGCAATATTTGAAAGCGTCTAAATGATTCATGTGTTAATAAATCCTACTTTTGTGTGCCTAAATGAATCACGTAGCATGTAACACACACGTAAAACCTAGGTTGTGCCTATCTAGGTCGTTCATAGAGTATGTAAATCCCCGCCCCCCCCCAAAGAAGTCCCCCAAATTTTATTATTACTATAAGAATAATGTTTATACAATAAATATTACAAAACACATAAATAATGAAAAAGAAGGGGAACTAAAGTAAGGAATAGTCTGCCATTCCCAAATGTCCGGGACTCTTTGGAACCCCACATTAATAATACCTGCTGAATTCAACAAAAAAGAAACAATGCAACCACAAGACAAATCTACACATAGCTTGTCACATCGGGACAATAAAGCATGGCACAACAAGCATACAATAAGCGGCTATTAGATTGCTCCTATGTCTGCTCTCAAATATCGCGACATCATTACGAAAGGCGTAGCTATGTAATGTGGGAAACTTACTAATGAGACTGCAAGTAGTAATAATAATAGGATAGAAAGCAATGGAAGCAATGACCGAATCCGATGACTTCTTGAATTAAGAAGGTACCAAAGAGTAAATATTTTGTATATAGACTAGTCAAAAGCTTTTTGTGAGCCGTAGTAGTAGTGAAAGTGCAAAAAGCTGTCCTCTGTGAATGAAGAGGTTGTGTTTATATAGTGTCAAAGAGAATAAAATCAGCCAAGTCATAAAAGTAAAATAAGAAAGAGGAGCAATCAATTACCCAAAAAATTTTTTTGGCCGATATGCTAATTAAGGTAATCACCCTATCAATAAGAACCAGTTCAAGATACAAAAAGGAAAATATTAAGCGGCAGAAATCTTTTCCTAAACGTAATAACAATCAATAACATGATTTTCATTAATCGAAGTAGGGTGCACTAATTTAGAGACAATTTACCAAAAATAGATGAGTAAAGAAAGATATTTCAGTATTTACCATATAGGCCAAAATCAATTGACAGATCACAAGGCACGGATTATAGTAATCCAATCACTCAAAATTACACCAAATCAGTTCTATAATATCCGTCAAGAGTAAAACACTCAAATATTTAGCATAAACACAGGATCGAATTCTGTAGATATCAACTAAAGCCAAACACGATAGCTTCAAAATTAGTAGAAATCAGTGCCCAATTAGGTTTTAAGGTTAAAATTGTCACCAAAACTGCATGTTAATTAAAGGATATAGAAAAACATAGAATTAAAGGCATTATGTCAAAATCATAGTCATGCTTCATGAATTTCAAATCTAAAATCATGAAAAGAACACAAAGAACAATGAGGAATTCAAACCATAAGGAGACATCAAACCCGGGAACACTCGTATTATGGTTCGTTTGGAGGAGCGGGGGTGGTTGCTGGTCGTGTTCTGGCCGGTGGAGATGGCCGGAGGCTGGGCAGATATGGGCGGTGGCGGCACTGGTCTTGCATGGCTCTGTGGCTGTTGTTGACGGCTGGTTCGAGGATGTTGATGGCGATGGCGGAGAGGTGGTGGTGCCATGGCTGGTGTGGTGATGTAGAAGTGGAGGGGATCAGCGGCGGCGCTGATTTTCTACCGTCTAGCGGCTGGCAGCGCTGGCCGTTGGTTTCCGACGGGTAGCTGCTGGGAGACGGAATGATACAAGATCAAACCAACAACACCAAGAACAACAAGAAGGCTCGGATTTCAGTCCAACAACACAAGAACAACAAGTTTAAGTTTTTGGTTTTTCAGTCCACAACACAAGAACAACAAGATAGATAACAAATGCTAGTGAATCGAAAAGAGCCCCACACGGCTTCACTAGACTTTAAAGATAACAAAATCAATCAACAACAACAAGATAAAGAAAGATAGATAACTTGACATATAACATTCAAGAAACTAAGAACCCTAACATCAAGAGAGGACCCTAAGTCTAATGAATATAAACACCAAGTTCTTACGAGGACCAAGAGGCACTCAACGACCTCAAAACCCTTGTTTCTAGCCAAAGAGACAACACGAGTATCCCTCTACTTGTGAGATGATAGTGGCGGCTTCTAGGAGTATAAGAGAGAGGAATTGTTTTGTGATTTTAGGTTACAAGTTTCAGCATTCAAAAACTAACTCTAACTCTCTCTAACATGTTCTATTTATATTACAAGCAAAGGGGTAAAATGACCCATCCGCCCTTGCTTCTTGTGCCAACCTTGGAGAGTAGTTTATTACACATTAGGACCTCTCTTCACACATAAAAACGTTTAGGTCCTTGGCTGGTTCGATCACCAACTCACACGCGGCCATTTGCATGAACAAAGCTTGGAGTTTTTGTAATTCCCGAGCTTGGCTTCGTGTGAAAGGCCGGGTACCTGTGGAGGCTGACCTAACCGTATCATCCTCTATATCTTGAGAGGAATTTGACCTCAAATTCGGCATTTGGTCATCTTCAACCGCATCCACGAGGGAGAGATCACCAACGTTGAAAGTGTTGTGCACTTGATATTCCGGTGGAAGGCCAATCTTGTAGGCGTTGTCATTGATTCTCTCAAGTACTTGGAAAGGACCATCACCCCTTGGCAGCAATTTGGACTTCCTTTGAGCTGGAAACCGATCCTTTCGAAGATGCACCCACACCAAATCTCCGGGTTCAAGCACAAGCCTCCTTCTCCCTTTGTTTACCCTTTTTGCAATCTCTTGGTTCTTCTTTTCAAGCTTGATCCGCACCGTCTCATGCATTTTCTTCATTGCCTCGGCTCTTTTATTTCCATCTAAGCTGGTCATAAGATCACTAGACAAAGGAGTGAGATCTAAAGGGGTAAGGGGATTCAGGCCGTAAACACATTCAAAGGGAGTCATTCCCGTGCTCGAATGTATTACCCGGTTGTATGCAAATTCCACCAAGGGAAGGTGATCTTCCCATGATGTCAGTTTACCTTTAACCATAGAACGTACCATAGACCCTAAGGTTCTATTTACTACCTCCGTTTGGCCATTGGTCTGTGGGTAACAAGACGTGGAGAAAAGCAACTTCGTTCCAAGCCTACCCCACATGGACTTCCAAAAGAGACTTAGGAACTTGGAGTCCCTATCGCTCATAATAGTCCTCGGTACCCCGTGAAGCTTTACAACATGTTCAACAAATAATGAAGCTACACTAGGAGCATCCTCGGTTTTAGCACATGGAATAAAATGAGCCATTTTAGAGAATCTATCAACAATAACAAAAATGCTATCTCGGCCCTTTCTAGTCCTTGGCAGCCCCAAAACAAAATCCATCGAAATGTCCAACAAAGGCCTAAGGGGAGTAGGGAGTGGGGTGTATAACCCTTGAGGTTGGAGACGAGATTTCGCACTCCGGCAGGCCACGCATTGACTACAAATTTTAGTGACGTCCTTGCGCATTTTGGGCCAATAGAAGTTCTCCTCTAAGATGCCGAGGGTCTTGTCTACCCCAAAGTGACCCATGAGGCCTCCGTCATGGGCCTCCCTCACAAATAATTCCCTCCAAGAACTAGAAGGAACACACAACCTCCTCCCTTTGAACAAATACCCATCGAACCGAGAGTAGGAGGAATAGTCATTCTCCTTAAGCCAACGGTCCCTTCCCCACTCTTCGCATTCCCTAAAAATAGGAGCAAAGGTAGGATCCTCGGGATACAACATCCGCAAGCTCTCAAAACCCATCAACTTCGAAGACAAGGTAGCAACAAGCACATGCTTCCTAGACAAGGCATCGGCAACAATATTTTCTTTCCCCCTTTTGTAATGAATTACATAAGGGAAAGTCTCGATGAACTCAATCCACTTAGCATGACGCCTATTCAGCTTGTCTTGGCTCTTAAGGTGTTTCAACGACTCATGATCCGTTCGTATCACAAACTCCTTAGGCCACAAATAATGTTGCCAATTTCCCAAGGCTCTAACAAGGGCGTACAACTCCAAATCATAAGTCGAGTAATTAAGAGTTGCCCCTTTGAGCTTTTCACTGAAATAAGCAACGGGCTTACCTTCTTGCATCAAAACAGCCCCGATGCCAACCTTACTAGCATCACACTCTACTTCAAACATCTTATCAAAATCGGGCAATTGCAATAGAGGCGCCGAGATGAGCGTAGCTTTCAAGGCCTCAAAAGCCCTAGCTTGCTCATCACCCCATTTAAAGGGTCCGTCCTTTCTAATTACCTCGGTCAAGGGGGCTGCTATGGAGCTAAATCCTTTGACAAACCTCCTATAAAAGCTTGCCAACCCGTGGAAACTTCGGATTTCTCCAATCGTTTTAGGGGTCGGCCAACTTCGAATAGAGTCTATCTTGGAATCGTCCACTTCCACACCCCTTGAGCTCACGACAAAACCCAAGAATATAACTTTATCAACACCAAAAGAACACTTCTCCATGTTGGCATACAGCTTCTCCTTTCGGAGCATATCAAACACACATCTCAAATGCATTACATGATCATCAATAGACTTACTATACACTAACACATCATCAAAGTAAACCACCACAAACTTTCCAATATAAGTCTTCATTACATGATTCATTAGCCTCATAAACGTGCTAGGAGCATTGGTAAGGCCGAAGGGCATGACCAGCCACTCATATAGACCGAATTTGGTCTTGAATGCGGTCTTCCACTCGTCACCGGGTTGCATGCGAATTTGGTGATAGCCGCTCCTAAGGTCCACTTTAGAAAACAAACAAGATCCGTGGAGCTCATCTAACATATCATCTAGTCTAGGGATTGGATGACGATACCTTATAGTGATTTTGTTGATGGCTCTACAATCGACGCACATGCGCCAAGTTCCGTCCTTCTTTGGTACCAAAAGCACCGGAACAACACACGGACTCATGCTTTCCTTGATGTATCCCTTGTTGAGAAGCTCCTCAACTTGTCTTTCAAGCTCCTTAGTGTCCATAGGATTGCTCCTATAGGCCGGTTTGTTTGGAAGTTGTGAACCCGGCACCAAATCAATTTGGTGCTCAATTCCCCGAAGTGGGGGCAATCCTTGCGGAAGTTCTTGAGGAAATACATCTTCATACTCCTGCAACACACAAGAAATCAAAGGGGAAATGGAAGAATTAGTGGGGTTAGTATTAAAACAATGGGCCAAAAGTAGCATCGGCTTGTTTTCATCATGGTCCACGAAGAGTTCTTTTCTCCTAGCCAACATCACTACGTTTTCCATCTCCCTTGGCGTGGGGACAGCCTCGGATGTCCCTACCTCCTCACCTACGGCATCCCCCCCCTTTTCTCCCTTCTCGGGTTCCTTCCCCTTTCCCTTTAACTCTCTCATCTTTTGATGCCACTCATTTACTTGGGAGGGTGAAAGAGGGTGAAGTGTGACCTTTCGGCCATCCTTCTCAAGCGTATACCGGTTGGACCTCCCATCGTGTTTAGTAGACCTATCATATTGCCATGGTCTACCTAACAACAAGTGACATGCTTGCATTGGGATCACGTCACAAAGCACTTCATCATGGTAGTTTCCCACCTTAAACCGAATCACACATTGCCTTGTGACCTTCAATTCACCACAATCGTTCAACCATTGTAGCTTGTAAGGACTAGTGTGTAGTGTAGTTGGTAGTTTCAAGAAATTTACCATAGCATGGATCGCAACATTTGTACAACTACCACTATCAATCACCAAAGTGCACACACTCCCCTTTACGAGACACTTAGTATGGAATAGATTTTCCCTTTGACTCGGGTCATCCACCGCCTTACTAATCATGACACGTCTAACCACAAAGTTTGGTACCACACACTCCCCTTCTTGTGGATAGACATCTTCACTACCCTCTAATTCATCATCATTCGGCCCATTTTCAGCCCCCTCTCCATCTTGAGGCTCGGCCTCATCCTCCCCTCTTTCGGAGACCACCTCCTCACCAAGGTAGTACACTTTCCCCTCTCGTAGGATCACAT
The DNA here is from genome assembly GCA_030864225.1 of Capsicum baccatum var. pendulum. Classification (NCBI taxonomy): domain Eukaryota; kingdom Viridiplantae; phylum Streptophyta; class Magnoliopsida; order Solanales; family Solanaceae; genus Capsicum; species Capsicum baccatum. The sequence goes on along the minus strand of CM061554.1, from coordinate 100,739,593 downwards.
TACGCCGGTTCGGACATTCATTGGCCTTATGCCCCCAACCTTGGCACTTGAAGCATTGGAACCCCTTTGGGTTGGGATATTTGTGAGCCTCCGGTTTCGGAGGAAACTTAGGGACTGTTTTGGACTCGGGCAGCTTCGTAGGGCCGGGTTGGTCCTTGTTTTTGGGCCAACCCGAGGGGGTTTGTACCCTTGCCTTGAAGGTTGATCTCTCCTTAAGTTCCCTTTCAATCTCTAGGGCCGCTTGGAATATACCGTCAATGGTTTCAAACCGGTGAAGGGTCAAGTGAGTGGAGATCTCTTTGTTCAATCCACACTTGAACCGGATGATGTCGTGACTGATTTGCTCCCCACGGTGATCAAGTTTCAACATGAGTTGTTGGAACTCGTCAAAATAGGCCATCACACTCTTGCCTCCTTGCCGCAAGCCATATAGTCTAGCAAGTAACTCATGACGATATCTCTCGGGGAGGTATCGTTGTCTCATCAAATACCTCAACCGATACCAAGGTGGTGGCTGCCCATCAACTAATTCATTACCAAATCGTTTAACATACTCCCACCAAGTGTTAGCATAGCCCTCGAGGTGAGCTATAGCGTAGCAACTCTTCTTTTCTTCCGAGATGTCATTAACTTGGAAAACTTTGTCACAAGACGATTCCCAAGTTAAGTAGGTCTCGGGGTCACTCTCACCCTTAAAGATAGGTAGGCTCAACTTGATGGTGTTGATGCCTACGTCTCTCTCTTGGTGTCGGTTTCCCCTATCTCCATACCCCCGGTATCTCCTAGGTTCTCCTCGACCCCCTCTTAACTCCTCCTCCCTCATATAAGCATCATCAAAGGCTCCCTCTCCTTCATACTCCTCTCTACTGTATCCTTCAAAGTGGGCTGGTCGGCCTTGGCCGTTTTGATTCAGAGGATTTGGAATTTGCGGTCTTTGGTTTAATGGAGCTTGGAATGGAGGGTTCGGATTTAGTGGAGGTACTTGGCGCCCAAATCCCTCTTGTGGAATCGGAGGGGCTTGGAAATGTAGTGGTCTAGTGGAGTCTCGGTTTGGAGGAAAATAGGTAGTTTGGCTTGCGGTATTTAGTGGAGCTTGGGGTGCATTTAGCATTTGGTGGACTGTTTCGGGGGTGATGGTTGCGGAGGAGGTCCTATCATGACCATTGGTAGATACATGTAGAGGAGTAGATGGACGAGAGTTCCTTTGACTCTCCACTTGATCTAATCTCCCACTAATAGTCGATACTTCCCCCCTTATTGCTGCCAAGTCCCCTCTCACGGCCCCAAATTCTGAATTCAACCTTTCAAGTGTCCGGGTAACGGCCTCAAGAGTGACCCTCATAGAATCAAGTGCATTAGTATCCACATTATGAGACGTAGCTCCTTCCATTGTCAAGGTATTATCCGCTTTAGTTCACCACAAGTTCGTGTTCCACAAGTGTTGTATAATTGGCTAGTAACCGTGAGATTTTAAGGTATGAGCAAGCTCTTATCCGGAATGGATTCTTGTTTGAAGACTCAAAGAATTCTTGCCGGACTAGAATCAAAAATCAGCAATTCGTTCAAATGAATAAAAGCACTCAAATAATCATTGACTCGAACAAACGGTTCAAGGAACTAGTTGACAACCTAGTAGGAAGGTACTAGTTTGTTAATTAGTTCTAGGACCAAGTAAGGGAAACCAAGGATCAATAATTAGCAACCAAAGAATATCCTAAGTTGAGCTTATAGTGACGTGGCAGCATGCAATGGTTCCACACGTTCTTCCTTTTTTTTTTTGTCTTTATGTTAATATTCACACAACTTGTTATAGTTTCAAAGTGTTTTGGAGGGAAAAGTAAAACCTTGTAGTATTTCACCCCTTTTCAAACTCAAGAAAGTGGGGTTTGGTTGACAATTCCCACAAAACAAGGCTCCTTGAATTAGGGAAAGTGATTGACAAGACTAAAAAGTGATGGGTGCAAGTCTTTCACAACAACTTTATAGCTTGACCACTTGAGCACACAACAAGATGAACAATATGAACAAGTTCAAAAGATGAACACTTCAACAACTTCATCAACTTCTTTAGCACATAAACACACAACCAACGATTTTCTTTTGGTTATCAACAACATACAACTTTCGGCCACCTCAAGTCACCACACAATGTTCAAATTTTCAAGCTCAACTTTTGGATCTAGACACTTTAGTGTTGGTGAGAAAGAAACCAACACTAGAAACTCACTAAAGAAGCAAAATAACACCTAGATCTAAACACACAACATCATTCTCGGTTTTCAACTTTTAATGGACAGATTTTTAGAATTTTCTTTTGGTGTAGTTTGTTTAAGCCGTGAACTAGCCCAAGATGGGTTATGTTGGAACACAACCGGTCTTGCTTTGATACCAAATGATACAAGATCAAACCAACAACACCAAGAACAACAAGAAGGCTCGGATTTCAGTCCAACAACACAAGAACAACAAGTTTAAGTTTTTGGTTTTTCAGTCCACAACACAAGAACAACAAGATAGATAACAAATGCTAGTGAATCGAAAAGAGCCCCACACGGCTTCACTAGACTTTAAAGATAACAAAATCAATCAACAACAACAAGATAAAGAAAGATAGATAACTTGACATATAACATTCAAGAAACTAAGAACCCTAACATCAAGAGAGGACCCTAAGTCTAATGAATATAAACACCAAGTTCTTACGAGGACCAAGAGGCACTCAGCGACCTCAAAACCCTTGTTTCTAGCCAAAGAGACAACACAAGTATCCCTCTACTTGTGAGATGATAGTGGCGGCTTCTAGGAGTAGAAGAGAGAGAAATTGTTTTGTGATTTTAGGTTACAAGTTTCAGCATTCAAAAACTAACTCTAACTCTCTCTAACATGTTCTATTTATATTACAAACAAAGGGGTAAAATGACCCATCCGCCCTTGCTTCTTGTGCCAACCTTGGAGAGTAGTTTATTACACATTAGGACCTCTCTTCACACATAAAAACGTTTAGGTCCTTGGCTGGTTCGATCACCAACTCACACGCGGCCATTTGCATGAACAAAGCTTGGAGTTTTTGTAATTCCCGAGCTTGGCTTCGTGTGAAAGGCCGGGTACCTGTGGAGGCTGCCCTAACCGTATCACGGAAGAGGAGAACGGAGGCGGAGCAGCAGATGGTTGCCGTCTTCCTCAGCGGCGACGGGGTTTTTGAAAGGGAGATCGGAGAGAGAGGGGTTTGTAGAGAGAGAGGAGAGCAAGGGAAGGGTCTCGCCGGTGCTGGGTTGGCCGGCGACAGCCATGGACGTTGAGAGAAGGGAGAGAGTTTAGAGAGAAGAGTAAGGGGTGCGACTCATTTTTGGTTTAGGAAATTAGGATTTAGGTTTATGATTTTAAAAAAAAAGAAAGAAAGGTTTGAAGCCATCTAAGCGGTTGGATCAATTTTGATCAACGGCTAAGATTAAAATAGGGTCAATTAAAATTTCAAGTTTGGGTTACAATTGAAATATTTGTGGCTAAATTGGCTAAATTTATAATAAATTGGGTAGAAATGGATAGAAAATACCTAAAAGGTAAATAAGATGTGCAAGGTGATTTCAATTTAGGATGTCTTTTAAATAATAGTAGAGATAAAAAATGATAATAATAAATAGTAACAAATACAACAACAACAATAAACTTGGTGTATTCCTACACTGTGGGGTCTGCGGAGGGAAATGTACGCAATCCATACCACTACCTCCGAAGAGGTATGGACTAGATAATGTATTTACAAAAAATGTGAGTGTGCACAATTACGTAAAAAAATAATTTCATTAATAAAGTTACATAAAATGTCGTATTTGATTTTAAAAAATTATAAAAATGATACTAAGAGATAATAAAATAATTTATGTATTTTTCTAAATTATGAATGTGACACGTTAGTATGCACTTAATATAAGAATAATGTGTAAAAATATTAATAATTAAAATTAAATAATTTTAATAAAAAATAGCAGTCTAAAAGTGATATCGGGAGGTCAAAATTGGGTGTCAACAGTTGCCCCTTCGTTGCTTGGGAATGATAAAAGAATTGTCAAGCAACGAAAGTTGACGTAGTAGCCAATTTTGTCCGACCGAGATGACGGTTTGCTAGGAAGAAATCAAAGGGAGTTAGTTAAAAATAGTGTGGCTGAGACTTCGGTTTCAAGCCGCCTACATATCTCTGGTTTTACGAGAATCAGGCCATTTGTAGTTCTAGATTTAGGAATGAACAATATTCCTAAAGAATGTCATTGATAAAGGGTGGCGCGTCAAAAAATGATATCGTGGGTCGGTGAGACGGTAATGAATAAAATTTGAAATAATGACGTATGGAGAAGTTTGAAAATGTTAAGGTAGGTGAGATGATGGATGAATAGATGGGATAATATTCCTGAAAACAGAAACAAAAATTGTTTTTGTTTGCTATTCTTTCTTTGTGACCTGCGCCCTTACATCATACTAAATAACAAAGGTTTGACATGTAACAAAAATAAACAATTGGTAAACATAAAGTGAATATAAAAATAAAGAAAGCATATATGTTATATCGTGAAATCGTGTGATCAACTGCTTGGCTTCTCATCGTGGGATCAGCTTTTGGGCTTCTCCATGCATTGTGAAATCGTGTGATCAGTTGTTTGGCTTCTCATCATGAGATCAACTTTTGGGCTTCTCCATGCATTGTGAAATCATATGATCGGCTGTTTGGCTTCTCATCGTGGGACTAACTTTTGGGTTTCTCCATGCATTGTGAAATCATATGATCAACTACTTGTCTTTTCATCGTGGGATCAACTTTTGGGCTTCTCTATGCATTGTGAAATCGTATGATCAGCTACTTGGCTTCTCATCGTGGGATCAACATTTGGGCTTCTCTATGCATTGTAAAATCGTGTGATCTGCTGTTTGGCTTCTCATCGTGGGATCGACTTTTGGGCTTCTCCATGCATTTTGAAATCGTATGATCGGCTGTTCGGCTTCTCATCGTGGGATCAGCTTTTGGGCTTCTCCATGCATTTTGAAATCGTGTGATCAGCTACTTGAATTTTCATCATGGGATCAACTTTTGGACTTCTTCCTGTGTTGTGGAATCGTGTGATCTGCTGCTTGACTTCTCATCATGGGATCAGCTTTTGAGCTTCTCCATGTATCTTGGAATCGTGATTCGTACCTGCCACTTTTGGCTCGATTCGACAGAAATGATTAGTGCGGATATATGTGTGTGTAGAAGATTGAATATTATAGCAAACAACCATAATTATAAAGATAATGGAATATAAGAAAGCATATTTGTCATGTCATTGGATCAACTGTTGGGTCTTCCCGCCATAATGTTGGACTGGCTATTTGGGCCTCTCGTGATGGAGGGATGGTTGTTATTTGTACCTGTTAATCCTGTACTTAAGAAAAAATTATTAGTCAAAAGAAATATGGATTTGTACCACGCTCGATTCGGCTCCTTGGTCGGTGTTTTATACTCCATGAACTGTTGAGATTTGTACTCCATAGTGATGAAATTTTTTAGGAATTCTCAAAAATTTCTGGCCCAATTTGCAAAGCGTCTTTCGCAGGTCATTGTGAACAGAATAATTAGTCGTGAAATTTTTGAGGAATTCTCAATAACTTTTTTCCCAGTTTAGAATGAAAGGCACTTTTTGTACATCATTGAATTGATATAATATTTAATCGTGAAATTTTTGAGGTTTTCTTGAAACCTCAAAAATTCTGCCCCAGTTTTTATCTTTGGAGTCTTACATTCCTGGACCACTTAATGAAAACATTAGTCTAAGAGAAATGGTTGTCCTACATTTGAATATCGTAACCTCAATTGTAATCTACCTTTATATGCTCAAGAATTGGGTTAATTAGCTTGATGATTTGGAAGTATAGGAATGTGAAAGAGAGGGGGAAAGAAGTGTTTTATTAGATAAAGACCGAACTCAGAGTGGGCTGCCTACGTATCCAAATGAAAGTCAAGTCGAACGTAGTTCATAAGTGCAACGAAATGTAGAGAAAATGTATCTAGTCGTAAGGCAAGTAAAATAGTGACGTGAAATAGAAACATCAATTCATGTGATGCGGCTTCTTTCGTGAACGTCTGAGATTTTGTTGGACAGAGTAGGAGTGGATCTGACAAGCCTTGTTTTGAGGATCAAAATCAGCGGGGATCTCATTATATTGATAACCTTGTGTTTGGGGTATGGAAGGTAACGAATCCTCTTTCTCTTCCTTGGGTGAATTGTTCGTTTCATATTCTAATTTTTTTCTAATCGAAATTAGACTCTCAAAGTTATGATTGACCAGAAAGAACATTTTTTGAAAGTATATTCCTTCTAGTAACTTGAGGGAAATTTGGACCAGTTCCTCCTCAGGTACAGAAGGATGTATTTTGGAAGCCTCTAACCTCCATCGAGTTGCATATTCCTCAAAAGATTCATGGGTCGCTCTATGCATCTCGAGCAATTCTCGTATTGTCGGAACAGTATTGATGTTTAACTTGTATTGCCTCACAAAATCTTGAGCCAATTTTTCCTAATTATGCCATTTGTTGAAGTTTTGTTGGGTGAACCATGTGAGTGCCATATTTTAAATCCGAAGCATCCCAGAATTTTCAGTTATTTTTATTTATACAGGCATATTTAATTTATCATTATTTATTTAATTTATTTATATATTTATTTTTCTTTCTTTTCCTCTTCTTTTTAAATTAAATTCGAATCGTGCAATCAGATATCGAACGGGTCAAAAATAGTCGTTTTAAAAATCGACTTTCCATATATTTATCCATACAATACATTTTCCTTTTCTCATTTTCACTATTATTTCTTTTTAAGAGAGAACCTTTTAGGATTGATCGATCAAAAGTCGGATGAATAAAAACCAGTTCAAAAAAACCCGATCAACATAGATTAATCAAGTCTGCTAATTTTTCTTTCTAATTCGAGGGTCCCAAATTTTAAATTTTTTGTATATATATATATAAATATATATATATATACATATTATAATTTACCTTTTTATATATATATTTTTTGAAATTCGAACTATTTCGATAGAAATTGAACGGATCAAAATAATCAATTTTAAATCAATTCTTTTGGTATATCTATTTATATATATATATATATATATATATATATATATATATATATATATATATATATATATAAATATTTTTTTAGGTGTTATTTTAAGACCGTCCGATCAAAGATCGAACGAATCAAAATTAGTCAATATTTTTTCAAACTAATGTAATAAATAACGCGTCTGCCAAAGCAGAGGCACACGTATTGCTCCTTTCCCACAAAAACCGTCGTCTTCTCTCCATCTCTTTTCTCAAATCAACACAAGAACCAAAACTCTTTTTCTCTCTCTTCTTTCTCCCTTTCTCCCTTATGCCAAAATCGTAACCCTAGCACTCCTATGGCTAGCTAGCCGCCTGCCGCTACCCTGGGAGGATCTCTCTAAAATTGACCCTTCAGTTCGCGAATCCTTCAAGAGCAGGTAAAAACAGGCCCAAATTGGTGTTATAATAGGCTTTCAATTTCTAGTCCGCCATGAATGACAAGGAAAGAGCTTAGATTTGGAAGATCCTTTGTTGAATTCAAATTTTTCGTCCTCCCTCCTTCCCATTTTTTTATTTCAAGGTTTCAAATTCGGACTTTGAAGTTTGGGTTTGGCACCTATAAATATGGGTGTTCTTCACCCATTGAGGGGGGGGGGGATTGGAAAAACAGAAAAGGGGTTCAAGATTAAGAAAAAACAAGTGTGTTTAAAAGATCTTGAGAAGTTTCAGGCTGGGGAAAAACTAGAAAGAATCAGAAGAAGATAAAAAAAAGGGAGAGTTTAACAAGAGCGAACAAAAAAAGATTGAAGATCTGAGAGAAAGAGGTGAAAAATCGAAGAAAGGGAAAACTTAAAAAAAAAAAGACAATGAAGTTTTTTTTAGAAGAGAATTTGGGAACAAGTTTTGAAGGTCGAAAATTAGAAGAAAGAGAGTGAAAAACTAGTGTTAAAAAGAGTGAAAGTAGAGCAAATTAGAGCACATATAATCGAAATCCTTGGAGTTGAATCCGCCAGAGAACCTTGACGTCGGAGCTCCAGTTTAGCTGCACCACAAAAGATGCATATTTATATATTTATTTATCTTGAAGTTTTGGTTTGTTGTCTGTTTTGTTGGATTGTTAAAAAAAAAATGTTCTTCCAAATCTTGTAGAAAATGAGGAAACAGAAACTAGTGGTAGGTGTTAATTGATTCCCTCTTTTGTCTATGGATTTAGATTTGGTGTTTTATTGGATTCATTCATTTGTGCATATTATTCTTCTTTTTCCAAGACAATGACCCACAATCGGCACAAAGAATATTTAGAAATTATGTTTGTTCTAAATGATGTACTGAGGATATCATTTGGTCCATGGGATCCCTTATGTGTAATTTATATTCTCAAAAGCTGTTTTATATATGCTTATTTGATATTCGAAATTTATTGACCCAATTGATTCAAAGTTTTTTGATAGATTTTGAAATTTGTTGTTAGTAGACTCTTTTCTCCAAAAAAAAAAAATATAGTAAAATCTGATACGAATGATTTTAAATTCAATGATGATTTCAAGTAGGCTTTTTTTTTTTACACATAAGTATGGCATAATATGTGTATGTATGTGCATAAAGTTTTCTAAATAAAATAAACTAATTAATTCATGTTTATTTTCTCAAAAAAAAAAAGAGAATAAAATAATGATAAAGAAAGACTAGACAATAATGGCAAAACATGGGAGTATAACAAATCAGGAAGTCACAAAACGTGTCCTTTATGAATAGTAAAATCTTTTAACTTTGAGTCCCCACATATTCCTATGTTTCTTTCTCTCTAAACTAATTGCCACCTTTTATTATTATATAATTAATGTTATTATCTGTAGTTGCCTTTTGATTCTTTACAAGAGCTATATATGTAAAATAAACTTTCATATCCGTAATATAAAAATATCATTGCAAAGTCTTATGAAGTGTCCTTACATGTTTTTATTATCTAATAATTTTATCTTTCTAGGCTTATTATCTAACTATCAAATTCCTAATTCTTTATCTTTTTTTTTTTCATTTTGCATGAAACTCGGGAGTTAGAGTTCCACAACGGAACTCGTCTTGATCTAACATCGGGTCAATCGCTATTAGGATCACAAAGCTTCGAGATCGCATTACTTGAAACCCCGGAATGGAGTCTAGTTTCCCCTCTAGTTTGTCCTCTGTTAAATTATTCGTTTTATATTGTTATTATTATTATTGTTTTGTGGCTAAATTTATGTTTATTATTTCTTTATTGTGAATTATTGCTTTGTTGTGATAACTTTATTAATTCATTGTTTTGTAATTCCTTTATTATGTGTCAAATCTTTTTTTTAAATGAGACATTATTGCCATATTATTGCGATTAACGTCTAATTAATCTATAGAAGTGATTTTTAAAAGATTAATGAATCTTAAATTTAGCCAATTGTCCTGTCAAATCACTTTGCTTTTAAAAGGCTAGATAATAAATGAACGTAGTAATTTTCATCATTATTTTTAGGATAAAAGATGAATTTTTGAAATTAAGATAGTAAGAGAGTAAGTCGCCAATTTTACATTTGAATCATCGCTTTTAATATGTCAAATGAATAATATTAACATGTTATGCTATTACAAACGCTGGTAGAGATTTTTATACCGCCAAGGAAAGAAACGCAAGGTATAAATACTCATCCGCTACTACATACAAGGTACATTTTTTTCGATACTACCAAAATTATTTTCTATCATTCTTATTTTTTATATTAATTGTCAACATTACTACTTTATTATTTGCACCGTAGTTATCATTTTCCTTTTAAAAAAACTTCATCAATATTATTATTACTGTTGTACTTGATTACTACCATTAATATTATTATTATTATTATTATTATTATTATTATTATTAATATTATTATTATTACTATTATCATTGTCGTTATTTTTTTTTTTTTACATAAGTTCAACATGATTACCTATTTTCACATTCTTTAAAGTATCTTTTGTACATTAAATTCATGCTATAAAATACTTTATTTATTTCATAAATAATTAAAATTAAATATTTAAATACATATATCTTTTCAAAAATCCCTTATGGAATTATACGACCTTAAATTTTCTAGTGTATAAAAATTATGTTATCATTCTTTTCATATTCAAAATGCATACATATTTTTCGCAATAATTACATTACTCCCTTGTACATGGTAGAGTCATGTTTATTATGCATTGAATTTTCTTCTAAGACAATAATAACAAAATTTCTTATCACTGTTAAAGCAAATAACGAATAAAAAGTTTCCTAACATTTTCCTAAACTAAGCGTAAGGACTATCTTCGGATAGGCTCTAAGTGGTGCCTAACACCTTCCTCTCGAGTAACCAAAACCCTTACTCAGAATCTCTAAAACGTTTTCGATAGACTAAAATAGAGTTTTACAATAAAAATGATTTTCCTAATTTTCCTAAAAGTTAGGTGGCGACTCTAAAAATAATAATAATAATTTTCAAATCCCAAGAGTCACGACATACCACCATACGTCGTATGTTGTTTCGACCGGTTCGAAATAGGGCTTGACAGACGTGGGTGAGGTTGTCAATGTAGGAGACGACACAGTATAAGTGGGAGTAGTCAGTTCAAGATAGTGGCTCTGGAAAATTTGATGGCATCTCAGCTGAACCTTCTAGATTAGTCATTATCCCCCTAATTCTCTCTATTTTTCTCTCTATCCTTCTAATGCTCGAAATAACTTTGTTTTGACGCCATCCTAAATTTTCATGCTCATCGTCGCTATTGACAAGATCGATAAACATTGCTTGACTGGCCATTTCTGATGTTCAAGTTTATTCAACCTTAGAAGAAGAGACTTACGATGAGAAACAAAGGGTACTCACGAAAGTCTATAATAAATATTCTACTCATTTAAGAATAGTGAGTTATGCTCATCCGGAGTGAATATATATTAGGAGAGCTCTATGTAACTTAGAGATTATGAAATCTAGAGTATGGTATGAGTATGACAATATTAATATCCAAGAATCATGGTAGGACAATAGTATGTAAGCGTTAGAAGCATTAGGAAGAGGATTTCCTAAATGATAAGTTGTACTAAAAGCTTGTGAATAAGACTAAAACCTTTTATCAAAGAAAGAGTTGAACCTAGGGGGAATTAACATACTAACCGATGAGTCAGGAGGATAGATAAAAGGAAAGTATTGAATAGGCCCTAAGAGTGTATTGTAGGGTCCTAACATGATAAAAATTTTAAGGTTAACAAGTTCTAAGGTGAGGAACACTAAAAGTAAGGAGTGGATAAGGCTAGAACGAAAATAATAAGATAGGCAAGATGTCAATACATACATAGAAATGCAACACATAGCAAATAATTGTAAGTCCCTTTGAGTTCGTGAACCTCTTTGGACTAAATGAGACTAACATTCAACGCATCAAGAATGCCATGACATCCTACATTGAATGGGACGCATATTCCTTAATAAAAGAAATATGTAGCTAGGATCTAAAGGGCAAGAGTGGTTTTAAGACATGGGTCCCTCGAATGGACAACTCGAGAGTGAGAAAGCTTGTGGCTATCAATGCACCGCTGATTGACCGATCCACAAGGCATTTTTCAAATGATATTTTAGGAAAAAACATTTGTGCAATCACACAATCATTCGTAAAAAGAAAACAAAAAAAGTTTTCAAGTGGAGAAAAGTATGAGCGGAATGCCAGTTATATAAAGCGGTAACATGTAACACATAGTGAAATATAACATGCTAAAAAGTATACATATAGATGAACATGATATCACATAAATAACAAAAAGGGAAAAGCAATAGACATGGAGACATAGAAAAACACATGAAAAGGGAAAAGGGGAAAGGACTACTAAATCATGATGTAAGTAAGCGACAAAAGAAGAACATATAGAAAATAAATTAGGATGTCAAACATTATCAAAACAAATAAAGAGAATCCCACATAAAACACAAATTCAGAATGGTTAGAACTTAAGATCCCCAGCAGAGTCGCCATTCTGTCGCGCTCCATTTTCCTCGCGAAAAGGGGGATTCGATGTGACAAACTCTTTTTGGGATCGTTTGAAGGGTAGAGTGTGAAAAGTCATCATCTAACGTATTAAGGTGCGTTAGGACACCGATATAGGCTTCTACGAACCTATTTTATTGTTTAGTCTTAGTTCACCAGATTTAGGGTAAGGGTTCAAATTACCTCGAAAGAAAGAAAGGTGTTAGGCACCTTTCGAGGTCCACAAAGGTGGTCCCCAGCCAAATTTATACATTACGTGAGAATTCTATGTGATCAAATAAAGTCTCTTAATTTATTAATAATATAACATTTAGCCAAGTGATAAAGCAATTAACAAATATTTATTTTAGGTATTAATCATCAAACTGATAAAATATATAAACAAGACAAGCGAGAAGAAAGAAGAAAAACAATTATAATAACAGAGACTGCTTATGTAATAACTAACTATCCCAAATAAACATGTAAATTAAATAAAAAGACTAAAATAAATCGTCCAAGTCAAATAAAAAAATATTTTGGTCCCATTCAGATCAGAACACCACCTTGTTTAATCATTATCCGGCCCATCGACCGAATTCTTAGATAAGTAATAATGTCATTAGTCTTAACGTCAATATATGTTGGTATCATATCTTTCGAATGACTACCATGTCAAGCCTAAAGGCGTTCTATGATAAGGATAAAACTAACGTCTCTTAGTAATACTTATCGTCCCACCTATCGTCCAAGAGACATTGGACTTTACTATTTTGAATTTGTGTTCTAGACAAAAGTAAAGCTATGTTGCCTAGGAGTCTAAGCGCATAAAGTAGCACATAATCCCAAGTTAGCCTCTAGATTAATTAATGATATTAATTAATGTGATTAACAAGCGAAGACAAATAGTTATTTATTTTTATATCGTAAACATATATGCATGATATCTAAGTGTTCAATAATTGATAGTGTGAAAAAGATATGTTACTTGTGTGTGTAACAATGCATCATCAAATTGTTAAAAGATGGTGTCTGAAGTGTTGTAAATGTGTCAAGAAATTGTGCTCGTGAGATAGTGTTATGAACTAATGGGAATATAAGAAATTAACAAAAATATTAAAATGCATTAACATGCTAAGGATGCAATGATGTACTTAACATATTGAGAATGCCTAAAATCTAACATTTTAGCATGCAGAAAATTATGAAAATAATACAGAAATTTAATGTTAACATGCTGTAATTTGTATAATAACATGCTGAAAGTTTTATTTAAACATACTAAAAGTTAACCGATTTATGTGAGAATACGATTTTTAGCATGCAGGACGTTAATTATCTTATGTGAAAACATAGTTCTAAACATGCTGAGCTGAATTCGTTTATTTATCATACAGAAAATATTATTAAACATGAGGGAATTGTCATTAAACATACTGAAAATAATGTTAAGGCGTAGTACTCTCATGTTGATATGCTGAAAACATGCCAAAACTGCCTAATGTCCAATATTTCAACATGATGAAGATTAAAAAAAAATAGTAATGTAACATGCTGAGCATTAGTTTTCTACGTCTAAAAATGCAACTTGAACATGCTAAAATCCAACTGAATATGCAGAAAAATTAATTTAAACATGCTTAAATTTTTATTACATATGCTGAAAAATTAATCAGATATGCTGAAAATTATATTAAACATGCTGAATTTCAATATTTACATGCTAGCCTAAATGGTGTTAACACGCCTAAACATGCAAAGAAATTACATAAGTCATGCTTAACATGCCAGAAGTTAATGCCGTAGCCTAACGTCTTATTGTGTTTTAAATCAATGTGGACATGTTAAGAAGGTGTTACTATGCTTAGATTTTATTTTAATGCGCCGGCTAATAAAAGAAACTTGAGCAATATTTAAAAGCGTCTAAATGATTCACGTGTTAATAAATCCTACTTTTGTCTGTCTAAATGACCCACGTAGCATGTAATACGTAAAACCTAGGTTGTGCCCTTCTAGACCGTTCATAGAGCACGTAAATTCCCGCCCCCAAGGCAGTCCTCCAAATTTTATTATTACAATAAGAATAATTTTTATACAATAAATATTACAAAACACATAAATAATGAAAAGAAGGGAAACTAAACTAAGGAATAGTCTGTCATTCCCAAATGCCCGACGACTCTTCGGAACCCCACATTAATAATACCTGCTGAATTCAACACAAAAGAAACAATGCAACCATAAGACAAATCTACACATAGCTTTCCATATCGGGACAACAAAGCATGGGACAACAAGTACATAATAAGCGGCTATTAGATTGCTCCTATATACATACTCTCTAATATCGCGACATCATTACGCGAGGTATATAAAATGCGTCGATGGGAAACTTACTAGTGAGACTGCAAGTAGTAATAATAATAGGATAGAAAGCAATGGAAGCAATGACCGAATCTGATGACTTCTTGAATTAAGTACAAAGAGTAAATATTTTGTATATAGACTAGTAAAAAACTTTTTGTGATCCGTCGTAGCAGTGAAAGTGCAAAAAGCTGTCCTCTGTGAATGAAGAGGTGGTGTTTATATAGTGTCAAAGAAAATAAAATCAGCAAAGTCATAAAAGGAAAAGAAATATTTTACCATTCAATCACTGAAGGCTTTTCTATGAGTAACGAGATTGATATTATATAAAATCAATCAAAGTAAAATAAGAAAGAGGAGCAATCAATTACCCGTTTCTTGTTTGGCCTATATGCTAATTAAGGTAATCACCCTATTGATAAGAGCCAATTCAAGATACAAAAAGGAAAATATTAGGCGGTAGAAATCTTTTCCCAAACGTGATAACAATCAATAGTATGATTTTCATTAATCAAAGTAGGCTGCAATAATTTAGAGACAATTTACCAAAAATAGATGAGTAAAGAAAGATATTTCAGTATTTACCATACAAGCCAAAATTAATTGACAGATCACAAGGCACGGATTATAGTAATCCAATCACTCAAAATTACACCAAATCAGTTCTATAATATCCATCAAGAGTAAAACACTCAAATATTTAGCATAAACACAGGATCGAATTCTGTAGATATCAACTAATGCCAAATACGATAGTTTCAAAAATAGTAGAAATCAGTGCCCAATTAGGTTTTAAGGTTAAAATTGTCACCAAAACTGCATGTTAATTAAAGGATATAGAGAAACATAGAATTAAAGGCATTATGTCAAAATCATAGTCATGTTTCATGAATTTCAAATCTAAAATCATGCAAAGAACACAAAGAACAATGAGAAATTCAAACCATAAGGAGACATCAAACCTAAAAACACTCGTATTATAGTTCATTTGGAGGAGCGGGAGTAGTTGTTGGTCGTGTTCTCGCTGGTGGAGATGGTTGGTAGCTGGGCAGATCTGGGCGGTGGTGGCACTGGTTTTGTATGGATTTGTGGCTATTATTAACGGCTAGTTCGAGGATGTTGATAAAGATGACAGAGAGGTGGTGGTGCCATGGATGGTGCGGTGATGGAGAAGTGGATGGGACCAGCGGCGGCGCTGATTTCTGCCGTTTAGTGGCTAGCAGCGCTGGTCGTTATTTTCTGGCGGGTGGATGCTAGGAGACGGAAGAGCAGAACGGACATGGAGCAGTGGCTGGTTGCCGTCTTCCTCGACGGAGATAGGGTTTTTGTGATGATCTGTATAGTGAATAACACACTATGTCAACAAATTAAAATGAACGACCAGGAATAGTTTTAATTAAAAAGGTCGCAAGGGCTTAGATTTTGCCATGTCAGCTTCCAGCACAGCACATGTTTGTTATAAGTTCTAACCAACTTGAGGAGAGAGACTATTCTGAAATTATCGATACTTTTCTTACCTCTCTTCCTTCTTCCAGAATCTCCTCTTCTCTCTTTCTCTTACTTTAATTTCTATCTCTTCTCATTCTGCAGATCTAAACTATCAATCGAGGCCCCTTAGATTAGTTGCTTATGTCATTTTAGTGGTTCAGTTCATTGTATTTTTGTTTTTGCAATTGAGTTATTAATAAGAAAATCCAAAAAATTGTCCCACTCTTTACTGCTTATTTCAACTAAATTGTTTAAAACTTGACAATTGGTATCAGAGACCAGGTTTCAATGATTGAATGAACCCGATTTAAACTCTTGGACGATAAGTTATTGCGACATGATGAACTTCTGAAGGAACTCAATATGACACAAGCTGGAATTAAGGGTACGTTGGAGCTTATTTTGGATTGGTTGACAGCTCTGGAGAGGGCACCTTAACGTGCTCTTGAGGTTGTAAATCCTGGTAGGGATGGTTTACTCCCGAATCCTGTGCAGGAAGCTCGAGGTCGCCTGCCTATTCCCCCTCCTAAATGGGAATTGCCTAGCTTCGAGGGCTTTGAACCCAAGGTATGGCTGTGTAAGTGTAAGAGGTACTTTAATTTGTATAAAACTGCTTAGATGAAACTTGGTATAACTCACTTGTTTTAAGTAGGGGAGTAGTCCCATGGGTTGAATTTTAGGAGGAATTATGTATTCAATTTGGGGAAGTTCTGATTGGGGATGTTGTGGAGAAGTTCAACAAACTCTCTCAAATTGGAACTGTGGAGAAATTCCTAGGGAGGTTTGAATACTTGAAGGCTCAGATGATCATGAGGAATCCTGCCCTGAATGGGGCATACTTCTTTTCTAGTTTTATTGGAGCACTGAAAAAGGAAATTAAATTTGGGGTTAAGATATTCAAACCCACTACATTAAAGTTAGCTATCGAGCAAGCTAGATTGCAGGAAAAAGCAATTGAAGCAGCTCAAAAGAAGGCTCTGGTAGTGGTCAAGCCTACTGCATCACCAGTTGGATCCAGTTATTCGAGGCCTACCGCCGTGAATACTACTAAACCCAACACCTTCAGACTTAGCCCTGAGGTATATGAACATAGGAAGATCAACAAACTATGTTTCAGGTATAGAGAGAAATACTTTTCGGGGCATAACTGTACAACAAAGCAACTGAACTGCATGGTAGGTAAAGAAGAAGCATTACCACCTGAAGAAATAGAAATTCCTGAACCACCTGATCTTATTATTGATGGTGAGATACAACAAGAGGTGTTGGAGGCTATTTGTTTGAGTGCACTTTTCGGCAATAATCAAGGTGTGAACTCCATACTTGTTAAAGGTTCAGTGAAGAACAGAACCCTTGCTGTGTTGATCAATTTAGGTAGTACACATAGTTTTATAGATGAGCAAGCTGTGAGTGATACAGGATATGTAGCTTAATATGGTGCCCCTATGAAAGTCACGGTTGCTGATGGAAACTATGTGATGTGTCACACTACTTGCACGGGTTTTTGTTGGAAAATGGAGGGTAAACCTTTTAAGGAAGACCTAAGAATTATCAACCTAGGAGGTTGTGACTTTGTATTGGGCAACAACTTGATGAAGAAATACAATTTTACTAAGTTTGATCATGAAAAGAGGTGCGTGACGATTGGCAGAAAGAATAATAAAATAGTATTACATGCTATCCCAATGGAGGGAAGCCTGAGTATAATCTGTGGCAGTACAATGGGCAAGTTAATCAAGAAGGGACAAACTCTGATTGCTCATTTATTCATATTAGGGTGTGAAACAACAAGAGAACAAGAGGTAATAGATGACACTATACAGGAAGTAATCAACAAGTATCGTGCAGTATTTGTGGAGCCTAAGAATCTGCCTCCAGTTAGACACTTAGACCACTCAATTAACTTGAAACCTGGGGATAAATCAATAAGTTTAAGACCTTACAGATATAATTACTACCAGAAGGAGGAACTAGAGAAGCAAGTTGCTGAGATTCTAACCAATGGAATCATTAGTCACAGCCAATCCCTATTCTCATCTCTAGCTTTATTGGTAAAAAAGAAAGATGAAACATGGAGGTTTTGTATGGATTACAGAGGGTTGAATGAAATTACAGTGAAGGATAAGTACCCTATTCCCATTGTGGATGGTCTTCTTGATGAGTTACATGGAGCTATAATATTTTCGAAGATAGATTTACGAGTTGGCTACCATCAGATTAGAATCAAAGCTGAAGATGTGTACAAGACAGCTTTTAGAACTCACATGGGTCATTATGAGTTCAAGGTGATGCCCTTTGGGCTAACCAATGCCCCAACAACATTCCAAGCCCTCATGAACCAGGTATTCTAGCTTTACTTCAGGAAGTTTGTATTGGTATTTTTTGATGATATCCTTATATACAGAAAGTCATTTTATGAGCATGTAGAGCACTTGGTCTTAGTGTTCAATACATTAGTATCCCATTCATTGTATGCAAAAAGGTCCAAATGCTCCTTTGGTCAATCCAAGATGGAGTACTTAGGACATGTGATCTCTACTGAGGATGTATCTACTGACCCAGCTAAGGTGAGAGCAATAATAGAGTGGCCTACTCCTATCACTATTAAGGATCTTAGGGGTTTCATGGGACTAATAGGTTACTATAGGAAGTATGTAGCCAATTATGGGAGCATAAGCAGACCCTTGGCAGATCTATTGAAGAAAAATGCTTTTATATGGACCGATGAAGCTGATCAAGCATTTTCATCCTTAAATTTAGCAATGTCTACTGCTCCAGTGTTAGCTTTACCGGACTATAATGAAGAATTTACAGTTGAAACTGATGCTTGTCATTCTGGGATTGGGGCTATTCTTTTACAAAAGGGCAAACCTATAGCTTATTTCAGTAAGGTATTGACTGCTAAACACAGAGATAAGTCTATTTATAAGAAGAATATATGGCATTATTGAATGAGGTGGACAAATGGAGATATTACTTACAATATAAACACTTTGTAGTCAAGACTGACCATCATAGTCTCAAATATTTATTGGAACAAAGGGTCATTACAGCAGTACAACAGAGGGGGTTGACTAAGTTTTTGGGACTTGATTATGAAGTACAATATAAAAAGGGGACAGAAAATAGAGTAGCCGATGCTCTCTCAAGACAACAAGAAGGGGTAGTTCATACTAATAAGGCTCATCTTAATGCAATAAGTCTGAGAGTTCCATTATGGGTGAAAGAAATTATGGAAAGCTATAAAGATAATCCCATAGCTATGGAGTTGATAACTCAAATCTCAATCGATAATTCTAGCCCTAGTCTATGGCATTTAGGTGCAGGAATACTAAAGAAGAAGGGAAAGATCTATGTGGGATCAACTAGAGGTTTGAGGCTATAATTGATTCACATCTTTCATGATTCTAATTTAGGTGGCCACTCAGGTCAGCTTGGTACTCTTAAAATACTATCCCAACTCTTCTACTGGACCTTAATAAAGCAGATGGTGATACAAGTAATGTCTGAATGTGATGTTCGTCAGAAAAGCAAGGATGAGAATGTGCCCTACCCAGGCTTACTACAACCCCTTCCCATCCCTGATCAGTCATGGAAACATATAAGTATGGACTTTATTGAAGGGTTGCCTAAGTCTAAAGGTAAGGATGTCATTTTTATAGTGGTTGACAGGTTTACAAAATCTGCTCACTTTATAGCGTTATCCCATCCTTTCACTGCCTTACAAGTTGCTGAAAAGTTTTGGAAAAGAGTTCATACTCTCCATGGTACCCCTGAATCCATCATTTCTGATAGAGATAGTCTTTATGAGTCACTTTTGGCAAGCTCTTTTCAAATTGAGTGGGACTCAGCTTCTGTATAGCTCAGCCTACCATCCTCAAACAAACGGACAGATCAAGAGAGTCAATAGGTTCATCAAAAACTACTTGAGATGTATAACAAGTCAAGGAACTCATCAATGAAAACTATGGCTTTATTTTGCTGAATGGTGGTACAATACTAACTACCATACTAGCTTACAATGCACTCCCTTTGAGGCTTTGTATGGTTACTGCCCTCCTCAACTATCAATGGGTCCCTTACTATATACCATTGTGCCTGTTGTTGATGATGTTATTATGAAAAGACAGTAAATGCAATAGTTACTCAAGGACAATCTCCTCAAAGCTCAGGAGAGGATGAAGCATTATACTGATTTATACAGGAGTGAGAGAGAATTTTAGGTTGGTGATATGGTATATCTCAAGCTATAGCCCTATCTACAATCCTCTATAGCTCTGAGGAAGAGTTTAAAGCTCAACTCCAAGTACTATGGCCCTTACAAAATCATTAGTAAGATTGGACTGGTTGCTTATAAACTACAGTTGTCGGCTGAAGCTAAGGTTCACCCAGTTTTTCATGTCTCTTTGCTTAAGAAGAAGGTAGGGTCTAAAGTGGTGGTTCAATCTACTCTTCCAATGACTACAAATGATGGACAATTTTTAGTGAAACCCATGGCAGTTCTGCAATGACAAATGGTCAAGAAGGGTAACACTGCAGCTGTAAAGGTGCTCATACAGTGGTCCAACCTCCCTCCTGAAGAGGCTACCTGGGAGGATTTTGATTTTATACGAGCTAAATTTCCTGAATTTCATCCTTGAGGACAAGGATGTTTTGCAGAGGAAGGGTATGTGATGATCTGTATAGTGAATAACACACTATGTCAACAAATTAAAATGAACGGCCAGGAATAGTTTTAATTAAAAAGGTTGCAAGGGCTTAGATTTTTCCAAATCAGCTGCCAACACAGCACATGTTTGTTATAAGTTCTAACCAACTTGAGGAAGAGACTATTCAGAAATTATCGGTACTTTTCTTACCTCTCTTCCTTCTTTCAGAATCTTCTCTTCTCTCTCCTTTTTACTCTAATTTCTATCTCTTCTCATTCTGCAGATCCAAGCTATCAATGGAGGCCCCTTATATTAGTTGCTTACGTCATTTTAGTAGTTCAGTTCATTGTATTTTTGTTTTTGCAATTCAGATATTAATAAGAAAATCCAGAAAATTATCCCATTTTTTACTGCTTATTTTGACTAAATTGTTTAGAACTTGATAGTTTTTAAAAGGGAGATTGGAGATAGATGGGTTTGTAAAGAGAGAAGAGAGCAAGGGGAGGGGATCGCCTGCGCTGGGTTGGCCGGCGACAACCATGGATGTTGAGAGAAGAGAAAGTGTAGAGAGAGGAGGAGTAAGGGGTGGGACTGGTTTTTGGTTTAGGAAATTAGGGTTTAGGATTATGATTTAAGAAAAAAAAGAAAGGGTTGAAGCCATCTCAGCCGTTGGATCAATTTTGATCAACGACTGAGATTAAAATAGGGTCAACAATTAAAATTTCAATTTTGGGTTACAATTGAAATATTTGTGGCTAAAATTGGCTAGATTTATAATAAATTGGGTAGAAATGGATAGAAATTGGCTAAAAGTTAAATAAAATGTGCAAGGTGATTTCAATTTAAGATGTCTTTTAAATAATAGTAGAGATAAAAAATGATAATAATAAATAGTAACAAATACAACAACAACAACAAATCCAGTGTATTTCCACATGGTGGGGGTTGGAGAGGGTAAAATGTATGCAGTCCATACCACTACCTTCGGAGAGGTATGGAGTAGACAATGTATTTAAAATATAAGTGTGCACAATTACGTGAAAAAATAATTTCATTAATAAAATTACATAAAATTTCATATTTGATTTTAAAAAATTATAAAAATGATGCTAAAAGATAATAAAATAATTTATGCATTTTTCTAAATTATGAATGTGACACGTTAGTATGCACTTAATATAAGAATAATGTGAAAAAATATTAATAATTAAAATTAAATAATTTTGATAAAAAATAGCAGCTTAAAAGTGATATCGGGAGGTCAAAATTGGGTGTCAACAATTATATCCTCCAGTCTACATATTATGAATGCTCTTCGATAGTACATTTATTTTCATTTTTCAAAATATTACTATCATTGATCATATTCAGTTATTAGTGTCATTCAGTTGGGAGTAGTAATTATCACTGAGCGGACGTATGGATGAAGGCTCACCAGTCAGTTAGGTTGAGACCTTTAGTAGAAGTCCCTAAGTCCCAGAACTAAGGCACTACCGTAAGTGCTAAAGGTCACCCGTTAGACCAGTCTTAACACCTTACTCCATTTTTACATTCGTTTAGTAGATCCACGTTAGTCAATGTTCATACCCTTGGCAAAGTACAGAACACCCTTCCAGCTGCGGTTACACGTTAGATTCAGATTAGCTCAGATTAGGATATGTCGGTTAATAGTAGTTCCCACAATTTAGACTTAGACCTCGCATGACCTTCTATTCTGGTTACTCAGCATATTATAGAGTTATATGTTCATTACGTAGTCATTATATCAGTTTACATATTTCAGCTTCATGTTCAGTTTATCATGTCATCTTTCGTATATTCAGTTCAAATAACATAGTGCATAGCCCACATTATCAGTATATTCAAAACTACTGACCACATAAATTCTTTAATCTCTATTGTTATGTAATATAGGTTCAGAAGTTCAACATTCAGATCATGCTTAGTACAATCTCCTACAACATCAGCTGTACCTGCAGAACATCGGTAAGTCCTCATCATTCAAGGATTAGCTTTCAGAACTTTTATTATGTTATTATTTCAATTTCAAATAGTTAGAGTTAGTTAGGGACTATTTCCAGCAACTCATCATATTTAGAGGCTTTCAAATAGATGGTCAGATTTCAGCATGTTGAATATGTCAGACAGACTTAGTTTTGACATTCATTATTTATTTTTCATTTATTATGATTATGCCATTTCAGTTTTGTCACACCACTTTTTAGCGTGAGGAGGTCGAAGGATTTTTTCAACTAAAGTAACGATTTTGAATAGAGATTATTTTATTTACAGAGTCACCACTTGAAATTGAGTTATGGTGTTCCAAGTCACGTTATTGAATCCCTATTCAAAAGGAAATGACTCTTTATTGTTCTGTAAAAATAGAACACCGAGATAAGAATTTTGTTGATTGAGGGGAAGGTATGAGGCACCCCTCGAGTTCTGTGGTTCTAGCACGGTCGCTTTAATGACTTATGTCTGGCTTACATTAATCTTTTAGATATATAACATTTTATTGGCCTAAAAGTTACTTACATTCCGCTTTTTATTTATTTTAAATATATTAAAATTGTCTTATTATATTGATTGTGGCTTACCGGTAACAGTACTTTCTAGCCATACCACAAGTTTTGATATATTTCTCGTGCCTTTGAGGAATTTATGGACCGCTCCTATTTTTTCAAGTCTAAAGAAGATTCTAACATATTTTAAAAATCTACTCAACCCAATTAGATTGGCTTTGAAGTTTGAAATGATATATTGATTTTATTATAATGAATGGTCAGTAGCAGGGCTTTTCAACTTCATCGTTAACTTTCACTTGTATTAATCTTTGGACATTCATTGTTCTATACTTTTCAAATCTGCTCTTAAAACTTAGAGAAACTCTATCATTTAATATCTAAACTCAAGGTTCATTTTTTTCAAAGCACTTGTCATTTTGTCAATGCTTCTTTTTCACAAAATGGAAACAATAAGTACTTTGAAAGTTTGGTCAAGTACAAATTGTTATAATATTATTAATTTTTTGTAAATAGATTAACCAAATAAAAAATTATTTTTGTAGAAATAACAATTTCAAAAATCATACCCATTAATAGTAATTGTTAACACTTAATCTAGAAAAACATGTCTAGTTTCTACTAAGTACTGCACCACTTCCCATTATGCGGCTTCCATCTGTCCAATAAATAAAAAACAAATAGGTGACAAAAAGGAACTGAGATGACATATTCGATTAAAGGCACGATATACTTATTATATTTATCAATGATTAAATAATAAATTGAAGTAAAATGTAAATCATAGCTAAATTTAAAGTAACACATAAAAATTCACACATAGAGAGTGTTTGAAAGAGCTTATAAGTTGGTCAAAATAGCTTAAAAATCACTTTTTATTTTTAGAAGTGTTTGACAATTTTGAAAATTGCATAAAAAAAGCCAATTTTGACTTTAAAAAAAAGCCAAAAACTAAAAGCTCAAATTCCTTACTTATTTTTTTTAGCTTTTAAGCCATTTTAGTTTGACCAATTAAAAGACATTTTTGTCCCTCAAAATTCTCCCCTATTCCAAAATTATCCTTGTGTAGCCCCAAAATAGTTTTTAATGTTTAATGCTTGTATTAATTGAATATTTTTCACTTTTTGTATTTATGGTGAACTTAACTCTAACAATATTAATACTTCTTTTGTCTGAAACTTCTAATTTATGAAACATGAATTTTTATATATTATTTTCCTTCTTTAATATATTTTTTTAAATTTGAACAATTATGTTTGTACAACATATAAATTTCTCTAATAGAAAATATAATTCACCAACTAAAATATATGGAGAATACTCATTGAAGATATACAACTTTATGGACGATTAGTGAATGATCCATCTATATAGATTTAACTTTTCTTTACTCTGATTAAGTTCTTTCTTTCTCGTAGGAAACTCTTTTATGTGGTAATGAGCTTCAGGTTCTAGATTGTTCCCATTGTTTCATGGAAAAGTTGCTGAGATTTTTTGATATACATTATCTTCCAACCAAAGGTAATAAATAACAACTGGATTATTATATTTTTCGTTTCTGTGTACTGATTATACGATATTTGAACATATAGAACAAAAATTCTATTGAAATAAATAGAATGTAGAAACTCTTGAGAGACAAAGTTAGTATGTTTTACAAATTCTACTAGTAGGACATGGGCTTCTGTAATTTTAGTATGTTTTACAAATTCTACCTGGTGTCATAGCTCTAGACGAAGCAGACACCTCTATTACTGTGTAAAATAATTTGTGCTAAACTCTTTTTCTCCATATCAGTGGTGATTTTCAGTTGGGAAACATTGATTTGATGTTGTATATTACTCATTACAAGTAAGGATTACCTTGCTATTTCCTTCAGTGTTATGTGGTACTTCTGTTTATTGTTTTTATCTGTAAATTGCAATGATTTGCTTCTGAAACTGTGTTTTTCCATTATTGAGATGATTACTTTGTCTGTAATTTCATTTTGTTAGACTACTCATTATAAGTAAGGTACAATTTCATGTGTTCTAGGATGCTCTTTTAACTGTTTATATATTTATTATCACATTGTTGTGAAGTGCAGGCAGAGTTTTAAGCTGATTAATTTGTTTTCTATGCTACTACATGATGACGTTCTAAATTATTCATTTCGAAAATGAATTTATAAGCCACCACATATTCTAGGATTACCTTACAATTTCCTTCAGGGTTATATGGTGTTTTCATTTTATGTTTTATCTGCAAAATGCTATGGTTTGCAGGTAGAATTTCAGTTAATTAATTGATCTTTTCTGCCACTTTTTGGTCATTATTGTGAATCACTCTTCTAAAAAGCGAATTCCAAAACCTCCCCATCTTTTGGAATTTTCGTTGCGTTATGCAAATTGCAATGTTTTAGTGCTTTTACTTTCTGTTATCCCAAATGTTCTTGCTTACAGGTAAAGTTTTCAGCTTAGTTTTGTCCCTCTACCACTTTTTGGTGGCTATATTAAACTGTACATTTCAAAAGTGATTTTATTATCCTTCTCTGTTTCCAGAAACTGGTGGTATTTTACACATTTTGCAATGTTTTAACTAGCTTTATTTTTCGGTGACAAATGTTGTTTATAGATAGTATTTTCAGCTTATTACCCCCACTAGGGTGTTGTTATCTTCTATTGCTGTTGTTTAGAGAATGAATTGAAATTTGAAAAGTATGGATATATGGTTATCTATCATTATTTCTTTAAACAGTTGCATGATTTTTCATGTGAATCTACACCATAGCTAATTTTCATGTGCAAAATTAATTTTTCATGTATAATAAGTAATTTTTAGCTTGTTCCTTGCAGATGGATTATCCATTGACTCCATTGACTGCACTGATGTATGCCATCCAAGTAAAATGTATTTCTTAAGGATTCTTATTGAGAAGACCTTAAAAGATAGAGAAGATTTCCTCATCGAACCAAATTCTGTCTCTAATCTTGTCCTGCCCGATGAGTATGGTCATCAAAGTTGCTATTCATTCTCATTTCTCGGCACTTCAATACATGAGACATATCAACCTCGGTGGGACTATTGGGGAAGGTGATAACTTAAATCCTTTTTTGGCATTCAAATTTTTTCTCTACACATCTCGAGTAAAGTAGAAATACATGATTCATTACGTAGAAAAAAATGAATACTTCAACTTTTGTATTGAGATTTAAATATTCACTAGGGATAATCCCTAATTATTCATAAATGACTATTTTTTGATATTTGTCAGAGCCGAAAACATGTATACTTCAGTAGTTTAATTTGTGCTTCCGTTTCTGACATTATTTCAATAGATATATGCATCCTCTGGTGTCCAAAATTCCCATCATGGTGATGGTGGGGAACAGTGAGATAGAAGAACAAGCTGGAAATTAGACATTTACAGCCTATCGTTCTCGCTTTGCTTTCCCATCAAAAGAAAGTGGATCATTATCGTGGTTTTACTATTCTTTTAATACGAGAGGCATACACTTCATCATGCTCGGGGTATATGTCTCCTATAATAAATCAGGTAAACTAAAGCTCAACCTTTCTTCAATTTTGTAACTCTTTCCCCTTTGTTATGCTTTTAGTCAACTTCGGCAAATTATCTCAAATCGTCTATCAACTAGTTTCTGTCTTGTTTTTATTTCTTTGCGGTTCAGCTAAATTTAGTAAAGTGTTAAGATTTTCTAAGCTTATGATTACAAATGATCAATACAAGTGGTTAGATAAGGACCTGACTAATGTTGATAGGACAGTTAATCCTTGGCTGGTTGCATTTTATCCTTCTAATTTTGGGTGCGTGTGTATGTAAAGAATAAAGATAGATATATGATTTCACTTAGTTACATACTACCACTGCATCTAAACTATATAGCTTTAATGTTTTATTGATTTTTAGCTTGCTCATTGAGATCCTAATTACTTAGACTTTGTAAATGACTTTTCCATGGTCCTACTTTGTCCTACAAAACTCTTATGTAAGTAAGAAATTAGAATATTCTTTGAGAATATTACGATATTCCATGAAGATTTTGTTTTCAAAGTCACTATAAAAATATACATTATCCAATATCCACTAGTAAGACTAGCAACTGAAACAACTGTTGATAATTGGAGCAGTCTGTTGTGGATACTTTTGTTCCTTTAAAAGGAAAAACAGGTGATTTGGTTTTCCATCTATTCATGTTTGGATGTTTGTTCTTAATGCGTGTTTAGCTCTTCGGGTGGTTTTGTTTTCCTATTCAATCAGAAGGTGCTAATATACTTTAGGAAGGATGGGCATAACTGGAGGAGAAAAGATGGAAAGACAGTTAAAAAAGCTCAAGAGAAGCTGAAGATAGGAAAGAGAAGTTCAGAATTTATTATGTGTTTGCACGTTGTAGCAGCGTTAAATTGCCGAATAAGAAAGTACAATGAAACAATTCCTCACTTGGAGCGATCGATTGAAATTCCTGACTTGGATATGGGACAAAATCTTTCACTCACAAAATTTGCATGGTGCATGAACTTAGGTGATACATATCAATGCTCAGGCAGTTAGAGAATTAGATACTGTGCTATACTGACATCTTGGAAATTCAAAGAAAAGTT
This sequence comes from Capsicum baccatum var. pendulum, assembly GCA_030864225.1. NCBI lineage: Eukaryota > Viridiplantae > Streptophyta > Magnoliopsida > Solanales > Solanaceae > Capsicum > Capsicum baccatum. The sequence goes on along the minus strand of CM061554.1, from coordinate 100,711,874 downwards.
CTCGAAGAGAAAGACTTTTAGGGACCAGATTTCCCTTCGCTAATAACCATTTTTCTTGTAGTGTATATTTCACGATGCAACATTCATATTCGCCAATGTTTTAATAGTGATAGTTATTACTCAATCAACAAATAATATGTTTTCTAATTAAGAGTCTTTTTATCAAATAAACAGTATCATTTGTGATCAACTATTTATCTATTAATGTAATTATAATAATTAGTAACATATATATTTTGCTTAATGATTTATACTTTTTAACCAAAAAAAAGTTTTTTAGCGCACAAATTAATATTCATTCATGAAAATATTATATATATATATATATATATATTAAAATATATATTAATTTTAATTTAAATTACTTTAGAAATAAAAATTAATAATAATCAACTCTATATATTGTTAACAACTTTAAGAGTATTTCAAACATTTTGACTTAAAAAAAAAGTGCTTAAAAGCACTTTTTTACCATATACATCAATAATTTTTTTTAAGTTTCAGTACTTTTATTCAAACAAGTAACTGCTTGTTTTTAAAATAAGTTCAGCACTTTCAAAAACATTTTTCAGTTACTTTTTTTCAGCTTATCCGAACGGACCCATAATCATTAAGGTAAATATCATGTGCGGACAAAAAAATAAATTCTACTACCAAAGCCATTATCTAATAATGCAACACGTAAATTACCATCACTGCTAAGGTTTATAAATAAATCGAGATTTATTCAAAATAAATATTATTGTTCTAACTTCAAACACATATTATTTGGTCATGCAAACTTCGCATATTAATCAAGAATACCGACAATTAGACGTTTAAGCATGCAAAAAAAAATTATCATACGTTATTTTAATTTTTGTCTAAATTTAATGATACGAAAACCTTAACATACTTCATATTATAACGTTGACGTTAAACACATACAAATTTAGAGCAATTTCAAAAATATCGAAATAAGATTTCATATAATCATAAAATTAAATCATATAAAGAAGATTGACTAAATGTTATCTTTGACAACAAAATCTCATTTCCATTTACATCATCTTAAACTACAACAAATGATTTAAATTTTATGTCTTGTGAAAATAATCCTCCACAAAAGAAAGAAGAAGTCACGAGCTCAAAATTATGGATCAAACCATAAACTCTAAATCGTTGTCAATCCGTTTGCTCTCACTGTTTTTTTTGAGAACTTTTACTGTTTTTTTTTCTTATGTTTTTTTTCTCTGTTTTTTTTTGTTTTCTCCTTTGTTTCTTGTTTTTATTTTCTTTCTTCTTTCGTTGTTCTCTCTATTCCATCCTTTTTTGGTCGTCTGTGTGTATGTAATAATATAATGTTGTATGTTTGTAGTGCAGTTGGAGATTGGGGTGAGCGACGTGTGTATATGTGCATATTGTGTGGGGAACGTGGGGGTTGGGGTAGTTTAGGATAATGATCCCATTGTTTTACTTTTTTATTTTTTTTTTTCTAAAAAAAAGTTAAAATATATATTAAATAAAGAGAAAATACTTTATTACCACCTTGAACTATACACGAAAAGGCTGAAACACGCCCGAACTTTAGGAAGGTCCAATTAACCCCTAGATTAATTAAAATCATATTTTTGACAGCCTTATTGCCTACGTGGCATATACGTGGCACAATACACTGAAGGATCCACGTAGGCACACGTGTGTGCCACGTAGGCACTAAGGTTGTTAAAAATACGATTTTAATTAGTCCAGGGGGTAATAGGACCCTCCTAAAGTTCGGGTGTGTCTCAGTCTTTTCGTGTATAGTTCAAGGTGGTAATAGAGCATTTTTTCTTAAATAAATAACAATAATGATAACAGAATATTAACTAATTAATTTTTATATTTAAGAAAAATATAATAAAAGTTTATAAATAGCCTAAAATTAAGGAATAGTAAAATTACTAGTTTATTTATTAAAATTAAAAGATAAATATATCTTTGATTTTTTTGTATCATTTAAGAAGAAACAAAAACAAAAATAAAAATAAAAATAACTTTATTTATTTATTTATTTTCAAACAAAACTTATTAAAATGAAATATGAGCTAAAAATAAGTATTGAACAAAATATAAATATTTAATGCCGAAAAATAGGTTAAAACTCAGGGAGATTAAAAAATCATGTATCTATATTTTGTCCCTCTTTGTTTGAAATCTCAAAGAGTTTTCAAAAAAAGAAGTAGACGAAGAGATGAGACTTGACCCTCCAATTATTCGAAAGGTGAAGATAAAATAAAATAAAATAAAATAAAAGATATGATCGAGTCCTGATTTTGGATCGCCTACATATCTCGAGTTGTAAGGAATCAGGTCACGTGTAGTTCAAAGAGGTAAAATGATGGGACGACGAGTTAGAGATTGAGTGAGGTTCCATCAAGTTTTTGTTTCACGACTTCTGATTTTACATCCAAATGAAATTGAAAATGAAGATACAAGTGAAAGATCCTATCTATGCACAACTTTTCTAGAATCTTAACTTGAATCTTCATGACTTCTCAAGTGGTGAGACAGTCGTTATTTTGAGTTGAACTTGAAAAATGAAATATTCCTCCATGTTGATTCTTGGTGTTGGAGAGGAACTTGATAATTGACTTATTCTTCAGACTTTTTTCTAACTTGGACTTGAAAATCTTCACCCTATTCTTTAGGAGGGCTCTTGAACTTGTAACTGATAATCTTCACTCTATTCTCCAGGCGATCTCCTGACTTGCTATTTTCTTCACCTAATTTTTCAGGCAGGCACCTGACTTGCTATTTCTTTACCCTGTTCTTCAGACGGGCTTCTGACTTGTTACTTCTTCACCCTATTCTTCAAGCGGACTCCTGACTTGCTATTTTTTATTTTCCAAACTTATTCCTAAACTCAAAATAAAAAGTAAACTAGAAAAGAAAAGTCCCATTATCTAGAAGGGTACTGATCTGAAAAATAATTTTTTTAGAAAAACAAATAATTATTTTTGTAGAAATAACAATTTTAAAAACCATACCCATTAATAGTAATTGTTAACACTTAATCTAGAAAAACATGCCTATTTTTTACTAAGTACTACACCACTTACCATTATGCATCTTGCATCTGTCCAATAAACAACAAACAAATAGGGGACAAAAAGGAATCGAGACGGCATATTCGATTAAAGGCATGATATATTTATTATATTTATCAATGATTAAATAATAAATTAAAGAAAAATAAAAAAAATAAAAAAATAAAATAAAAATAGAAATATCCCAAAACGTAACTTTATTTATTTTAAAACAAAACTTATTAAAAATGAAATAAGAGTTAAAAATAAATTTTGAACAAAATATAAATATTTAATGTCAAAAAATAGGTTAAAACTCGGGGAGGGTCAAAATCACGTGTCTACAGTTTAATTTTCACTCAGTATTTCATCAGTTATACAATATTCTTAGTGTCATGTCAGGCCATGGGTTAACTTGAGATCACTTATGATTCTAAGCACTGTGTTACGACTAGGGGGTAGTCTCGGGTCGTGACATATAGACTTACATTTTCCTTTTCTTTTGAATCATATTTATGTACGTTATGTTAAAATTTGACATAAGAGTATTATGTTAACTTTTTTATTTAAAATTTTTAACTTATGTTTTATTTTTGATTTCAATTTATTTATTTTACTATTGACTTGATATTTTCCATTGCAACCCATTCATTTTTCGTTAGAATTGATAGATTATCTTTTTCTTAAATATTTTAATAATTTTATGATATTATATATTTATTATATTAAATTTTTTGGGTCAAAATTGTATATCATGATGTTTTTTTAAAAGTCCAGTACTTTTAGTTTTTATGATTAATTTATTTAAAATATACTAATTTGAAAAATATAAACTAATTTTTTTATATTAGTTAAGAAATATGCTTATTAATTATTATGTTTTCAAAAGTTTTTATATATATATGTGTGTGTGTATGTATGTATGTATGTATATATATGTGTGTGTGTGTTGAATATTAAATATAATATCTCTTATAAAGGTCCTTATTTGTCTAATAGAAATTTTTTCATTTTTGATAAATAAATTTTCTTTTAAAATTTTAATATAATCATGTAATTACACTTGTGCAACAAAACAGTAAACTTGTAATTACACTGTATTGGTGAAATTACAATAAAATTACAATGAAAAATTACAAGTGAAGAAAATAAAAAATATTTTCTTCTTCTTCGATTGAGGCGCGAATATCTCGCTTTCTTAAAGGAGATTCAAGCCCACTGTAGCAAATGATTTCATCAATCCAACAGTAATTTTCTTGACTTGTCTCCTCCAGGATACAAAAACTTTCTCATAAAGAACAACTCAGTAACTCTAGACAAGAGTTAAGTTCAAAGCTCCACAAAAAGAACACATCCCTTCAACTAATTAACTCTCATTTTCACAAACTTTTATGAACTCTATATTTTTTTGTACTTGGAAAAATATCCAAGACCACCTCTATTTGTAGGAGAGGTCTTCCATGTAATGAATAATAATGAATGAGGGTTAGTAAATATGAAATATCAATGACTTTTAAGTTACAAGATTACAAGAGTTACAACACATAAAGAGTAGGATAATGAAGGAATAAATAGTGGAAAGTAACATGCTTTTCAAGAAAAATAGTGACCAAATTCAGCCACAGTAAGAGTAAAAAACTTTTAAGTTACACGTCCTTAGCCTTAAAGCTTTCCACTAACTTAAATGAGTAATGGGTCACCTAGTAACTCCATAATAGATGGAGAATACTAACAACAATGACGAAGTAAAAGAATAAGTTACAAGGACATCCAAAAGTGCTATAAGCAGCACATGTACAAAGGAGTAATGTTGCTGTGAGCAGCATATTTGATACTCACTTTAATAATAAAAAATAATTATTATTAAAATTCTCCAATAAGCTAATAATTTGAAAAACAAACAAGTCATTGTAATTACTAGGCTGGTAATTAGTACTTTAGTAATTACACAATTCCAATCACCAGGTGACTTTCCAAAGAGATCATAAAGAATTTCTTTTCCATTTGGGGTTTTCAAGATTAATTGTATCTTTTAAAAAATTTATTATCTTGTTACAATATGGTTACATGAATTCTCTCTCTCTCTCTCTCTATATATATATATATATGCGTGGAGGTTCGAGTCCTCTTCAAGGCATATTATTGAGAATGCTCCTTCTATAAGCATTCTGCATTGGAATAAATTCAACAACAGAGCATGAAATCTTGGTAATATTCTCTATCTTGGGGAGTCCGCTTTAAAATCATCCGCCCTGCACCCACCCTCGAGTATATGCTTCAACAGGAATTACACAAGGGTAGATAGAAACCTCTGGTAAAATGCCCTCCCGTAACCTAGCAGATAAAGTACATTATATAGTCCAAGGATTGACGACTTACCCATTCAGTGACTTTGACATTGGATATTCCCAAAATGGGGACTATTGGGTAAATCCAATATAATAGATACCTGTTGGCATTCCAGCCTTCCTTCTCCTTTTAGTGCCTATCCAAAAGAGAATTCAGTACTTCTTGGTGTGAATTTCTAAACTGGTTGTTTGTTGTTAAGGAATTCTTATTTAGGTAGTTCATACCATCTATACATAGCATATTAATCTAAGATTTTAATTTTTCTATGTTTCAGCAGTAACATATTCTTCCATGGAGCTAAGGTCCACAATATGGAAGAAATAAGCATTTCCACGACTCTATCACCTAGTTAATTCTGTTCCACTTAATCCCTTTTTATGGACACATTTATTTCTGGCTAAGGAATTCGAAATCTTTCTCCTATTACATCAATCCAATTTTTATTTCATCCTAGAAAAGTCATTTTTTTCTCAACAATGTCTTTGACATTTGATCCAATAGCATTCTGTTAGGTAGGAACAAATTTGATAAATACTGATAACTCTCGGATATAGTATTAGAATGAAAAGATCTATTAGATAATGTACTACTGGTTCTAAGCCATCTCTGATGATTAATCAATAATTCGAAGTTCTTTTCTTGCGTATTCTTCATAAGCTAGCATTTATTTATAGATGTAGGAGGATCTGCTTGGGAAGTAAGAAGTCCCTTTGACATCTCTTTATCTGTAGATATTTCTCGATATGAAAACATAGAGCTAGAAGGCTGATCTTTAAATAGGAAAAAGAGTGAATTTGCAGGGTCCTAAATTAATTGGCTTATTAAAAAAAGGCCTTGTTCTTTGGAAGATCTATCTTATGTCTGGTAATGCATGGTTCCATTCTGCAAGAACCCCGCATCATTCTCTTGAAGCATATCTTCTTCATCATAAATGATCCACTTATTTTGAAATGACCTAGACCAATAGGGAAATCCTAATTCATTGGCCCTTTTGACACAATTAGAACAAATAGAAATCCCCATGGGCGCCATATTCTAGGAGCCCAAACTATGTGATTGAATAAATCCTCTTATGGGTCAAGGGATCCTCCTTCCTACCCCTTTTAAACTTCGATTGATATTTTTCATAGAAAAATATCTAATCAATGATAGACCAAGATCCTTTTTGCATTATATCTAAGGGATTTCTTGGTTCGGATCGAAGAAGCAATGTTACTCGATCATTATCAAATTGACTGCAGTCTTTTTCTATCCATGAATATTCCACCAGAGCGCTTTCTACTTATAATAGGCCATGAACTAGATCAGAATCAATCTCAACGAGTCCACAAAAAGTGGTCCAATTTTTTTCATTGGGGTCGAATAAAGACCAAAGATCTAGAGTGACCGATTCGGCAAAATAACTCAAAAGATAAAGAAGTATCATTAATCTCTTCATGCTCACTCCAAGATCGAAGTATCATTTATACAAATAAGAATCCCCTTCATTATATGATTTCTTCTTCATATAGATAGATATAGGATCTATAAGGCAATTAATTAGAAGTATATTTTATGCTACAACCCTTCATATCTGATAGAAAAAGATCCCATGATCATGAACCAATCTTACCTGGGATTGCAAATTCCAATTTTGTCTATAAAGAGTAGATCTAATTGTATTAGTATCTATAATTTATTTATTCTGTGCACTAATAATCAATAGGACCTCATTGGTAAGTTCTACAAGAACTTATGCATTAGAAACCATGGTTATGGACCTGAATCTGTTAGTATGGAACATTTTCTTTTCTAAGTTAAATCTTTAGTACATGAAAGAGTGAAAAAGTTCTTTCATTATTGTGGAATAAGAAACCTTCATAGGTTACTTGCACGTATTTAATTTATTCGAAGCTATTAGAGCGGGATCCACTTTATGGGGAATATGAGTTGAAGAAATAATAAGAATATTTCTAGTAGAACATCTTTCACAATCCCTAGAGAGTTGGTTCACTAATAGACTGAGGGATAAGTTATTCAACTTATTCACATCTAGATCATGAATTTTTGGAATCCATATTATGAAATGAAATATTGCTTTAGCTAATTCTAATTGAAGGGTAATATAAAATTGGTCTATTTTTTACATCATATCCACAATTAGCCCATTCTTCCTAGTTAACAGTTCCATGTCAATATCAAGGTCACAATCGATATCATCACTATCATCAGTATAGTCACTATCATTACTATCAATCCCATTAAGAAGCAAACCTTTAGGCTTGTTATCCAGGAACTTATCTAGAAATACCATAATAAAAGTAACATAGGAGTTTGTCGCTAGGTATGTGACTAAATAAGATCATCCAGTTCATATAGAACCTATCACTAAAATGCCCCTAGAGGGGGATAAGGCTAAGCAGAGTGAAAAGGGTTTTCCATGAGATATGAAATAAAAATTATTTTCCCTACATGAAGTTTGAATATTCGTCTTTCTTCTAAACAGGATAGAGTGGACTCATAATTCATGAGATGCTTTTATGAATGTCAACTAAGTACCATAAGTAAATTGCTTCAGGTTGTTCAATAATTTGATAACCAAAGTCATTCTTTGATAAATGATCACTATGAGTCAATCTCAATAGAATTTGATCAATCCTATTTTCTGTTGTTAAGGTGGAGAACTGAACCAAGAATTCTCTTTATTCATCATGAATTGAATCACTATTCATGACCCAATATTCTATTTTCTCATTAATCCAATCCTTGTTCACATTTTTTTTCTTATCAATGAATCGATCTCTTTACTTGTATGACTTAGATGTCTCGTATTACTCAAAAAAGTGAATATATATATATATATATATATATATATATATATATATATATATATATATATATATATATATATGCCCCTTGGGTTTTACTCTTAAATATCAATATATAGTTTCTTCTTATACTATGATGCTAAGTTCTACAAAGGGTATAGAAAAACATACTGATCTTGGGTGTATTTATATGCCTAAGAACCATAATTTACCCATCTTTTAGCTAAGTTTTGAGAACAAAGTGTCTGGATTCTTATGTTATTAGAAAATTTCAGGTGTAAATAAGACAGATGAAGACATAAAGGGAGCATAGAATACAGATAGTAGAAGACACAAACAATTTGGAAAATTGGATGCAATGTGGTGCCACAAACTAGGACCCAAGACTATTTTGTCACAAAAATTAAGTCTAGGGACTTGGGGGTAATTAAGGGGAAAAATTAGTAAAAATACCCCAAGCTGATGTTTTGAACGTATTTTGTAATTTTTGAAAAACGAGTGGCGACTAAGAAACTCAGAGAAAAAAAGGTTTTCATTTTGTGAGCGTGCAACTACACCAAGACAACTTTTGACTTTAGTTTTTGAATTATTGGTTTAGTTTTTGTTATTCTTTATTGAACGTAAAAGAGAACAACCTTTGATTCTGTTTTTGGTAAGTTTAGTTGCTTTGAATTATGGATTCAATCTGTAATGTCTCTTTATACTTCATGAGGAACTAAATCCCACAACTAGAGTTGTGGGAGCGATGATTGTTATTTTGTTAATTCAATAGTTGGATGAGATTCGATTGACTGTGGGAATTATCTTGATAATTCCGTTGTAGTGATTGATTTCTATTGGTTGCAAACAATAGATCAATCCTGGTGTTGGTTCTTGTATTAAGAAATCAATTAAAGAAAGTGAATTGTCAACGGGGATTTGGGAAATACAAATTTTCCATCTAATGATTAATGTTGTATCAAGATTAATCAACTCGAGATTATGTCAATTTGAATAGAAGGTTTTCCTAAATTTGAAAAAATTAAGGAACTTTACATCTAAGCAGGTTGAAAAACACATAGACTAGTTATCAACAATGATAATTTGGTGTTTCCTACAAGTCACAAGAATCCTATATCACAACTACTATTCAATAAAGGTTAATAATAATAGTAAGCACAACTCTAGTGTTACTACATCATTGATTTGAAATACTATGACATTAATTTTGAGTTTCTAAAGCAAGTTGAAACGTTAACGATAGGTTGGTTGATAACCCCCCCAATTAAAGAAAACTATAAATTATTAGTCAGTTAAATCACGAATTATCTTAATTAACACCATTTCCCTGTAGGATTTGACCCCAACCTAGTTGGTTTTTAATTTTATAGCGACCGCTTACTCTCTCACAAGAAAGGTGTAATTTGGACGTATCAAATTTTGGCGCCGTTGTTGGGGAATACAGTTGTCAATTAAGTATATCTATGTTAATTGATCCTTAATTAAGTTTCCTAATTTTACTTTTATTTTTTATTTTTGATATTTGCTGGCTGGTTTTTGTGTATGTCATAAAATCGAGTATTAGGAGGACTATTATTTCCATTCAACCCAGAACCTCAAAGAATTGGAAGTAGGCTAAATAACAAGAAGCTGCAAGACTGTCTGCTTTGGCTAATGCTCAAGTGAACCAACAAAATAATGGATTAACAGGGCGTGTACCCAATGAGGATGATGAGGACTTGGGTGATGATGAGTTGGTTGATCATGTGAATAGGTGACGTGCTGAAAATATTGTACGAACAAAACAAAATCGGCAAGCAAGAGGTAGAATGCACCAATAGCCTGCTGTGCAATTCACCTTCGATGGTGAGGATGCTGCTGATTTGGATGGATCTTGAGCTATAGGAGCAATCATTCCACCACCACTAGCTCCTGGGGTGAAATTCAATATTACCAGCACTATGATCTAAATTCTTAATTTGGATGGATCTGTTGCTATAAGAGCAATCATTCCACCACTAGCTCCTGGGATAAAATTCAATATTACCAGCACTATGATTTAACTTCTTAACTTGAAAAGTCTTTTTGGTGGATTACCTAGTGATGATCTGAATCTACATTTGGTGAATTTCATCAACATTTGTAAGTTATTTGATAATCATGGAGTGGGACAAAATTCTATTCATCTAAGATTGTTTCTACTGTCTCTGTCTAGGGAGACAACTATATGGCTGAATAAGTTGACGCTCAATCCTATAAAAAACTGGAGGCAACTGAAAGGAGCTTCCCTAAAAATGTTCCTTCCGCCTTCTAGAATGTTACAATTGAGGGATGCGATTAGCAACTTTAGGAAATTACCTAATGAAGCTTTTTATGAGACATGGGTAAGATTCAAAAAAAAAGTTGACTCAGTGTCCAAATCACAAGATGAGTAATGGGCATTTGATGGAAATATTCTATAAGGATTTAAATTCAATTACAAAGCTAATTGTAGATAATGTTGCTGGAGGAGCTTTCGTGGAGCTTACTTTTACTAAAGTTACAGAGATATTAGAGAAAATGACTAAGACAAGTAGATCTTGACATACCAAAGATTTTGAGGTAACAAACAATACCTATTCTAGTATGATGTCAGTTGAGCAACGTTAGAAAGAAGAGAAGCGTGATCAAGATATGACTCATATGAAGACATAGATGGATTTTCTCACAAAAACACTTACTATTAGGGAAAGTAGAAAAGGTAAAAGCCCTGGGGTCACATAGTAGGGGAGATGAATCAGATTCTGAGGAGAAAGAGGCAAACTATTTAAATAATTAGGGGGTTTTCGAGGTAATGGCCAAGAAAATAAAGGTCGCAATTATTATGACAAGGCTATTTATAGAGATCATGACAAAGGTAACTGGAAGAATAAGTCTAATAAGAGTGGGTTGTATATACCATCGGGGAATCGTAACAATGCCGCAAATAATTCTGGGAAGATATCGATGGAGGATATGGAGGCTAAGTTATTGAAAGGTGTGGATTCAACTGATGATGGAGTAAAGGAGATAAAGAGTGATTTTTCATCCTTGAGTCAATTTGTTGACTCACACTCTACATCTATTAAGCAACTAAAGTAGTAGATGAATCAATTATCAGCAACATTCAATGGAAGAATGAGTGGGACATTGCCAAGTGATATAGTGCAGAACTCGAGAAATGATAGTTTGTGTATGGCTATTACCACTAGAAGTGGTAAAATATTACCAGGCCTTTGTTTGAGTTCACCCGCTCTAGGTGATGCAGTAGTGTTAGACGAAGAAGTAGATAAGAAACATCCAGTGGAGTTTGAAAAACTAAAAATATGAAAGATCAATCTTAGCAGAAGCAAGACGATGATGATGAGAAAGACAAAGGAAAGAAATTAGAGGCCACTGCAACAAGAATACCAAAACAACCTCCTCTATTACCACATAGATTACAGAAGAAAGAAGATGAGACAAGTTTAACAAATTCATGGATATGTTGAAGTAGTTGATAGTGAATGTGCCTTCAGTTGAGGCACTAGAGTAGATGCCAGGATACGCTAAATTCATAAAAGACCTTGAGACAAAGAAAGAATAGTGATCTATGAACTGGTGGATAATCTTCATTATTATAGTGCTATTGCTACGATATCACTACTGCAAAAGAAAGCTGATCCAGTAGCATTTACTGTCCCGTATACGATCGGATCATTTAAATTTATGAAAGCCCATTGCGATCTTAGAGCAAGCATTAACTTCATGTTGTTGGCAATTTCTAAACAGTTGGGTTTAGGAGATCCTACCTCTACTAATATGCGACTTCTGATGGCTGATAAGTCGATAAAAAATCTAGTGGGAATTCTTTATGATGTTCTTGGTAAAGTGGCTAGCTTTATATTCCTAGCGAACCTGTATTGTGAGGTGGATTTCAAAGTACCTATAATCTTGGGTAGACCATTTCTAGCAACTGAGGAAGTACTAATTGATTTAGAGTTGAATGAGCTAAAATTCAAGCTCAATGACGAAAAGGTCAATTTTGATGAATGTCAATCTATGAAGCAATAGAAGAATATGAATGTTGTTTCATTTGTTGATGTGTTCTATTAATATGAGCAAGAAGCACCAATTGAGAAAAGGTTTTTTGTGGAGACATTAGCTGCTGTGTTAATGAATTTCGATAGTGAAGGTATTGATGACTACGAGAAGACTGTCTGTGCATTGAATGAAATAGGTTCGTACTAGTGTGCTCTCAAGAAGTTGGATTTGGACTTAAAGAATCGTCCAACACCACCTGCCAAATCGTCTATTGAAAACCCACTTGAGTTGGAACTAAAGAAGTTGCCCAACCATTTGCGGTATATGTTTCTAGGAGATGGAAATACTTTACCAGTTATTATTGTAGCGGATCTGATGGAGCAACAAGTTGAAGTTCTTATTTATATTTTAAGGCACTATAAAAGTGCCATTGGGTGGATGATTGCTGACATCATAGGCATTCCACCTAGTATCTTCATACATAAGATTCAGTTTGAAGAGGAATACACACCTACTATTAAGCATCAATGCAGGTGGAATCCACCAATAAAAGAAGTAGTAAAGAAGGAAATAATAAAGTGGCTTGATGCTGGGGTTCTTTACCCAATCTTTGATAGTAAGTAGGTAAGTCCTGTGCAGTGCGTACCTAAAAACAAGGCATGCCGATTGTAGAGAATGAGAGGAATAAGCTAATTCCCCTTAGACCGGTGACTGGTTGGCGGGTATATATGGAATACAGGAAGTTGAAAGATCATTTTCCAATGCCCTTCATGGATCAAATACTTGAACGATTGGCAGAAAGGGGTTGGTACTACTTTATTGATGGATACTCAGGCTACAAACAAATATCGATTGCACCTAAGGACCAAGAGAAAACAACTTTCACGTGCCCTATGGAACCTTTACATTTAAGAGAATGTTATTTGGATTGTGTAATACACTGACTATATTTCAAAAGTGTATGATGTCTATCTTCTCAAACATGGTGGAGGATACTTGGAAGTATTCATGGATGATTTTTCCATGGTAGGCGACTCGTTTGACTTGTGCTTGGTGAATTTAAGAGCAGCATTGCAACTGGGTGAGGAATTTAATCTTGTTCTAAATTAGGAGAAATGCCACTTCATGGTGAAGGAGGGCATAGTGTTGGGTCCTATAATTTTAGTAAAAGGAATTGAGGTTGATAGAGCGAAAATCAAAGTCATTGAAAAATTACCTCTTCTTATTTCAGTTAAAGGAATTTGTAGTTTCCTTGGCCATGCAGGTTTTTACCAAAGGTTCATCAATTTTTTTTCTAAAATTGCTAATTCGCTTTGCAAGTTGTTGAAAAAAAAGAGAAAGTTTGTGTTCGATGATGACTGTGTGAAGGCTTTCAAATGCCTTAAAGAAAAGTTGGTTGTTGCACCTATCATCATTGCTCCAGACTAGTCTAAGCCATTTGAAGTGATGTGTGATGCAAGTGGGGTTTCACTCGAAGCTGTTTTGGGGAAAAAGAAGGAGAAGCTATTTTACCCCATTTATTATGCTAGTAAGGCTTTAAATGGTACACAAAATAGTTACACTATGACGGAACAAGAACTTCTAGCTGTTGTGTATGTGTTTGAGAAATTTTAGGCATATCTTTTTGCAACTAAGGTAGTAGTTCACACTGACCACGGAGCGTTGAGATATGTAATAGCAAAGAAATATGCCAATCCTAGACTCATAAGATGGGTGCTATTACTTTTGGAGTTTGATTTTTAATTCAAAGATCAGAAAGGATGTAAGAATCTAGTGGTTGATTATTTATCCATGTTAGAAAATGATCAAATGAATATGGAGTAGCGGGAAATTGATGATTCTTTCCTAGATGAGTAGATTCTAGAGGCTACTTTTGATTTGGTGCCATGGTATACAAACTTTGCTAACTTTGTGGTTAGTGATATCATCCTAGAAAACCTATTGTTTCATCAGAAGAAGAAGTTTCTACATGATGTCACTAGGTATTTTTGGGACGAACCTTATTTATTCAAACATTATGCTGATAATATCATTAGAAGACGTGTACTGGAGTTGGAGATACAGGGTATCCTAGAGCCCTGTCATTCTTCCCCGGTTGGGGGACACCATGCAGGTGATCGTATTGCAAGGAAAATTTTACAAAGTAGATACTACTATCCTTCAGTTCATAAGGATGCTTATGAATTCATGAAAAAGTATGAACATCTCTAAGCATTATGAAATGCCTATGTCTAAGATGCTAGAGGTGGAACTATTTGATGTCTGGGGAATAGACTTTATGGGACCGTTTGTGAGTTCATATGGTCATAAATATATTCTGATTGCTGTGGACTACGTGCCTTAGTGGGTTGAAGCTTTAGATTTGATAGATAATGAAGGAAAAAAGTAGTGGCTTTCTTGAGAAAGAATATCTTCTCATGTTTTGGTGTTCCAAGAACTATCATAAGTGATGGAGGATCACACTTCTGTAACAAGACATTTTGAGCCACACTTTTGAAGTATGGGGTGAAACAACATAAGGTAGCCACTCTTTATCACTTGCAAACTAATGGGCAAGTGAAGGTATCAAACAGAGAGATCAAGTCTATTTTAGCCAAGGCTATAAATGCAAACAGAAGTGATTGGTCAAAGAAACTGGATGATGCTCTTTGGACTTACACGACATTATTTAAAATACCAATAAGAATGTCGCCTTATCAGCTTGTTTTTGGGAAAGCTTGTAATTTTCCAGTTGATCTGGAACATAAAGCATTATGGGTACTTAAGAGATTGAATTTGAATTGGAAAAAAATAGCTGAATTGCGGCTAGATTAGCTAAATAAGGTAGCTGAGTTCCGACTCTATGCCTAAGAGAGAGCTGATCTATACAAGGAACGAATGAAGAATTATCATGATAACAGAATTAAAAGCAATACTTTTAAGCATGTGATTAGGTACTACTTTTTAATCCTCGACTTAAGCTTTTTCCTTGGAAGTTGAAGTCGAGATGGTTCGAACCCTTCAAAATAAATCGGGTGTTTTCTTCGGGTGTGGTGGAACTCGAGAGAAAAGATGGAAGTGCATTCAAGGTCAATGGACAATGGATCAAGCATTACCTTTGTCTAACAAGTTAGGTAAAATTGACAATGATGTATCTTGACGAATTCTGAGTAGTCAAGATAATTGAGTTGTGCCGTGATGTTAAATCAGGCACTGCATGGAAGGAAACCCATAATTTTAGTTTGATTTTACCATGATTTTAGTTTGATTTCATAATATGAAAAATAATATGAACATAAGAAAAACAATAATACAAAAATATGAGTCGAGCCACGACCAAAACTACGAGGCTTGGTAGGAGGCAACCCACCCTTCTAATCAAATTTTTTACATGTTTTTGATTAATTATTGGTTATGTAGTGCTAAGGAGGTTATAGGTACAGAATTCATCTTATGAGTGAGATAAATCAAATATGGTAAGCTTTTGGGGTAATGGGAGCTTTATAGGTAAGTTGAAGTTGTATACTGTTAATCTTGAGCCATATTCATGTGCAAGAATGGGGTCTTAAATTTGGTCCATGTTACATCCCGATAGCAAGCAAACACTGCCAAGACTAGGTGATGGGTATGCGAAACATACGCCAATGCAATGCCATACCCCATGCGACGCCTTTCTATCGTCTATGCTCACTGCCTTACCTAGGTGATAGGGCATATAACACCCAAGAATATTTGTGCCATGGGGCATGCAACACACATGCCAATGCCATGCCATACCCCATGAAACTCTTTGTAATCACACATGCTCATTGCCTCACTTAGGGGATAGTGCATGCGATGCCCAAGCACATTTATATGATGGGGCATGCGACGCACACGCTAATGCCATGCCATAACCCATGCGATGCCTTGCCATCTCCCATGATTACTTCCTCAACTAGAAAATTGGGCGTGAGGCACCTAAGCATATTTGTGAAATGGGGCATGTGATGCACAAGCCTCTAAATTCCAACAAAATCCTCAAAGTCAAAGCAGGTTAACCCGACCCAGTTTCCCCTTCTATAAATAAGTCCCAATACCCTAATTCCTCAATTCTTCTTATTTTAGCACCAAAGCCATTTCTCAACATAGTATTTCCCTAGAAGCTTCTTCACCACATACAAGGCTCGAGAATTTTCACCTTCTTTCTTCAATCTCTTCTCTTTAAGGTGAGTTTTATTTTCTTAAATCTTTTGTTGTTATGACTTTATTTTTGTATCTTTTAATTAAATTCTTATGGATTATGGTTGAGTTCTTTCCTTGTCTATGCAAAGTAAATTCTTGGCCATCTTGGAAAGATGAACACCATTGTAGTTCTATAATCTTTTGGGTATGATTAAATTGTTCATGACTAACATAGTTTAGTTTTGTGGTTATTGTTTCATAGCCCAATTTTTCTTTAACCATGGGGTTGATGAATTTGTTTATAAGTAAATGTGTTTTGTGTGTATTGATATATTGAAGCTTCAAGGCATGATATTGTACAATAATGGTTTCACTAAAATAAATTGGTGGAATTAGGGGCATTAATGGACAGATTTTGTAAAACAATGTTGCGTTACGACATGGGTTAATTTGAATCGCAAATTATTATGGAATTTTTTGGATGTGTTTAGAAAAATTGTGAATTGGGGTAGGATACTGGAAAGGGAAAGGGAACCACCAGTGATGTGTGAATAATTTTGAGAATGATGTTGGTGCGCTATGTTAAAATATATGCCAGCGAAGTCTGAGTACCTGATAATAACACTTAATTGGCTTATGCTAACAAATTAAGTGTGGGGTGGTTATTTCACCACTCTCATCTTAATTGTAGTTAGTTTCTTTATGTGTGGCTAATGTGGATGTTATAATGAATATAGGAAAAATGGCTCCCAAAGTAAGCGCAGGCAAGGAAATAACATCTACATCTCATAAGGGGCAAAAAAGGTCACGAACTGGGAAATATTCAAAAGCCAACTGGGCTGGCTCATCCACCCTTCAAGGGCCCCGACACAATTTTGGAATCAAATGGGTCGACAAGGAGGATTTTCAATGGTACAAGGACAACAAAGCACATCACTACTTACCAGTAGAAATCATCAATAGAGAGAGTTTGGAAAAACATTGCCCTCATATCTTCTCCAAGATCAGTCAAATAAAACTGGCTTTATCTTTAAATACATGGGTGAATGCAACCTGGATTGGGTAAGGGAGCTTTATGCAAATTGGTTCCCCAATACCTAAGGGAATAAGGTGAAAATTTGAGGGTAGATCATAAATTTGACAGCTAAGTTATTGAACTCAAGCCTTGGTACTCTAGAGGTAGACCACTCCAGGATAAAGGAACTGTATAGAAGGCCTCCTTATAGAGTTATAAGACACACATTATGCGGATCACATTCCACATCCCGATGGACCTATCACAAAAATAAGGGCTACCACAATACTTTTTTGTTTGCTTTCCTGAACAGAGAAACACATATTTAGTTGAGGATAGTCAATGCTTTTTTGATTTTGGGAATGTAGTTCACCAAAATCTCTCTTGATTGGGTATGTTTATTTTTTTCTCGTATGATAATATCCCTATCAATGTTGGTGCAGTGATATATATTTCTATGTGTAAAGCCAGGGTACAAAAAGTGCAAGATTCAATTTAGGAGGCTTGCTGACTAAAATTTTGAAAATCAATGGGATTGAGGAAGAGCTAGATAATCATAAGCTGCCACAGAACCCAAAAAGAGTGGACAAAATAAAGGTTAAGGATTCTGCCAGAAGCCAAGGTCCAGCTCTCAGCATTGCTGAAAGACATACACGGGATGAAAGCTTCTTCCTCCATCTATATGGCATGACTAAGATCACCATGATGAGTGGAATCTGTGTACCTATTACTGAGGATCTACATCTATTGGGATTATGATTACCCACTAAATGAGCATGCTATAGCCATGTGTAGAGTGGGTCCTAATTTTTAGGATCTAGTAGATTACGATGTACCAACTAATAAGGATCGGAGGCTAATGGATTCAGACATGGAGGCCGAATCTAGTGAGGATGATTCCAAGGATAGTTCTAATGCAGGTGGCATGACCTCTGATATAGAGGAGGAGCACTACTAGCCAGGTTCTTTATTCTTTAATTTGCACCGGGGAATGTGCTTTGCTTAAGTGTGGGGTGGCTAGTAAAAGTGCTTCATGGATGTGTTTGCAACTGGCTTACTGTTTGGTTTTGTAAAAAAATAGTGCCTTCTTCTTAGTACACTTTTTTGATAGGATTAATCATTTTTTTTTGGTATATATTTGCTTGCTTTAGTCATGTTAGGTGTTTTTCTCGATAATAGATGGATGACGACTGTCTTAAGATAAAATCATTCATGTATAGTCATTAGCAAGTGAAATCCCTCTTTCGTGAAATTGAATGTAAGTTTTCTAGTGGGACACATGATATTATAAGCCTGTGATGAATCATTACTTTTCTGACACCTAGGCTATAGTTTATGACTCTTGTTTTAATTATTGGTAAATTCATATGACTATTTGGTTAAGAATCTATAATGATCCTATTTGAGTTGAGCATGTGCCAGGTGTGTCTGAGATTGTTCGCATATTCCTTGTTGCAATTGATTCTAGAACTTTCCTGTGGTGTGTGCAAAATCAAATAAAGATTGTGGGTTTAAGAGATGATTTAGGCATTTCTTTGATAGCCATATTTCATACCTTCTTTTGACCTACCCTTGTGCATAATCTTAGTTAGCTCTGTTGAGACTTTAGCTTGTTCTTTGGTAGCCTCATATGTAGCCTAATCCCTTCTTTGATTGACCTTAACTTGATCCAAAGCTCCTAAGCGCTTTAGTAAAAAAATTATTTGAGCAAAGAGTTTGAAAATAAGATGGGAAAAGGTGAAAGTGAAACCCTAAAGTAGTAGTTATTGGTGTGTAAAATTGATGTTTGTGGTTGAGTGTGATATAAAAAAAATAAATAAAATAATAAGGGTTGCTCAAAATGGAAAATGTGAGCATAGAAAATATTTCCACCATAGTTTTTGTGAATGAGCTTAATGAAATGGAGTGAAAGAAAATATGTGTGAAGGTAGTAAAGGTGAAAGTTGGTTTTTAGGGATTGGTATTAATTTTATAATGTGGTGTATTAAAGAGCTTAGGAAAGATAGTCACTATTACTGGCTAGAATAGTTCCTACCTATCCCTTAGCCTGCATTACAACCCGTAAAGACCTATTTGATCCTAAGCTTAACATTCTGATATTAGTGGAGTGCTACACTAAGGGTAAGCATATGGTTCATCATGTGTAACTTGTGAATTCTTTGTTAGAGTGAGTGAAATTTTCTTTTTATACCCATTCTGTTAGAAATTGCATTATTGTGAGTGATTATGGGTATCTCTTTTGGTGTGAGGGAACACGTTTGATGAATGTTGGGTAATTTATACGATGTCTTTGATTAAAAATATACATGAATTTGCCAACTTAGTGAGTCTATTCCTGAGGGTAGGACGTTTCTAGTAATTATTCATGAATCTACTTCTTGTTGATATTTGTTATATGAGCCTAACTTGCACATATTATTTTTAATTCGTGGAATTTGGGTCTTGTGTAGTGTGCATAAATGTATAAGTTGTTCGAAGAATAAAAAATCTTCAAGTGTGGGGTGGTGATCTTCGGTGTATTTATATGCCTAAGCACCATAATTTACCTATCTTTTAGCTAAGTTTTGAGATCAAAGTGCCTGGATTCTTATGTTCTTATTCTACTTTTTATGTAATTAAGCTAACCTATGTGATTAGCAAATTTTAGGTGTAAATCAGGCAGATGGAGACATAAAGAGAGCATAGAATACTGATAGTAGAAGACACAAGCAATTTGGAATATTAGATGCAATGTGGCGCCACAAGCTCGACCCAAGACTATTTTGTCACAAAAATTAGGTCTAGCGACCTGGGGGCAATTAAGGGGAAAAATTAGTAAAAATACCCCAAGACGATGTTTTGAACGTATTCTGTAATTTTTGAAAAAGGAGTGGTGGCTAAGAGACCTAGATAAAAAAAGGTTTTCATCTTGTAAGTGTACAACTACACCAAGACATCTTATGACGTTAGTTTTTGAATTATTGGTTTTGCCTTGGGAATTCACTGTTGAACATAAAAGAAAATAACCTTTGATTCTATTTTCTGTAAGTTTAATTGCTTTGAGTTATGGATTCAATCTATGATGTCTCTTTATACTTCATGAGTAACTAAATCCCACAACTAGAGTTGTGGGAGCTGTTATTGTTATTTTGTTGATTCAATAGTTGGATGGGATTCGATTGATTGTGGGAATCATCTTTATAATTCCATTGTAATAATTGCTTTCTATTGGTTGCAAACAATAGATCAAGCCTGGTGTTGGTTTGTTTGAATTAAAACATCTATTAAAGAAAGTGAATCGTCAACGGAGATTTGGGAAATATAAAATTTCAATCTAATGATTAATGCTGTAACAAGATTAATCAACTCGAGATTAAGTTAGTTTGAATAAAAGGTTTTTCTAAGTTTGAAAGAATCAGGGAATTCTACATCTAAGTAGGTTGAAAAACACTTAGATTAGTTATCGACAATGATAATTTGGTGTTTCCCACAAGTCACGAGAATCCTATATCACAATTAATGTTCAATGAAGGTTAATAATCATAGTTAGCACAACTCTAGTTTTACTACATCATTGATTTGAAATACTGTGACATTAACTTTGAGAATCTAAATCAAGTTGAAACGTTAACGATAGGTTGGTTTATAACCCCCACCCTAATTAAAGGAAATTATTAACTATTAGTCGGTTAAATCACAAATCGTCTTAATTAACACCATATTCCTTGTGGGATTCGACCCTAACCTAGTTGGGTTATTTATTTGACAACGACCGCTTACTCGCTCATAAGAGAAGTGTAATTTGGCCGTATCACATACCCATAGTGATTACACCTTTTTAAATGGGTTCAGCTCCGCTCCATCACTTTTTGCTCAAGTGATTAAAGGAACCTCCTGCAAACTATCATTGATTGAGCCTCAACAGTCATAAAACTTTTCTCCTTTGTGTATTTGCATTTGCATCTTTTCCCACTATGATTAATAAATTCCTTTTGCAGGGACGTGCCCAAAGGTTCCCGTGACCGCTTTAGATGATGAATAAAATTCCTTTTTTTTTTTTTTTTTTGTAAGTTAATTATGTAAGTTATCAAGTTTTTCCATATGCAAACAATTATCATAACCCAAACTACCAATTCATTAGAAAACCTATTCTAATCCACCTAGGTAGGATAAACCCTTACCATCCCTTTAAAAAATAAGTGGAGGTATTTAATCAAATAATGAAACATATTTTATTACAGGATATCTTGTAAATCAGTTTGGAGTTATAACTACCTTGTGATCTAGTCTTAACAGGTATAAGAGTTGTTAAGCATAATAAAGACTGGACACAACTTCCACCATGAGTAAGAGGAGTGAGAGTTGCTGAAGGATCACTACCGCAACAGCCAAGAAACCAATATTGATCCCTGCAAAAGACTATACCCCAAAAGGAGTATAGCAAGAGTATCATTAGTATGAACCACAGATACTGGTAAGCCTCATTAGATTACCCAAATTGGATTACACAAATATAATATAAATATTCAAGAGAAAATATATGTTCTTTGGACTCATTACCAACCCCAAACATTCCCTTACACCCTTGTGATAACTTTCAGCTATGATTTATAAGACACCACTCTTTTTCTTACGACTCCACTATCCTGGACCACTAAGTCTAGACCCACACCAAGGTTTAACATAACCTCTAAATATACCTATAATGATGGAAGCCTTAAACCTATGTCGAGCACCTAGAAAGTCACCTATCATACTTGGAGAAGACCCATTCGGACATGTGACCTGTACTCCTGGTTCCCAAATATTAGCTTAGATTTATTCCCTAACTTACGCCCATCCTTTTCCATATCTTACTGATACAAAACTATAGTGACAAGGATTCCCCTATAATGGGAGGATATAGGTAGTAGCCTTCTAGCTAATAACTAGAAAATTTTAAACCATTTAGTTTAGTCTTTTCTTGATGCGGGATAAATTCTAACTAGTTCCTTTATTGAAATTTGTAGGTTAAATATCTATAATGGCTGGTAATCTAGGAAATTTGCTCGCATATACAAGATTTCTCGATGAAGCTAGTCAAGAATGATACTGTGAGTATCGACAAATGGAGCTTAGCTTTGATCGGGGCTTCGACATGAGAAAAGTAGAGGAGAGATCACCAAAATTCTATAATCGGCTATAGGAATTTGGTTAGGGCCCACTAGTGTTAGCTTTTCTTGTTGGAGTCTCGGGCTGAGTAATGGAGTATATGCTATACTACCTACTATGCTTTGGGATTCCCCCAACCTAACCATCCGTATCCTGGCATTAGATGTCCCTATCATTGCTGTCACCATCAATGAGGTACTTAGGGTGTCCCGCATATCCAATGCTGAATACATGGCCAAGGCCCACGAGATGGACATGATATGGTTACAGGACACTCTAGTTCTGAGGAGTTTAGGGAATAGGTATACTGCCATTCCATTGAGGGCGTTACCAATGCTTACTTTTCACTGATTTTTAGAGGTGGCTGAACCTAGTGACCTGGAGGATTATTCTATTGAACAACACTATTGACGTGACCTATCCTTAGGCTCTGGTGGTGGTCTGTGCTATAAAGTGCATCAGGCTGAATGTGGAGGCCTAAATTATGATGGAGTGGAAGGACTTCTACTAGGGCACTAAGAAGGGCCCCTTCATTTTAGTATTGGTCTCAGAGTTGTACAGTCATGATCGGGTACTAGAAGAGACCAATGAGATGGTGGAGGATATGAAAATTCCCTTTAACGTTCTCTTGGTAAGAGTGCCCTCGTCCTAAAAGAGGAAAAAAGCAAGACATGTGGGACAAAGAGTAGCAGAGCAACAAATAAGGCCTATAAGGCAGACGAGGATGATGATGACCCTCCCTTCTAGTCCCATCCCCAATGCCTAGTAGCTAGCTGGAGGCATATCTTTCCATGATTATGAGGTCCATGGATCAGGGGACCTCCAGTTCCACTACCCCTCCCAATGCCCATGATATTTAAACACTCCACCGAGAGCTCTATCAGGAGAGAAAGAAGAGGCACTCTTGGGATTGCTTTTTTCTATTGAATATGGAATACCATGAAGTTCCTATTTTGGTGTGTAGCACCCATATGGGATCTTCGCCAGTTAAAGTTGGAGGATTTGAGAGAGTTTCCCTTCCTGAGTGATTTGGAAAGAGATGATCCTTCCCCAACATCCCACGACTGACAGGATACCCAAATAGATTCTTTTCCACACTTATTTTATAATGGTGATTAATTTTCCCAGTTTGGGTCATGTACCAAACATTATACTTTCATTTCTTTTATATACTACATAGGATTCTCATTTTTACTTTTTTCGCATTTATTATGTAACCTGCTTACAATGGAATTTATGCTTTTTTTATCTTCATGCAATGGTCCGTACTCAAAATATCAAAATAAACAATCCAAACGTAAGGGTCAAAAAAGGGGAAAACATGGCATTACCACTACCTTGCTCGTGTTGCTATAGTTACCTGCATGTCGCTATATAAGCCGCTATAGAGACATTGTCACTATAGAAACTCTCATGTCGCTATAGCGGCACAAATAGTGTCTGCCCAAATTCTTGTCATACTTAATATATTTCCTTTTCGAACCACCTTAATACTAGTAATGAACTTGTAAACACTTTTATGCCTTGTTCATTGCCCAAAAATGAGTTTAGCTAATTTATAACAAACCACTAATACCACTTTATTACACATAAAGTTTCAAGAATAGATAATTAAAAGAGAAATTCCTTTTTAAACCACCCCCGTAATGCGGATTCAAACCTTTTTTTAGGTCAGGTAATTTTTAGCCTTGTCACAACAAAAAAAACCATTTAAATTCTATTCATTTGACTAGGCTCATCACAGATTCTTGATTTTCAGTAACAACTACAAGTCAGACCCCATGTAGTTTCACCTTTTAAAATTATTCAAATAAGTATAATTACACACGAGTACCCAACTCCCATAGCCTTTAGCCCAATTTAAACCTTTATATTACCATCAGCCAGCAGTACAATCATAGTCAAAGTTTTACCTATCGCCATAAAACATATGGCAACTTATAACATTTACATAACATACATTCACACAAATCAAGCAACTATAATCACAACATATGAAATTAGGGAAAATTAAATCAATTATTATTTGTTCATACCTCATTAAGAACTTATAGTCACGCTCGTAATGACCTTGAGCCGGTCTCCTAGTATGCCTTACAGAGACCTTATGGCCAGCTACCAATTGGAACCTTACTGGTTCCAATTTGCGTTGCTTGTATCCCTCGAAGCAGAGTCAAGTGATAAATTATCCTACGTACTCTCCGACACAGACGAATGTGTATACACAATTTGATGGTCCAACTAATGTTATTAATGCTTGCTTAATTCAGTATAATACTTTTTTTTACATGAATGCTCCATAATACATCATGTCAAGTAACATGCCAACACAATCTTCAATACCTGATTTTAACAAAACTTTGAATGAAAATGACTGGTAGTGTCTCTTAAGTTGTGTTATTCTTGATATTATATATTTTCAATGATTTTGTATCTACTTCTTATGGAATATGTTCATTTAATTTAGGAGCCTAACTCTGGGTGACACGAATAATGATGAATCTTTTAGAAATTATTATAATTATGGTTAATTATCTCAGCTTGGATGGATGGACAATGTTGGAACATCTATAAATGTTCTTTTGTCACTGAGTTTGGATACTGCCGACTATTATCGGTAGGTCTAAATTATCATCGATAATAAGTTATGTTGGTTAATTTAATTTATTTATTATTTATGTTTTTGGAATGTACTAAAATTATTTTATTATTTGAAATATAGGAATAACATCACATGAGGTAAACATATTGTACCAGATGATATTGAAAATAGTGACCAACTAAATTATGGTGAATTGTCAAAGGTCGATGATAGTGAGTCTAATAATGTTGTGGGCGGTGAATTCCCCTATGACTCATCATTGAGTGATGATGTTGTAAGTTCCAATTCTGAAGAAAGAGCTATGTCGATGATCCCTTATCCTCAACAAGAATCAATTCTACAGTCCGGGCCAATGTCACTACCAATCAACAGGCCTCATTTTCATTCCAATGAATTTTATTTCTTGACCATTTTTAGGAAGGACCAGATGTTTTTATGGATATGCATGAAAATGATTTTAATTCTAAAAATATGTGGCCTAAACCGACAGATTTTCTAAATAAGAATTTTTATCTTGCTAGCAAGATGTTGTTTGAATTAAAAAAAGATCTACAAAGAGCGGTTAGGATCTATCATTTTAAATAAGATAGGGAGTTTGTCATGACCTGAGGCTACCTCCTAGTTGTAACACGGTGCTTAGAACCATAAGTGATCCCAAACTAACTCATGTACTAGAATGATACTTGAGAAACTAATTTTTAATGTAAATAAAAGCTAAGTTTGTTGAGCGGAAGCATATTCATAAGATAATCTGAATGAATGCAATACTAATAAAGTTTACTACCTAATAAATCTGAAGAAAAAACGTGAGTTATATTTCATGATTCTGATTGACTATTTATGAAGTCTTTACTATACTGACTGTAGGCGACTGGGACATGCCTCCAACTATCACAAATCAATATGTAAGAATGATAACAATACCGTACATGAACTACAACTATCTAGAGTTCTTGAAATAGGAAAACTCATCACTTGATGGATGAAAGCTGAGAACTGTCTGATCCTGATGTGTGGACTATATCTGGTACCTACATTATGAAGGAATGTAGACACAAACACATATATGTGGTCAGTACATTGGAATATACTGAGTGTATGGAGACATGCACTAAATCATCAAAATATTTAAAACATGCTTAAAAACTGAGAAAATAAGTTATTTGCTGAAACATACATTTAAAACATGGCTATACGTTAAAACTATAAGTCATAGTGAGATTTATAAATCATAAGCTGAAAATAATTTTGTAAGCTGGAAAGCGGTAAAACATGAATACTGTATGTAAATCTCATGTAAAGCTGGACTTTCTTTAAAACTAAACTGAGGGTCAAGTATAGATGCTGAGCATGAAAACATGAACATGTAAAACTAAAAATGCAAGACCAAGTATAACATGTACTGACATAATCTAAATAACTAAATAATCTATAAAACTGACTGAATAATTATTGAAATATGATTACTTGGTCAAGCAAACCTGAACTAAAATAGACTGATTGCTGACTAAAATTGTGGGAGCTATCATGTAACCAACCTGACCCAATCTAAGTTATCGGGGTCCAACCTGTAACTCCAGTTGGAAGGGTGTCAGTACCTTGCCACAATTACTAGCACATGGCTGTGTGGATCCACTAATCTAATGTCCCAAAGGACTAGGGGGTCAGTCCTAAACTGGCGAGTGAACCCAAAGAGAGTACCAGTCCTAAACTGCCGGGTAACATCTCATAATTCTATGCTGGATACACAGTTCTGGAACATAAGAACTTCTACTAACCTAATACTAATTTATGAGTGAGCCCTATCCCTTGGTTCGCTCGGTGCTAAATCCTACTCCCAACTGAATGGCACTAGTATTATTTTGGGTCTAACATGACATAGTATTGTACTAATAACTGCTCAACATAAACATGGTAATCTGTGACCGGTCTGACTTGTTACTTGAAAACAAAGACATCTATAACCAGATAGTTATTGGGTGTTCATAACCCTCCAGCACCGAATGATCACAAAATACGTAAACAATACTTTAAAAAGTGGTATAAAATCATAGTTGAAAGACCCAAGATGTAAAACATTTCAATAATTGAGTGAAATAGATGAACTTGAACATGAAGATGAGTTAAACTTGAGAAAACAAAACATTTACATGATTTAAATCATAAGTTGAAGATTTGACATGGAATCACTTGAATAGAACATGAGTAATTGAAATTTAAAGCATGAAATAAACTAGTTTACATGGGAAGACATGTTGATATGGCTTGAGTTCAAATTACTAAGAATTAAGTTCATAAGTTGCATGGATAATTTCATAAAATAGAATATAATTTATACTTTAAACCAAAAAGAGGGTTTTTGGGCTCAATGGGTGAAAGAAATCCATTAATGATATGAAACTATAAATTATAGGGTGATTTAAGTCATGGGGGTAGGGTTTGAGGTGAGGAAAATACCAAAATATTCTTAAAGAAACCAAAAAAATTCGCAGAAATTCACCAGTTGATGAAAAGGTTGACAGCCCGTCAATTAGGTAACGTCTCGTCACCTTAATCATCACTTTCAGGTTGGGATTTACCATTTACTAACCTAGGCTGGCAACTAGAGTTGATGGCTCATCACTTAGTTGATGGCTCGTCAACTTAGTCATCACCTAAGTGACGTCTTGTCAGCTTAGTCATCACCTAGTTGACAAGTAGACTCTTCGAAGTAAAATTAACATCAATTTCTACTTCGAAATCAGATTAAGGTAAAATTAGATGAGTTGGAAAGAAGACTCAAAGATATTGCATGTGATATATAGTAGGCCACCTGAATTGTTATATTCTAGGAGATACACTCGTTTAAAGTTGACCCTTGTAGGATCAAACACAAAAACTCAATCGATAAAAGTGTTCTTAACTCAACTTTGCTCCAAGTGCTTCCTATGACCATGATTCGCATCAATAACACTTTATACACAAAGTAATGGTCAAGAAACATATATTCATATACAAATCATAGGATTAGAGTTTATACACGTAGGAATGACTTTTCAAATGCTATCCCAAAAGTATGGGGTGTTACATTATCTCCCCCTTGGAATCATTCATCCTCGATTTATGCGTAAAAACTTATTAAAGATTTAGAATTATGGAATAATGTAGACATGACATGTATGCTACTGAAGTATATAGCTGAGCTAAAACATTAAAACTTCTATCATGAAGCTGATTTCTAAGCTGACTTGACTTTATTAACTATAAGGAGCTGATTCATCCTAAAAGTTTATAACTCACTTGAAATGTTCATGATACAATCATGCATATAGAACTGCGAAGTGATAACTGATGTAATAAAAATTCCAAGAGTCACTAAGAATGGAATAAAGTATGTAACTTCTCATTTAGGAATTATTCCTTAACAAAGCACGTATAGGAATTAAAGGAAAAAAGGTCTTTGCCAAGTACATTATGTAAGCACAAATAATGAGATAATGAGACTTAGGTCATACAAGGAGTGTTACAATATCTGAGCTGGAGTACTTGGAAAACTGAGATCATGCACTAAACACTTATGAACTGAATCATAACTACATAGCTGAATCTTAAACATGATGTATGGACTGACTGAAGTCGCAACTTACATGTATGCGAACAAATTACCTCATGGAATATCCATATTCATGAAACTTGAGCTAGTAAGACTAGGTGGAAAGATAGAAAACTATAGGAGTTTATCTGTCTGATTACCAAACCAAATTATTAGCTATACAGACTTAATTATTCTAAAAGCTTAAATACATAACTGGAGTATTTCTTCAACACTATTTGTAAGAAGCTCAAATAACATTCTGGAGAAAAGAATTTTGGGCATGATCTGAATAAGATACCTGCATAAGGAATTGCAACATGGCTACGACTCTATAATCATGGACTATAGGCCTGTAAAACATAAGCTAGGATAGAATTACATTGCCTTAGGCAATACAACTGCTAAATTTTAAGCTTAGCAATACTTCTCAAATACTCCCTCAACTATACTTATCCTCTTAAATACTATGCTCATTGATTCAACTTGTAATTCTCACATGGGCATTGATCTGATCTGAACTAAATTATCTCACCATGTTTAAGACTACTCAAAGTCATAAGGTACCATACATAACACTATAATACTAGTGTAAACCATGGATTCAACATCTTATGTGTTTTCAGAGCTCTTATCTCTAGAATATTACATAAGAAGAGGTCACTGAAAGGTTAGAACATGAGGACCTGAAGCATGAAAGAATAACTTTGACACTTAACTGAGGCTTGGGAAATAGAGTATCAGCGTCATGAATTCATTAAATAGACCTAAACTGAGGATATACATAACATAATCTGAAGTTTCGCTGATTATTAAGAGTGCACCATGAGTTTTGGGAAGTGAGCATATTGTAAAGCATGAGTACATGAGTCATGAGCTGCATGACCTGAGTTTGGAGTTCATGAATTCATGGAATATGATTTGTACTACTGAGTGAACTATAACTCCTCATACTAGAAGCTGGGAGTCTACATAATTCTCGAGATAAGAATGGGACGAGCGTCTTCCTCCCCTACTGATGTTTTACAGTACACTGGCATCACTACTAGAATCTGAGAACCTGATGTGGTTCCTTGTCCTATCATCTCCCCTTAGCTTTAAGCCATCATTATAAGTTTGTGAACCTCTTTAATAAAGTCTAAACTGAACTACAACCACTTTACTCTAGAATCTGAGATATAACAATACACATAACTAATAAATTCACCTTGAAAGACTATCTCTTAAAGTGTAAAATCCATTGCTAATACTTTCTTATGAGATACAACTCTTAACTTTCTATAGACCCAATAGTCATCATATAATAACTTAAACACTGACTAACTTAGAGTGTTTAGGAGTATCACCACATCGTGGGTTCACACCATCTAGAATTTCAATTCTTCTTTCTATTAACTCAATTATTCAAGATTCATACTTAAATTCTAACACTTAACATGGATATTCTCAAACTTTAAATGAACTATACTAACTTCCTTCATAGCCTTCTAATATCATATTTCTAAACTTATATTTTTTTTTCTAAACTATGAGAATTACCATTACACCAACATACCCAACATCAACAACCTATAACCTCTAACTTAACTGGTAAGAACATTATATACTACATATCTATCCTCATTCACACTTAACAACTTAAGGGTACTATATAAGCACACACATTAAAAACACAGAAATAACACAATCTCGTATTAGCTTGGGTACATCTCTAGATTATACCCATATCATCACACTAAATTTTGAATAAATAAACTTAAATTCTTGCATATACTATTTCAAGCCTACTGATTCACCTTTCATACAACTAGCCCTATGGATAAATAATCTACTAAATCTAGATAAACAGTATCCCCATTTTACTATTTTTAAACTTTTGGGTTCATGTTTTTAACTCTAGATCATATGCTGTCATAGGATTCTAAAAAATGATCTAAGGGCACATCTGACTTTGGCTTAGTGCATGATTTTCATGAGCATAAATGAAATCTTTCAAACTTTGGAAATTAAAGGCACTGATGGGATACTTTTTGATCAAATATGCAATCTTATAGCTGTCTGTGGGGACTATCTAAGAAAACTGTATCAGTAGAAATTTAAGCCTGACTATTTTTGTTACCTCAAGAATGAGGTAAAGTTAGCATGAATGGATCAAGACGAGAATCTGTATAAGTTTCTTAGTTCTACACCGATCTAAGACATAAAATAAGAAAAACATTTCTTAAATGACCTGTAGCCTCTCGAAGAAAAGTATAGACGTCTCTGTACTATTCTACAAGACTCTACGAGACACGACTTCATAGACACCCTAGGACACTTGAACCTTGTGCTCTGATACCAAGTTTATCACTACCGGAGGCTACCCCATATTCGTAACACGGTGCTTACAACCACAAGTGATCCCAAGTTAACCCATGTACTAGTATGATACTTGAGCAACTAATTTTTAATATAAATAAAAGCTAAATTTGTTGAGCAGAAGCATACCCATGAGATACTCTAAATGAATGTAATACTAATAAAGTTTGCAACCTGATAAATCTGAAGAAAGAATGTGAGTTAAATTTTATGACTCTGACTGACTATCTATGAAGCCTCTACTATACTGACTATAGGCGACTGGGACATGCCTCCAACTACCGTAAATTAATATGTAAGAATGATAACAATAGAGTACATAAACTATAACTGTTTGGAGTTTTCAAAATAAGAAAACTCATCACCTGCTGGCTAAAAGCTGAGAACTGTCTGATCCTGATGTGTGGACTACATATGGTACCTACATTATGAAGGAATGTAGCCACAAACACATATATGTGGTCAGTACATTGAAATATACTGTGTATATAGAGACATGCACTAAATCATAGAAATATTTAAAACATGCTTTAGAACTAAGGATATAAGTTATTTTCTAAAACATACATTTAAAACATGGGTATACATGAAAACTGTAAGTCATAGTGAGATATATAAATCACGAGCTGCAAATAATTATTTAAGCTGGGAAGCGGTAAAACATGAATACTGTATGTAAATCTCATGTAAATTTGAACATGCTGTAAAACTAAATTGAGGATCATGTACAAATACTGAGCATGAAAACATAAATATGTGAAACTAAGAATGCAAGGCCAAGTATGGCATGTACTGAAATGATCTTAATAACTGAATAATTTGTGAAACTAACTGAATAATTCCTGGAATATGATTACTTGGTCAAGCAAACCTAAACTGAACTAGACTAATTATTGACTGAAACTGTGAGAGCTATCATGTAACCAACATTCCGCAATCTGAGCTATCGGGGTCCAACCTGTAACCCTAATTGGAAGGGTCTCAGTACCTTGCCACGGGTACTAACATATTGCTATGTGGATCCACTAATCTGATGTCTCGGTAGACTAGGGAGTTAGTCCTAAACTGGTGAGTGACCCTAAAGAGAGTGTCAGTCCTAAAATGGTGGGTGACATCTCATAATCCTATACTGGCTACGTAGTTCTGGAACTTAAGGCTGCTACTAATAGAGTACTAACTGGCAGGTGAGCCCCCATTCCTAGTTTCACTCGGTGCTAAATCTTACTCCAAAATAAATGACACTAGTATTATTATGGGTCTAACATAACATGGTATTGTACTGATAAGTGTTCAACATGAACATGGTAGTCTGTGACCGGTTTGACTTGTTATGTAAAAACAAAGACATGTATAACCAGATAGTTATCAAGTGTTCATAACCCTCCAGCACTGAATGATCATAAAATAGGTAAATAATGCTTTAAATAGTGGTATAAAATCATAGTTAAAAGACCCAAGATGTTAGACATTTCAATAATTGTGTGAAATACATGAACTTTAACATGAGGATGATTTAAACTTGAGAAAACAACATATTCACATGATTTAAATCCTAACTTGAAGATTTGACATAGAATCACTTGAATAGAACATGAGTAATTGAAATTTAAAGCATGAAATAAACTAGTTTACATGGGAACACATGTCAATATGGCTTGAGTTCAAATTACTAAGAATTAAGTTCATAAGTTACATGGATAATTTCATAAAATAGGATATAATTCATACTTTATACCAAAAAGAGAGTTTTGGGGATCAATGGGGGGAAGAAACCCATTAATGAATACCCAACATACCTGAATTTCTTGATTTCTTAAAGGAAAAAATGAATTTGGATCCTTGAAAGTTTAACTTTGGGAAAAAATCCTAATTTCTTTTCTCTTGAGAGTGGAGAGGATAGTAAATGTTAAAACTGACTAATGATATGGAACTATTATTTATAGGGTGATTTAAGTATTGGGGGTAGGGTTTGAGGTGAGGAAAAGAACAAAATACCCCTAATGAAACCAAAAAAAATTGCAGAAAAGTTTTAGTTGACGACAAGGTTGACGGCCTATTAGTTAGTTGATGGCTTGTCACCCTAGTATTAACTTTCAGGTTGAGATTTACCATTTACTGACCTATGCTCATGACTAGAGCTGATGGCTCATCACTAGGTTGAGATTTCACCTTAGTGACGACTTATCAGCTTAGTCATCACCTAGTTAACAGATAGACATTTTGAAGTAAACTGAGCATAACTTTCTACTCTGATATTAGATTAAGGTGAAATCAGATGCGTTTGAAAAAGAACTCAAAGATATTTCATTTTAAATATAGTAGGACACCTGAATTATATTCTAGGAGATACACTCATTTAATGTTGACCCTTGTAGGATCGAATACAAAAACTCAATCGATAAAAGTGTTCTCAACTCGACTTTGCTCTAAGTGCTTCCTATGACCATGATTCGCACCAAAAATAGTTTATACACAAGGTGAATTGTCATCACACATATATTAATATACAAATCATAGAATTAGAGTTTACACACGTAGGAACGATGATTTAAATTCTAGCCTGAAAGTGCGGGGTGCTACTAAGTTCTTTGTTGTTAAGTCAGGAAAAGAAGTCTTTAGATTTTGTTGCAAGCATGCAGATCAAGGTTGTTCATTAAAACTTTATGATACTAAGGATTGTAGTAATAACTTACAGAAAAATGGAAAAATACACTGGAAGCACACTTGTAATATGGGTGAATATCGCGAATGTCACTTCAACTTGAATATAAATATGATTGCAATTGTTCTTGTACTGTATATTGAAAAGACACCGACGTACTATTTTTTGAATTTATCTGACAATAAAAATTAATACCATATTTTTCTTATAATTATCATGCCTAATTATTCACAGGTATCCTATCAAAGATTGCCAAACATCAGTTCTTAATAAATAGCGCAAAATAATATATCATCGTAAGGCTTATCTTGGGTGAAAACGTGCCTTTGATCTTGTCTATGGAAATTGGGAGAGATACTTTCATGAATTTCTAAGGTTCATGGCTGCTATGAAATATTTCAATCTAGGCTTCATTGATGAATGATGATTCAAACGACGTGAGAGAGTTGATGAATGTATTTTCAATTATGTGTTCTGGACGTTTATGCCATGCGTTAGATTTTTATTATTGTCGTCCAGTGATATCAATAGAAAGAACATATGTATATGATAAGTATGATATTAAATTATTGATTGCAGTAGGTACAGACAGTAATGAATAACATGTGATTATGGTTGGAATATTAAAGACAAATAAGATCCAACTTTACTTTTGAAAATAAAATAGAGCTAACTTCATTTGCTCTCTCTATAAAAAAATGGAACATTTTGAAATAGTAATAGGTAAGTAAAAAAGGTCATTGAACAAGGGAATAGAATGGTCCATAAACCAACAAGTGAAAAAAGTGGAAAAGAAATAAATGTGACAAAGGAAAATAGTGGTGTTTGCATGAAACTACAATTGAAAAATCAAAGCATCAATGCATGTTGTAAGGGTTTTGTCATGTACAGTTAGTATATAGCAGTCAAATGAGATAGACTTAAATGAATCGATATGAACATAAATATACAATTTACATAAGTAACTCTATGCTTGTTCGGAATTAAGGTGTAGTTGCAATCATTCTTGTATTTACTCACAATTATATAAAATACAAAGGTGAAAGAATGGTATTTTTACACTTGCACATACATACTGCTTATTTCTTTACTTTGATAGAGATTTCATTTGTATTTCTTATTTGTTGATGCCTCTATCACAATGACCCAATTTAGATATCTTTCCATTGCTAACCGACATTATTTTTTAATGAATTATTGAGAAATTTTATGCTTTAGTGGTCATAATTTAAGTCTAGTAACATGTATATATAACTGAATTAAATTTTATCAGCATGTAATCCTTTAGTTCCATCTTTTTTTGGGCCGTACATTTGCACATTCAACCATTTACTCAAATAATATCTCGTTCTACAAGTTAAAGAACTATTTTTTTCTTTGTAATATAAATTATTAGTAGTTGATTTTCATATACATATATCTCAAGTTGAGTAAAATTTTACTATATCAAAAGTTACACGCTGAAATACGAAGATCTGCCCGGAGTTCCTCCTGAGAGGGAAATTGACTTTGGAATAGATCTCCTTCCAAATACCCACAAAAACCCTAACCCTAAACCTTATTCTCCTCAAGTTGACCTCCATGGACACCACTTCTGGTGGGTTGACCCACTGGAAAACAATAATCCAATGAATATTGGTGAGATAAGTAGTGAAAATCCTACAGAATCGACCAAAAAGATGACTTATGCTAACATGTTTAAACCTAAGATTTTAAACATTAAACAAGATCGAGTTTTGCCTAAACTAGTGGTGATGTTGAATGGAGAGCCTAGTATAATGAGGAAATCATAAGGAATAAGAATTTTAATCATGTAAGAGAATTTACAATATACTATTATGGGTAAATTTTCTTATGGCAAACCTAATATAAGAGAGCTGCGACAGTTAATTCCAAACCAGTGTGATATTACGGGTGAATGCCATATTTGTGTATTGGATTTAAAACATATTCTTATTAGATTAGTAGTATTGGTGGATTATATTAATCTACTATCAACTGCTTCATATTACATAAAAGACAAGGATAGGTTTTGTCAGATGCGTACTCTAAAGTGGGATCCTTGGTTCGAACCTAATATGGAAACAACAGTAGGGTCAGCCTGGATATCAATGTATAATCTTCCACCTAAATTCTTTGCTAAGGAGTACATATTTTCAATAGCTTCAGCAATAGGAAAACCATTAACAGTTGATATGGCGACAAAGAATCAAACAAGACTAAGTTGCACAAGGGTCAAAGTTAAGGTAAGCTTGGTAGCTAAGTTTCCACAAAGGGTGAAAATAAATGAAGAAGACAATATGATAAGTGAAATCAAGTGTAAGTGGATTCAAATTCAATATGACTAAATGCCAAAGTATTGCAACAAATGCGGTTTACAAGGGCATGATGAAAGTACATGCTGGAATATCCATCCTAAGCTGCATAAAGAAAGAATGGAGGAAGACAGAAAAGATTTGAATCAAAAAAGTAAAGTTCAAAAGGATAAAGAAGATAGGTTTGTTAATAATACTCAAAGGAGAAAAATTAATTACAAGCAACAGTGGTTGAATAGAAGAAATAAATACAAAAGAGACAAGTATGGGCATATTGTGGGAGGAATTAAAGAGGAAGGCCAAAAAGAGGTTCCTGTATCAAATTCCTTTGATGCATTAGATGAATAAGAGATGAATGATAATGTTCAACAGAAGAAAGAGAACACAGATAGTCTGAAAGAACAATAGGTAAGCAGGGGGAGCACTAAGGATTGGGTAACTGGCAGTTTTGGCAAAAAGTTACACAATAAAGAAATATTGTAGAACAAAAAGACGAGGACGTAAAGAAATTATAATTAGGAGAGAATGAATTCAGGCAAGTAGATTCCCTTCAAAACGATAGTATAG
This sequence comes from Capsicum baccatum var. pendulum, assembly GCA_030864225.1. Classification (NCBI taxonomy): domain Eukaryota; kingdom Viridiplantae; phylum Streptophyta; class Magnoliopsida; order Solanales; family Solanaceae; genus Capsicum; species Capsicum baccatum. The sequence continues at coordinate 100,675,288 of CM061554.1, read as the reverse complement.
ATCCGATACAGCCTCTAAAGGAGGATGAGAAATCAATACAGTTAGCTGTTGTTTATAAGAAGGTATTTGAAGATAAAATAAAGGTTGCTGAAGATGTTATGCCATTGGTAGTACATACTGAAAACCAAATTAATTTTAGTAATATGTATAAAATCTGACCGAATGAGGAAGATTTGGAGGAAAATATTGACAAAATTTCTATTGAAGGAAATCTTTCACCTAACCAGATTGATAAATTAAAAGTAGCTCAAGGGATTTAAAAAAAAGAAAGAAAAACAAGAAAGATCAAGTTTAATGCAGACTAGACGTTAGTTGAAAAATAAATCTAGATGAATGCACTTATTTGGAATATAAGATCAGTGAATACTCAAAAGGCATGCACTAGATTGATCACTCTTCAGAAGAGACAGTAATTTTACTTTATAGGACGGATGGAGCCTTTTTAGGACAATCACTCTATTGATGAATAAAAGAGAAAGTTAGTAATGTAGTATGCAGTGTCCAACACATCAAGAAAAATATGGGCATTCATGGATGCAATTGTTAATTACACGGTGATAATGGATGAAGAAGAACAGATGACTTTGAGACTAGAAAATTAGGATGATGGAGTTAATGCGATTGTTACCTTAGTTTATGCTAAATGTTCTCAAAATGAGAGACTAAGGTAATGGGACTCATTGGAGGAAATGACACAATCTATTCAAGATCCTTGGATTGTAGGAGGTGACTTCAATGTTATTATTAGTGAAGAAGAAAAATTAGGGGGTTTGCCGGTTACTGTCTCTGAAATAGATGATTTTAAGCACTGTCTTAATATATGTAATCTTGAAAATCCAAGTTTTAAAAGTAGTAAATATACTTGGTGGGATGGGAGAACTGATGAGTAATGGATTCTTAAAAGGTTAGATAGAGTCCTGTGTAATGAAAGAATGTATGATCTTTTTACAGTACTTAAAGTTGAGCATTTAATTAGAGTTGGTTCAGATGATACCCCCTTGCAGCTTAATTTCAATACTGTAAAGGAGCACATATATAAACCATTTATATTTCTCAATTTTTGGCTAAAAGAGGAGGGTTGTTTAGAGGTCATCAAGAGGAATTGGAAAACTGAAGTATAAGGTAACCCATTTATCATATTTCACCACAGTAATAGACAAATTATTATTTTGTTTTAATGAAGGTTTAATTGGTAATTATAATCAATTATTAATATTAATTAAGGAATTAAAAGGAGACAAGCCAAGAGCCTACTTCAGTTTCACATTAAAAGAACTACAAATAGTACACTAGGGCCATTTGATTGATCCTATTATTCTAGAGAAACTCCAAGCTGCATAGAGAAAAAAAGAAGAGAAAGAAAGAAAACAATAGAGAATATTTGAACAACGTTAGCAGGTGTCCTCGTAAAGTAATAAGGTATGAATTTTATCTATAGTTCTTTGGCATAGACATATTTGGTGACATAACAGTAATGTGGTAATAACATTAAGTTGAGAATGGAAAGAATATATAAGTTGATGATTGTTAACATGATGATTTAATCATTAAATAATGATTTTGGGGTGGTTGAATTAGATGGAAATTTTGAATGTTGAAAGAGGCTACAAAGCCACGGTGTTTGTTGGCAACTATATGGATGCAATATTAATTGATAAAGATTGCAACTTTATTTAATAGTTGGTTTATTGATAATTGGTTGAAGTAAGATTAAAGGGATCTAATAGTGGTTTGGCTTTGGAAAGAATTGGCATATCAAGATGGAAGTTGGCAATTAGGCCACTGTTTGTGCAAAATTTTCTTTTTGTTAATTTACTAAAGGTGCAATTGCACTTTAAATGGTGGGAGCATAATTTGATTTATTGGATTGAATGATAGACTTTGATATTTGACTTGCTCTAAAATTATAGAGAATGTTAGTTGATGGGGTGTTACTTTATAAAACTCATTTTTGGTGTAGTTCAAGGTGCTTGAGTTGTGGGATCATACAATTAATGTACTAGAGCGGAGTGATTGAATTGTGAATTAGAGGTAAGTGAGACTTCAAACTTTGATGCTTGCTTTTCAAATTTACTTTATAAAAATTATGTTTTTCTGCCTAGTCCATGCATTGGAACAAGCGTGTGACTTGGTAGAATCGATGATACTGATTATTTATGGATATGTATTTGTAAAGTTTAGTGAGAGCTATTTAGTGATAGTATATGAGGTGATTTAAGGGTGTTAACATAGTTTTCGTGGCTGCCGTTATAGTCTCTAGGGGCATACATAGCTGCCGTAATATGTTAGGGGCATTACATATGCTGCCATAATATGTTAGGGGCATTCTTTATGCTGTCGTATTTTATTAGGGGCTTGTATATGCTGTCGTAGTAAACTTTTTGGGGCATTAGATATGCTTCCATGAAATTGTCGGGGTGTTAGGCCAATCACCTTTACTGCTATTTATGAAAAGTCTTGAGAATGGATTGAGTTGAGATATAGAGTGATATTTTTTAACTTTCTTTTGGATCTTATTATAGATTACCTTATGAGATACATTATGTACATATTATTTGTGTATTTTTTCGTGCCTTGTATTTTCTAACACTTGTTCAAGGGTTATTAAAGTAGCGGATTGAGGATCTTAATGGGTTATATTTATATATATCTCACTCCTTACTTGCATATCTACAGATATAATTATGGAGAGAGAGGCTTATGGTTGACAATCTTTACTTGTGGATTCCATTGCTAAGGTGAACCTTCACATTGTTCGTGGAGGCTGTCATCCAACTTTAGTTATTTTTAGATTATATTTTTTCGTTGGGTTTGTATGCCCGAAAGTCGAACTCATGTAAATTTGTTTAGATGCTCCATGGTCTTGGTGTGGGATTAGAGGCTAGAGAGCTATTATCTAAGTATTGTTGTTATCATAAACCATATTACTATAACTGGGTCATTAACTACTATACGTTAATAATTATTTCATGATTTAGAGTTGTAGAAGTTTTTACCCCAGTGTTTTTAGATGTTGTGAATGTATGGAAAAATAGTTCTCCTGACAGGTGTTGTTGTTGGGAGCCAGTCACGCCTAGAGGTTAATTTAGGATGCGACAAAGTTGGTATCAGAGCATAGGCTTTAGGTCTCAGGTTATGGAGCAGTATTTAGTAGATTTTTGTTCAGGGGTATGTAGGCGCCCATACTTATGAACTTGAGGCTACGGAACATCTAGGAAGTTTCCCCTTTTGATTCATTATTCGTGCATTGAGTTGAATTAAGTCTACCTTTAAATATTGTTTTGCAGATGGTTAATAGACGCGGTTCTTCCTCCGCTAGTCAATCTAATGCACCTGCTAGATGTGGTGTTGGACAGGATCCTACGCGTGGTGGTGGTCAAGTTGGGTCTTATCCAACTAGTCCTTAAACTAGGATGTATACCGGTGCTCAGCCTAGAGTTGGGAATGGGGGCCAGCCCCGAGTTGTGGCTTCTGAGCGAGCGCAGGACTAGGTTGATTGAGATATTCTAGCTTCAATGCTAGTTACTGCACCTACTGTTACATTGACTGTAGACGTAGTGGTAAGAATGTTGAATGTACTGAAGGAATTGGTGCCTAATTAGGGTCAAAATCCATCTCCTCACTTGGTCAAAGTTTTCAATTATATTCTTGGAAAGATTTATTCCCTTGAGCAAACAAGATGACATGAGATGCCAGTTTAATGAGTTACGACAGGGATCCATGACAATCTCTGAGTATGAAGCTAAGTTTACTGAGTTGTCCAGGTATGTTCTATATTTAGTTGTAGATCAGAGGGATAAAGTAAGATGATTTGTGGATGGACTTGAGGCTCGTTATCATGGTCCAAAGATACGTGATGTGTGTAATGGATCCTATTCTGACGTGTTTCACACTGCTGTCCATTCTGAGTCCTATTATGAGTAAAAAGGATTAATCAAGAAAATAAGAAGGCATGTAACTCAGTGGGTTTAGTGGTTCTCTGTCTGGGAGCAAGAGTGGTTTTGATCGAGATAGTCTAGGCCTACACAGTTAAAGTCACTCGGCCAATCTTCAAGTAATAGTTATCCAGCTAAACAGGGACAGTAACAACAGATACAGAGGAATAGTAGTGGTTTTTTTCAATCTGGGCAACATTCAAAATGTTCTAATTGTGGCAGGAATCATAGTGGACATTGTTTTGGAGTTGGAGGTCCTTGTTATACTTGTAGTGAAAGAGGGCACATTGCTAAGTTTTGTCCTAAGAGAGATTCTGGGCTTAGTCAAGCTACTCCTTAGGTGCAGAGAGATGTTGCAGGTACTTATGCTCATACTCAGCCAGCTAGGATCGCTTCACAGGGTACTTGTGGATAGGGTAGACAGGGTGATCAGGGTTCTTAGACAACAGGTGGACTATCGAGATTCTTTGCTATGGCTAGACAGGACATCGAGGCATCTAATGCAATGGTGGCAGGTATTATCACTATAAGCTCTCTAAATTCTTACTCTCTTATTGATCCTACTTTAGTTTCACATTAAAATCACTACAAATAGAACATAGGGCTATTTGGTTGATCCTATTATTCTAGAGAAGCTCCAGGTTGCGCAAAGACAAAAAAGAAGAGAAAGAAAGAAAACAACAGAGAATATTTGAACAATATTAACAGGTGTCCTCGTAAAGTAATAAGGTATGAATTTTATCTATAGTTCTTTGGCATAGACGTATTTGGTGACACAACAGTAATGTGGTAATAACATTAAGTTGAGAATAAAAAGAGTAGACAAGTTGATGATTGTTAACATGATGTTTTAATCATTAAATAATGATTTTAGGATGGTTAAATTAGATAAAAATTTTGAATGTTGAAAGAGGCTACAAAGCACGGTATTTGTTGGCAGCTTTGTGTTTGTAATATTAATTGATAAGGATTGCAACTTTAGTTAATAGTTGGTTTATTGATAATTGGTTGATAGTAAGTTTAAAGGGAGCTAACAGTGGTTTGGCTTTGGAAAGAATTGGCATATCAAAAATGCAAGGCTGGCAATTAGGCCACTGTATATGCAAAATTTTCTTTTTGTTAATTTACTAAAGGTGCAATTGCACTTTAAATGGTGGGATCATAATTTGATTAATTTGATTGAATGATAGACTTTAATATTTGACTTACCCTAAAATTATAGAGAATGTTGGTTGATGGGGTGTTGACTTTATAAAACTCATTTTCGGTGTAGTTCAAGGTGCTTGAGTTGCGGGAGCATACTCTTGATGTACTAGAAATGAGTGATTGAATTGTGAATTCGAGGTCAGTGAGTCTTCAACCTTTGATGCTTGCTTTACAAATTTACTTTATAAAAATTATGTTTTTCTGCCTAGTCCATGTGTTGGAATAAGCATGTGAGTTGGTAGAATTGGTGGTATTGATTATTTGTGGATATATATTTGTAAATTTTAGTGAGAGGTGTTTAGTGATAGTATGTGAGGTGATGTAGGGGTGTTGAATATATTTTTCGTCGCTGTCGTTATAGTCTTTAGGGGCATACATAGCTGCCGTAATATGTTAGGGGCATTACTTATGCTGCCGTAATATGTTATGGATATTACTTAAGCTGCCGTAATATGTTAGGGATTGTACATGCTACCGTGGTAAACTTTTTGGGGCATTATATATGTTGCCGTGGACTTATCGAGGTGTTAGGCTGATCACCTTCACTGTAATTTATGACAAGTCGTGAGAATGGATTGAGTTAAGATATAGAGTGACATTTTTTAACTTTCTTTTGGATCTTATTGTAGATTACCTTATAAGATACATTATGTACATATTATTTGTGTATTTTGTCGTGCCTTGTATTTTCTAACACTTGTTTCAGTAGTATTAAAGTAGCGGGTCGAGGATCTCACTAGGTTATATTTATATATAGCTCACTCCTTACTTGCATATCTGTAGATATGAGTGCATAGAGAGAGGCTTGTGGATGGTAGTCTTTACGTGTGGATTCTGTTGCTAAGGTGAGCCTTCGCATTGTTCGTGGAGGCTATCATCCAGCTTTAGTTATTTTTATATTGTATTTCTTCGTTGGGTTTGCATGCCCGAAAGTCGAACTCATGTAAATTTGTTTAGATGCTCCATGGTCTATGTGTGGGATTAGAGGCTACAGAGCTATTATCTAAGTATTGTTGTTATCATAAACCATATTACTATAACTGGGTTATTAACTATTGTGCGTTAATAATTATTTCATGATTTGGAGTTGCATAAGTTTTTATCCCAGTGTTTCTAGATATTGTGAATTTATGGAAAATTGGTTCTCTCGGCAGGTGGTGTTATCGGGAGCCAGTCACGCCTAAAGTTTAATTTGGGATGTGACAACCATAAGTTAAAGCATGTTAAATCTGCTTTGACTAAATAGAGCAAATAAATTTTTGGTAACATTTTTCAAGAAATTTCTACCTTAGAGGAAGTTAATAAAGTTAAGGACCAACAGTTTGAACAATAACCTTCTGGAGAAAATGGAGAGTTACTGTTTAAAACTCAAGCTGAGTTGAATGTTCAATTAAGAAGAGAAAAAGAATTCTGGAGGCAGAAAGTTGGTTTACAGTCATTTAGAGATAGAGGAAGAAACACCAAATTCTTCCATACAGTGGTTAAAGGAAGAAAAAGTGGATTGAAGGTGAGAAGGATTTAGAATGATGAAGATGAATGGTTAGAAGATCAAGATGTGATTGCTGAAGAAGCAATGGCTTTTTTTAGAAACAGTTTTTAAAAGAGAGTAGCAATAATGATTTTTTCAATGCTTGATGAATTACCTACAGTAGTTTTAGATGAGCAGAATGGGGAATGAAATAAAAAACCTGACATTAAGGAGGTGAAAAAAGCATTGATGGGTTTGAATAAAAATATCTAGGGGGACCAGATGGAATATTAGGAGCTTTCTTTCAGGATGCATGGGATATCGTTGGGAAGGATGTACATCTTATGTTAGTAGCTTTCTTTTGTGGGTATGAATTACCAAGAATTGTAACTCATACAAACTTGGTTCTTTTACCTTAAAAGTTAGTGGTGAATACCTTTTCTTATATGAGGTCAATATCTCTGAGTAATTTCGAAATAAGATTTTTTCTAGAATTATTCATGAGAGAATAAAGAATTTACTTCCAGACATTATTTCAAAAGAGCAGGATAGCTTTGTACAAAGCATTGCTAAGAATATCTTGGTTGTTCAAGAAATTATTTCAGATATAAGGAAGGGGGTAAAATTCCTAATATGGTAATAAAATTAGATATGATGAAGGCTTATGACATGGTGGATGGGCTATTTTTGACTAAAGTATTGAGAAAAGTGGGTTTTAGTGAAACTATTATTGATATGGTGTACAGACTGGTAGGAAATAACTAGTATTCTATTTTGTTAAATGGTCAGCCAAAGGGATTTTTTAGATCATATAGGGGGTTAAAATAAGGTGATCCAATATTACCTACCCTCTTTAAACTGGTAGTGGAGCTGATGTCAAGATCATTAAAATCTTTAGCTCTAAAAAAGAGTTTAAGATGTTTGGGAAGTCCAAAGATTAACTATTTTGCCTTTGCTGATGACATGATCATACTATGCAAAGCTGATTTGGCTACTCTACAAGGGTTTGCAGGCACTTTAGAAAGGTATGAAACAGTATTAGGACAAAAGGTTAACAAGAAGAAAAGTGCAATTTATTTGCACAAAGGAGTCTCTCAAGGTGTAGTTATGATAGCAGAGGTGGCTACAAGAATCCTAAGAAAGGAATTTCCTCTTACCTACCTGGGATGTCCAATATTTCATATGAGGAAGAATAAATTATTTTATCAATCTGTCATGCACAAAATAAGAAGTAGATGGTAGGGTTGGAAAGGGAAGCTATTATCTTATGAGGGAGGAATAGTTCTTATTAAGCATGTACTTCAAAGTATTCCAACCCATTTCTTCTCAGCCATGAATCCTCCATTGAATCTTATGAATACTATTCAGAAAATGTTTGCTCAATTTTTCTGGAGTAGTCACATAAGAGGCAAAGGTAGACATTGGGTGAAGTGAAAGTCCTTATGCTTGCCTGAAGAAGAAGGAGGACTCGGATTTAAAAGAGTTTAGGATATGTCCATGGCTTTATTATGTAAATTATGGTGGAATTTTAGGGCTAAAAGTTCTATATGGCGCTCATACATTCATAATAAGTATTACAGAAAGGTCCATCCTAATGAATTTATTTGGAAGCCAAGAGTAGGGTCTCAAGTTTGGAAGATGATGTTATAGGTTAGAGATTTAATAGAACATCAGATTTTATAGCAATTAAAAGATGGGGAAACAAGTTTGTGGTTTGATAACTGGACTTGTTATGGAGACCTATACACTCTTACTCAGAATAGTAATGAGTGGGACAATCGATATCAAAAGGTGAAGGATTTGACTGTAGATGGACTATGGAATGTGCAAGTAATATCCCAGTTATTTAATCGAGAGATTAAAGACCATATTATTAATGAAATATGTCCACCAGTCAGCTCAACAGGAGCTGATATACCCATTTGGATGCTTGAATCAAAAAGTTACTTTACTATTAAATCAGCATGGCAATATGACAGCGTTCAAGCGCACACGCAAGTGTATGTGGTCTTATCAAGTAGTAAAGTGTCCTTTAAGAAGCCATGTATCGATCCCACAGAGACTTTATTTAACAATTATTCTATTTTAGTTCACAATTTAGATTCAATTGATGCGAGAGTAACCAAAAAGAGTGTTTGGAATTTGTAATTGCAAATAAAATAAACAAAGCGTAAAGTAAAGATTTTGAGACAATCAATAAGAGAAAACCCAAGGTTGAAGTACTTTGAACTATCATATTATGTTATAGAATTTCATTCGTTAACTTGCTTATCTTTGTTGTTGATTCGTAGGGTTAATTGCATGTTATAGTTTCCCAACCTCTAATCCCTTACCTAAGTTGAACCTTACAACTACATCGTTGAGCGAGGATGTAATGATACAATAGGTTTAATTAGGCTATCATCCTACATTTGAGTCAAGTTTGTCTCCTAAGTACATCCCTGTCCTAGGCACTAAGTTCAATTCTCTATTTCATAAATGAATAAAACCCAAACTTTGTTCATCTCCTTATTCTATCCCCTATTCCCTCTCCCGAGATCAAAAGATAGATAATTAATATATTCTAAGGGTTGAGAATCATTAAAAGAGTTAAATCAATGATGATCACACAACCAATTATGATAAGCAAGGTTAAGCGAATTCAATTCAAAACTATAATACTCATGTTCTTGGCCTCAACCCCGAAAAAGAGCGTTTAGCCATGCATAGTCATAATCGTAATCACAAGGTTGTAATTAACAATTAAAAATATGTATGAACTAAATGAAATTAATAAGAACCTAATTATGAAGTTGTATCATCCCCTTTCTCTCCAAAATATGTCAAAAGATATGTAAAAATGTGATAAACGTGTATTTATAGCATAAGGGTAAGCCAAGTTTGTGTAGAAGTCGAATTAACTTGAAACGCCCAGGTGTGGAGTGAATCATGCATCGTACCCTCTATTATTATGGCATGGGGCATGCGTTTCACCCTATACTCCATAGGAATAGAGCATGCGACGCATGCTAATCGCATGGTGCCTTTGGAAGTTGTCCTCCAAATTTTAGTTAAGTGTTGGTCCTTTCTCCTTCCATCCCTTGCCTTGTGGTGTCTTTCTAATGATTTTAAAGCCTTTATATCATCTATATATAATCATATTAATATCATAAATGATCCTAAAAGAATACACCACACGAATTATAGGTTCAAACAACACAACATCCATCATGACGAATAAAAAATAAGAGCTTAGACTAGGCAAATTTCCATGATCTTCCACTCAATGTTTGACTCTTTCCTTGAATCAATTGTACTTTGTACACTTATAACAAGTTGTTCCACATATAATAACATTATTAAATCCATAAGGAACATATATAACACAATAGAATCTAACAAGTTAGACTATAAAAGCCACTAGCTCAAGCTAGTAACACTAGTTTCTCCAATTGAACTCTAATTGACTCTTTGAAGTACAAACTTGTTAGAAAAACACTTGTAACCTTTGAGAAAACATGATTTCACAATTTTATCTCATTATCTACCAGTATAGCATAGAATTATCCTCAAAACAAGGCTACAACAACTAAAATAATAACACTAGAATGCATAAATACACCCAACATCACCACCCTACACTTAAAGCCTTGTTTATCCTCGAACAACTCTTAACTATAATGATCATCATATAAGGAGACTCTACACTTCTACTAAATGCAAGACACTCAAATTAACACTACAATGACTACATAGAGTGCAAGTTACTATGCTAAGCATGTTATTTACACAATTAAATGCTCATGTACACTACTCCAAAATATCCTAGCCTCAAGAATTGAATCACCTAGTGGCAAAATCATGCATATTGATCAATCAAAGACATCATACAAATCACCCACATTTATCAAACATGTGCCCCTCACAGCAAGAGAGTTACCTACCACAATTAAGCAATTCATAATATAATGAGTACAAGAATCAAATTACACTCACTCTCACAAAGAATTCACAAGTTACACACAATGAACCATAGTATTGCCCTTAGTGTAATGTTCTACTAATATCAGAATGTAAAGCTTAGGATCAGTTAGGACTTTTCTGGGTTGTAATGTAGGCTAAGGGACGGGTAATAACTATTTGGGAATAGTGACTAACCTCTCTAAGTGCTTTAATACACTACATTAGATATTTAAAACCACTCTCCAACAACTAAATTTCACTTTTTCATCCCCCCAAATCTTTTGTTTTTGCCCCATCTCTTTTAAGTATTTTCACAAACACATGGTGGGCATATTGTTTATTCCTTCAAAATTTAATTATTTTATTTTTGTACAATCATAGGAATATATCTAACATCATTTTTATCAATCCTAACCACCAAACATCAAATATAAATATCAATAAATCTTACCTTGGGGCATCGATTTCACCTTTTTCTTCTTCAATTTCTCAAACTCCTTACTAATTCAATTTTTCATTAAAGCACTTAGGAGATTTTTGGATCAAATTATGGTCTATCAAATAAGGAGATTAGGATATATATAAGGCTACCAGAGAAAAGGCTAAAGGCTCAATAGGGGTTAACTAGGATAATGCACAAAGGTAGGAAAAATAGAAGGTAAAAACAAGACTATCAAAGAAATGCCTATATCATCTCCTAAACCCACACTTGTCATTTCGCTTTATACATACACCGGGAAAGTTCTAGACATCACATGAAATAAGGAATATACAAAAATCTCACACTCACATGGCACATGTTCCACACATATAGGATCATCATAGACTCCCAACCAAACAATAGTACAAATGCAGTTTAAAGCCACAAAGTACAAGAGTCAAAAACTTGAGCCTAGGTGTCTCAAAAGTAGCAATTCACTCAATAAACATGCTTTTACCAACAAATTCACTTGCACCATGTAATAAAAAATAGAAGCAGCAAGAATATCTCACACAAAATTTTTAAATTGAGCCAAAATTTGGGAATTTTCCCACCCCACACTTAAAAATCTACTTTGTCTCCATAGTGAATTTAAAGGAAAGAGATAAAAATACTCCCTGGGCCTTTTAGGCCTAGCTTGTAGCATCTTTTCATATAAATGAGATCCATGGGAGCCCACACTCAATTTTTCCCATGCTCATTAGCTTAAGTTTATGGTACTCAGACTTTCCATTAACCTGTAACTCAACCAAAAACAAAAACTCCGTGAAATAAAAATAAAAAAAAACTAAAAAGAAAAATACCTAATTAACTTAGGTTGCCTCCAAGCAGCGCCTGATTTAGTATCGCGGTACGACCTATATCAACTTAACTATATTCCTTTACCCTTTTACTCCTTTTTGGGAGCCATTTTCTTATTCATTTCTGACCTCTTGAATTTGCACTCCCAAGTTCAACATTAACCTTCATCATGTTGGGAAACATTACATTCAACTTGGGCCTCTCAATTAGGTAGTCTGAAGAGGTCTTTGGCAGACTAATCACCCCACACTTGTCCCTTTCAATAACATTGATCATACATAAATTTTAATTTGGGACGTTACATTGGGTGCTTTGTAAACATCAAATACCATCTCTTCATCATCTACCCTCATCTTGAGAGTTCCTTCTCTAACATCAATCAAGGCCCCTCCAGTTGCTAAGAATGGACTCCCCAAGATGATTAGTACCTATTCGTCTGCCTTAAAATCAAGAACAAAAAAGTCCGCAGGTATAATGAATTTACCAACCTTTATGAGAACGTCACCTATTAAACCTTCCGGATATGTTATGCATCCGTTTACGAGCTGCATAACCACCGGTGTCGATTTAGTCTCCCCCAAGCCCAATGTTTTAAATAGTGATAGGAGCATCAAGTTTATGCTTGCCCCTAAGTCACTCAGTGCATGGAACTCTTTACTCCCAATTTGAATGGGTATTGCAAAGTTCCCCTGATCTTTTAATTTCTTAGGGATTTTCTGTGTTATCAAAGTGCTACACTCTTCAGTAAGTATTATTGCTCTCATGTAATGCCCCAAAAATGGGTCCCGAGATGTCACACGATGATTAGGGTCACAAGTGATCCCAAGCTAACCCTTCTACTAGCATACTTACAAGAAACTAAATAAAATACATAAATCTAAACAAAATCAGTGGAAACATAAAACTTCTCTAAACTTGATCAATACAAATCTGAATTTACAAGAGTACAACTCTACTTTTAGCAACAAAACTGAAATTAAATACATTAACACCACTGACTGTCTATGAAGCCTCTACTAGTACTGACTATAGGTAGCCGGGTCATGACTCCCAACTATCCCAACTTAATACTATTGAATAAAGAAAATACAACACTTCTCAAGCTGTATAACTGACTCGAGCCCTTGAATCAAAAGGACTTATCACCTACTGATTGAAAGTTGTGGATTGACTGAATATGGTATATGCGCTACAACTTGTACCTACATTATGAGACAATGTAGTACATAGACATATATGTAGATCAGTACTTTGAGGATGTACTGAGTATATGGGGTGTATGCAATAGTTAAATAATATCATCAATTTTTATAGAAATCATGCATGCTGATATAAATGACTCACATCGCTTGAGCAAAAACTGAAATCTAAATTTCATAAATCATGAATAAGGAAGCATGTAGTATAAATATCGTGAGTTATTACACCTTATTCTAAAATCTGTATCCTCTTTTGTTCTCAAATCTTGTCAACTGGATGAAATCTTAAAACAATAACTTTCAAAATATATACTAAGACTTTAAATCTATAAACTATTTAAATAGTAGGGGTCTTCTTTGGGAGGTTCTTCTAACCGACATAAACCATGTGAGCTGACATGGAGTCCAACATCTTACCCACGTTGGGGAGAGCTATTCTACCCTTGCCATCGGAATAGAACCTTAACTTTAGTGATCACTATCTCAGCCTCGGGTCCATAAATCTCAATCCTATGGTGGGATGTAGTTCTGCGTCATGAGACCTTGGACTCATACCCAACTCGGTGCTAAATACTCCTCCCATACTTAGGCTCAGTACTTTTAGGAAATTCACCTTAAAATAGCATAAGGGTTTATAATAAAAACCAATTACGCTACTCTTTGCTATAAATCATGAACTATATAAATAATGTGGATTTCTTATCTTAGCTTAGGATCAAAATATCAAATCTTGCTTATCAAAGCATGCTAAAAATATAAGCTTCTCGAAATATCAAAACTCAATCTTAGGGATTAAAACTCATGCTTCAAACTCATGTCAAAACATCTCAAAATTCATGCTTGATAACATAAACATTCGTAAATCATATTAAAATCTGGAAATTTCAGCAATGCTCATGAAAATATAAACAAACTCATGAAATTTATCTTCAACAACTTTCAAAAACTCAAAATCTTGTAAATAGTGACAATGGCTATGAATCCTAATTTAGAACTCATATATAAACATTAAAAATCATAGAAAAACATCCAACTCAATATGCTTCTTGAAAATACTTCAACACCATCAAAATAATAAGGTGAAGAATCTCAATATCATACTTAAACACACTTTTAAAAATTTGAAAAATTGCATTATGCACATAAATACATGAAATAGTCATGCCATTCAATATTCAATCACTTGTAAACTCATAATCTTCAAACAATATAAATTGGGTATAAACCCTAACTTAACTTTTATGGAAATCATATTAAAATTCAGAAATTCATAACTTAAAACAAGTTTTGGGCACAAGGACAAAAGGATTGTCCTTGTTGAAACCCCACATACCTTAATTGACTTGATTTGATGAAGAAAGCTTGAATCTTGGAGCTTGGATGATGAACTTGAATGTAAAAGCTTGAACATAGAATACTTTGGAGATGATCTTAATATTATTCTTGAAGTTCTTTGATTATAAACCCTAAATTCTTGATCTTTTTGTTGAAGGGAAGAAGACGGAATTGATGATTCTTGAGAAAATTGATTAGGGTTGTTCTTGAGGGAAAAATTGGAGAATGGGGGCAATAATGCCCCATTTGAAGCCTTATATCATATTTTTACGACCTAGATTAAGGTGGGAAAAGACCCCATTGCCCCTTATTACTTTAAAGTATTCATAACCCACATCCCGATTTTGTCCTTCAGTGCGACGTGCTACCATTGCAGTAGCTCACTACCTCACACTAAAATGGCTATTACTTTTTGCTCGGGTATCAAAATTTTGCAGAATTGGTATCATCGGTAAGATAATTTCAATTATCTACAATATTTTGGGTCTTGGGATGGAAAATTCCACGTATAAAAAATGTTATACACGTTTAAAGTAGACCCTTATAGGATTGAATGCCAAATTTTGGTCGAATCTAATATTCTTAGCTCCACTTGGCTCTAAGTGACTTATATGAACATCATTTACCTAATAAGGACTTCACATACTTAGGATTAAAGTCATGATACAAGAATTCAAATTATGGATCAAGAGTACAACAATTACACCTTCACCGCGATGCGTTAAAATTGCTTTAAGCTATTGGAAAAGGATGAGTGCGAATTTGCACTCTGGCATGACACGGTGCTATCGCGTTGTGCCACAGAAAATTGAAAATTGGGAATTTGAACCTCTCCATGATGCGCCAATATTATGGTGGTCCACTAGAATATGAAGATTGCCATTTTGGCATCCACCGTGACACGGTGAGTGCCCAGGTGGAACACTGTATTATTAACAATGCTCTAACTTCTTCACCAAGTGTCGAATTTGGGTGAATTTGATATCAATGGAAGGCTTATTAAATGTTTCACACAATGGAAGGTCTAAATCTGGAAAATTCCATATGAAATAAAGGTTATTCTTTTTAAAGCACACTCTTAACATTCTAGGAACGAATTTTAAGCTAGGAAAAACACGGGGTGTTACATCTCACATCCTGAAATTTTACCTTTTTTGCAACCACATCCTTCAAGTACTTTGAGTACTTGGGAATACTCTGCTAAACATCCAACAAAGGTAAGTTAATGTGAAGATCTCTAAATGTATCAAATAACTTCTTGAACATTGCATCCTCTTTCGCTTTAATTTGCCTCTGAGGGAAGAGTAGTGGAAGTGTCTTCTTCACTTATGGTTCTACAACTTTTTCTTTCAAGTACTTAGACTTCCTTGAATTTTTGACAACTTTTTCATTCACCTATTGGGTCACCACCTCAACATCTATCTCCTTTGTTGCCTTGAGAGGTTCTCCTTGAAGATCTTTACCACTTCTCAAGGTGATTTATCTATATCTACTGGAAAACCACCTTGTGGTATAGTATTCATTGTCTGTGATAATTGGACCACTTGCAACTCTAAACTTCTTATGGCCGGTTGCTGATTTTTTATGTCTGCAGTCAACTATTTCTGATTTACTAGAATCTGCTTTAACATCTCTTCCATGTTGCTAGTTGTCTGATTTGGTTGGTCCTGTGGCTATGAGGCGTTCCATGGATGATTTGGTGGCTGAGTTTGCCACTTCATATTGTAGGCATTACCATAATTTGGGCTTTGAGCATTACCTACTTACATCACAGATTCTAGATTTGAAGCACACATGGCCGCTAAATAGCTATTATTTCCGTAGACCTCACACCAACCTGCATCTTGTTAGATGGAATTGACTGTGGCTACAGGTTGTGCTGCTTAAAATTTTATACTGCTAACTGAGTGTTGATCAAATTTTTTAAGGTAAAAATCTATGCTGATATAACTGTGAATTGGTCCATCTCTAATACACCCATAATTTGTTTTGTGGCATTTATAGAATCTGAATACCACTCTGGATTTACTTGTGCAGTGCGGTTCAGTAATGTGTACAACTCATCATAAGTCAATTCCAGTGCTTGACCACCTACGGCTGAATCTAGCAAAATCTTTATATTATGATCAAGAGCTTCTACAAAAGTATGAGCAAGTACCTCATTAGACTGTTGGTGGTGTGGACAATCCCGAAGAAGAGCCTTGAAGCATTCCCAAGCATGATAAAGATTTTCATCAGGCTTTTGTTTGAAGTTCACTATCTCACTGCGAAGTCTTGCAGTCTTTCTTGATGGAAAGAACCTGATAAGGAACTTTCTAGCTAAGTCATCCCATGATGCGATTGAATTGGATGGCTCCGCATTCAACCACCTTTTAGCTTTCCCCAAAAGTAAATCAGGAAATAGTTCAGCCTCACATAATCTTTACTCACCCCAGTTGGGATGAATATATCAGTAAGCTCAATGAAGGTCTGCAAATGAACTTGTGGATCCTCATGTAAAAGCCTTGAAAACTGTCCACTGCTAATGAGAAGCTGCACCATATTATGTTTTAAATCAAAATTCCCTCCGCAGCCAGTCTTTGATTTGGGAAAGTCAAGTTTGTTGGAAGTGAGACTGTCACTTCCCTAACTGTCCTTCGGGATGCTTGTTCTTCGGCCATTGGAGCAGTGTTCTCTTGTTTTTCTTGGATTTGAGGAATTCAGGGCAGAAGGATTGCTTCTCCCCTACATTGGTGAAAGTCTTGCTTGGGTTTAGGGCTTGGTTCTACTAACTCCCGATACCTTGTCAGCTTATCAACCTAAAAACCTATTTCCTACACTAATAAAACCAAGACCAAGCATAAAAATACCAAATAAATCTAAAAGTAAAACTAAAATAAATAATTGCCAAAATATAAGTCCACAGCAACAACGCCAAAAACTTGACAACTCCCAAGCACACACAAAAGTTATGTGGTCTTATTAAACAGTAAAGTAGACTTCAAGAAGCCAAGTATCGACCCCACAGAGACTTGATTTAACAACGTTTCTATTTTAGTTCATAGTTTAGATTCAATTGATGCAAGAGTAACCAAAAAGAGTGTTTCAAATTTGTAATTGCAAATAAAATAAACAAAGCGTAAAGTAAAAACCTTAAGATAATCAATAGGAGAAAACCCATGGTTGAAGCACTTTGAACAATCATATTATGTTATATAATTTCATTCATTAACTTGCTTATTTTGGTTGTTGATTTGTAGGGTTAATTGCATGATTATGGTTTCCCAACCTCTAGTCCCTTACCTACGTTGAACCTTACAACTACATCATTGAGTGGGGATGTAATGATCCAATTAGGTTTATTTAAGCTATCATCCTCTGTTTGAATTAATTTTGACTCCTAAGTACATCCTTGTCCTAGGTGATAAGTTCAATTCTCTATTTCATAAAAGAATAAAACCCAAACTTTCTTCATCTTCTTATTCTATCCCCTATTCCCTCTCCCGAGATCATAAGGTAGACAATTGATATATTCTAAGGGTCTCGAATCCTTAAAATAGTTAAATCAAAGATGAACACATAACCAATGATGATAAGAAAGTTTAAACGAATTCAATTCGAAACTACAATACTCATGTTCTTGGCCTCAACCCCGAAAAAGGGCGTTTAGCCACACATAGTCATAATCGTAATCACAAGGTTATAATTAACGACTAAAAATATGTATGAAATAAATAAAATTAATTAAAAACTCATTATGAATTTTTATCATCCCATTGCTCTCGAAAATATGTCAAAAGATATGTAAAAATGTGATACAACATATATTTATTGCAGAAGGGTAAGCCTAGTCCGCGTAGAAGTCGAATTAGCATGAAACACCCGGGTGTGGAGTGGAGCATGAATCACACCCTTTATTCATATGGAATGGGGAATGAATCACAACCTCTAATCCATAGGAAAAGAGTATGCGACGCATGCTACTCGCATGGTGCCTCTAGAGGTTGTCCTCCGAATTTTTGTTAAGTGTTGATCCTTCCTCCTTCCATCCCTTGTCTTGTGGTGTCTTTCAAATGATTTTACAGCCTTTATATCATCAATATATCATCATATTAATCTTACAAAGGATCCTAAAAGAATAAACCAAACGAATTTAAGGTTCAAACAACACAACATCCATCACGATGAATAAAAAATAAGAGCTTAGACTAGGCAAATTTTCATGATCTTCCACTCAATGTTATGACTCTTTCCTTGATTAAATTGTACTTTGTACACTTCTAAAAATTTTTTACACATATAATAACATCATTAAATCCATAATTAACACATAGAACACAATAGAATCCAACAATTTAGACTAGACAAGCAACTAGCTAAAGCTAGTAATACTAGTTTCCCCGATTGAACTCTAATCGACTCTTTGAAGTACAAACTTACTAGAAAACACTTGTAACCATTGAAAACACATTATTTCACACTTTTTTACACATTTATCTCATTATCTACAAATATAGCATAGAATGATCCTCAAAACAAGGCTAAAACGACTAGAATAGTGACACTAGAATGTATAAATACACCCAACATCACAATACATCAAGAAAAAGGAGGAAAAAGTAGTATTTTTAAAGATATTTAGATAAAAGGATTACATTTCAAAATGGATTCCCTAATGTGGAGAATATGGAAAGAAAAATTTCCAGTTGATGAGAGTATGAGATGATGGGGTTTACAAGGATCTTCTACGTGTTGGTGTTGTACTATTTCGGATCAAGAAACAATTTCTCATGTCTTTCAGATAGGGCATGGTCTTAGTTCTATTCTTTTGCGGTATTAACATACAAGGGCTAAGGTTCAGAGAGATTATAATTGCATGGTGGAATTCTACATCAGGAGAAGAGCAAAGGCTTATTATCAAGCTATCCTTAGCATGATTATTTGGGAGCTGTTGAAGAGAAGAAAAAGTATAAAGCATGAAGAAAAGAGCATCTCTATGCAAAGAGTGATATTCAATGTAACAAGAAACATTGGAATATTACTCAAAGTCATAAATCCAAAGCAAAAATTTCCTTATGCATGGTAGGATATAGTGAAAGAGTTGGACCGAAGGAAATATAAGATGAAAATTACTAAAGTATTGTGGAAGTTTCCTGAGGAGGGATGGGTTAAATATAATACAGATGGAGATTCTAGAGGGAATCCGAGTAGTAGTTACTCTGCCTTTTGTTTAAGAAATGAGCAGGGTGAGTTCATTTATACACAAGGAGCTAGAATTGAGGACACTTCTAATATGGAAGCAGAGACAATTGCTATGTTACAAGCAACAACACATTGTATTCACTCAAGATACAACAAGCTAGTGTTTCAAATAGATTCCCTATTTGTTCAAAAAATTCTAACTAAGGAATGGAGTTGTCCATAGAATCTACAAAGCAAATTTGGGCTTTACTTAGAAATAAGCAAGTACAGTTTCATCATATCACGAGAAAGAAAAATCAGCTAGCTGGTTATCTAACTAATCTAGCTACAGATAAATGAGATTTCACAGTTATAAACTTTCAGCAATCGGAAATAACAGGCAAGAAGATTCTAAACAGTAATAAATTACAATATCCATACATAAGAGTGTCACTAGCACAGGGGTGAAAAGGTTGAAAAGGCTAAAGCTAAACTTGTCCACATGCAAGTATCTATATGCCAAAGAGGAAACAAAAACTATACATAGCTATCTAGCCTATTCTAATACAGCTAACAAAAAGGACTCACAATATAGAGGAGGATCTTTTCAAGTAATATAAGTGATACAGCTGAAGAGAAAATTACAACCTGATTACTTGCGGTTACGAGCATCCCATTATCTCCCTACTGACTATAACTAAAAAAATAATGGGATTAGTACAGGTAGTAGAGAAAGTAAAGCAAAGTAGAAGAGGGTGATTCAACTTACTCGGATTTGCAATTCTATTCAGGGGTCTAGAACCCTTAATAAAGCACCAAAAAGAGTTATATTTCTCAGCAACCGGAGAGCACAGCTAGGAAAAATAATAAAGAAGATGAATGAGATGAAATGGACGATTAATTGTTACAAGGTACAATAAACTCTTACTTCTACAAGCTGATTTGAGCCGATTTTAGTAGATCCATAAATGCTCCAAGGCAAGGAATTGATTACCCATTGCAATTTCAAGATGAAGAGAATGTTGAGCATCGTTAGAGACAGTATTTTTAGGGTCTTAGGGGTTGCGGTGGATATAAGAGTGAATTAGAAAACCCTATCCTTACAGGTATATGTAATAGGCAAAGGGAAGGGGTCGGGTCATACAATCGGATGGGTAGTGGGCCTGATTTTATTTTTCATTTTCTTTACAGTTTTTTTCTAATGGGTTGGTCCATTTGTGTAAAGACTTAATTTTATTTTCCTTTTCATTAATAACATCACTAAATTAATCCAAAAAAAAAATTGCAAGCTGAAATACTAAAACATAAATCTTGAATACATCATTCTTTGATCTTCTCTTTGCATCTATTAAATACGACATACGCCTCAACTTTGAATTATTTTTTTAAAAAACTACTTTTGACTTTAGAAAAACTTGCCCAAACAAGGGAACAAACTATTAGTTTATTAATGCCAATTCCACATGCTATTAGTTTATTAATGTTGATTCCACAAGCTACTAGAAAACATATCACACCCCACATCAATTCTAAATTCATACCTCAATTCAGTATTAAAAATATGAAAAATTGGAAAAATATCTCACTTGTTTGATTTTGAAGCGTGAAAAAACAAGTAGGATCAACGATCACTAATCAACAAAACTTGTATTGAATGAGGGCCCAGTAAAGAATCGATTTTCTAATTTTATATGAACTTTAAGCTGAATCGGTGGGGCGGACCAGTTGAATTTATGTCGGGTATTTTAGGGTTTTCCATTTTTTATTTTACGGATGTAAAAGGTAAAGTGAGAAATGGGGAAAGTTATTAATATTCAATACATAACTCACTTTTTAAGTGAGTTATGTATAAAACCAAAAAGTATAACTCACTTTTTAAGTGAGTTATGTATAAACCAAAAGGCATAATTCACTTAACAAGTGAGTTATATAACTCTCATTGTATAATTCACCTTTTTAGTGAGTTCTGTAGAAATAAAATGACTTTTTAAGTGAGTTATACACTTTTTTCAGGAATATGACACCGTTAGCCAACTACCGTTAAAAAACTGATATAATGCATTAAGTATATTTTGTCATATTTTATATACATAGCATATTTTGACACTATTTTTAGTTTCACAGCCTATTTTGGTTCCTGAATTTGATGTTGGGAAGCTTTAAGGTTTTCAAAGAAAGGAAAAGAGAATTGTCCACTGCCTGGTACTACTTGGTAAATGCCTTTGGAAGTCACAGTTGGTCATAGGCTTCGTTGCATTTCTACGGGACATTCATTTTGGCAAAGAATACATATTGGAGTGATCTTCGGCCATAATCTATGAGTTTTAAGATTTGTGCACTATTAGGGGTCTATTGGTAGAATGTATAAAAATAATATAAAATATAATTTATTAGTAATATTTTCATTAGTTATATTTGTATTAGTTATATTTTTATTTTTTCTTTTATATTATTTGTTTTGATGTATTAAAAATAATATGAATTATATAATTTCTAAAAAATTTTTTACAAAAATGTCTTCCATAAATTGTTGGAAATGATGCAAAAAAATTTTTAAGGAATAATTGTATCTTTAATCATGCCGATACATGTATTAGATCCATTGCATTATTAATGTCATGGATTTTGAGGTATTAATCTTTCACACCTCAATACACTATAAAGCGTGAAACTTATGTCTTGCATTATTTATACATAGGCTAAAAAAATGTACCAAATAACCATGCATTATTTTTTTAATACACTCTACCAAACGACCCCTTAGTGTGCAAAATATTCTACGTAAACTTGAACTGCTATTGCAGATTATTCAATTTTGTACATAAAATTTTAAAAAAATTTAATAACCTGCAATAGCATATCAAATTTACATGTGTACAATATTTGTACACTGACAGTGCACAAAACTTAAATTTATTTTACCCTCTATTTTACACTCTAAATATAGAGATTCTATAATTGGAGAACATCAACTCCAACCCACAACTCTGTTGTACACTCTAAAAAGAATCCCCTTTTATCTTTAATATTATATTATTATTTTTATTTTATTTATATTTTCTTATTTCATAACTTGAATGTTATAAATGCAAAGGTTGTAAAATTGAAAATTTAGACTTTACTAAAATGAAAGAATATTTTGTAAAATGTGAATTAAGAACAAACAATTACAGATATAGAAGCAGAAATAAAATACAGAAAGAAGATGATTTAGAAGCAATTTATAGTATGGACGAAATAGAAAGTATGAAAGAATTAATGGAAAGTGCATCAAGTAGTTCAAGCCCTTTCCAAAGGAAACCTTAATGCAGAGAGTATAAATGAGTACAGGTAATTTACCAAGACATAGGGTATATAGGATAAATCTTGATGAAAAGGCAGAGAATATAAAACCCAAAGGAAGAAGAATACCAATAGAAGAACCTATTAGACTGTAAGAAGGTGAAAATAAAAGAAAATTTTTAGACATAGCAACACATGATCCTAGTTATGAAACTCAGTAATAGATATATGAAAATGTATAGTTGTAGCAGACTATATACAATCTAATCAAGAACCAAACACAGAAATCATGTATAGATATATAAAAATGTTTTTAGAAGAATCCACTAAAGGTTTGTGGGAAGCATATAAGTTAGAATTTCCAGAAGACTTTCAAGGATTAGTAAGTATGGGAGCTAATCCATACAATTTTACAAATAAAATACATAGTTTAATAACGAGAGAAGACCCAAATAGTGGTTTGGTAATCCTACAAAAGAATTCTCTAATAAAACTAGAACAACTAAGTATAAGTAGTTGGTTTAGGATCAAAGAATTTCTAAATGACTATTTCTACTATTGTACTATTAGTAGAAATGCTTTTAATCAGAATTTAGGAAAGAAACTTTTTAATAAATTAATAGGAGCCTTAGGTAGAGAAATAGAAGAAAAATGGTATAAAAGAGAAGGAGTAATGCAAAATCTAGATGCAAAATGGTCGATAGGACAAAATACAACATGTAATGGAGGTATTACAAGAAAAATGTACAAACATACAAATATAAGAACAACTAAAACAAAATAAGACAAATTTTTGTAAAAGTATATATACTACACAGAATTATGATCAAGATTATCACCAAATGAAAGGCTATAAAAAATCTAAAAGAAATTATCATCCTAAGAAAAAATATTATTTAAGAAAATCATTAGCAAGAAAACCATACTTAAACAAACAAAGACATGTAAGTAAATATAATAATAATAGAATTATAAAAATAAACTTGAATGTTTTGCATATGGAAGCAGATCATTTAGCAAACACTTGTCAAAAAGGAAATAATAGCAGGACAAGAAATGCACAATTAATAGAAGATTTTCAAGAAACTCTAATAAATATAGATAAGTATATGTCAGATAATGAAAGCATTTATTCCATAATAAGTATAGACACATCTGAAGAACTTAAACAAGACTTCTCAAACTCCGAAGGAGAAGAATTAATAAACAAAATAAGATTAAAAAAATTAGATTTAAAAGAATTAGACAATCAAGACTTAGTCAATATTATACAACACTGTGAACACAAATTTGGAAAAGATAAAAAATTGGATAGTAACTAATGTTTTATGTGTCATTGGTATCCAAGTAAAAGAAAAAGAGTAAAATGTAAGAATTGTTATATAAAAGGGTGTATTCCTTGTGTAGAAAAAATCTCAGAATTAAAAATAACAGGAGATAATTTAGTTAAAGAAAATTTAGATGGTCATAAGCCTATAAGTAATTCAACATAAATACAAATATTACAATTAGAAGATAGAGTGAATAAGCTAGAAATAAAAATGAATAAAATTAACAAAAAAAGAAATAATTAATGAAGAAGAAGAACCGATGAGTACCTCGTTCGAAGGATTGATATGCAATGAAGATAAAAAGATCAGTACTATAAAATTTTTAGCAAGACTAAAAATTCAAGATTATGAAATAGAGACTTTAGCTTTAGTAGATTCAGGATGTACACGAAGCATACTGAACAAAAGAGTTTTACCACAAAATTTAATTAAAGAGATATCAAACCACAAATGTCCATGCAAATGGATGGATCTTTTAATATTTATAGACATTATGTAACTAGAGCAATGATAAGTTTTGTTAATACTTGCAACAGTTTTTCAAACCATCATATAAGCTTGACAAATATGGGTAAGAGAAATGTTAAAGTAAACTTCGTGTTAATATTAGACTTTTTATTACAGAATAATGGGAGTTGTCTCCTCACTAGAGAAGGGTCTGTGTTATCCAGAAATATTACTCAAACCCCAGTAACAACAATAACTACCCCATCTAAATTTTGCTATCTCAAAGATAGAATAATTGAATCAGAAATAAAAATAAATTCTAATAATCCATTGGAATGTGATAAAAGAGAAAATTGTAGGTGTAAAAATAGTGAAAAATTATCAATACATGAGGAAATACAAGAATTATTTAATATAAATAAGTTGAAAAAAGAATACACTCTAATAATATAGATACAGAATTATACAATTTTAATAAAGGTATACAACAAATAGGAATTATAAAAGATAAAAAGGACCTAGAAAAAATAATACAAGTCTTAGATGAATTACAAAGAATTGGCAAAAAAACCTTGAAGCATTGGGATTCCAACCTAATAACCTACAAATTAGAAATAATTAATCCAGAATATACAATAAAAATGGCATCAATAAAATCAACTAATCAAGATCTAAAGGATTTTGAAGAACAAATTAAAGAACTATTAGAATTAAGAGTAGTCAAAAGGTCGAAATCAAGACATAGGTTAGCAACTTTCATGGTAAGAAACTATTGTGAAATAGTAAGAGGAAAAACAATAATGGTAATCAATTATAAGGGACTTAATGATAATACAAAAATGGAAGGATATAAGCTACTAGATAAAACGGAATAAATAAATAGAATTCAAGGAAGGAAAATATTTAGTAAGTTTGACTGTAAATTCGGATACTAGCAGATCAAAATGCATGGAGAAAGTATACAATTGACAGCCTTTACTTGTCCTGAAGTTTACTTTGAATGGTTAGTCATGCCATTTGGGCTAAAAACAGTACCCCCAATATTCCAAAGAAAAAGGGACAGTATTTTTGAAAATTATAAGAATTTTATACTAGTTTATGTAGATGACATTCTAGTTTTTAGCAATAATATGAGAGTATATTTAGGATATTTACAAAAGGTTTTTAAGTTATTCGTAGATAATGAGATTATAATTAATATAAAGAAAATGAAGTTATATAAAAATAGTATTAATTTTCTAGGAATAGTTATTAGGGATGGAAGAATATTCTACAACCTCATATAGCAAAAAAGATTTTAGAAATGCTAGATAAGTTAGATAAAACAAAAAATTTATAAAGATTTTTAGGACTACTAAATTATGCTAGGAACTTTATTAAGGACTTAGGAAAGGTAGCTGGCCCGTTATATTCAAAAATAGAATCCACAGGATAAAAATAATTTTAATACAGAAGACATAAAATTAGTTTAGTAACTTAAAAGCATGATACAAGAAATTTCAGATTTGGCTATGCCACTAGAAACAGATTACTTAATAGTCAATACAGATGGAAGCCTCGAAGGATGGAGAGCCGTGTTAAAAGCAAAAACTAACAAATATATTGATTAAAAAAATGAAAGAATTTGTGCTTATCAAAGTGATAAATATAAATAAAAAGAAAATAAGAGTAGTATAGATGTAGAAATACTAGCAGTAATTTATGGGTTAAATAGTTTTAGACAATATATATTGAATAAACCAGAAATGCTAGTAAGAATAGATTGTGAAGCAATAGTAAATTTTTATGAAAAATAAATGAAAAGAATGGCAATAAAAGAAGATGGCTAAATTTCTTAGATGCCACCTCAATTTATAACATTGTATTAGAGCATATAAAAAGAAAAGATAATAACATGGCAGATTATACTAAATAACTAATGTTTCTTATTTGAGCATGAACACAGGCAAAAAAAAAAGGCAAGGCGGAGGCTTTACCTTCTCAAGATAATTATACAAAAGACAAGTATCTACAGACCTTACTGAGTAATACACAGTTTAAACCGCAGACAATGCTCAAGCACCATAGACTAGAAAAGATGTGGTTTGGTACACAAATTTAATATGCTATCCACCATCCAATATGAGTTTCAAACTAAAAGCTGATGCAAGAATAGATAAGTAACAGATATGCTTGATAGACAACTTATGGATATCTTATAATAAGATACCCCGAGATAATAGTTACTCCCTCTATTTCAAAAGAATGACCTACTTTCCTTTTTAGTTTGTTTTAAAAAGAATGACCCCTTCCTTTTTTGGCAATACTTTAATTTCAACTTTCCACATGTCATATTTAGGACCACAAGATTAAAGGACATTTTGGTATATTTGACACAACTTTAATTTAAGGCCACAAGATTCAAAAGTCTTCTTTATTTTCTTAAACTTTGTGTCAAGTCAAAGTAGGTCATTCTTTTTGAAACGGGGGGAGTATTTTATTTTGGTATTATATGCATTAAGCTATTATTTTACAGACAAAAATCAAGACATGAGATTTAAATTTTATGTTGTTATAAAGGGACAAATGCAGGGAGTATTTCATACATGGATAGTGGTAATTTTCTCTATTGATGCATACTTTCAGTATTTTGAGCTTTCCCACAATGGCTACTAGTCATTTGTGACTTATCAAAACTATTGATTTGGTCATCAGACAGTTTGTTTGGATTTTAGGCTCATTTTTCTCTTTTGAAGCTTTCATTGTTAAGGAATTGGTCTCGGAAAAAAACACCTAAAAAATAATCTCGAATAAGAATTCTGACAGCATCATCAGCTCTTAAAAAAGATTTTAGGCTAGGAGAACCCTTGGTTCAGGTCCCGAGGCTTTTGGAATCATTTTAGGCTATTGGGTAGATTATATAAAAAAATAATTATATAGGTGTGCAACCTGTATTTAGTCAAAAAGACCTCAGATAAAAGTTTTGATGGTTCCATTAAGTCCGAAATATCGAATTTGGTATGGTAGCATAGTTTGTTTGCGCCCACGGGGTTTCAACAAATTCTGAGCACCCGATCGAAGTTCATTTTTGGACTTAGCGAAATCTGGTGCTTGATATCTGGTATGACCACTTTAGCGGTCATGGAGCTGCTTTAGCGCCCATGATACACTACCGACCTTGGCCATTTGTCTAAGGAAAGCTTTAGCGGTAAGGAGGTCACGTAAGCGGGCACTGCTTTAGCGGCTAGGCGACCGCTTTAGGAGTACTTGCGACCCTATGCAGGACAACTTTAGAAGTATCCGCTTTAGCGGAACCTGGGGGATATTTTTCATCTAATTTTTCATTATTCCCTTCATTATTTTTACACCATTTTGAGAACTTACAGAGATGAAAAAGTGTGGAATCATCCTTGAAGCTAAGGTAAGATAGCCTAACACTCCTTGGTCATTTCCGATTAGTTTTTTTGTCAATTTTTACCCTATTTCATGGTAAATTCTTAGAAATTAGGTCTTTAAATCCATAAACCTTAGATGCTAATTTTAGGCTCGATTTATGCACCATTTTGCTCAACTTTTGAGCACACATTCCTTGTCATTAGAGGGACCTCATGATGAATCTAATTTTGGATTTTTTTTGCGTGCCACGTTGATGTTCTGACATTTGACAGATATTTTGTATCTTTTATTTGAGATAATTGTTTGTTTTCTAACAAATATTGAAGTATTTGACGTAGGGTTTGCTTGTTCTCAGGGAATTAACTCAGGAGCAAGAACAACTTAGCAAAGTGAACATTGGTTGCACGCGACAGGTAATCTGACGAGAAGCCACCTAGCGTCAGACCATAAACATGATCATTAAGCCTAAGGTAGAAAATAAAATGTACTAGAGTCAAGCAACGGTCAGAGTGCCTGTAACACCCCGTGCTTTTTCTTAACTTAAAATTCATCCCTAGAATGTTAAAGACTTGCTTTAAAGATGAATACACTTTTATACATGTGAAATTTTCAAAATTTTGACTTCTTATTGCGTGGGAAATTGATTAAGCTTTCCATCTAAACCAAATTTGGCCAAATCCGACGCCCGGGAGAAGAGTTAGAGCCATTTGAGTAAAACAATATACCACCTGGTACTCCAGCGCATCGTGGAGGTAGTCCAAATGGTATTTGTTATTTTTCAGTGAGACAACATGATACCACCGCATCGCACCACTAGTATTTTATCCAATTATCACTTTCCCTTGTGACACCATGATCATGGCGCGTCACGCCAAAGGGAAAATTCGCAACCAGTGAGGCACCACAATGGAGTCACGTCGCGCTATTAGTCCAGTTCCCAATCATTAGTTTTCACTGACACAGTATAATAGCATCGCATCGCGCCAACATACAAAATCGAGATTTTTAGTCAATTCTAAGTTTTAATTTTGAGGGCACTAAGGTTTTTTTCCCTCACCCCCAGTCAGCCTAAATATGCAATCAAATCCTAAAAGAAAGCACAAATTGCTCATTAATTCACTATTTTCTCAAGAAGCAAGCCATTCTCTCTCAAAGGGCAAAATCCTAGTTTAAGAAATCAAGGTCAAGCTCAAGAAATCCTTCAAGAAATTTAAGATTCTCACAAATTAAGGTATGCTAGATGTTGATTCATGGGCCCCTTTTACCTATTAAGTCTAAGAATCCTTTTTCAAAGTACAAAGATGATGTATTTATGATTTGTATGTTTGAATTAGATTAAATTCATTCGTATAATATTAGTTGGCTTCCAATCCATGATTTAAATGCAAGTTTCATGAAATTAAATAGCATGTATAACAAATATATGATTATCTTGATAGTCCCTTAAATTTATAAAGTGATTAATTCATTATGATGTTGATTTGTTTTTCAATCCATGATTATGATAAGATTCATGAAAAATAGAATAGTATTTAGAAGGAATAATAAGAATTACATGCTAAACCCTTAAATTTGTAATTAAGTATTGTATTCATGATGTTTATGTGATGACCATTATCATGTGAAATACTCATGCTCCCCAAATATTTGCTAAAATGCCTATGTGAAGTAGATAGAGGAATCATGAGATGTTATTTTGAGATCTTAATCATTTACAAGCTTATGCCCTACAAGTGTTTCATAAAATACTTATGTGAATTGACTAGTGAAGGCATGCCATATTATTATATGATCCCATTCATGTACAAGTTAATGCATTACAAGTGTTTGATGAGATATGAATAAATTATGACCAAGTGAACATTGTTGTATTATTCAAGATTATGCTTTGCTTTAATTTTCATGCTATCGAGTCCTAGGGGTATTTAATACCCGACAATTTAGTTGTTTACCTAGATCCAGTGTCAATTACAAATTAATATTATTCATTTCATGATCAATACTCTCAGTCTATTACAGAACTCAATAGAACTCAGTTAATTACAAAACTTAGAAAAACTCAGTAAACTCTGTCTCAGTCCATTCCAGTATACTTAGTCCAGTGTCTTTCAGTTGGGAGTAGGATTTAGCACTGAAAGGCAGTGTCATTAGTAGTAATACCTGTACTTCAGAATTGCATAGCCAGTGCAGGATGAGGTGTCACCCATCAGACTAGGCTTGACTACCTCCCAGGGGTCACCTGTCAGATTAGACTTGGCTCCGCCTAGCTGTCACCTGTCAGTTAGGCTTGGTATCTTGGTTTTCTAATGTTAGTACCTATGGCACGATATTAGCACCCTTCCAACTTGGGTTACAGGTTGGAACCTTATCAGTTTAGATTTAGGATATGTCGGTTAGATGATTACCTCCCACAGTTTCAGTCTCAATTTCAGTCTTCAGTTTAGAACTCAGCTTAGTTTTACAGAATCAGGACTGTCCGATAAGTCAATTACTATCAGTTAATTAGTTATCAAAATTTAATACTTAGCATAAGAAAAGCTTAGTTACGTTTTATATATATGTATGTATATGCACAAATTACATTCTCGGTATTTACAATATTCTCAGATTCTCCAGATACTCTCATGTTTTGTTATTCTTATTTAGTCAGCTATATCCCCATGCATTCAGCCTTATCTCATCTAGTATACCAGTACATTCCCACATACTGACCCATACTTTTTTGTGCTATGAGGTTTCATATCATAGATTCGGACGTTCAGGTTCTCGATTACGCATAGTAGATTCAGGTTCAACCAGCAACAGTAGATTTAGTAGTGAGTCCTCATTATTTGAGGATATTATAATATTTCATATTTTCAGTAAATTTATTAGTTCAGTAGATGGAGTTAGTTGGGGGTTTGTCCCATCAACTCCATTTTCAGACAGATTCAGTTAGAGGTTTTTCATACTAGTTTTCAGACAGTATTCAGTTTTTATCAGATGTTGTTATTTATCAATATTTTAGATGTTTTGAACCTTATGGAATTTCAGCCTATTTTTTACATTAATTACAGAATTATTATTCAGTGCTTACAACAAATATCATTCATGGGTTAGCTTGTGGTCCTTCCGGGTCGTAAGCACCGTGTGATGGATATAGGGTAGTCTCAGGTCATTATAGTGCTGGACTGCTGGGCCTGTGATGGACCATCGCCTTGGTCATCACAAATAAGCAGAATTAATAAAATCTCAGCGTTCTTTGACGGACTGGTTGATGGGCCATCAGATCTCTAATGGACCATCGCATTCACCATCAGATTTCAAAAATGAGTTAGTTCCTTTTTAGATATCACTGACGGTGTGACTGATGGACTATCAGGTCAAACGTCGGTGATGACGTGACAACCTGGGTTTTGAATTTCAATTCCTACTTTCTAGGAGCCTATAAATCCCCAACTTAGGGTTAGAATAAGCATCTTTTGATATTGATAAAAGTTGGAACATACAATTCACTAAGAAATAAGTTGTAAGCTTAGGGATGTCACCATTTTTCATAAGTAATTTGAGATTTGGAAATCATC
The DNA here is from genome assembly GCA_030864225.1 of Capsicum baccatum var. pendulum. Taxonomy (NCBI): domain Eukaryota; kingdom Viridiplantae; phylum Streptophyta; class Magnoliopsida; order Solanales; family Solanaceae; genus Capsicum; species Capsicum baccatum. Next base: position 100,643,763 of record CM061554.1, on the reverse strand, counting down.
TTGTATTTTGTAAGTATTTTTGAATTATTTATGGAATATATGTTGAATTTCTTCTCCTTTATCATGTGTGTCTAAAGCTCCCATAACTAGGGTTATGAGAGCCTTGGTGTAATTCATTGCTAGGGTTGTAGGCTTGATAGAATCCTGAAAATAAATTCAATTACATAACTCTCTCTTCAGTTTAATGATTCTTTTGGGTTGCAAACTTCAGGGATGTGCCCATGAACACAACTTGCCTGAGCAGAGAAGTTGGTGTTGGGAAAAGAGAGGAGTTACAATATAATTGGAGTAATTACCCTTTGATTTTACGTTTGATGCTTAATCGGATTAATCCCTTGAGGATTTTATTGTTGAACAACTTTGTCACTTTAAGTTTGAAAGAATTAAAGTGACTTCATTTTTGAAGGTTGAGAAACAATTATATGGAATTAATTAAACAATTAACCTTGCAATTGAAATTGTTGAGTACAGATTTGCAATAACCCACAACCCTCAGTGTTGAAACACCTTGGTGATTATAATCCTAGTTTACCAATTCTCATTTGATATACGTTGCAATTTAAATACTAGTTCTTAATATTGTGTAAGCACTCAAACCAATATTTTCAACAACACAATCCCTCTTATTTCCGAAAGCTTATGACTGACAATCCATTAATAATCATAAGACGTAGTTAACACCTTATTCCCTATGGGATTCAACCCCAACCTAGTTGGGTTATATATTTGACAAGGACCACTTACACTCTTTTAGGAGAGTTTTTATTTAGGAGTATTAAATTTTGGTGTTGTTGCTAGGGAATACGGTTGTCAGTTAAGTATATGTGCATTAATTGACTTTTGGTCAAGTTTCCTAATTTTACTTTTATTTGTTGTTTTCGATACTTCCAGGCACTCTATTGTGTATGTCACAAACTCGAAGGTCAGGAAGTCCATTATTACCTTTAAACCTAGAACCTCAAAGCATTGGGAGTATGGCTGAACAACAAGAGGTTGCAAGACTAGCTGCTTTGGCCAACACATAGGTTAATCAACAAAATGTAGACAACCCTGGTCATGTGGCCAACACAGACGATGATGAATTAGGTTATAATGAGTTGGTTGACCATATGAACAGGTGACGTGTAGAAAATGCAGACGTACCAGCAAATCAAAATCAGCAACCTAGAGGGAGAGCAAACCACCAGCCTGCAGTGCAGTTCAATCTAGATGATGATGAGGAGGAGGCTGATTTGGATGGAGATGGTGTTATAGCAATTATTCCACCATCATTAGCTACGGGAGTGAAGTTTATTATCATGAGAAAAATGATTCAGCTATTAAGTAGGAAGAAACTATTTGGTGGACTAGGGGATGATTCTAACATACATCTGGTGAACTTTATCAATATTTGCAAATCCTTTGATAATCCTAGAGTGGGGGAAAATGCCATCCATTTAAGGTTATTTCCTTTGTATCTATCTAGGGAGGCACCTTGTGGTTGAATGAGCTGGCACCTGATTCTATAACAAACTGGAGACAACTGACGGGAGCTTTCCTAAAAAGGTTCTTTTTGCCTTCTAGGATGTTACAGTTAAGGGATGAGATCAAAAACTTCAAGCAACTTCCTAATGAAGCCCTTCATATAAATAGATAAGATTCAAAAAAAGCTAGATCAGTGTCCATATCACAAGCTAACTGAAGAGCATCTTATGGAGATATTTTACAAAGCATTGAATTTTATTACAAAGCCAACTATGGATAACACAATAGGAGGAGCTTTTATGGATCTTTCTTTTACTGAAGATTTAGAGAAGTTGGAGAACATAACTAATACAAGTATATCTTAGCATACAAGGGATTCTGAGTTTGCAACCAATTCTTATTCTAGAGGGATGTCGGTAGAGAAACGTCCGAGAGAAGAGAACTATGCTCAAGATATGGCTCACATGAAGATCCAAATGGATTTACTTACAAAACACTTGATACCGAGGAAGTTAGAAAAGGTTAAAGTTATGGGGTCACATGGTAAGAGGGTTGAATCTAATTCTGAGAAGGAGGCAAACTATTTGAATAACTAGGGAGCTTTTTAGGCCAGTGTCCAAGGAAATCAAGGTCGAACTTATTATGATAAAGTTGGTTATAGAGATCGTGACCAAGGAAGTTGGAAAAATAAAAATAACAGGTATGGACTGCATGTACCACCAAAAATCCATGACAACACTGTAATTAATTTTCGGAAAATATCAATAAAGGATATGATGGCAAAATTACTGAAAGAAGTAGAGTCAATAGATGCTGGAGTGAGGCAAATAAAGAGTGATTTTTCGACCATGAGTAAATTAGTTGACTCACACTTTGCATCTATTAAGCAATTGGAGCAGCAGATGAGCCAATTATCTACAATATTCAACCAAATAAAGAGTGGGACTTTATTATGTGACACAATGTAGAACCCGCAGAATGATAGTTTATGTATAACTATCACCACTAGGAGTGATAAAATATTACCTGGTCCATGTTCAGGCACACCTATCCATGGTGATGCGGTAGAGCTAGAAGAAGAGGTGAATGATGAATATCCAGTAAAGTCTACGAAGCTAAAAATATGGAGAAGTCATATGAGAAAAATCAGATTAATGATGCAGAGAAAAATAAAGGAAAGAAGGTTGAGGCTATTCTAGTAGAAAGACCAAAGCTACCACCTCCATTTCTACATAGGTTGAAGAAGAAAGCAAATGAGGATAAGTTTGGTAAATTCATGGCTATGCTGAAGTAGTTGACTGTTAATGTGTCTTTATTTGAAGTACTAGAGCAGATTTCGAGATGCACTAAATTTATGAAATACCTTGTGAAAAAAAAAAAGGACCGTGAGCTGCGAGCTTATGGATAACCTTCATTATTGCAGTGCTATTGCTACCAAATCACTAGTACATAAGAAAGTTGATTTGGGAGAATTCACTGTCCCTTGTACTATCGTATCATTTAGATTTGCAAAAGCCTTTTGTGATCTTCGAGCAAAAATCAATGTTATGCCCATTAGCGATTTTCAAAGAGTTGGGTTTAAGGGATCCTAAACCTACTACTATGTGCCTTTTGATGGTAGAAGGTCGGTAAAGAGATGGGTGAGAATTTTATATGATGTACTTGTGAAGGTGACGAGCTTTATATTTCTATGGGATTTCATAATTCTAGACTGCGAAGTGGAATTTGAAGTACCCATAATCTTGGGTAGGCCATTTTTGGCAACTAAAAGAGTACTAGTTGATTTGGAGCTAAATGAGTTAAAATTTAGGCTTAATGATGAAGAGGTTAGTTTTGATGTATATCAATCTATGAATCAACCAAATAAAATAAGCATAGTTTCAGTCATTGATGTGAGTTATGAAGATGATCTAAAAGTGGCAACAGAGAAAAGGTTTGTTGTGGAAACTTTAGTTGTAGTCTTGATTAATTTTGATAGTAAAGGAATTGATGAGTACGATGAGACTATATGGACCTTGACTGGAATGGGGTTATACTCATATTCCCCCCAAAAGTTAGATTTATACAAAAAAAAATTATCCAACAACTGCCTGCCAAGCCTTTCATTAAAAAACTACCAGTGTTAGAGTTCAAGGAGTTGCCAGGCCATTTACAATATGTGTTTCTAGGTGATGGAAATAATTTACTGGTGATTATTGCATAAGACTTGGTGGATCACCAGGTGGATGCTCTTATTTTTGCTTTGAGATGCTAAAACAAGGGCCATTGGGTGGACGATTGCCGACATCATAGGCATTCCACCTGGCATCTGTACACACAAGATTTAGTTGGAAGAGGAATTGCATTCCTACTATTAAGCATCAGCATAGATTGAATCCACCAATGCAAGAAGTAGTAAATAAAGAGATAATAAAGTGGTTGGATCCTGGGGTGGTCTACCTAATCTTTGATAGTAAATGGGTAAGCCCTGTATAGTGTGTGCCCAAGAAAGAGGGATGACAATAGTGGTGAATGAGAGGAATGAGCTAATTCTACTCAGACCAGTGACTGGTTGGTGGATATGTATTTCATATAGGAAATTGAATTCATGGACGTTGAAAGATCATTTTCCAATACCCTTCATGGACCAAATGCTTAACCGGTTGGCAGGAAGGGGTTGGTATTACTTTCTAGATGGATAATAAGGCTATAATCAAATATCGATTGCACTTGAGGACCAAGATAAAAGAACCTTCACTTGTCTCTATGGATCCTTCACATTCAAGAGAATGACATTTGGGTTGTATAATGCACCAACCACTTTCCAAAGGTGTATGATCTATCTTTTCAAACATGGTGGAGGATACTTTTGAAGTCTTCATGGATTATTTAATTGTGGTAGCCAATTCATTTGAATATTTCTTGGTGAACCTAGGAAAGGCATTGGAGCGCTGTGAAGAGTTCAACCTCGTCCCAAATTAGGAAAAATACCATTTCATAGTTAAAGAGGGCATAGTGTTGGGACATAAAATTTTGGAAAAAGGAATCGAGGCTGATAGAGCTAAGACCGAAGTCATTGAAAAATACCACATTCTATTTCAGTCAAAGGAGTACATAGTTTCCTTGGACATGCAGGTTTCTACCAAAGATTTATCAAGGATTTTTCTAAAATTGCAAACCCACTTTTCAAATTGTTGAAAAAAAAAAGTAAGTTTGTGTTTGGTGATAAGTGCATAAAGGCGTTCCAATGCCTTAAAGAAAGGTTGGTTTCTACACCTATCATCATTGCTCCATATTGGTCTAAGCCATTTGAAGTGATGTGTGATGCAAGTAGGGTTGAAATTGGAGCTATGCTTGGGAAAAAGAAGAAGAAGCTATTTCACCCCATTTATTATGGTAGTAAGGCTTTGAATGGAGCGCAAAAGAATTACACTATGACTGAAAAAGTGCTCTTAGCTGTGGCTTACGCACTTGAGAAATTTTAGGTGTATTTATTGGAAACTAAGGTAGTATCTTACACTGACCATGCAGCACTGAGATACCTTATGGAAAAGAAAGATTCCAAGTTGAGGTTTATAAGATGGGTGCTGTTACTTCAAAATTTTGACTTCGAAGTGAAGGGTGTGAAAATCAAGTAGTAGACCACTTGTCTAGGTTAGAGAATGAAAAAGTGAGTGTGGAGGATCCAGAAATTGATGATTCTTTTTCAGATAAGCAGGTCCTTACCGCTACTCTTGATTTGGTGCCATAGTGATGTACATCAAAGTGACGCTACTTCAAGAAGTCCTTTCACAAGAAGTAAAGTTAAGGAACTTCAAGCATTTCAAGCTTTATATATGAAGATGGAATCTTTGGAAGGATCCAATATGGATGACTTGAATATATTTAATAAACTAAGTGTGTCTACCATTTAAATTAGCTTGTAATTCAAATGAACAACAATTTGAACTTTTCTTACTTCTCTTAACCCTTAGTATAAATAGTTAGATATTAGGGTTGAACCACTAGTTTTGGAATATTGAATATGTGTGCCTCCTTTGAGAGCTTGAAAACCCTTTGTTGATTTTCAACAATTATCCTAGGATTTTCAAGTAAGGTTACTACCTTATTAAGGATTCTAATAGATTAGGTGCTTTTAGTTACTAATTAAGGGGTGTTTTGGTTAGTTTCACCATTACATCTTTTGATTGTTTGAATCTAATTGTGTCTATCTTTATTTATTTTCTATCTTTAATTCCTATCTTGCTTTTATTTTCTTTTTTCACATCAAATTGGTATCAAGATCTTGGATTAAATTTGGTTTCACAAACCTAAGTCTTGGGTTTTGATATTTAAAAAAAAAAAGAAATCCAAAAAAAATCAAATTTGATTGAATGTTGTTTCATATTATTCCTTGAGTTACATGTTGTTGTTTCCTAGTTGGAAAAAAATAAAAAAAAATACATAAAAAAATTAAAAGTCATGTTGAAGAAGAAACTTGAAAATGGGTTTTATTGATTTGGTGTTTGGTTAAAGAAATTGTTGGTTAGAAGTTGTTGGAAAAGTTGTGGGGAAGTTATATCTCAAATTTGAGCTCATTTGCTTGGGTGGTGAGGAACTCTTTCTACTAACTTTTTATTTATTTTGTAGGTACAATGACTCAATTGGAGGGAGAATCCTCTAGAAAAATGGAAATTTTGCTTCAAAACTATTGGAAGAAATGAAGAAAATGAAGGGAAAATTGGAAGATGTGGATAGAAGGGTGAGAAATCAAGAAATAGTAAATCAACCACTTGAGGTTTTCAATCCCATCGATCAACATGATGAGGGATCAAGTAAGACTCCTCTTGATACAACTCCATCCCATATGGTAGTGCAAAATACCCTCTCTCCTAATGCCACTTTACCAAAATTTTGCACTCAAGCAACACTTCTAAAGGGAGAAAATCAACAAAGAAATCTTCCATCACAAGTCAATAGAACTCAAATAAGAGCCAAACATAACCTTGAAGAGCATGATTCTTTTGATGGTGATAATTATGATTATTGAGAGAAAGAAGAGGAGGAATGAAGGGTGGTATCCAGTTGATGGTAGAGTGTAATACCCCAAACATTTCTAGCTTAGTCCAACCCTTAGTACGTACTTGTAACACTTAGAAGTTGGAAAATAGCTTATTTTGGGTAAGTTTCAGGATTTTTGAACGGGGATTGGACCGCTTTTGAATTGGCAAAACAGCATCTCACCACAATTAGGCTGCATCGCGGTGAGTATCGCGATGAGTATGCCATCATATCACGATGAAGGCCATTTCGAAATTTATTTCTAGAAGGTCACCACAATTGCACTGTATCACCGTAAACCCCAAAACAGCAATTGGCATGATCCAGAGAATCACCACAATTCCATTACATCGCGGTGGGTATTGCGATAACCCACTCACCACGTCGCGGTGAGGCCTTAATCAGTGTTCTAGTTGCAGGATTTTGAAAACCCAAGGGCAATCTTGTCTTTCATCAAGCCCCAAAACCATGTAAATAGAAGATTAATCTTGAAATTGAGCAAAATATGCTTATTTTTCATCAAATTTCTCTCCATCAAAACCCTATCTCTCAAATGCAAGATCAAATCTCAAGAAATTTCGCCATCAATCCTCTCAAATTCATTAAGCCAGGTATGTTAGGTGTTCATCTATGGGTCCTTTCACCCATAGAGTCCATGAATCTATTTTTAAACTACAAGATTGTTGAGTTATGAACTTCCATATTTGAATTAGATTGAATTCATGTTCATGATATTAGTTGGGTTTTAATCTATAATTTAAGTGCAAGTTCATGAAATTGAATAGCATGTGTGATGAATATGTGATTATCTTGATGAGACCTTGATTTACAAATTTATTAATGTATCATGATGTTCATGTGTTGGCCATTATCATGTAAATAATACATACTCCCCAAGTGTTTGCTAAATTGCCTATGTAAAGTAAATAGTGGAATCATGACATGTTATTATGTGGTTCCAATCATGTACACGTTTATGCCTTAAAAGTGTTCGATGAAATGCTTATATGATTTTACTAGTGAAAGCATGACATGTTATTATGTGATCCCATTCGTGCACAAGTTTATGTATATCAAGTGTTTGACAAAAATGTCTAAATGAATGCATTGTTAGCAAGCAAGTATTGTTAGGACTTTATGATCATGTTATGTCTTTTTTTATATGCTATTAAGTCCTGGGGTATTTAATACCCAACAATCTAGCTGTTTACCTAGAGACAGTGTTAGTTACAGAATAGTATCAGTCATGTCATGACCAGTAGTACTCTTAGTCAGTTACAGAACTTAGTAGAACTCAGTCAGTTACAGAACTCAGGAAAACTCAATAAACTCAGTATTAGTCCAGTTTAGTTTAGTGTAATCATTTTAGCATCTTTCAGTTGTGAGTAGGATTCAGCACCGAGTGAGCCTAGGGATGGGGGCTTACACGCTAGTTAGGACTGGGTCCCTAGAAACAATCTCTAAGTTCTAGAACTACGTAGCTAGTGTGGGTTATGAGATGTCAGTTGTTAGATAGGATTGAATACTCAGGGATCACCTGCTAGTTTAGGATAGATCTCAGGGGTCACCCGTTAGTTAGGACTGACTCTACAATAATTGTTAGTATCCTTTGCACGGTTCTAACACCCTTCCAATTAGGGTTATAAATTAGACCCAAATTTGTTATCTTATATTATTTTAGGCATGTCAGTTGGATGATTACCTCCCACATTTTCAGTTTTAGTCTTCAATTTAGAACTCAGTTCAGTTCTATAAAATCAGGACTTCTAGACACAGTCAATCAATATCAGTAAATCAGTTATCAGTAACTTTAGATATCAGTTACTCAATTATCAGAACTCAGTGCTCAGCTTCAAAAAAGCTCAGTTACAGTCTATACATATATGTACAGTATTGAATACTCAGTGATTTTTGTAGTATTAGTTATCTACGTACTTTTACATTCAGTTACTCCATATCATTCAGTCAGTTATTGTTCATGCATATGAACCTTTGCATTCAGCCTTACCTTATCTAGCATACCAGTATATTCCATGTACTGACCGCATACTCTTTCTTTATGCTATGATATCTCATATCATAGTTTGGGATGCTCAAGATTCCGACCATGTTTAGACAACTCCAATGAGTAGTTGCAGATTTAGTAGTGAATCTTCATCTATCGGGGATATGATTTATTTCAATTTATCAGTGGTTCAGTAGTTGGAGTTAGTTGGGGTCTTGTCCCATCAACTCTATATTCAGACAGTTCAGTTAGAGACATTCAGACTAGACCAGTTTAGACAGTGTTTAGTTTTCAGATATTTTTACTAGATGTTATTATTTATCAGTATTTTAGTTTTAAACCTTATCGCAATTCAGTCTAATTCCACATTTATTTTAATATTACTATTCAGTGCTCACAGAAGATATCAGTCATGGGTTAGCTTGTAGTCTTTGGCCTCTAGGGTGTACTCTCGCGGCATTACAAACTTTGTATCAGTGCCTAAGGTTCAACAGTATCCTAGGAAGTCTAAAAGTTGCATCAAGTAGAGTCTTGTGCATAGGTTTGTAGTGCGCCACACTTATGGACAGGGGGATATGAGATGTTTTAGGAAAAGTTTCCCTTCTTTCACTATTCATATCGCGCGAGTGAGCATGAGCTCAAGTCAAACTCTCAGTCTAATTTGTTTCTTCCTTTTGTTTACAGAATATTCTTCCCAAAAAGACTAAAGAAAGGAGAACCAAAAATCAGTCAGCACCTTAGCCCATTCAGGCAGATCCCCTGGACGAGCATGTCTCCATGCAGAATTTAGAGCTGCATTCACTACTTTTTCCAATTCTGTAACAGCTCAAAATGAATGGCTAACTACTATTCAGGAAAACCCAGTGGCCAATACTACTGCATCCATGATTCGAGACTTCACCAAATGAATCCTCCCTTATTCTTAGGATCTAAGTCAGAAGAGGATCCACAGAAGTTTCTCGATCAGGTTAAAAAAGTCATAGATATTATGGGAGTGACTTTCAGTGAGCGTGCTGATTTAGCTACCTATCAGCTACAAGATATAGCTCATACGTGGTTTAAGCAATGAAAGGTAGACAAGGGCACATATACAGGGCCCATAGAGTGGGAAGAGTTTACTACTGCTTTTCTAGATATATTCTTTCCCTTAGAGCTGAGAGAAGCTAAGGTGTTAGAGTTCATCAATCTCAGGCTAGGCAGTATGAGTGTGAAAAAGTATTCCCTTAAGTTTACTCAGTTAGCCAGGTATGCTCCCCATTAGTAGCAGACAATAAGTCCAGAATGAGCAAGCTTGTGTCTGAGGTGTCAGATAGTGTGGTTAAGAAGGGAAGAACTGCAATGTTGATTAAGGATATAGACATCTCTAGGATTATGGTCCATGCTCAACAGATTGAGAAATAGAAGCTTAAGAAGAAGGAAAGAGAGAACAAAAGAGCTAAAATAGGTACTTTCAATTTCAATCAGCCTAAGTCAGAGGGAGGAACTATTTCTAATTTTATCTAAAATCTTCAGTTCCAGCTCCATCCTCAACTAGTATGCTAGTACCAAAGTTTAGGAATGGAAGTCATAATGGGGCACAAGGCTCCAAAATCCAGGGTAGTGTAAGCAGTGGCCGTACCCATACACTTTGTGAAGAATATGGTAGACATCACCTAGTTACATGTAGCGCTAGCAGTGATGTATGTTTGTAGTAAGTCAGGCGACAGGATGTGGAAGTGTAGAGTTATGGCTCAAAGGGGAAAATATTTGCGCCAACAAGGTCAGTACAACCATTCTTTAGCTCAGTTTGGTCGCCCAAATCAGCAGGGTACTACTTCTAGTGCTGCTAGTGGGTAACACCCAAATAGGCTTTATGCACTTCAGTCCAGACAAGATCAGGAAATTTCTCCTAACATAGTTACTGGTACATTACGAATCTTCTATTTATATTTTTTATCTTATTAGATCCAGGATCTTCTCTGTCTTTTGTAATTCGTTACATAGCTGTTGATTTGAAAGTTAAACCTGAAACCTTAACAGAACCTTTCTCATTCTCTACCCCACCCCAGTGGGTCAGTCTATCATAGACCGACAGGTATACAGGAACTGTCTGGTAATGATATCTCAGAAAGTCAGGCCTTTAGATTTTAGTAGTAATATCAGTATGTGTAGAAAATTAGTGGGAGAGGTTGATGCCCAACCTATCCTTACCTCAGTGAAAAGTATTGCACTTCAGCTATCATGATATCTACTCATACAGTACATGTCAGTTCTATGATCATAGCTCCTATTCGTGCACATTATCAAAAATCATGTATGATTACAGTTCCTAGTATGAGCAGTTCCAGTTCACTCAATGTTATGAATCACATTTCCTGAACACAGAAACTCCAAACTTAGGTCATGCAGCTCATGACTCATGTACTCATGCCTTACAGTGGGCTCAGTTTCCATGACTTATGCTATACTCCTGATGATCAGCTAAATTTAGATTTCATCATGTGTATCCTCAATTTATATTTCTTGATAAAATCCAGGGGGTTGATGTTAACATTCCATTCCTCAGGCCTCAGTTAAGTGTTAAGTTCAGTATAGTGTTCATTCATGATTCAAGTCCTCATGTTTAACCTTCAGTGAACTCTCCTTATTACATGATGTAGTGATAAGCAGTTGTTTGAAGGGAGAGAGTAGATGTTTCATGTTAAGAAAAGATTATTGCATTCTAGTTTTACATGAGGCTGTAGTTATGAAGATAGGCTTGAATGTCATGATGATGTATAAGGGGCTAAATATATTTTAAAGATTTGAGTAGGCTTGAAAATAGTGGGAGAATTTAGTCCAGATCAGACCTCCGTAGGTAGAGCTATTAGTGCTCATGTTACAGAATTTTTATCATGCTGTGGCTTCTTATTCAGATATCTTATTCAGACCATACCAAGATTTCCTTTCTCCCCAAAGTCAGTAGAACTGTATAGAAAGAGTGTTAAGAAATGCTCTAGTTGAGTATAAGTTTTTAGTATGAGTTAGTCCATAAAGCCCAGAATTTAGTTTAGCAATCAGGTAGAAAAGTTCGTATGGTTTCCTATCTTTCCTCCTAGTCAACCTATTCGAAGTCTTCTAAATATTCCCATTCCAAGATGGAGCATCCTAGTAGTTACAAGTTTAGCCTAGTTCATGTTTCGTTCCTCATTTTTAGACCCCAAATACTCAATCATGATTTAGTTCGTAGGTGTCCCGTGCATCATCTCAGCTTTTGCTCAGTATCTCAGCCAAGTCAGCATTCTTCGAGGAACATAATGTCCTAAAAGGGATATACACTATAACCCCCGAGCTTTCGTGTCATAAACCTCTCAGTTTCTCTTCACGTAACGAATCTAGTTTGGAGTAATGGGTACTCATAAGTTGACTCTCTCATTCCAATCTCAACCGTGTGACCATTCCCATGGCATGGCATATATATTCAAGGAATTAGTTCAGTTCATGATATTCAGTTCATGTATCATGTTTTAGACTCAATCATGCTCTTATGGTCCCGTTCATACATGTTCAGTAAATGACCTCAGGTTCATTAGTATTCTCAGCTTAAGGTGACAGTCTTCTTTAGATTTACTTAGATACATGATTCAATTATAGTTGTAAACTTGGTATTCCTTATCATTGCATATTCAGTCAAGCATTCATGAATTAGTTCAGTCATGTATTCATGTTTTAGTGTACATGTTCAGTGTGTAAACTCAGTCTATTAGTGTTCCTCAACTTAATCAGTCTCATTCGAGGATGAATATTTCAAAGGGGGAGATATTGTAATACTCCTGTAATACCCCAAACATTATATATCAGTCCAACCCTTAGTACGTACTTGTAACACTTAGAAGCTAGAAAATAGTTTGTTCTGTGTATGTTTAGGATTTTCAAATGGGGATTGGACCGTATTCTAATCGGCAAAATAGTATCTAACTGCTATTAGGCCGTATGGCGGTATTCAATGAGCATGTCATCGTATCGCAGTGAGTATCGTGATAAAGGCCATTTTGGCATTTGTTTCTAGAGGGTTACCGTGGTTGCACCGCATCACGGTAAACCCCAAAACAACAATTATCATGATCCATAGAGTCATCGTAATTCCATCACATTGCGATGGGTATCGCAATGACCCACTCACCACATCACGGTGAGGCCTTAATCAATATTTTATTTGCAGTATTTTAAATCCCAAGGGCAATATTGTCTTTCATCAAGACCCCAAACCATGTAAACAGAAGATTAATCTTGAAATTTAGCAAAATATGCTTATTGTTCATCAAATTTCTCTCCATTAAAAGCCTAGCTCTCAAATACAAGATTAAATCTTAAGAAATATCACCATCAATACTCTCAAATTCATTAACCCTGGTATGTTAGGTGTTAATCTTTGGGTTCCTTTTACCCATAGAGTCCACAAATCCTTTTTTAAAACTACAAGATTGTTGAATTATAAACTTCCATATTTGAATTAGATTGAATTTATGTTCATGATATTAGTTGGGTTTCAATCCATGATTTAAGTGCAAGTTCATGAAATTGAATAACATGTGTGATGAATATGTGGTTATCTTGATAAAACCTTGAATTTACAAATTGATTAATGTATCATGATGTTCATGTGTTGGCCATTATCATGTAAATAATCAATGCTCCCCAAGTGTTTGCTAAATTGCCTATGTGAAGTAAATAGTGGAATCATGACATGTTATTATGTGGTCCCAATCATGTACAAGCTTATGCCCTAAAAGTATTTGATGAAATGCTTATGTGATTTGACCAGTGAAAGCATGACATGTTATTATGTGATCATTCATGCACAAGTTCATGTATATCAAGTGTTTAACAAAAACATCTAAATGAATGCATTGTTGTTATGCCTTTATGGTCATGTTATTTTTTTTATATGCTATCAGTCCAGGGAGTATTTAATACCCGACAAACTAGTTGTTTATGATACAAGCCTAAAGTGCATAAGGATTGCAAAGACTTCTCAAAGGAACAAGCTTCAGAATTTACAAGTACTAGAAGATCATTTTGGAGACATTACAAAGACTTCTTCAAATAAGGAGAGAAGAAGGGATTCCTACAACACATAGGTGTCTATTCATTAAGGGCATTCTTGTCTTTTAATGACTTATTTTTACACTCTAAAGGAGCACACTTCATTAAGGGTATTTTTATCATTGGTTGTAATAAGTATAAATAGACCCTTTAGCTTGTATTTTCATTAGATTTTGATGAAATTGGATATTATTCTTAGATTGTAGCTTTAGTCTTGTATTTTTAGCTCTCAAACCCGAAATTGGTTCCTTGAATACATTTGAAGTTAGGGTTTCACTTGTATTGGGAAATTTTACAAGAAAGGTGTGCTTGAGGAAGAGTGTTTCCTTTGGGTCCCCTAAGAGAGTGGTTTGATCTTACATTGGTGATGTGTGTTTGAAGGTTTGATACACCTTCTAGTTCTATTCATTGGTGGAAGTGAGGGTCTCACTATCTATCTTTAATTTCATGCAATTTTTCTTCTTTATCTCCTTCTAGTGTGTTATTTTCTCTTTGTGAACTTGCTGATTTTTGTTCCTTTAGTGTCTTTTTCGTGTTTGATAGTCCTTTAGGCTATTAGTTTACCTAGAGCCAGTGTCAGTTACAGAATAGTATCAGTCATATCACAACCAGTAGTACTCTCAGTCATTTACAGAACTCAGTAGAACTCAGTCAGTGACAGAACTCAGGAAAACTCAGTAAACTCAGTATCAGTCCAATCCAGTTTAGTATAATCAGTTCAGTGTCTTTCAATTAGGAGTAGGATTTAGCAACAAGCGAGCCTAGGGATGGGGGCTTACCCATTAGTTAGGACTAGATCCCTAGAAATAATCCCTAAGTTCTAGAACTACATAGCCATCATAGGTTATGAGATGTCACCCGTTAGATAGGAATGACATACTCAGGGATCACCCACTAGTTTAGGGTTGATCTTAGGGGTCACCCATTAGTTAGGAATGACTTGACAACAGTTGTTAGTACTCGTGGAATGGTGCCAACACCCTTTCAATTGGGTTACAGATTGGACCCCAACTCAGTTGTCTTATCTTATTTGGGGCATGTCGGTTAGATGATTACCTGCCAAAGTTTTGGTTTCAGTCTTCAATTTAGAGCTTAGTTTAGTTCTATAAAATCAGTACTTTTAGACACAGTCAATCAGTATTAGTAAATCAGTTATCAATAACTTCAAATATCAGTTACTAAGTTATCAAAACTCAGTGCTCAGCTATAGAAAAGCTCAGTTACAATCTATACTTATATGTACAGTATTGTATACTCAGTGATTTCTATAGTATCAGTTATCCTTGTACTCTTATATTCAGTTACTCTATATCATTCAGTCAGTTATTTTTCATGTACATAAACCTTTGCATTCATCCTTACCTCATCTATCATAGCAGTATATTCCACGTACTGATTACATACTCTTTCTTTATGCTATGATGTCTTATATCATAGGTTCGAACACTCAAGATCCTGTCTATGTATAGAAAGATCCAGTCAGCAGTTGTAGATTTAGTAGTGAGTTCTCATCTATTAGGGATATAATTTATTTCAGTTTATCAGTAGTTCAGTAGTTAGAGTTAGTTGGGTGTTTGTCCCATCAACTCCATATTCAGACATTTCAGTTAGAGGCTTTCAGACTAGACCAGTTTAGACAGTGTTTAGTTTTCAGAATTTTTTACCAGATATATTTATCAGTATTTAGATTTTGAACCTTATGGCAATTTAGCCTAATTTCGCATTTATTTTAGTATTACTATTCAGTGCTCACAACAGATATCAGTCATGGGTTATCTTTTGGTCCTTCGGGTTCGTAAGCATCAGTAGCATCCAGGGTGTACTCTCGGGGTGTTACATAGAGAATACAATAGAAGGAATATTGATGAAGATCAAGGATTCAACAACATCAATGTTACCTTTCTTTTCTTCAAAGGACGTAGTGACCCAAATGAAATTCTTGATTGGATTGTGAAACTTGAAAGGCAATACAATCTCAATAATATAAGTGCTATTAAAAAAAATGAATTATACTATAAGTCACCTTGAGGGTTTTGCTTCTACATGGTGGGAGAAAATTGAAAGAGATGCTTTGGTATATAAAGAATTTGTTACAAGTTGGAATGACATGAAAAGGCATATGAGAGAAAGGTTTGTGGGTCAATATTATGAGCAAAATACACTCAATAAGTATTACAATCTTCAACATGGAAGTAAGAGTATGGAAGAGTATTATGAGGATCTATAACATACTAGGCTTCGAGTATTATGAGGATCTAGAGTATACTAGGCTTCAAGCTAATGTCAATGATAAAGAGGTGAAGCTTGTGTCAAGATTTATCTCGAGCTTAAATAAGAAGGTAAGACAACCATTAGAATTGCATCATTTTTCTACTTTATATGAAGCTTATCAAATGGCACTCAAGGTGGAGGGTCATCAAAAAGAAAATAATTAAAGGTTCAATCTTCTTCTTCTCCATGGTATAAAAATAAGGAAGTTTGGAAATTATCTCCCATTTAGGACAAATCCAAAGGTGCAAAGCAAGAATTAAAGTCCAACTTAGACAAAGGCAAATCAAAGGTGGACTACAAGGATGGAGGTAACAAAGATAAACTTGAAACTCCATCTAAAATAAAGTGTTTTAAATGTCAAGGATAGTCATAATACTAATGAGTGTCCTAATAGAAGAACTATCATTGCATTGTATGATGGTGGTTATCAAATCGAAGATGAATCTAAAGATAGCCACATGGAGGATGATAGTAGTAATGAGTTTATAGGAGAAGGTGATGGAAAATAAATTAATGATGATGAAAAACTTGTTCTTACTATGAGGAGAAGGATGAGTGCTCTAGCAAGGGAAGATCTTGATCAAAGAGAGAACTTGTTTCATAATTGGTGTAGAGTGCAAGAGCAATTATGTTTCTTTATCATTGATAGTGGAAGTTGTGTCAATGTTGCTAGTGTATTTATGGTAGAACAATAGAAACTTCCAACAAAAAGGAATCCAAAACCTTATAGATTACAATGGTTTAATGAATGTGGTGAACTCAAGGTGACTAAGAAATTGTTGATAAAATTCAAGGTTGGAAGCTATCATGATCAAATGCTTTGTGATGTTGTACCAATGCAAGCTTGTCATTTATTGTTAGGAAGGCCATTTGAATATTATGTGGGGGCTAAACATGATGGAAGGTCAAATAAATATTCATTTGTTAAGGATGGTAAAAAACACATTCTTAACCCACTTTCCCTTTTCAAATGAGTGAGGAATATAGAAAATGGGAGAGTTGAAAAAGAAAAACTTAAGAGAGAAAAGAAAGAGAGAAGTAAGAGAGCGAAAAATGATAAATCAAGAGAGGAAAATAGAGAGATTGAGAGCTCAAGTGAGAATGAATTATCACAAAAAATGAGAGGTGTGCAAGAAAAACAAAAAAAAAACAAAATAGAGAGAAAATGTGTATGATTTTACAAAATCAAGAGAGAATGAAAGAGCTAAACATTGAGGATGCTACTCAAGTCATATTTATTAAACCTAAAGGTTATTCTTTGCTTTATAACAAATAACTAATCTCTTTATCCTTTTCAAGTGTCATTTTTTCTTTATTTTAAGATTTTGAAGATCAAGTGGGTTGCCTCATTTGAGAGGAATAGAGCATGAAATTGACTTTTTGCTAGGTTCTCAAATACCCAACAAAGCAGATTATAGGAGCAATCTTTAAGATACCAAATAATTGCAAAGACAAGTGGAAGAACTTGCGAATAAAGGTTCGGTGAGAGAAAGTTTAAGTCCATATGCAGTGCCCATAATTTTAGTACCCAAGAAGGATGGGACATGGAGGATGTGTGTAGATAGTCATGCCATTAATAAAATTACAGTAAAATATCAATATCTCATTCCTAGACTTGATGATATGCTAGTTAAATTGTGTGGTTCTACCTTATTCTCTAAAATTAATCATCAAAGTAACAACTGAGGAGAAGGTTCCCCACGGGAAGGGGGATAGGAGATGGCCATCTCAAGGAATATCACAACCTATAGGCAACACTGATGAGACCTAGGAAAGCAACCCGATTGGGTGTCCGAGGATACATAGTACCTGTAGCCACACGGACTGTCCAATTTTAGAACTAGGAAAGATTAGACAGAATCCTACCAATCTAAATTAAAGTTTCCAATAGTGAAAGGTCGCTTTGTTCAATTGACACCTTATAATGAAATCATATTCTCTGTCCAATTGCTATTTTTCTTTTTGTATTTCTGATTTATCCACTAGGTCAGTCTGGTTGGTACTTTATACCTAGTTTTGGTATAGTAGCTATATTTTGATTCATATTATTTTTAAGGGTTTTATAATTGAATTGGAGCAATAATCGCTATAGATAGCTCCCCCGCTAAGGTAATATCAGGATGGGGACATGCCTTTATTCTCAGGGTTAAGACTTGATGATAGACTATAAAATGTGGGTTTTAGGGGATTTGATATGAGAAAAGGATGCCATTAAATCTGAATGAAATCTAGAGATGAATAGAAAACTTCTTTCAAAACTATGTTTGGATTATATGAGTATATGGTGGTGATGCCTTTTGGGCTAACCAGTGCACCAAACACTTTTATGCAACTAATGAACCATGTGCTAAAGTCATTTATTAACAATTTTGTTGTGGTTTATTTTGATGATATTTTTGTTTATAGTAAGTGTTTGGATGATCATGTGCAATATTTGAGAATGATATTTGATGTGTTGTGATATGAAAAGTTGTATGTGAATTTTAAAAAGTGTTCTTTTTGTGTGGATCGTGTTATTTTCCTTGGCTTTGTTGTAAGTTCAAGAGGATTTGAGGTGGATGATGAATAGGTAGAGACTATTCAAAGTTGGCCAACTCTTAGGTCCATTACTGATGTTAGAAGCTTCCATGGGTTGGCAAGTTTTTATAGGAGATTTCTGAAGGGTTTTAGTTCTTTAACCGCTCCTCAAACTGAGGTAATTAAAAAGGATAAGCCTTTCATTTGGGGTAGAAAACAAGAGGAAGCCTCTAGAATCTTGATAGAGAAACTTAGTTCCACTTCATTACTTCACCTTCCCAACTTTGAGAAGATGTTTGAAATTGAGTGTGATGCTAGTAGAGTAAGCATTAGTGCGGTCTTAATTCAAGAAAGGTAACCCATATCATACTTTAGTAAGAAATTATGGGGAGCTCCATTGCAATATTCTACTAATGAAAAAGAAATATATGCCTTAGTGAGAGCTTTAGCAAATTGACAACATTATTTGTGACATAAAGAGTTTGTGATTAGAACTAATCATGAGGCTTTGAAGCATGTTAGAGTCCAAAATAAGCTTAATAAGATGCATGAAAAGTGGATAGAGTTCATTGATTTTTTTCCATATGTGATTAATTATAAGCAAAGTGAATAATATATTATGGCGGATGCTTCATCTAGAAGATATGCCTTGATGAATACCTTGACTTTTAATTGATGGGTTTTGAGAGTTTTAAGAAGTTATATTCTAATGATGATGATTTTATAAAAGTATTTGAAGAGTGTCAAGTAAGCTCGAATAGGTGTGTGCAAGTTGTTAAGAAGGGAAATAAAGTTAGAATTCCTAGATTTAAATTGAAGGTGGGCTACTTGTTTAGAAATGAAAAACTTTGTGTGCCTATGTCTTCATGGAGAGAGTTATTGGTGAAAGAGGAACACAATGAAGGTTTGATGGGTCATTTTGGAGTGTCGAAAACCTTAGCTATTAGTGAACATTTCTTTTGGCCTAAAATGATAAGAGATGTGGAAATAATTTGTGCTAGGTGTTTGGATTTTAAGCATGCTAAATCTTGTACCCAACCACATGACTTGTATACCCCCTTGCCTATTACTATCGGTTCTTGGCTAGATATTTCCATGGATTTTGTTGTTGGCCTCTCTAGGACTAGGAATGGTAAGGTAGCAACTTTTTTGTGGTGGATAGATTTTCAAAAATATCTCACTTTATTGTTTGTCATAAGAGTGATGATGCATCTCATGTTGCTACTTTATTTGGTCATAATGTTATGAAATTGCATGGTTTTCCCCAAACAATTGTTAGTGATAGAGATTCAAAATTTCTTAGTAATTTCTGGAGGTATTTATGGGGAAATTTGGGAACAAAATTGCTATTTTCTAATTCTTATCATCCTCAAATGGATGGTCAAACTGAGATGGTTAATAGAAATTTAGGTAACATGCTTAGAACTATGGTTAAAGGAAAGTTAACTTCTTGGGAGGATCAATTGGCATTAATTGAGTTTGCATATAATAGAACTATTCATAGATCTATTAGTATAACCCCTTTGGAGCGTGTTTATTGATTTAATCCCTTGACTCCATTGGATTAAACTCCTATGCCCAAGGATGTTATTTTGAGTGTAGATACAAAATCTAAGGCAAAAGCTATGAAGAACATCCATAAGAAAGTAAGATTGCAAATTGAGAAGGCTAACAAAGATGCAACCAAAAGAGCCAACAAAGAACTAAAAAGTCATCTTTGTACCCGGTGATTGGGTATGGGTTTACTTTATAAAGGAGAGATTTCCAAGAAAATGGAAGAACAAGATTATGCCAAGAGGAGATGGACTTTTTCAAGTGTTTGAGAAGATTGGAGATAATGCTTACAAAGTGGACTTACCAAGTGAATATTTGATTCATAATGTTTTCAATATTAGTGATTTATCTCTTTTTTATTAGGATTGGTGAATTCAAGGACGAATTCTTTCGAAGAAGAGGAGAGTGATGTACATCAAAGTGATGCTACTTCAAGAAGGCCTTTCACAAGAAGCCAAGCTAAGGACCTTCAAGAATTTCAAGATTTATGAATGAAGATGGAATCTTTGGAAACTCTAATATGGATGACTTAAAGATATTTAATATACTAAGTGTGTCTACCATTTAAATTAGCTTATAATTTAAATGAAGGCAATTTAGTCTTTTCTTACTTGTTTTAACCCTTAGTATAAATAGTTAGATATTAGTGTTGAACCACTAGTTTTGGAATATTGAATATTTGTGCCTCCTTTGAGAGCTTGAAGACCCTCTGTTGATTTTCAATAATTATCCTAGGATTTGCAAGTAAGGTTACTACCTTTTTGAGGATTCTAATAGATTAAGTGATTTTAGTTCCCAATTAAGGGGTGTTTTGATTAGTTTCACCATTACATCTTTGATTGTTTGAATATAATTGTGTCTATATTTCTTTATCTTTAATTCCTATCTTGATTTTATTTTCTCGTTTCACATCATATGGTATGCAAATTTTGTAAATTTTTTTATTAGTGATATCATCCCAGAAAACCTTGTATCATCAAAAGAAGAGGTTTCTACATGATGTGGCCAGGTATGTTTTGGGACTAGACTTATCTGTTTAGACATTGTGCTGATAATATTATCAAAAGATATATACCAAAAGAAGAAATATAGAGCATTTTAGAGGCATACCATACATCCCCAGTTGGGGGACACCATGCAGGTGATTGGAATGCAAGAAAGATTTTACAAAGCGGTTATTATTAGCCCTCAATTCACAAAGATGCTTATAAGTTTGTGAGGGTTTGTGATCAATGTCAACAACAGAGGTCTATCTCTAGACATCATGAAATGCCAATGACTAAGATGTTAGAGGTCGAGCTGGTTGATGTTTGGGGCATAGATTTCATGGGACCCTTTATAAGCTTTCACAGTCACAAATATATCTTAGTTGTTGTGGACTATATATCCAAGTGGGTGGAAGTTGTTGCTTTGGTTGTTCATAAAGGCAAAAGAGTAGTTGCATTCTTAAGAAAGAATATCTTTTCATGCTTTGATGTTCTAAGAACTATCATAAGTGATAGAAAATCACATTTCTGCAACAAGATGTTTCGAGCTGCATTGTTGAAATATGGGGTGAACCAACACAAGGTGGCCACACATTATCATCTGTAAATTAGTTGGCAAGTGGAAGTTTTGAATAAGGAGATCAAGTCTATCTTGTCCAAGACTGTAAATGCAAATAGAAGTGATTGGTCAAGAACAATCGATGATGCCCTTTGGGCATACCGAACTACCTTTAAAATGCCAATCGGAATGTCTCCTTACCAGCTTGTTTTTGGTAAAACTTGTCTTCTGCCAGTTGAAATTGAACAAAAAAATTATGTGAGGTTAGATCAACTAAATGAGATGGATGAGTTTTGTCTCCATGAATATGAAAGAGCTAATATATACAAGGAGAGAATGAATAATTATCACAACCAAAGGATTGACAGAGAGACTTTAAGGTGGGTGATTGGGTATTGCTCTTTAACTTGCAATTTAATCTCTTCCCTGGTAAGCTGAAGTTGAAATATTTGGACCTTTCAAAATAACCCAAGCTTTTCCATCTGAGATAGTTAAGTTGGAGAACAAAGATGGCAGTATGTTTAAGATAAAAAGATACTAGGTTAAATTTTTTAGTACGATTTATCTTGATGAAGTCTGAGTAATCAAGAGAATTGAGTTGTGCCATGACATTAAATCAGGCGCTAGTGGGAGGCAACCAACATTGTGTTGAAACATCATATAGATGGTTGTTTGTTTTATTTGTTTTTGCATTATTAATCTAAGTGTTAGGTGTGTAGGAGTTGTAATTTGAGGAATTGAGAGTTGAAATATTCTAGAAAGCAGTGACAGAAGGACCTACGAATAGCAGAAATCCGATGGACTATCATCTCGTCTGTCATAGGATGGCTTATAAAGAGTGTATTCTAGATAAACAGAGACGAAAACAGTGATGGAACACTACAAGAGTAATGACCCGTCACCTTGACCGTCATAAATGGGCCACATGAGGTACATTCTAGATAAATACTGATGAGCAGACTAATGGACCGTCACTTATGTGATGGACCATCTCTTTAACTATCAGTCTAAGGTAAATCTATCATTATTCTGGTATGATGCAAAGGCTAAGTTGATGAACCATCACTTTAGCGATGGACCGTCACTTAGACCATCAAATCTAAAGTGTACTGAAATTATTCGGGCCAGTTCAAAATAAGGAGAAAGGTAGTTATGTGCATGTACGTGTCTCTTTAAATCCCAAATTGGTTGAAACTCCTGTGTATTCATTCCCCTTAAATTGCGTTCATCATCTCATGGAATGTTAAGTTTCTTTTCATCACTATTTATACCAGGCAACCATTTCCCCTATTTCTATCATTCACTACTTTCATACTCTCACCACTTAAATTCAAGGGTTATATTTGGTTAAACTTTAGAACTTCTAGGGAGTATGAAGTAGCATTGCAAGAATAGGTATGATTCTGAACTGTACTTTTTATTTTGTTATGTTCAAAATCCATCAAAGAAGTGAGTATGAAGTGTTGTATGGTTGAATTTTCTTTGAGTCGAAGTGTTTGTTTTGCATTAGTGTAGCCTATATTGGGGTGAAATACGAGTAACCCATATTTTGTCATTGTTTTGAAGTAAAATTAAAGGAAATTTTGATGAGAATTATCAAATGTACAACATAGGCGTACCAGGTGTTCGCTGAATGCCCCTAATAATGTAAAACTGAAATGGCACCTCGATGGTCAATATGATGGACCATCACTATGAAGTGGACTATCAACTTGACCATCACCATATGGCTGAAGTTTTGTTTAATAGCAACAGTCATCGCGACAGACCATCACTGCTGCGATGGACCATCAACTCGACTATCGCCCTTAAACAGTTTGCAATATTTTGTTCCATCCATTTGTCACTGATAACCTTGTGGTTTGTCTTTATTTCAAAATTAGGTACTATGACTCAAAATCTTCCATCGAGGAGAGGTGGTGGGAGATCTCAACAAGCTCGAGGCACCACCACTTCAAAAGCCAAAAATAAATAGGGAAGAGATGCTGAAGCCTCAACCTGCCGCACTCGATAAAGTGAAAAGAAAAAGCAAGTACTCTCA
Organism: Capsicum baccatum var. pendulum; assembly: GCA_030864225.1. NCBI lineage: Eukaryota > Viridiplantae > Streptophyta > Magnoliopsida > Solanales > Solanaceae > Capsicum > Capsicum baccatum. The sequence goes on along the minus strand of CM061554.1, from coordinate 100,620,283 downwards.
CATCTGATGAGGAGAGTGAGTCATCAAGTGCGGGAGTAAGTAGTGAAGTAGTAGCAGCGACAACATGAGTTCTAGACCTGAAGACGAAAGGGTAAAAGAGGCAAATCCTGGTCCAGTAATAGAGTAGAATAAAAAAAATGAGATGTAATCTAGAGTAAGGACCCAGAGGTTCAAGAGTACATCTGATGGAAGGTAGAGGGTGTAAAGCTCTTTGATGGGCTCCAGCCTACTCAGAATAGACCAATGAAGAGTCCTATTGTGGAAGAGTATTAGATAGTCACAATAGATCTTCATGAGTACTCGAACTTGGAAAGAAGGTTCAATGAATATGAGCTAGCCTACTTGGGTAAAACTCCTGGTTTGTATTATGCAAACCTGGTACGTGAAATTTTCGCTAATTACTTAACAATATTAGAGAAGGATTGTCCCAAGGGATCTAGAATTATAAACATGAGGATCAAAACACAAGTTCCGATAAGAGGGATAAAGGTAGATATCTCTGATCCCACGATCAACAAGATGTTATTTGGTCCATAGTATATGGCTCCTGCCATCACACCAGAACTGGAGCATCGGATGACTACGATAACTAACCAAAGACCATGGTTATCTCAAATTCTTACAAATGATGGAAACCCGTCATGGATTCAGGGAAAGGAGCAGATTGTAATGTCGTCCCTAAGTTCTAGGGAGAAATTTTGGCGGACCATAGTTAGATTGAGGCTTATGCATACTGAAGGAGATGCTAACCTGGATAATCAAAGGGCAGTGTTGGTAGTATGCACGATAGAGGGGCTGAATACTGACTTTGGGCAAATAATTGGTAACAAAATATTTGTTCGTGCTCACAAGATAACAAGTGCATTATCATTCCCATGTTTGATTACAGAGTTATGTTGGCAAGTAAATGTGCCTATAATATGAGGAGTGGATGATGAGATTTGGGCTTCTAGAAGGCAAGACATTGAGCGGACACAACATGAATCCAAATTTGATATGCGAGTACATAAGCCTCCAGTATATGAGACACAGACTGCACCCACTCCAGAGGCAACAGATGTGCCTTCAGGTATGTTGTTGCCTCTAGTCACTTATGTTCTACAGGGTACTTCTACAGGTTCAAGATTTGTACCTCTGATAGGAGATACATTAGACACTACTTCTATACCACCAATATATTTGAAGTATAGGTTGACCCAGGAGAATTTTGCAAGGATGGTGAAATCTTAAAAGAAATTTGAGGGATAATGAAGTGTTTGGGCAAAGGAATTCAAGCCATTTGTTAATAGGATTGTAGCAGAAGCTGTGAAACCATATGAAAACCTGCATGCATGCATGGATGACATGGAAGAATGTGTGAATAATAGGTTGAGAGAGTTGTCAATTCCAAATTTCGCAAGGTTTATTGTTATATTTAAACAAGAACAGGCTGGTATTGCTGAACTGAAGAAGCTGCCACTTCCAAGTGCATTTGTTCCAGCATTGGTAGTAAGTGATGAGGAAGAAGACATTGTGGACCTCATGGGCTGGCCATTCAAATATAAAGGTAAACAGCTATAGTTTAAACCAATCTTAAGAATCTATTCAGCATTTTTTGCTCCTCATAAGACATAGCCAGCAGGTCATAACCTGCTGAGCAACTACTGGTTGAACAACTATCAGCATAGAGGGAATCTCAACTCTAGGAGCCGCATCTACAGGCTCCGCCCCCACCTTATTAGCACTCAGATTAGTAGATTGTGCACCATTAGAGGACACACCACCAAAAATCCCGAAAAGCTTAATCAAGGTATCTCTGAGCAATGAAGAGGGAATAAAACTAAGTGGAGCATGGGTTGGTCCTTGGCCCCCTGCTGGCTATGGTAGAAGAATCTCTAGCTCAGGTGCAGGAATAGGGTCTAGGGAAGGAAACTTATCCTGACCCCTAGTTAGGACACACCACTAGACTGTCCTTGACCTCTAGGTTATCCAAGAAAAGAAGTAGGATCCCTAGGCTCAGTTCTAGACCCTCATTTCGTGTAGCAGTAGCACAAGTCCTGTCCATCTGCAAAAGAGTAAAGTCAAAGGAATATTCTACAAACCGACTTTGACTCTTAGCACGATACGAGAGAAAGAAGTGAAGAACTCCAAAGAATGTCCCATAACCTCCTGAAGATAGGAAATATACGTCAACGTTCTAATCCGCAGGACTATACTAGACAATTGCTTTTGTACCAACAATACTGGTGAAACCTAGGCTCTAATACTAATTTGTCACGACCTGATTTACGAGTCATGATAGAACCTACTAAATCCTATCAGTAGGTAAGCCAATACCATAACCCAGAGCTAACGCGATGGGTTAATTCAGTAAGGAATGCTAACATAGGCTAAACATTTATGAGCACAAGTTATAAATAAAGTGTCCTAATATATATAAAAATTCAAATACTAATACCAATCCCACGACCTGGTAAAATTATTATAAGAGCATCTAATGTTAATAATACAACCCAAAATACAAAGAATATAGTCAATACATCTATCTAAAATACTAAAGACTGGATATAAAAGATAGATGGAAATTGGGTGACTCAAACTTCATGAACTCACCCTATCTCTGAAAAATCAATCACCGCACGAGTAACGAGTAACGAGCAACAATGAAAGCTAGTACTCGAATCTGCATCGAAAAGGCACATAAGTGTAGTATGAGTATCAAAACAATGGGTACTCAGTAGGCATCATCGGCCACTGAGCTAAGTCATGATATAAAAATGATATAATCTTAAGTAAGTCAAGGTACAAAATTAAACCTGAACCATCTCTACCATCATTGTATATAATACATAATTAAATCAAAATAATAATATAACATATGGCATCAACACAAACTAATATCATCATGCATAAGAAATAGACAATTCGGTACCATAACGCATCACAAGGCATATACACAGGCAAGCATAAGTACAAAGTTGGCTCCCATACACCAACTGGTTCATAAAATAAAGAACTCATCACAACATCCCATAGTACTAGAGACTACACCCAAGAGAAATAATAATAAGTCATTTAACCAACAACGTATCCAAATCCCATCATTATTCAACCACATTCTGCATTTATCATTAATCAGACATTTTACCAAACTTTCATTAGTTACAACATTGACCATATAACCATATTCCATACTATTACTATCATTAGCTACTTATCATCAATACCCATTAGCCACTATTTATTAGATAAACAAGGATCATTAACTAGTCTATTAGATTCCTAGCCATCACATGATCATAGTCATTTATTAGGCAGTTACTCACCACATAGCCATTTTAATAAAAAAACATTCCTTAACTAACCATTATTCATCACTAACATTACTCACTAAGTGAATCCTTATTTTACAACTAGTTTCCTGCTTAGCAACTAGTCTTGATTTATCAACTAAATAATATCCATCACATATTCTTAGTTATCATTAATCATTAACTAGACCACTTTATATGCACTTAACACTAGTAGGATACAACCGGTATCCAAATGTCAACAACCTACCCACCTTACATATAAACAAGTGTATATACATATGAGCATACAATTTCCATACATAGGGATGGTTGGACTCAAATTGGTAGATGCACACATAAGCACATCAATACTCATCCTACGAACTTATTGGGTATAACATCGTAGTCATCCTCCGGCCTTGTCAGGTATCATCATCATCACAATATCCTATGGCTTTTGTATCAATATTATCATTATAGTATCCTCCGACCTTACCGGGTATATCATTATAGTCATCCTCCGACCTTGCCGGGTATCATCATCATCACAATATCCCCCGGCCTTTCTTGGTATCAATATCATCATCATAACATCCTATGGACTTGCGGGGTATCAATATCATCACAATATACAAATTAATGTCAATAATAAAGAATAATCCCCATAAGGGCTAAAGCAAATAATGAGCCCCACGAGGGCTAAAGTAAAGTATTAACCCACGAGGGCAAAAGTAAAGAACATATAATGGAAACAAGATGAACATACCTCTATGTAGCCAACATTATACTTAATGTCAGGATAAGGATTAAATAATGCCAACATTTGAAACCAAGCAAATAACCATATACATTCACAACCATAGACACATATATATAATTTGTGGTGGGAAAGAGAACCGGGTTTAGCATGCCTTTAGAACCCTCAACCTGGGTATGTGTATCTTAACCATCCTAAAACCACCCACAGGCTATATAGGTCTAGTTTTACCCCCTGAACGGGCCCTGATGCATGTAGCCACATGAATCAGAGATACCATAGGAGGAGGGATTCCCGTGTACCCTTCACTCTCTGTGATACATATATACAGTGTAACTTAAGGGATTCACATGTACCCCATAAGTATAGTATGTGGTCGCCATGACCAATCCTCATGTCGGCGAACATGAGTTTTCAATGTCCGTCCATTTGACTCACACCTTCACGATTAGCTATCACACTCCGCCATTATTGCGCAATTAAAAACATTAGCACACAACAAAACCACCAATTCCATTTATTATTAACCAAGGCTATAAAAAGTAGTATCGTTATACCGACTATAGCTTGCAAGCAATGTCCTTAGCCAACCTTCTTAAAGAAAATATCCCCACATACCCGTAGATCCCATTATAATTAACTTTACTTGGGGGATTTGCATGTACCCCACAAGTAGTTCATTATTATATTTTCTTGGGGGATTCCCATGTACCCCACAAGGCTTTCAATTAAACCATAACCATGACCACCACGACCCTACCATTTAACTATTTAAAACCATTCAAAATCATCCAAACCAATTTAGGGTTCCATTACCACTTTATACCATGCAAAGTTTACAATAAAAGTTCAACAATGTAACAAAAGCATTCTCATAGGCATTTTATCAAACATGTTGAGGGCATATAGTTTCCAAAACCAAAACCAAGTACCAATAACCATTCCCATGCAACCATAAGTTCAAACCACCATTACAACATAAAAACCATAATTATAAACATGGAAAAACCATAACCAACCATTTATAACCAAAACCCCCAATGCATAATTGAAAACCTAAAACCATACAACAGCCATGCCATAAAAACCATACATTAAATCATGCCTTTAGTTGAACTAACAATGAGGCAGGAGTAATATGCCTTAGATTACAAAGAAGACAGAGACAAACCACTCTTGTAATCCCTAAATTGACTACCTTGAAAGAAACCCTAGCCTTCCTTGACCCAAGATCCTTGAGAGAGAGTTGAGAGAGTTTCGAGTGTTTAAGATTAGAATAATAGGATAAATGATGTCTCAAGAGTGTTTTAAGGCATGGGGCCTTAAGAGGATAAGAGGTAAAATGTCTAAAATACCCACAACTTAAATTGTACAAATTTCCCACAGGAAGGTAAAACCACACCTCCTCTAACTATACCCTACCATACGAGTAGGACCCACCACTCATACCCTAGGCATCCCTTAGACCCCAACATTATCCAACATACGACCACCAAGGCCATCTTGTACCCAAACATATAATAAGTATAATAAAACCCTACCTTAGGCAGAATAGACTCCTCTAGGTTAGACTTAAGGCATCATACGATTTGGCATCATACCACTTGTACCCTAATACACGACTAGTATGATCTATTCATACCTTGGATAGAAACCAACCAAACCACACTGATCAATATATGACCAAGACCCCCTAAATTGTACCCTGTCATACGACAAGTGCCCACAAGTCGTATAATGTCTAGAAGCTTAAAATCGAGAAATTTTTTAAGGACCAAAACCCAGGGTATTTTAGTTTACTACCAAGGTTAGCCTACATGCTTCCAAGGGAGTATTTTCTAGGCCTTTAGTAAGTGTCTAAGGTCTTCAAGAGAACTGCATCAATCCAAACTTAAGGTGGGTTAAGAACCCCTTTCTAATTTTCCAAATAAACACCAAGTCTAACTTTTACCCAGGTCTAGGCTAAGGTATCTAAATCAACTCTTAGATATATAGCTAGCCACTAATAGTCCTAACATAAAGGTATTTCCCAAGCACTACACCTACTCAACCATAGTAACTAAGGTACTTCTATTAATGTAAGAAACTTAGAGTCAACTACCCACAACATGAGTGACAAGGTCACTCATATCCAACTTGAGTAACTAAGACATCCTCATGCTAGCCATGATATATAAAGTCCAATTTCCTATGGTTCAAGTCTACAAGTCAAACATTCTAATTTATAAGTTCAAGTGACCTAAAGTTTGCAACTAATGGCAAGTTTTACCATTTATCAATCCAACCCCTAAAACACCTTCAAAATCTAACAAGATATCACAATTATACTATAACATAGCTTAATCTAACAAGAAACAAGCCTAACCAATCTCAAATCCAAATGGAGCTCATGAACTACTAAACCTTCACTTTTTTCTTCTAAGAAGACTCTTTAAGGTGACAGCTATCAAAAACCCAATCTATACATTATAATGAGAACATTAATACTCATATTGCACTATGTGCTTCGGGTCCAAAATGACACTAAAACCCCAAGTGGGACCCACTTATGGAAAATATATTTTTAAGGTCAACCATTCATACACCACCATGGAATCATAACCCTCAAAAAAGAGGTGAAAACTAAGCTTATTTGGGTCTAAATCAAGCTCTCAAGTTATTTGGGGTTTTGGTCAAGAATTCAAGAAATTCAAGCATGAAATGGAAGGATTCATACCTCAAATCTATTGTTAATCACAAAAAAATATTTTAACTAAGCTCCCAAGACTTAATTTGAGTTTAGCACTCCATTCTAAGGCTTTTAGATCTCAAGAATGAGAGAAAAGTACCCAAAACGTGGCCTAAAAGGCCTTTAAATACCCAACTCAGCAATTTGGTATTGTATCGCCACCCATGGATTATGATCGCCCATTTTCAATTGACATGGGTCTCACTGCAATCTCCATAGACTGATCATGATGATCCTTGCGTGATCGTTATTCCACCAGAAACTTAAAAATTTTCTAAGTTTCTAATAATGCCTTGGGATCTATTTGGAATCCGATATTTGCAAATGAACTATGTAACCACACTAAATTTGATGTTCTAAATGTGTTAGAAAAGTTGGATTTTCTATTCGAGGTAATTTTGACCAAATATGGGTCCCAAACCCAAACTTTCAATCCTCTAACTTTCCGACCAATAAGTCAAAATAAGCTAGGGTGCATTGGGACATGAACCAAAGGTCTACCTAGCCTAAAATTAATATTCCAAACTACTGGCTCGGTAGAAATTCACATCTAATAATGTTTTACTAAAGTTTTTGCCCGGTGTCCATTTGGAACTAGCAAAGACTTCTATAGAGAATTGACTCTAAAAAATAAATGAACTATCTGTTAATCGAGCTATCAGTTCCAGCAAGTCATAAATGACTTGGGGCAGCTTTGGAAAAGCTTTAATGGTGAAAAAAAGCAAAAATATAGAAAACGACCTGAAGGGCCATTACAGGCCTATCCACAACTCGTAACCCACCCTATAGACTAGGCTCTCTCCTTGGGTAATGGTTCAAAATCCCTAGCCTTATGGGATCTAGTCCTCACCATCTACGTAGAAAGAGGAAACACAATTTAGAACATAAGGTATGAAAGATCTACACGACAGGGAACAAAGCAAGAAAATTTCCTAAAAATATCTTATAGCCTTTTGAAGATACGTATGGACATCTACGTACTAATCTATAAGACTCTACTAGACACTTTATTTTTACATTGATGAGAAAAATAAACCTAGCTTCTCTGATACCAATTTGTCATTACTCAAAAACAAGGGTAATGGCATTTACCGCGGCTACACCTTTATAAGTAAGCCAATTAGCCAAAGTGATACAAATGAAAAAATAACACCAAAATACCAAGGCAGGACTTCTAGAACAAACTTAAACCATATATAAATAACCATAGTGGAAATTTGAATATCAAAACAATACATAAAGCATCCCAAAACCCGATGTCACAGTGTAAGAACAATCTACATACAACTCAAACTCTGAAAATACAACTGATAATCTAAAAAAGGATACAAGTTTATTTCTAAATATAAAATAAGACATAAAATAGATAAGATGGGTAGGAGGTCGACTTTGGAAGCATGGGGTAGCCACTACCTCAAAAATAATAAATTATTACCCAAAAATAAGTTGTTGTGTAGTGCACTCATACCTAGATCTGCACTGAAAGAGCACAATAGGGATGAGTACGATCCACTTGTACATAGTAGCCATCATAGACCGACCGAGCAATGTAGAAATAAGGTATATAAATACACATTATTATTATGTCACCTGCAATCACAAAATGTTCCAAATAGTACCTTACACCGTCTCCACTAATAGTTCTAAATATGAGCACATATACCAAGTACAAGTACAAGTACAAAAAGAAAAGCATCAAATAGATAGACATCAAATTAAACACGAAGGTATAACACAAAAGATGCATAATATATGAAATGCAATAAGAATAATAATGATGATCATGGTGGCGTGTTATGTCTGAGGTTGTCACACAACCTCTGAATACACCTACCGAGCACTACTCTTGAGGTAGGACCCATGGGGTGTTCCGCAACCCATATACAATCCAATAACTAATACCAATACTAATCCAATATCTATAACTCTACTCTAGCACATGATCTTTGGCAGAGGGTTTTTAAAAGTGTCACATTCTAGTAAAAACCTAGTATTTTCATAGTGGTATTAATGCCTCATGAATGTATATATAATATGATGATGTAATGCTAACAACAAAACTAGAATGAGAATTTCTAATCCAATAGATACACAAGAATATGATCTAATATAAACCATGAACCATCAGAATGAGATATGCAATTAATGTCATTGATACCACATAAACCCTAACTTAGGCATTTCCACGGGGAAGACTCTCACACGGGTCATACATAGCACATAATGTCTCAAAATACTAATACAAAACTATAAGCCCCCTACACTGGCACATAATAGTAATAACACCATTTTTATAATTAATACACACACCCATAGCATGCTTTTATATTAGTATTAACTACTCAGCCCAGTATAAAGAGAGTTAAGCCATAACCTACCTCATATAAAGAAATCTCAATCCAGAAGCCTCTGCTCACAAAGCCTTACCCTCAGTAATGGCATTGAAACCAACTAAACTACATAAATAAGAAACATATGTGTCAAAAGAAATCCAACAACACCCATATTATTGATTTTTGAGTTAGGGTAAAAATGGACCCCCAAAATGGGTTTTCAAAAAGAAGGGTTAAAATTGGAATTTTAGTTCATAATTACATTACCCATGATTATAGGAAACCATAAGAGAATATTTAAGTGAAAATGAATTTTAAAATAAGGTTTAAACTTGAAGAAAATCATTTTAGGCCTTTCAGTCAGAAATTCCCATATTTTACTTTGAAATCATGTCTTAATAAGATTTACATGACATGAATTGAAGTAAAATGATTAAAATAGTGATTTTGAGCTTACCCAAGCTTGAAGATAGAAAAATCACCCAAAAACTCTAAAACCCAAAGCTCAAAATCTCAAAAATAGTAGAGTTATGAGAAAAATTAATTTGTATAAGTGCCACACTGTGATCACTTAAGAAACTAAATGATCGCTTAAGAAATTATTGCTTAAGAATCCAGCACATCACTTAAGAATCCAGGTCATCACTTAAGAGACCAGTTCGTCTCTTAAGCAGCTAGTGACACATCAGTTGGCTGCTTAAGTGGCCTCTTAGTTACTTAAGCAACCATCGCTTAAGCTATCATAGGATTGCTTAAGCGAATGCATCATCTAATGTTGCATAAGCTGAAGACTTGGAAATTCCAAATCTCCATTGACCCCTTGGGATTTATCCCAAATCTCAAGAATGCAAACAAACTATGTTACCTATCAAATTCAATGATCTAAACTCTGTTGAAATATTAGATTTTCAAAAAAAGGTTATTTTTCACATAATTGACCCCCAAGACCTAATTTCATAATTTCCCAAACCAAGGGTTGAAATAAGATACAAAAGCCATAAAATCACACTAACCAGGGACCTACCCAAAATCAACTTTCCAAATCTAACTGCCGTAGTTTATTTTCCATCTAATGCATAAAACAAAAGATGTAGATCAAAGTCAACTATAAAGTTTTCTTAACCTCCAATAACCACAAACTCACACAAAATGTATCAAAATGCATTCGGAACCCTGTCGATCATCCCAATACCCCAAATATAGCATATAACAACCACAAAAAGGGGTAAAATGGTCAAATCATATAAGTATATATAATTCACAAAAATCAAGACATTATATATGGATATGATGAATCGTGTGTTCACATCGTATTTGGACTCCTTTGTGATAGTGTTTATTAACAATATTCAATTATATTCGAGGAGTAGGAAGAAACATAAGCAATATTTGAGAATTGTGCTCCATATTTTGATAGATCATCAACTTTAAGTTCTCAAAGTATGAGTTCTGTCTTGAGTCTATAGCTTTCTTGGGGAGCTTACTATTCAAGGATAATATTATGATGGACCTAATAAAGATTGAGTCTATTCGTGGTTTGGCTAGGCCTACATCACTTACTGAGATTCGTAGTTTTATTGAGTTGACAGGTTGCTACAGGCTGTTTGTCAAGGGTTTCTCATCTATTGCAGCTTCTATGACTAGATTGATTGGGAAGAAGGTTCTATTTTAATGGTCTGCAAGTTATAAGGCAAGCTTTCTAGAGCTCAAGGATTTTCTTACTTCAGCCCCTATTCTGAATATTCCAGTTGAGGGCAAGGGTTTTACTATCTACTATGATGTAGCAGGTATTAGTTTGGGTGTGCTCTGATTCTGTGGTACTATGTTATTTCATATGCATCAAGGCAATTAAAGGTGCATGAGCACAACTACACCACTTATAAGTTAGAGTTGGCAGCGGTAGTATTTGTGCTTAGGATATGAAGGCATTATATGTATGGGGCTCATTATAAGATCTTTACTGATCACGCAGTCTTTAGTATATTATGACATACATGGAGCTTAATTTGAGGCAGCATTGATGGATTTAGTTTATGAAGATCTATAAATCTTTATTCTCTACCATCTGGGCAAAAAAAATGTGGTAACAAATGCCTTGAGCCAAAAGGCAGTGAGTATGGGCAGGTTAGCATACATTTCAGTTCCTCAATGGTCGTTGGCTTTATGCATCCAGCCTTATCTAACTTGATGGTTTTCTTAGATTATGTTGAGCCTCGAGGTTCATTGTAAGTCTTAAGTCCTGATCTACCTTATTGGAGTAGATTTGGAGTCATTAGTTTTAGGATAACAGGCATCATAGCATTCGAGGGCATGTGTTAAGAGGTGATTCCATGAGGTCTACCTTAGATTCTGAGGGTGTTATGAGGTTTGATGAATGTATTTACATTCCAAGGTTAGAGACTTAATTCAGTTGATTCTTTGTGAGGTGTATGTCTCAAGGTATTTTATTTAGCCTGGGATAGCTAAGATGTATAGGTATTTGATGTAGCACTACTGGTGTAGTGGAATGTGGAGATATATAGCAAGGTTTATGGATTGATACCTTTATTGTTAGAAGGTAAAAACTGACACTAGAGGCCTGGTTAATTATTTTAGCAACTACCCATTCTCGGGCGGAAATTAAATCAAGCTATGATGAATTTTATGGGTGGATTGCCCCACACCTTCCATGGTTTTGATAGCATTTGGGTCATGGTGGATCAATTGACCAAGTTTTCTCATTTCATTCCTGTTCTGACCTCCTACAATGCTGAGAGGTTATCCTAAGTTTATATTAGGAGGTAGTCCACTTTTGTAGGGTACCTGTGTCTATTATTTCAGACCGAGACTCTTAGTTTACTTTTATCTCGATAGTTGTTTACCTTTCTATCCTTATTTACTATTGAGCTAGACTATATCCTAGCATTTTAGTTATACTTTTTCTATATTGAACTCTGTCGGTCGATGATGCCTACTGAGTACCCGTTGTATTTGTACTCATACTTCACTCTTGGATCTTTTCCCTAATGTATATCCGAGTACTAGAAGTCAGAATTGACGTGATTTTCTCTACCCCAGTACTGATCCAGAGTAGGGTGAGCTTGCTATCATTCGAGGCTGGTCCTCATCCATCTTCTCCAGTTTAGTCTTTTATACTCGATAATGATTTGTACATATTGTGTATAATTTGGATACTAATTAGTAGTCTGGGTATTTCTTGTAGTGCCTATAGTATCGACCTTACCAGGTCTTAGGAGGGATTCATTTGTATATTTTTGTCTCTTCTTTCTCTCATTTTTGACAAATTTTATATGTTCTTTTTCTATTTTTGATTATTACTGCTACTGTTATCATTTCTATTAGGTCTTCTCTGGTTTCAGTCTGTTAGCCTGTTACCTATCGTTTTGGATTATGACTTGGCTTGCCTACTGGTGGGATAAGGTAGGTGCCACAAAGACTTGAGAAATTAGGTCGTGACAGCTTGCTTGGTTAAGCTTAGTTCTCCTACCATAGGTTAGGTGGGTGCCAATCATGATCGTTCATGTCATGACACAAATATCTCTAAACCACACAACACCAAGTTTTTTCATTGGGACCCACCTTTGACTAAAATTTTGTCAACTCTCATCCTAGGAAAAACTCTACTCGACCACTTACACCCTAACCAATGCCATAACAAACACAACCCTACTACATACTACATTATGTATTCCCCCCCCCCCCCAAGACATCTACTTTATGACTCTTTTTGCACACCTCCATGGTCAACGTACAAGAATAAATCTTTTATAGTACAAACACCAACCAACACACTGCAATGGGTTTCATTAACATATACTTTCCACCACAAATCACATTAGTCAATGTGACCTGGAACAATCAATCACTTATAAACAAACCATCTTATCAGCTATGACCCAAGGACAAACTATACTCGTTTAGCCTCACAACTAGCTTATGGTTAGTCAAATTCCCAACTCAACATACCTCAACCACTTTAGGAGTAGTAACAACCTAGTATTATTATGAAATAGGGATATGAATATCCATGAACACATCTAATAACTCTACTCCCTCAAATGACCTTTACAACTAAGGATCATTAATTATAACCAAGCTAACTTATTTAACAAACCTTAGCAATTCAATTATACAGTATTCAAGGGATACTATTAACTGATAATTAATCTTATACAATAAGAATATAAGCAATGTCAAACCATAATCAACCAATTATAAGTCATTTTAATAATCAATATATGAGTGACTAGTTCTATTAATAGGCAACCATAAATATTGTTTCACGAATACAAGGAACCTGGTTCGATGATAATCTCACTATTTCCTCATCAACTAGACATTATCATTACACTACAAGTAGTTTACGAAATCAATAGTCAAAACCACCAAGTTAAACAAGTCTGACATTAAAATATAATGTCACTTCAAATAGACAACAATGCCCACATCAAACATTTAACTTACTAACGCGACATATCTTATCAACCATATCATTTAACTTTTATGCCAAGGACTGCCATATCACCCACTCAATCGTCTAACAGAAAATGTAGTCATTAATAAAAAATTTAATGATTAATAAAAATTTTAATCATCAACAAATCTTTAAATCATTTAACCAACAATCCAGCCATCAATTCAACCTTTATGTTTTCACAAAATTCAAAACCAAAAATAAATTCTCTTTCAAAAGCTAATTCAAATAACACCTTTATTAACCATACAAGTTACTATCATAAATCCAACTAAAAATCACAATCACATATTAAAATATACTAAACAAAGTTACAAACAAGTATTTTTATCATAATTCACACGAAAATCGTATGTCCTTGCTCTTATGGACATATACTAATTGGAAACAAATAAGTTCTAATTGCGAACTTATCAAAGATACCAATTGGAGTTGATTAGATTTTAATTGTGGTTGCAGAGATACCAATTGTAATTAGGTTGATGCCAATTATCCTCAATCCAGTTAGACAACAACTGAGGTAGCACAACAGGAAAAAAAAGGGAAATAATTCTTAAAATTTCTCATAGCTTTTGAAAGATTCGATATAGATGTTTACACGCCAATCCTTAAGATTCTACTCGACATTTACTCTTATATGTGGGAGACCTGTAACCTACGCTCTAATACCAACTGTCATGACCCAACTAATTGGATGTGTAGGCACCTACTCTAATCTACCTAGATAGGAAAACCCTTACCATCCATTTAAAACAAATATTAAATTTATAATTTATTTTATTAAATATCTCAAATTCTAGCATATATTATAGCTTATTTTCAAATACAAAGAATAGAAACATCTTTCTCGAGGACCTAGTCCAGATATGTACAAGAGCTACCAAAGAAAATCAGGACTAATATAAGACTCAGCTTCAACCATGAGAGTGAAAGGATCGAAACTGTTGGACATCTCTTACCGCATTGAGCAAGAAATATCAACTGATCATGCAAATAGATTATACCCCAAAAGGGGTATAGAAAGAGTAGTATCAGTATAATCACACGTACTGGTAGGCATCATCATCCAATCAAGGTTAAATCGCATAAACATAATATAGAAAGTCAGAATCAAACATGAACATTTAATCTATCAATTTTCATTTCCTTAGGTCTATAATTTATGTCACCATACCTTTACAACATTCTTCAGTCTCTTAGGATATAAATATATGTCAGTCAACCCCACATTAAAATGACCACAAATAATCCACTTAGTTCTTATTTACACTTTGTTATCAACCACGACGTTCATACTACCTCATCAATTAATGTAACTATCTATCATATGCCTCGGATGTGCTCCAATTTCTAGAGCTCCCATCAAAATCAAAATGTAGGTGTACACTTATTCAACCACAAGATTAAGCCTACTTGATCACTAACCACCACTTTCTCATCTCCACCTTTCATAACTTAGCTCAAATCAGGTACAATTATGCAATCTATATTTCCCAACATTAGAATGTCTAATTCGTAAGTCATTACTATCGAATAAGCATAACCAACTCAATTAACTTATAGCAGACAAGGGTATATAAGTAACCATTTTAACTTACTATTTCAGACATCAACAAGTTTAACCTATAAATTACATTAAACAATTAAATATCAATCAAGTTACTTAAGTACCAAAATCTCGATTAGACAAATCCTCCTCACATTACTAATAACAAGCAAGGCAGTTATTTCCAAAATAACTTTACCATTTTTTTCATTAAGACTTCATCACTTCATATAATGCCAAATAGCCAGACCACATATGGATCTAAATATAATATACCGAAACACTCAAGGATCCTAAATATATGTCACTAAACCAAACTACACATAGATCCAACTATAATATAGTCAATTAAATGGACCACTAAAGGATCCCTAATATATGCCAAATAAGCCAGACCACAAAAGTATCTAAACAATATCAAATAATACCAATTTTGTGACGGTCAAACTTTACTAATTGTATCACAATATTAACAATACAGAGTCTATGATAATCAATCTTTATCGGTTATCTTACAATTCAACAACACCAATTCCATGACATCAACCTTTACTGGTTATCTCACAATATCAACAAAGCCAATTCTGGAATGATCAACCTTTATCTATTATCTCATACCAATTTCATGATGATTAACCTTTGTACATACATATGTCTCTCACACCTCTATAATTCATCCTTAGCTATAAAATTATTTACTCCTCAACTTCAATCTTATGTCAAACTAAATTTATCAATTGCGTCAAAACATTTGATCTACCGCTATTATCATAATTGTCCAGTTTTCAACACACATATTTCTAGAATTCACTTACATAAAATACTAACAAAATATACTTGCATAATTAACATGGATTATTTATAAACACATCAAAATACACAACCTAATTTTAACTATCCAGATTAAATAATGTTATCTTAATTATCATGTTTTATCCAACTAAATACCACACCCATATTCCTAAACATGAAATCTTTCATCAATTTATATCACATTCATGCTTTTTAACCATAGTCTACAACTAAACTTAAACCTAGCCTACCTGGTGGCCAAGATGCTACTACAGAGTGTATAATTCCGCAGTTGTCTTGCCATTTCTTGCTGCTTAACTGAATCTCAGTCTAACAATTACAATCAAATAATAATTTAACTATTGTTCTACCAATTCTTGGTATATAACCTAACTTTCATTGATTTTAACACAAGCTCATGTATAAACTCATCATTTTAAGGTTTTCTAACCTTCAATCTACTCAGAATCTCTATATTTTGGAATGGCTAGATTAATTTTTAGTTCCCAGGACATAATCTATTAACATAACTCAAATTCAAGGTATTTCAACCTATTAATTTATTTTACACCAGAAAATTCCACCTAGGTTAACTTAATATTCCCATCACGATCAATCTAATGTAATTCTAAGGTTTTAGAATAGAAGGACTATTAGATTAAAGAAAGAATTTACCTTGAAAGAGGAAATCAATAAAAAAAACTAAGAAAATTCCCTCTCCCTTGACCTAGCCTAACATGGAATGAATTTGGAGAGTAAAATAATGTTTTAGGTCTAAAAACTTTATTTAACTGGATGTAGCCTGCCCCGTTATAGAGTCCTCAGTTATTCAGCATAGACAGTCTTTAGTAAAATTGTCATAATATTTTACTCTGATGTTGGATTAATTAATGGTTAGTGGCATTGGAAAGAAGACTCAAAAATTTCAAATTTTGTGGGTATTGAGATGAACAACTATTTATATTCTAGGAGGAGTAATCATTTAAAATTAACCTTGGTTTAAACTTAAATTGAAACTCAATCGGTAAGGACACTACCAACTTAACTTTATGCTAGGTGTATTGTATGACCTTAATTCATATCTAATGCAATTCCATACTAAATAATTATTCCCAATACCTATGATGCATGAGATCTTGATGCTTTTACTATAGATATTTTCCATAATAAAGGAATGGGTCGTAATATTAGATACCAATTTACCAACAATTCAACCTCGAACGAACATTGGTTGAATAGAAGTGAGAGGTAGGAATCAGAGACTCAATAATTTTAGGGTTTTATATATTGTACCCTCACTTACCCTTTATCTATTGTTTATCAACTAAACCATATTTTATACTTGGCCTCCTCATTGAGGCTTTTCAAGAAAAAAATATACAGAGCTAAACATTAATGCACAAATTAATTATTTATTTCACTACAATCAAAGACCAAAAACTTGAGTGTTTCTTAATGAAATAAAATCTAAATTCAGAGAAAACTGAATATTTACTACATCCATCCTAATATATCAGTTTGATTCCTGCTATAGTAGCATTGTTGTAGCAGGATCTACTCGCTATAGCATAGCAAATTAAAATGGACTTCTACTATAGGAGAAATTCCTAATATAGAGAGACCATGGTAGTTGTCTATCTCCTGCTATAGCGAGGTTCGTGAGGTAGAAACTTGGGATTGTTCCCAGTTTTGCCATTTTGATAACATTACTCAGATTTTGACTTTGAACTAAACCTTTTATGCCAAATGCTATATATAGAGTTCTACCAACCCAAATTCCATTTCAAAAGTTTCTTTGGTATACTATGTCCCTCACCTATTATGATATCATGTTAAATTCATCAAACAAGGCACCTAAAGACAACAAATATCTCGAAACCACATAACACAAGATTTATATTAGAACCCACCCTAGCCTGAGATTTAATCAACTCTCGGCGTAGGGAAAAATCTATTTAGCCACTTACACCCTAACCATTGCCATAACAAACAAAACACCATCAAACACTACAGAATATTTTTCCCTTGGGATATATACTTTATGTCTCTTTATTCACTTCCCCATGACTAATGCACAAGAATAAATCCTCTAGATTAAAACACCAACCAACACACCGCTATGGTTTTCATTAACACATAATTCTCCATGATAATTCACATTAGTCGATTGAACCTTCAATAATAAATCTCTAATAAATAAACCATCTCACCAAATATTACCCAAGGACAAACTATACTCATTCAACCTCACATCTAGTTTATGGTTAGTCAAATTACCGACTCAAATACCTCAACCAGTCAAGGAGAAATAACAACCAAGTATTATCATGTAATAATAAAAGGGGTATGAGTATGCATAAGCACATCTAATAACTCTAATCCCTCGATCGACCCTACAACTAAAGATCATTAAACATAAAAGAAGAAAACACTGCTAAAATGATTACATATTAAATGACTACAATGAAATGCATACATTAAATCCAAACAATCACGAAATTTTTTCTAAAAAAAATCACTATTATATACATTCTTCCAAAATCTACATGGAAAGAAAAGAATTATATCAAAGAAAATATGGAATAAAGACTATAATTATTAAAGAATACTATCTGAAAAGTTATCATTCCCCTTCAAGAACTTTTCCTCTCAAGAAAATGTCATGACCTAATTTCTCAAGTCACGCTGGCACCAACTTTATTCCACCAGTAAGTAAGCCAAGCCTTAGCCCGGAATGATAAGTAATGGGCTAATGGGCGAAAAATGAATAAAGACAAGAAAGAAATCAATGTAATAATAAGTAAGCAAAAATATGAAAAGAATAAAAAGTCATATAATATACTATACATGAGGGTAAGAGGACAAAATAAACAAAAAAAAATCCCTCCCAAGACCTGTAAAGGTCGGTACTAGGGCCACCACATACCAAATCAGATTACTAGATAGAATCCAAAATATACACGTATATATAGTAGTCTCAGAATGCAAAAGACTATAACTGGAATAGATGGAAGAGGATCATTCTTGGACTCTAGAAAGCTTACCCCCTCTCTAAATTAACATCAAGGCTCGAGGATAACATCAAAGTTAGTGGCTCGTACTTAGATCTACATTAGGAAAAATATGTAAAAGTTGAGTATGAGTACCATGGCAATAGGTACTCAGTAGGCTTCATCGATCGACTGAGCTTAAAATAGTAAAAGCATAAATATAATGTAAGAGTGTAAGCTAAGTCAGTAGAAATAGGGGTACAAATATAAATATCCACTGAGATATGCCTGAGCGATAAAGGAAATAAATAAGGCCATAGTCATGCCCAAAAGAAAAATAATGGGTAATAATGAGAGGCTACATAAATCATGTTTAATAGAACTCAGTACCACTATCAGTACTCCTAGAACAACCATAATCAACACCAAAATACCTTGATCATATCATAACTTGATATTAGACTCAAACCAAAACTCATAGTAACCTTACCACGACCAAAAATAAGTGATAGCATAGATAGCCAATCTCAAATTTAAAACTAATACCAAAACCATATCGTAATCGATTCTAGAATCATGCCAGAACTCATAATAATAGTGGAAATAAAGCATATATTAGACTTAAAGCAAAATTGAAATGCATTTATGAAAACATAAGCGTATCTAGCTAAAGGAAAGAAATCCAAGGTTTCTAAGCCTATTTACAGACAATAAGGTCATAAATACCACTCTCGGGCAAATAAGTCCACTAAGGCAAGATAGATCCCTAATTACTAGGTCAAGGAAAAATGGTCAAGGTCAAATACTACTCTACCAGAGAAAAAAGGGCAAAATAGGCCATAAATCAAGTCTGGGTTGAACCTAACCCAAGGTAATAGCCTAAACTGGTAATCAAGAGTCTAATTATGCCTAAAGAGTCTTCAAGCTAAGTATACTAGCTAAAAAGGGTAGTGGGGCCCACTATTTGTCCCAAAAACTAAAACTAGGCTGGAACATAACCTAGTTTAGTATAAGTCTTGCCAAACTCATTTCAAGGAACTAGTAGTATTAATCCTTGCCCTAATGGATATTACTATACTATTTTAAGGATTACAACCCTAAAATCTACCAAAATGGGTCCCTAATCGGCTAAATAAGGTATAAAATACTAAATTGATAACTAGGATAAAACAATCAACCAAAAACTAGCATAAAGTACACTAGTACCATAACTAAGATCAATCTAAAAATAGGATAAGCTTAGCCTACCTGGACACCGCCGAATACTCACTGAATCCTCTAAACTAGATTTTTCTCTTTTGGGGAGGCCTTTAAGAACTGCCACACTATAAATACAACAATCAAAGCATTTGTCATGACCTAATTTATGAGTTATGATGGAACCTACTCTATCTCGCCAGTAGGTAATACGAACCATAGCATGAAGCTAGATACAATGGGCTAACTCAGTGGAGAATGACCTAAAATCCAATAATTAACAATTAAAGACTTAAAAAGCAATAATAAATTCATAAAGGTCTGATAGATAGATATGAAATATACAACCATCCCAAGACTCAGTAATGCTGATAAGACCTACTACAAATGAACTATGTGTAGTAAATAGTCAAATACAATTTGTCTTAAAGATGAAAGACAGACATAGATAAATAGAAGGAAAAAAAGGGTAACTCCAACAAGATTGCCCCCAATAAGTAAAAAAACATAACGTAGGCCCCCGTAAGCCTGGAAGGTACAATCAAGAGAACAGAGTAACCAAAAAATCATAAGTTACCAATTATCATGCCATAACCAAGAATTTATCAAAACTGTAAAATCTCATACAAAATCCCTAATGCCAAACTCAAACCGAAACTCAATATTATCATCATCTTTAACATCATTTGCTGGACTTAAATCGAAACTTATATTATTAATATCATCATCAACTACTGAACTCAAATTGGAACTCATATTTATAAATTGAGTCATCGTAAAAACCCAACAAACAACATCGATAAACTAACTCAATAGACCATACCAAAGAACTATAACCATAGGCTACCACTTTTACTCATATCTATTCACCATAACAAGAAGCACAAGAAAAAGTCATGTCGATACCCACATCCATGTACCACACCAATATCGTGTCTATCTATTTATGACAATAACCATGCTTATAGATGAAGTCAATAGTCATATTCATGAGTTATATCAATAATCACATCCTTAGGCCATTACATATACATAAGCCATTAATCATACTTATGATCCATCTATCCTATCTATAAGCCACATATCATATCTACAAGACATATCATATCTATAAGCCACTAATCATTAATTATAAATATAAGCAATATCATTAGCAATACCTAAAATTAGAATCAATATTACAATACTCCACTATATACTCATTAAATATATTCAACCTCCTCAAGTGTCAAACCAAACATTAATAAAAGTATATCATGCATAATAAGTCTACAAGGCTTACTCAAGTCTTGGCCTAAGGTATATAGAAGGACCCACTTCTAATCCTCGAAATCTATTTTAAGCAACTTCTACCTCAGACTAGGCTAAGGTATCTAAGTTTATTTCTAGATGTTAAATAAGCCATAAACATCTCTAAGATTGTAATATTTCCCAAACATAAACAACTAAGTCAATCCTACCTAAAATCATTGTAACTAATGCAATTTTCCTTTACTTAAGTGACCAAGGTCGATTCCACCCTAAACACGAGAAACTAAGGTATTTCACTTAGCTTAAGAAAAAAAGGAATTTCCATCCTAAACATGAGCAACGAAGCCAACTTTGGCTAGGATATAAGTAACTAAGCTAACTACTCCTATTTTACTATTTCAAGATAGCCTAAACGGTTCAACTAATCCAACTATTCTCATTCATACCTCCAACTCCTCAATCCCACCCCATATCTAGCATAATATCATAATCATAATATGGCATAGCTCAATCTTTGGAGAAGGTAAGCCTAGCCTACGTGGCCGCTGAAGAAAAGCTCAAAGAATACACCAAATCATCAATATTCTATTTTGAGATGCTTCTGCAAGGTGCCAAGCTATCAAAATCACAATTTATTTATCAATTTACAAACAATGATACCCCTTTTGCACTATTGTACTTTAGGTCTCAAATTATGTAAATTCCATGTGGGGTCCCTTAGGTAAATTGCATTTACAAAACCAACACAACGTCCCTCTATGCTCAAAGAATATTTACCCTAAAAATGAGTGAATTCCGAGCTATAATGGTGCTAAAATTAGGTCACCAAGATTTTAGGGATTTTAGATAAGAATGGAGAATTTAAGCATAAAATTAATGGAAGCCTACCACAAATTCGATGAAGAATCATGTAAATAAACTATTCCTAAGCTCCAATATCACTGAAAAATATTTCTCCCAAGTTTCCACACTATTTAGGAAATTAGTCTCTTAAGAATAGGAGAAAAATGGAGAAAACTAGGTAAAGTGGGGAATTTATACCTTTACTAGGCATGCGGATGCCGCTAAATCAGACACTGGGTTGCTTTAGTGGTCACCGCTAAAGCGCCTGGTATTGCTAAAGCGGTATTTGTCTCTACTATGGACCACTTTAGATCTAGCCACTAAAGACCCAGGTGTCGCTTGAGCGGTACCTGTTGGATTAGCTAGGGCATATTAAGCTCTAAATGGGTAGCTAAAGTACCCTAAGGCACCAACTGGAGACTTGTAATTTTTTTGAGTCTCCGTCAACCCCTCGGGATTCATCTTGAATATCGTATATGCAAATGAACTATGATATCCTATCAAATTTGATATTTCAAACTCAATGGTATAGTCAAAATTTTTATCTAAGGTCATTTCAATGAAAAGTGGGTCCCACACCTATTTATCATTTTTCTTAACCTTCAACCAATAGCCCAAAATGAGTTTGGGAGCCTCGGTACCCAATCCAAGACCTAACCTAAAATTAATGTTCCGAAGCTGTTGAACCAATCAAAATTGGCATATAAGCTTGTTTAAATAAAGTTTTCACCTGATAGCCAATTTGAACCAGCAAAGGCTTCAAATTAAGGAATTGGCTCCAGAAACCAAACGAACTGCCCTGTAACCGAATTGCCAGTTCCCGTAAGTCATAAATGACTTAGAGAAGATATAGGAAAGATCCAAATATCAAGAATGAGCTAAAATATGGAAAATAATATGAAGGGTAATTACAATATTCGCTACTAAAAGGACTTATGTCTATGAAAGTAAAGAATTAAGATGTACCTGAAGCCTCAAATAGGTGAGGATACTGGGTCCGCATCTTGCTCTTGATCTCCTAAGTAGCCTCTTTCTTTACTGGGTGGTGACTTCTTAACCTTAACTACTATAATTTTTCTAGTGCACAACAGCCTGACTCACTAGCCAAAATGAGAATAGGCTCCTCCACAAAGGTTAACTGCTCATCCAACTTAACTGAATCCTAGCTAAGCACATGAGACGGGTCAAGTATGTATCACCTCAATATAGAAACATGGAAAACCGTATGGACAACAACAAAATCTGGGGGTTAGGCTAACTCATAAGCCACCTCACTAACTGTACGAAATATCTGAAAGGGTCCAATCTATTTAGGGTTAAGCTTGACTTTCTTCCCAAACCCCATCACACCGATACATAAAGAAATAACCAATCACCCACTCCAAATATCAAAGCATAAAGTCTATGATCTGCATAAACCTTCTGCCTACTCTGAGCTATCCTCAATATTTCCTAAATCAGCCTGATTCACAATGACTCCTAAAGCAAGTAGATACCACGAGGCCTAATCTTGGAAGTTTTGAACGATCCAACCGAGAAATGAAATCACCTACCATATAAAGCCTCAAAAGGTGCCATCTAATACTCAAATAATAGATATTATTATACACAAACTCTAGCAAAGCTAAGTGTTGTTCCCACTACTCTCCAAAATCTATAACATAGGCTCAAAGCATATCCTCAAGAACCTAAATAATCTGCTCTGATTGTTCATTAGTATGGGGATAGAAATTTATACTAAGATTTACCCGAGTACCCAACTCCTTTTGAAATTCTCTTTAAAATCTAGAATTAAACATTGAACCTCGATCTAAAATGATTGATATAGGCACACCATGCAAAAGAAATATCTTACTAACATAGATATGAGCCAACCTCTCAATACTAAAGGACATCTGAATAGGAGTAAAATATGCTGGCTTAATAAAGCAATACATAATTACCCAAATACCATCGAAACCACGGGAAGTGCAAGGCAACCCACTAATAAATTCCATAGTAATCCACTCCCATTTTCACACAGGAATAGGAAATCTCTCAATCAAATAATAGATTATTGATGCTCGGCCTTGACCTGCTCACAAAATAGGCAACAAGCTACAAAGTCTGCTATATCTTACTTTATACCACTCCACCTATAATTTTGTCTCAAATTTCTATACATCATAGTTGTGCCCAGGAGAATAGAATATGTGGAGCTATGAGCCTCATGTAAAATTAAATGAATCAAGTTATCAACCCTCGAAACACAAATGCGGCTATCAAATCTCAAGACATCCTCAGAATCTAGGGTATCCCTCTTAGACTCACCATTTAACACCTGATCACAAATGATGCAAAGTCTTTTATCCTTAAACTAGCAATCTCAAATCTACTCAAATAGCGAGTACACCTCAATACTAGCAAAAATCCTCTTAGGGTCTGAAATATTAAGTTGTACCATCAAGTTTGCTAGGGACTAAATATCCTACGCTAACGGCCTCTAAGAAATTAAAATACAATCCAAGCTACTCATACTTACTGCTTTCCGACTCAAGGAATCTACTAATATAGTTTCTCCTAGATGATACAAGATAGAGATATCATAATCCTTAAGCAACTCACTCCACCTATGCTGCCTAGTATTAAGCTCTCTCTAGGTCATAAGATATTGAATACTATGATGATCTATAAAAATCTTATAATTCACACCATAAAGATAATGCCTCTAAATCCTAAGCATGAAAACTATCTCCACCAGCTCCAAATAATGAGTGCTTGCACTTGTGCACATTCAGGTTCCTCGATGTATAAGAAGTAACACAACATTGTTGCATTAATACACAACCCAAACAATACTAAAATCATCACAATATATAGTGAATCCCTTACCCTCAATAGGAATAGTTAAACTAGGAGTTTAAGTAAGAAATTCCTTGTGCTTTCCAAAGCTCGGCTCACACTCCTCAAAATGTCAAAAACAAATCTCTTTCAAAGTCAATTTGGTCATCGGTGCTATAATAGTAGCAAAACTCTCAATGAAGAATCTATAATAACCAACCAAACTAATGAAATTATGAACCTCAGTCGAAGATGTAGTTCTAGCCCAATCACGAATGCCTCAATCTTCATCGGGTCTACCATAATCCCATCCTTAGACACCACATACCCAAGGAATGCCACCGACTTAAGCCAAAACTCACACTTATAAACTTGGAAAAAAGCATATGATCTCTCAAAGTTTGGAGCACAATCCTTAAATTTTGTATATGCTGCTCCCTACTCTTTGAATACATAAGAATGTCATTGGTGAACACAATAACAAAGGTAAATGGGGTGGTGGTCAATCCAAAAGAAATCACTAGAATTTATAATAACCGTAATGGGTCCTAAAGAATGTCTTTGGATAGTCTCGGCCTGAATCCTCAACTGATGGTAAATGGCCTCAAATAAATAATGGTAAATGGCCTTAAATTAATCTTAGAGAAAATTGCTACTTTCTGAAGCTAGTCAGACAAATCATCAATGCGATGCATAGGATAATAGTTCTTCCTTGTCACCTTATTAAGCTGCCTATAATCAATACACATATACATAGGGCCATCTTTATTTTTCATAAACAACACAAGATATCCCTAAGGATACACACTCGTTCTAATGAAATCCATACCAAGAAGATCCTAAAGGTGAAAATTCAGCTTCTTAAGGTCTACAGAAGCCATATGGTAAAGGCCATAGAAATAAGTTGGGTGAATGACTCAAGATCAATAACAAAATCAATAATATGCTTGGGAGAAAGGCCAGGTATATTGGTAGGTAAATATTTAGGAAACTCTCAAACTATATAAAACACCCTGGGTTTTGGCCCTTAGAAATTTCCTGAGCTTGGATCTTACTATCCTAGTAACGACTTATCATACGAGACATATGGTATGGATAAAGGTTAGGTGACCCTAGTAGTAAGGTTTTTGATAGATGGTGATTGGGTATCTGTGAAGGTTATAGTTTGATGGCATGAGTCGTTATAGGTGGTGATAGGTCGTTTGGTCAAACCTTAATCAAATCAGTAACTTAGTGACTAAACTTGGCTCTGAGTACGAGTGGCTCACTAAGATCCGTGAGGATAGGTTATGAATGGTAAGGTTGGGTCGTATGTTGTCTAGTGTCCAATCCCTTTGGGTTCTATCTAGGAGATAACTAGACCATATGAGTCGTATGATCTGGTAACGAGTGGGGTCATGGGGTTGTATGGTGGAAAATGTATGGGTTTAAGACATGTCACTCTTTCATCATTATTATTTATCTAAAGGCATGTGTTTTAATATATGGTTTTAATGGTATTGTTATGGTTTTGAAATAAAGGCTAGGGGTTTTGGATGTTCATGGTTGATTAATGTTTCACATGATTTCAATTATGGTTTTTCATATTTTGCTTATGGTTTTTCAGGTGTGGGTGCATAGGAATGGTGATTTAATTGAGGGTTCATAGTTGAGCCCCAAATTCTGATGATTTTATCTTTGATAATAGCAAACCCTCAACCTATTTTTGAAATTATTGATGAGAATGATTTTGTCACATAGTTTGAAAATTCTTAGAATCTTTGCATTGCATAAAGATTTAAAGAAACATAAAATGGTTTTAGTTGGTCTCACATGACTTTGGAAAAGCATTGGTGTCCATGGTTTGACTATAAATGGTTTTGGTTTTATTGTAAATAGTGGAGTCCAATTTATTTTATGGTTTATATGGCATAAGGTAATAGACATACAAGCTCTAATTTTGGTAAACAATACCAATGGCTCATGCCTAATAAAAAGGATTCTTGGTAAATGGTTTGTTTATGTGTAAAAGTTTTAATTGGGCTTAAAATAGGTTGAGTAGAAAATTCATGGAAGGTGGAGGTCCCGAAGGGACCGACATTGGAAACTCATGTTTGTCGATGTGAGGGTGGCCTTGTGGCCATGTGCATGATATCATACTTTATATTTTTAGGGATATACTAGTCATCATAGTTTCTCTTCTCTTATTATACAGCTAACATATACAGGTCCCTTTCAGCAGGGGGAGCAAAACCCATATAGCCCATGGGTTGTTTTAGTATGACAGAGCTACACAACCCAGGTTAAGGTTTTAAATGCATGCTAAATACTGTTCCTTATCCCGACATGATATA
Organism: Capsicum baccatum var. pendulum; assembly: GCA_030864225.1. Lineage (NCBI taxonomy): Eukaryota > Viridiplantae > Streptophyta > Magnoliopsida > Solanales > Solanaceae > Capsicum > Capsicum baccatum. Next base: position 100,592,947 of record CM061554.1, on the reverse strand, counting down.
TATGTATATATATAATATTACATATGGTTATTCTATTTGGTTTCAAATTGATGACATTAACTTATCTTTATCCCTGAGTTACATGCTAGCATTTACCCCGCTAACCGTCTTCAGGTGCTTTATCTCTATGTGATGTAAGAACCAGCCATACTACTATTCCTCTTACTCAGTGACTTGGATTCAAGGACTACTTTTGAGTAAAATTGAAGTGGTGAGCTTCCATACTCTAAAAGACTCCATTTTATGCTATGGACTTCTTTTCATTACTGCTATTTCTTTAGTTATGATTTTGGCTATGGTCGGGGGGCACCTCTTGGTTGGATATTCTTTGATTCTGGTTATAGGTTTTATTGGACTACTATAGGCATAAGCGGTGTCGGTATTAATGTTTGCATTGGTATTGGTATTGACATTGAGATTGGTATTGGTTGGATATTTGGTTGTGGCCGTTTGGCTATGGTTATAGACTTGCCATTTTTGTTTTTTAGATTATTATTGTATTGTCTTATTATATGTTTGGAATTCATCTGATATGGGGCGTAGGGTGGTTAACGATGGGATATTGGGGTGGTCTTTGGTCTTGGTTGGACTTGAGATGCCTGACATGACTAGGTCTTGGTTTGGGACATATCAGATTGTTATCAGAGCCCTAGGTTTATAGTTAATTAGGTGTCCGATAAAGCCTTATCGAGTAGAGTCTCTTTTAGGGGTGTGTAGCACGCCATACTTATAAGGGAGAGGATACAAGGCATTTAAGAATATTTCTCTTTCTTATGTTCTATTTTTGAGTTGTAGAGTCTAAGATCCTAAATTTTTCTCTTATTCCTGTTTGTTCACCTTTTATATCATGCCTCCTCAACAATCTGAAGCTTATAGAAACTCGTTTTTCCTGCTTGGGGACAATGCTAATAGGACATACTCTGCTTATAGGGTCCAGACACGATCTAGGAGGCTTATCCCTGATTGCCCTCCTAGAGTACCACTGATCCCTTCTAGTCCTTCTTGAGCTCTTCAAGCTGATATGAAAATTCTAAGTTTCATCATTCTATTCATATATTAGCACCGTTGGTAGCTTCTTAGGCCGAGCATCGTATTTTTATTACTCCATCTTCTAAGGCTACAGGGGTTAGCCAATTTATGAGGTTAAACCTTCCAACCTTTACTGGTGTTAAGGTTAAGGAGTATACTCAAGGATTTTTGGATGAGATAGAAAATATCTTCCACATTATGCATGCTACTAATGTGGAGGGTGTTAAATTTTCTACCTACCAGCTAAAAGATATAGCCTACTAATGGTATGAGGAATGGGAATAGTCTAGGGGTGATGATGCTTAGTCAGCCCTATGGGACAATTTCTCTAGTGATTTTTTGGACCACTTATTTTCTCATGAGTTGAGGGAGGTGAAGGCAGAAGAGTATGTTTACCTAAATTAAGGAAATATTTCAGTGAAGAAGTATTTCTTAAATTTTTTCGGGTTATCTCGGTATGCTCCGGAGTTGGTTTCTACCATGAGGGCTAAGATGAGGAAGTTTGCTTTTGAGTTATCCTAAGACTTGATTTTGGAGAGTAAGATTGCCTTGTTTAATAAGGACAAGGACATATCTAGGTTGGTTGTGTACATGCAGCAGGTTTAGAAAGAGAAGAAGAAGCAGACTAAAATTGGGGAGAGGCAAAATAAGAAGTTCATATCTTTTTACCAGGGTGGTGGTCAACAGCATAATGGCAGGGATGGTGGAAAGTGGTCTAAGAAGAGGTGGGGTAATTTTTCAGCTTACTCAACAGCTAGTGCTCCCTACCCAAAGTTGTCTAGTGACCAACATTTTCAGAGTAACAATAATTATAGAGTATAGGGTGCCCAATATCAGGCTATTTGGGCCCAATCAGCTTCATCATATCCTTCTTGCAGATTTTATAGTCGGTTGCATCAGGTTTACTGTGGTGAGGGAAATGAAACGTTCTTTAACTGTGGTCATCCAGGGTACATAATTAGAAATTATTCAGTGGCCAAGGTTGCCTATGGGGGAAACAAGGTTCTTGTTGCCTCTTCATCAGCTTCGAAACTAAAGGGTGCATCATCTGGCTTCGACACTAGTCAGAATTGACTCTATGCTCTCACTACCCATCAAAAGTTTGAGGCATCACCTGATATCGTTACTGGTAAGTTGAAACTCTTTTTTTGTGATGTGTATAATTTACTTGATCCGGGGTTCACTCTTTCTTATGTGACCCCATTTGTGGCTATGAATTTTGTCATTGGTCTTGAGTGTATTTCGAACCTCTTTCCTATTTCTACCCCATGGGTGACTCTGTAGTAGATAAAAGAGTCTACAAGGGTTCTGTGGTGTCTGTGGTGGACGAAAGACTTTGGTGGATCTATTAAAATTATACATGGTGGATTTCAATGTCATATTAGGGATGGATTGGTTGTACTCATGTATGCATCTTCAAACTTCCAAACCCATAAGGTCATTTTTAAATTCATGAATGAGCTAGTTATAGAATGGGAGGGTGATTCCCTAGCTCCTAGGGTAAGGTTCATATTATACCTTGGAGCCCGGAGATTGATCTCTAAGGGATGTCTATATTATTTGGTCTGGGTTAAAAATTCTAAGTCAGAGGGTCCATAATACCCCATAATATCCTAATCTCAATTCATCTCTTAGTTACATGTTGAAGGAGTCCAAGGCTTGAAAATTTTACTAAGTGTTGAGGACTTAGTCATTTTTAAGACCCCAAAACTTTGCGGATTTATAGTTGGCCTTCCCGACTCTGAAACATTAGTTTTTAAGTGGATTCATAGTTAAGGAGGTTAAAAGTATGTCTCGGGTAAGTTTTGTGATTTTTGGATGAGGTTCAAGATGTGTTTGGATAACAAAAATAGTAAAGCAACGCAATTAGGCCACGACACATTTCTCTCTCCCATGGTGAGGAGCTTCACAATACATTGCTCTCTCCTCCGGAGTAAGTTATACGGTGCGTTTCTCTTTCCCACAGAGAGAGAAGCGTGATTCATAGATTTGTCCCACACAGTGTTATTATTTAAGTGCCCAAGGGGTATTTGAGTTATTTCCCTCACCCTATTTCATCTTTAACACGATTTGGAACTCCAAAAAGGGCATTATTTGGCCCTTTCACCCTAAATTGATCTCAAGAAACCCTCCTTCTTCCCCAAGAAAAAACCCAAGCTTTTTTCTCAAGAAATCAAGGGTTCAAGCTTCTAAGTACAAGCAATCTTTAGGATTATAGCTATTGAGGTATATGGGGTGTTCATCCATAGTTTCCTTTCACCCATGGATCCCAAAACTCTTTCTTTGTTTTACACATATGAATATTTCCCCTATTATAAAGTTGCATATGTTTAAGATGAGTTTGATTCATGTGTTTCCCTTGTAATTTGGCCCAATCCATGTCCTAGTATGATCCTTTGGAAGGTTAGGGTATTTCAGATTTCAAGTTTTGAATTCCCATGTAGTATTTAATTGAAATTCATGACATAATAACGAATTTGTGAATTTGGCCATGAAGTCATGTTGTTTTCTCATGTTTTAAGAAATTTCCATGTTCAAGTTCATGATTCCTACATGTTTGATGAAATTTCTATATTTTTTTATCTTTGAACCATAATCCCCTACATAGACTAAAAGCTCTATTACTATATTTTATTGTCATTCAATACTGGCAGGTTATGAACAACCAATACCAAAATGTTTTTGCTTGATTTTTGCTTGTATGTGATGAGTCAGTCAGACCATAGTTTTTATTATCATATTCAGAGTATCATGTTCATGTTGAGATCTTACAAGAATAGTACCATATCATGTTAAACAACAAATAACACCTACGTCAATAAGTTGGGAGTAACACTTAGCACCGAGTGAACATAGGAATGGAGTCTCCCCCGTTAGTTAGGCATGAGCCATTAGTAGAAGTCCCTAGCTTCCATACCTACGACACCACCATAGATTAGACAAGTCCCCCGTCAATAGAGGCATGATACCCTCATCCTTTGTGATATCAGCCTTGTGGATCCACATTGTCAGTCATGTGTTGGTGCACCTAGCAAGGTACCAGCACCCTTTCAACTGGGGTTATAGGTTGGAACCCGATAGGTTAGATTGGGGCATGTCTATTATAGCTAGCTCCCACGGTCTCATTAAAGTATTCAGTGTATTTCAAATCAGGTTTGCCTGACCAAGTGTACATATTTTCAGTTATTCAGTTATACAGCTTTCAGTCATTCAGATTACAGATTATCTCAATAATATATTTATGCTTAGTCTGTCATTCTCAGATATTACATGTTCATGCATTTAGGTTCAGATATCTCACGCATTTTAGATAGTTTTTACCTAATGTACCAGTATATTCAAAGTACTGATCACATACTCTTCTTTGAGCTATGTTGTCTTATAACATAGGTCCGAACGCTCAGTTTTCTGACCATTCTTAGATATCTCAGCATTACCTAGCAGTGGTAGGGGTGAGTCCTCCTCCATCGAGTACATTTATCTACTTATTTATCCCAGTTATTTCAGTATTTCCTTATGTTCAAACAGTCAGAGTTAGTTGGGGGCTTATTCCATCAACTCCTTATGATGTTAGAGGCTTTAAGACATATCAGTTAGATAGTCAGTCAGCTCTTTTAATCTATATCTGATGTTTCAAACATGTTCTTACTACGTATATCAGTATTTCATTTTATAGTATCTTATCAGTTTACCTTTTTTGCATATGTCGTATTGCTATTTTTTTCAGTAATCACAATAGGTACCAGGTCATGGGTTAGCTTTTGTTCACTTGTGGCCATAAGCACCATTTTTACGACAGGGGGTAGCCTCAAGTAGTGACAAAACTAATAAGGTTTTAAAGTGTCCTAGGGAGTCTAAAAGTCGCTTTGAGTAGAGTTTTATACATGGGTATGAAGCATGCCACACTTATGGACAAGAGTCTACAAGACGTTTTAGGAATGTTTCCCTTCTTTCAGTGTTTATGTCGTGTAAAAGAGCATGAGCACTATTTAAACTCTCCTTCTAATTTATCTTTAGTTCCGTTTACGAACAATGCCTCCTAAAAGAAACAATGGAAGGAGGAATGGGGATTAGCCCGCACCAACGCCTGTTCTAGAAGATTCCCTGAATGACCATGTTTCTCATGCTGAGTTCAGGGCCACTTTTAAGGCCTTAGCCTGTTCTATAGCTTCTTAGAACAACCAGGAGGTTTTTTCCTTAGCCAATCCAATGAAAAATACAACTGCAATTAGGATTTAGGATTTCACTCGGATGAATCTCCCTCTATTTTTTGGATCCAAGTCTGAAGAGGATCCGTATGAGTTTTTGGATATGGTGTAGAAGATGACTGATATCATGGGAGTCACTTCGAGTGAGAATTCAAAGTTGGCTACATATGAGTTGTAAGATGTAGCTCACACTTTGTTTAAGCAGTAGAAAGAGGACTGAGGTATTGATACAGGGTCGGTAGAGTGGAAGGAGTTTACCTTAGCCTTCTTAGATAGGTTTTATCCCCTAGAGTTGTTGGAAACTAAGGTTCAGGAGTTCATTAATTTAAAGCAGGGTAATATAAGCGTGAAGGAGTACTCGCTTAGGTTCACTTAGATGGAGAGCTATGCTCCTACTATGGTGGCAGATAACAGGTCTAAAATAAGTAAATATGTGTCTGGTGTATCTAATAGTGTGATCAAGGAGTGTAGGACCACCATGTTGATTAAGGAGATAGACCTATCTAGACTCACGGTTCATGATTAACAGATCGAGAAGGAGAAACATAAGGAGAGAGAGAGAACAAGAGGGCTAAAACAAGTAGTTTTAACTTTTCTCAGCCAAGGTCTGAAGTGGTAACCGTTCTCAGTTACGTTAGAAATTTCCAGCCCCCACTCCATATCTAGCTAGTGCGCCAGTGCCTAAGTTTAGGAAAGATTATCAGGATAGAGCTCCAGGCTTTAAGTCCTAGGGAAGTGTGAACAGTGGTCGTACCAATCCACTCTACAGTAAATATGGTAAGAATCATCTGGGTGAATGCAGGGCTGGCAGCCACGTCTATTTTAGATGTGGCAAGCCAGGCCACAGGATTAGGGATTTCCCTGTAGGTATATGGAAGGGCAGAAGTGATCTCCAGCAGGTCCATAATACTTCTTCAATAGCACCAGCGGGTCACCCGACTCAGCAGGGTGCCACTTCCAATGCCACTAGCGGGCAGTGTTAGAATAGGCTATATTCTCTCCATACTCAACATGATTAGGAGAGTTCTCCTGATGTTGTTACAAGTACGTTATAGGTTTTCCATCTAGCTATAGATTTAGGTGTCAGTCCCGAAATGTTTATGCATTGTTAGATCCCGGAGCTTTCCTTTCTTTTATGAATCCTTATATAGCTATAGATTTTGGTGTCAGTCCCAAAATATTAGTAGAGCCTTTCTCAATGTCTACCCAAGTAGGGAAATCTATTATAATCAAATGACTATATAGAAATTTCCCGGTTACAGTATCTTAGAAAATTACTTCAGTTGACCTTGTAGAGTTAGAGATGGCTGATTTTGATGTCATTCTTGGCATGGATTGGATCCATTCATGATATGCCTCATTTGATTGTATAAATAGAGTCAGTCAATTTCAATTTCTCAATGAACTAGTCATTGAATGGAGAAGTACTACTTTAGTGCTTAAGGGTCAGATTATTTCATATCTTAAAGCAAGAAAGATGATATCAAAGGGGTGAGTTTACCATCTGGTCTGAGTCTAGGACTTAATTACTGAGACTTTGAGTCTTAAGTCAGTTCCTATAGTAAATGTATTTCCAGATATGTTCCTTGAAGATTTTCCCAGAGTCCCTCCCAAGAGGGAAATTAACTTTGGAATAGATCTCCTTCCAGATACCTATCCTATCACTATTACACCATAAAGAATGGCTCATGTTGAGCTTAAGGAGTTGAAGGAACAGTTAAAATATCTCTTAGATAAGGGTTTTATTAGGCTTAGTATTTTGCCATGGGGAACTCCAATTTTATTTATGCATAAGAAAGACGGTTCTCTCAAAATGTGCATTGACTACAGCCAGTTGAACAAAGTTACCATCAAGAACAAGTATCCACTCCACAAAATTGATGACTTGTTCAACCAACTTTAGTGTGCCAGTTATTTCTCTAAGATATACCTTAGATCCGGTTATCATCAGCTCAGAGTCAGAGAATGTGACATTCAAAAAATAGCTTTCAGAACTCGGTATGGTCACTTCTAATTCTTGGTTATGTCCTTTGGGATAACAAATGCTCCCGCAGCTTTTATGGACTTGATGAATAGGTTGTTCAAGCAGTACTTGGACATGTTCATCATAGTATTCATTGATGACATCCTTGTCTACTCCCGTAGTGAGAAAGATCATTCAAACCATCTAAGAATTGTGTTGCAGATCCTTAGAGCTCATCAGTTGTTCGCTAAATTTAGTAAGTGCAAATTTTACCTAAGATCAATAGATTTTCTTGTCTATATTATTTTTGATGATAGTATTCAATTTGACCCTCAAAAGACCAAAGTAATGAAGAACTGGCCCAGACCCATCTATCCCTTAGATATCAAGAGTTTCTTAGGTTTAGCTGGCTATTACTGATGATTTTTTGAAGGGTTTTCTTCCATTACATCCCCCATGTATCGATTTACTTAGAAAAAAGTCAAATTTTAGTGATCATTTTCCTGTGAGAAGAGTTTTCAGGAGTTGAAGACTTGCCTCACTTCTACCCTCGTCTTGACCTAGCTAGATGGTTCAGATGGATTTGTAGTTTACTGTGATACTTTAAGAGTTGGTCTTGGTTGTGTTTTGATGCAGAGGGGCAAGGTCATAGCCTACGCCTCTAGAAAGCTTAAACCCTATGAAAAAAATTATTCAACCCATGATATTGAGTTGGTAGCTATTGTCTTTGCCTTAAAAATTTGAAGGCACTATCTTTTTGGGGTTCATGTTGATTTGTTCACTGACCATAAGAGTTTACAGTATGTGTTCATGCATAAAGATCTAAATCTTCATTAAAGAAAGTGGCTTGAGTTGTTAAAATATTATGAAATAAGCATGTTGTATCAACCAGACAAGCCCAACGTAGTGGTAGATACCCTTAATAAATTGTTTATGGGTAGTGTTGCCCATATAAAGGATGATGAAAAGGAGTTAGTCTGTGAGGTTCACTAGCTTGCTAGACTAGGTGTCCGATTGGTTGATTTAGTTGAAGGTAGTACTTGGGTTTAGAATGGTTCAGAATCTTCATTTGTTGCTGGAGTAAAAGAGAAATAAGATAGGGATCCCAGTTTGGTTAAGTTGAAGGAGGTAGTTAAAGATCGAAAGGTGAAGGTTTTCACCCAAGAGCGAGATGGTGTGCTTCGTTGTCAAGGTAATAACTCATGTGGCTATTCTGGTGTGCAATATTCTATTCACCCAGGAACCACTAAGAAGTACCCTGATTTGCAAAAAATCTACTGGTGTAATGGTATGAAGAAGGATATTACAGAGTTTGTGGCTAAGTGTTAAAATTATCAGCAGGTCAAAGTTAAGCCCAAAGTCCTAGTGGTACATTGCAGAAGTTTAGCATCTCCACTTAGAAGTGGGAAGTGGTGAACATAGATTTTATGGCAGGATTGCCTCGTACGCATCATCAACATGATTCGATATGGCTCATTATGGATAGAATGACCAAATAAGCTCATTTCTTGCCAGTTTATACTTTGTACTCGGCTGAGGATTATGCTAGACTTTATCTTAGGAAGTTGGTTAAGTTGCATAGGATTTTGTGGTCTATTATTTCAGATAAAGGTACTTAGCTTACCTCTCACTTTTGGAAGGCTTTTCAGGAGGGTCTTGGTACCCAAGTCTATCTCAGTACAACTTTTCACCCTCATACAGATAGCCAGACGGAGAGGACTATTCAGACCCTAGAGGACATGTTGAGGGCATGTGTTATTGACTTTAAAGGTAACTTGGATAACCACTTACCTTTGATTGAGTTTGCCTATAAAAATAGTTATCACTCTAGTATTTAGATGGCTCTAGTTGAGGCTCTCTATGGGAGGTGATATAGATCTCCTATTAGTTGGTTTTAAGTAAATGAGGTTGCTATGATAGGGCCAAATTCTGTGTTTGAGGTGATGGAGAAAGTTTAGTTGATTTGAGATTGGTTAAAGACAACCCAAAATAGTCAAAAATCTTATGGAGATGTGAGGAAAAGAGATCTTGAGTTTGAGGTTGGTGATTTGGTCTATTTAAAGATTTCACCTATGAAGGGAGTAAAGGGATTTGGCAAGAAGGGGAAACTTAGTCCCCGCTATGCTGGCTCTTATAGAATCTTGAATTATTTTGGAAAGGTAGCCTATAAGCTTGAGTTACCTATAGATTTGGCATCTGTGCATCCAGTGTTCCATGTCTTTTTGTTAAAGAAATGTATTGGTGATTCAGTTATTGTTGTTCCTCTTGAAAGCATGAACGTTCAGGATAGCCTTTCTTTCAAGGAAGTCACGGTTGAGATTCTTGATCGTCAGATTCGTAGACTAAGGAACAAAGAAGTTTCCTTGGTTAAATTCCTATAGTGTAATCAGTCTGTTGAGGAGCTATTTGGGAAGAAGAAGCAGACATGCAAACCCTCATCTTTTGTCCACAAATTTAGATTAAGCTTGAGGTAACAATTTTCCTTAGATTGACTCTTTTCCATTCTTAGTTCAGCTATGTAACCATTCTCATATCATTTTATGAATTCAAGAAATCAGTTCAGACCATGTACCATGCTTTAGGTTCAATTATGTAATATTATTCCAAGTCATGCATGTTCAGTATATAATCTCATTTTCCTCAGATTCTCAGCTAAATCAGTCTCATTTGAGGATGAATGTTCCCAAGGGGGAGATATTATGATACCTTATAAGATCCTAAGCTCGATTAAGCTCTTAGTTGCATGTTTAAGGGGTCCAAGGCTTGAAAATTTTACCAAGTGTTGAGGACTTACTCATTTTTAATACCCCTAAACTTTGAAGATTTTTACGTGGACTTCTCGACAATATTGATTTTTAAGTTGATTCATGGTTAGGGAGGTTAAAAGTATGCCTCGGGTGAGTTTTGAGATTTTTGAATGAGGTTCGGGATGGGTTTGGATAAGGAAAATAGTGAAGCAATGCGATTAGGCCGTGATGCATTGCTCTCTTCTATGGTGAGGAGATCCACGACACATTGCTCTCTCTCTCTTGGAGTAAGCTAGGCGGCGTGTTGCTTTCTCCCGTGCAGAAAAAGGCACGGCGTATGGCTATGTCCTACATAGTGTTATTGTTTAAGTGACTAAAGGTCATTTGAGTTATTTCCCTCACCCTATTTCGTCCTTAACATGATTTGGAACTCTCAAAAGGGCATTATTTGCCCCTTTCACCCCAAATTTCTCTCAAGAAACCCTCCTTCTTCCCGAAGAACAAACCCAAGCTTTATTCTTAAGAAATCAGAGGTTCAAGCTTTCAAGTTCAAGCAATCTTTAGGATTATAGATATTGAGGTATGTGGGTTGTTCATCCATGGGTCCCTTTCACACATGGAGCCCAAAAACCTTTCTTTGATTTACAAATATGAATTTTTCCCCCATTATGAAGTTGTATATGTGTAAGATGAGTTTAATTCATGTGTTTCCCTAGTAATTTGGCTCAATGCATGTCCTAGTATTATTCTTTGGAAGGTTAGGGTATTTCATATTTCAAGTTTCAAATTCCCATGTTGTATTTAATTGAAATTCATTTCATAATAATGAATTTGTGAATTTGGCCATGAAGTCACGTTGTTTTCTCATGTTTTAAGACATTCTTATGTTCAAGTTCATGATTCCCACATGTTTGATGAAATTTCTATGTTTTGGTTCTTTGAACTATGATACCCTACTTTAGACTAAAAGCTCTGTTACTGTATTTTATTGTCATTCAGTGCTGGAAGGTTATGAACAACCAATACCAAAATGTTTTTGCTTGATTTTTGCTTATAAGTGACGAGTCAGTCAGACCATAGTTTTTATTATCATATTCATAGTATCATGTTCATGTTGAGAGCTTACAAGAATAGTACCATATCATGTTAAACAATAAATAACACCTATGCCAATAAGTTGGGAGTAACACTTAGCATCGAGTGAACATAGGGATGGTGTCTCCCCCATCAATTAGGCATGAGATGTTAGTAGCAGTCCCTAGGTTCCATACCTACATCACCACTATAGAATATGAGGGGTCCCCATCAGTAAAGGCATGACACCCTCGTCCGTTGGGACATCATCCTTATGGATACACATCGTCAGTCATGTGTTGGTACCCCTAGAAAGGTACCAGCACCCTTCCAACAGGGGTTATAGGTTGTACCCTGATAGCTCAAATTAGGGCATATTGATTATATCTAACTCCCACAATCTCAGTACAGTATTCAGTGTATTTTAGATCAGGTTTGCTTGACCAAGTGTACAGATTTTTAGTTATTTAGATATACAACTTTGAGTCATTCAGATTATAGATTATCTCAGTAACATATTTATTATTGGTCTTGCATACTCAGATATTACATGTTCATGTATTCATGTTCAGATATCTCATGCATTTTAGATAGTTCCTACCTCATATACCAGTACATTCAAAGTACTGATCGCATACTCTTTTTTACGCTATGTTGCTTATATCATAGGTTCAGACACTCAGTTTTTTGGCCATTTTTGGACAACTCAGCATTACCCAGCAATGGCAGTGGTGAGTTGTAACGCCCCGAAAATGGGTCCCGAAGAGTCACATGATGTTTAAGGCTACAAGTATCCCCAAGCTAACCCTTTGATCCATTTTCTACCATTCAACACTTATTTCAAGATCATTATAACCAAACATCTACGTAATATCATCATCAACCATGTCTCACAATAATATGGATAAATGCAAGAAATAACAAAATACAAAAGTTCTAACAACTCCAACTCACTAGTCTAACAAAACCGGCCTGACAAGCCTCTACTATTCAATGTACCAAAGAGCCATTCGGACAGGCCCCAACTGACTCAAACTCAAAAGATAAAGTATCAAATCAAACAAAACTAGGAGTCTGAAATAGCACGTCCTCGGATAATGAGGATTCACCGCAGCAAAGGATGTAGATCGATGTGCTTGGGAATCGCCGTCAAGTCTGGAACTAAGCACCTAAACCTACATTATAGGGAAAATGTAGCCCAAGTATGAATATGTGGGTCAGTACCATGGAATATGGACGTGAGTATATGGAGGTGTGTCCAAGTTTCAGAAATCAAATATCATAAGTATTCATAGAAAACATGCATGTTATAATAAGTGACTCACGTAGCACAAATAAAAACATCATAATCATAAAAGAGTAAGATATATCAAATAAAACACGTGAGTTATCATAGTAAGTTCTCAATTCACTTTCATCTCGGTTTTCAAACCATCAAAGAAATCAAATCTCATAACAATTCTCTTTAGAATATAGTATTTCAATCTTTCGGAAACTAATAACTTTCTCATAACCAATTCTTCCAAACAATATATTTCTCTTAGATAGAATGGTACACACACACACATTGGAAGTCTCTCATAACTGACAGAAACCATGTGAGTTACATAGAGTCCAACGTTCTACCCACGTTGAGGAGAGTCGCCCTATTCCTTTCCATCGGAGTAGAACCTTAAATTATCAATCCAAACACCAGTGATCACTCTAAAAATCAGCCTTAATTCCATCTCCTACGGGGGCACATAGTTCTAGGGAAGTACCAAACCCGCTATACCTCCCGCTCGGTGCTAAAGACAACTCCTGGACTTAGCTCAGATCTTTTCAATAGAAAATCCACCATAAAATAGTTCAACAATTAAAACGGGATCCATCATGCTACCCCTTTCATAATGAATCAATAAAAGTGGATTTCTTTTCTCATATCGGGTTCAAAATCAACCTCTTTTTACGACCGAAAGGTCAAAGCTTCTTTATCTTTTCAAATCATACAAATTCAAGGTGTTTATAACACATGTTTTCTCAAAAACAATAATCTCAAATAGAGTTCAAAACCCATGTCTCAATATCACATTAAAACTTATCAAGATTCAAGCTTTACATCATAAACACATATAAATTTCTTCAAAATCTGGAAATTTCAGCTTTAAGCACAAAATATCATTGTTCTCATAATTCCACTTCTAAAATATCGAAAATATCATAATGTCATGAGAATCAATATAGGTGTAAATTCATGCTTCAAATTCATAATAAAACATATAAAATCCATAACTTCATAAAAGAAAAACATTTTTGGGTACAAGAACGAAAGGGTGTCCTTGTTGAAAACTCCACATACCTTTATGATAACGGTTTTGTTGAAAGATTGGACGTTCAATGTTGATTGTGCAACCCTAGTTGTTTTTCTCCTTTAGTACTCTTGGATGATGAACTTAGACTGATAATAGGATTATGATGTGTTTAGAATCTATTAAATTCGTAAGGCTAAGTTTAGGGGTGTGGAAGGAGTGCGAAAAGACTTAATTGCCCTCAAACTAACTCAAAACAGAGTGTTTTCGCTACCTGAAACACTAAGTGTGTGCTGCACACCTTATGGCATACTTTGACGTGAGCGCCGCACACCTTATGGTACACTTTGAAGTGTGCCTCGCACACCTTATCGCACACCCATTCCAGTAGCCATGTGCGATTAGTTAGGCGACGCACTCTACTTTGCAAAGCCATAATTCCTCACTCGGGTGTTAGATTTTGATAAAATTGATATCGTTGGAAATCTAATTCGATTCTCTATAATTTGGTGGGCCGAAATATGCAAAAATACCACATATTCATCAAGTTATGCTCGTTCAAATATGACCCTTGTGAAATCAAACACTAAAACTTGATGGATTCAAAACTCTTAGCTTGCACAACATTAAATGACTCATATAAACACACTTAACACATCATAAGATCTATTATAACTAGGATACTCATGGTAATTCATGTGCCCAAATATGGATAACAGAATTGGGGGTTTCACATGTACGAACAACGGTTTGTTTTCTAACTTAGGAAAGTGTGGGGTATTACAATATCTCCCCCTTGGGGACATTCGTCCTCGAATGACGTTGGGTATATTAAGAGTAAAGAGAAAGCAAAGGGTACACAGCTGAAGCAACTTGCTAGACTTGTCTTTACTTCATTCTACATTTCGGACACAACAAAGAGTGCATAACTCATGAAATCACAATTGAACAGTATAAAATAATAGCTGAACTACTGCAACTTTGCATAGATAAGGAATGATCTAGAGAAGAATGGTACCTTCGGCTTGATCGGAGCTTGTGAAAAATAGGTACGGGTACTTGCATCGCATATCTGCCTCGGTTTCCCAAGGTGCACCCTCAACAGCCTGATTTTGTTAAATAAACTTTGACCAAGGGAACTTCTTTGTTCCTTAGTCTCCGAACTTGGAAATCTAGGATTTCAACTGGAATCTCAACAAATGAAAGACGATCCTAAACTTCAGCGCTCACAGAAGGATCTACTACCACGAAATCGCCAATATGCTTTCTAAGCATGGAAACATGGAACACCGGATGAAAAGTCGACAACTCTACGGGCAACTCAACCTCATAAGCTACTTTCCCAACACGGCTAAGAACTCTGTAAGGACCAATATAACGAGGACTAAGCTTTCCTTTCTTCCCAAACCTCTTCTCCCCTTTCATGGGTGAAATCTTCAAGTACACCAAGTCATCAACTTCGAACTCAAGGTCTCTCTTCCTTATGTCGGCATACGACTTTTGATGTATCTGGGCTGTTTTCAATCTTTCTCTAATCACCTTGGCTTTCTACATAGTCTCAAACACTGAATCAAGACCACTAACAGCAACTTCACCCACTTTGAACCAACCTATGGGTGATCTACATTTTCTCCTATACAAAGCCTCAAAAGGGGCCATGCCAATGCTAGACTGATAACTATTATTGTAAGCGAACTCTATCAATGGTAAATGCTCATCCCAACTCCCCTTGAAATCCAGAGCACAAACTCTCAACATATCCTCTAAAGTATGGATGGTTCTCTCATCCTGACCATCTGTCTGCGGATGAAAAGTAGAACTCAAATGCACTTGTGTACCAAGACCCTTCTGAAATGCCCTCCAGAACTGTAAAGTAAACTAAGTGCCCCTATCTGAAATGATAGACAAGGGAACTCCATGCAATCTGACTAACTCCTGAATGTACAATCTAGCGTAATCCTCAGCAATATAAGAAGTATGCACAGGCAAGAAGTGTGCAGACTTAGTCAACCTATCAATAACAACCCAAATAGAATCATGATGGCATCGGGAAGGAGGTACACTAGTCACAAAATCCATGTTTATCTCTTCCCACTTCCAAGTGGGAATACAAAACTCTTGTATCTTACCACCAGGTCTTTGGTGTTCTACCTTAACCTATTGGCACGTCGTACACTCAGCTACAAATGCTGCTATATCTTTCTTCATGCCACTCTACCAATAGATTTCCCGCAAGTCACGGTATATCTTGGTGGCACCAGGGTGAATAGAATATCACACACCATGCACTTCATCCATGATTCTCTGCCTCAATTCATCAACATTCAGAATACACAATCTACCATGCAATCTCAACACACCATCTCCCTTTTGGGAGAAAACCTCTACCATTTGGTCCTTGACTGAATCCTTCAGTCTGACCAAGCTAGCATCTAAATCTTGCTTCTCTTTTACTTCCAAAATCAAATAAGATTCGGAACTACTTTGAACCCTTATACTACCTTCAGCGGAGCCAAACAGCCTAACCCCCAGCCAAGCCAGACGATGCACATCACGAGCTAACTCCTTCTTATCAATCTCCACAAAGGCCACACTACCCATAGAAAACCTACTAAGGGAATCTGCCAGAATATTGGCCATGCCTGGGTGATACAACACGCTCATGTCATAGTCCTTCAATAGCCTTAACCACCTGCTCTACCTAAGGTTTAGCTCCCTCTGGTTAAATACATACTGCAGACTCTTATGATCCGTAGACACATCCACATGGACACCATACAGGTAGTGCCTCTAAATTTTCAAAGAAAACACTACAGCAGCCAACTCTAAGTCATGGGTTGGGTAATTCTTCTCATGGGGTTTCAACTGTCTAGAAGCATAAGTTATAACCTCTCCCCTCTGCATTAATACACAACCCAAACCCACCCTAGAAGCATCATAATATACCAGGAAACTATCAACACCACCAGGCAAGGTCAAAATAGGAGCTGAGGTGAGCCAAGTCTTAAACTCCTAAAAACTCTTCTCACAAGAATCTGACCACAAGAACTTCACTTTCTTTTGGGTCAACCGGGTCATGGGAGATGCTATAGAAGAAAACCCCTCAACAAAGTGACGGTAATAGCCTGCTAGACCCAGGAAACTTTGGATATCATACGGAGAGATAGGTTTAGGCTAGTCTCTAACAGCTTCTGTCTTTTGGGGATTAACTCTAATACCTTCGGAAGAAATAATATCACCCAGAAAAACAATTGACCTTAACCAAAATTCACACTTGCTGAATTTGGTGAATAATTTATGATCTCTAAGAGTTTGTAAGACAATTTGGAGATGGTTTGCATGGTCTGCTTCACTACGGGGGTATACAAGAATATCGTCTATGAATATAATGACAAACATATCAAGATATTGCCTGAACACTCGATTCATGAGGTCCATGAAAGTTGTTGGGGCATTAGTGAGCCCGAAGGACATAACAAGAAACTCAAAATGACCATAGCGAGTGTGGAAGGCTATTTTTGGGATGCCACACTCCCTTAGTTTGAGTTGGTGACAGCCGAATCAAAGTTCTATCTTGGAAAAATAACTTACACCTTGCCAATGGTCAAACAAATTATCAATTCTCGAAAGGGGATACTTGTTTTTAGAGTGACTTTATTAAGCTGACGATAGTCAATGCACATACGCAAAGAACCATCTTTCTTCCTCACAAATAAAACAGGAGTAACCCAAGGAGAAATACTGGGCCTTATGAAACCCTTATCTAACAGATCTTTGAGTTGCTCCTTCAACTCCTTAAGTTCTGCAGGTGCCATACGGTAAGGAGGAGTAGAAATAGGTTGGGTGTCAGGAAAAAGATCAATCCTAAATTCTATCTCTCTGTCGGGAGGTATCCCTGGAAGATCTTCTAAAAAGACATCAAGAAACTTATTAACGGTGCTAACTAACTGGAGAGTTGGAGTCTCAGACTTGGTGTCCTTGACTCTAACCAAATGATAAATGCACCCCTTGGAAATAAGCTCTCTAGCCTTGAGATATGAGATAAAATGACTCTTGGGAGATACAGAACTCCCATATCACTCAAACACAGATTCATCAGGAAACTGAAACTTCACTACTCGGGTACGACAATCTATAGAGGCATAACAAGAATAAAGCCAGTCCATACCCAGAATAACATCAAAGTCCACCATGTCCAACTCAATCAGATCAGCAAACATAACTCTATGAAGGACTGTAACAGGACACTTTCTATACATTTTCTGGACAGCAATCGACTCACCCACTGGGGTAGAAACTAAGATAGGCTCAGGAATATTTTTGGGACTCACTTCAATTCACAGCAACTAGAGGTGTAACATATGAAAAACTGGACCCAGGGTCCAATAATGCATAAACATCAAACTGAAATATACGAAGCATACCAGTAACAACATCGGGAGAGTCCTCCTACTCCTGGCGAGATAGTAAAGAATAAAATCGGTTCTGGCACTGACCGCCAGTGGTGCTGGAAGAGAAACCCTGAGCTGAGACTGGACGAGTCACCTAAACTAGAGCACTAGCAGTCTGAGTCTGAGTTTGAGGGCAATTATCACGTCACCCTTTCCTGGCATGTAGGCACTCCCTAAGATTGTGGCCCATGTCACCACACCCAAAGCAACTTTTCTTTACTCCCCAACATTCACCCGAATGTATTCCACCACACTGGGTACACGGAGGATAATTTGGCTTACTGCCAACACTGTGCTGAGTCCTGGACACATACAGCTTACACTTTGCTCCTGCCTACCCCTAGGCGCGGAAGCGCTAGCTGACGATGGTACTGGTGCTGATGAGCGGTTTTGAAACTGAGGGCGGTCCCCTCCTTGTGATCTAGTCTGTCAATGTCCATACTGCTCGGACCTAGCTCTCCTATTCTATCTCATTCTGTCCCTCTCCTTGATCTTGTCTGCTTCAATCTGTTGTGCATGAGTCATCAGCCTAGAAAGATTTATCTCACTATTTAGCATGGCAGATCTGCACTCCGTAACCACGTAGCTTGACACCCATGTCACAAATTTACTCATACTGGCTTGGTTATCAGCTACTAAGTCAGAAGCATATTTGGCCAACTGATTGAACTTTAAGCAGTACTACTTAACAGTCATAAAGCCCTACCATAAGTTCATGAACTCCTCCACCTTTGCCTCCCTCATCTCCAAAGGGAAAATCCTATACAGGAATGTATCCTGGAAATCCTGCCAAGTCGTAGGGGAGACACCCTCACCTCTACCCTTTCTCCAAGCAACTACCCAGTCATAAGTAAGGTCCTTCAACCTATATGATGCCAACTCCATACTATGCTCCTCAGAGACATGCATTACCTGTGTGATCTTTCTCACCTCCTCCAAGTATAACTATGGGTCCTCATCTAGCTTGGACCTATAAAACTCCAATGGGTTCATCCGCATAAAGTCATGAATCCTCACAGCCGCTGAATCTTCTCCCTACTACAGTGGAGCCGAGGTCGGATTAGCCCAAAAGTTCATAGTAACAGCGTGGGCCAGCACCTGAAAGGCTGCCTGAAACTCGATATGGGAGACATTATCATTCAGTGGGTCAGCAAGCTGAGATTACTGACCGGCGTTATTCCTTCTATCTCGGCGAGGAGGCATATTCTAAAATAAGAGAGCACAAATTAATAAATGAGAGACATTGTAAGCATGATAGACTTCTAAAAGAAAGAAATAACCTTTATCCTAAAACGTCTTGTAGCTTATTGCTCATAGATGTGGTGTGCTACACACCGATGATCAAGATTCTACTAAATGCGGCTTGTCAGAGTCCCTAGGACTACTTAAACCTTAGGCTCTGATACCAAGTTTGTAATGCCCCAAAAATGGGTCCCAAAACATCACACGGTGCTTAAGGCTACAAGTACGCCCAAGCTAACCCTTTGAACCATTTTCTACCATTCAACACTTATTTTAATAGCATTATAACCAAACATCTGCATAATATCATCATCAACTTTCATCTCGGTTTTCAAATAAAATACGTGAGTTATCATAGTAAGTTCTCAATTCACTTTCATCTCGGTTTTCAAACCATCAAAGAAATCAAATCTCATAACAATTCTCTTTAGAATGTAGTATTTCAATCTTTTGGAAAACAATAACTTTCCCATAACCAACTCTTCAAAAAAAATATTCCTCTTAGATAGAATGGTACACACACACACATTGGGAGTCTCTCATAACTGACATAAACCATGTGAGCTACATGGAGTCCAACGTTCTACCCACGTTGAGGAGAGTCGCCCTATTCCTTGCCATCGGAGTAGGACCTTTAATTATCAATCCAAACACTAGTCATCACTATGAAAATCAGCCTTAATTCCGGATCCTATGGGGGCACGTAGTTCTAGGGAAGTACCAAACCCGTTATACCTCCCGCTCGATGCTAAAGACTACTCCTGAACTTAGCTCAAATCTTTTCAAAAGAAAAACCACCATAAAATAGTTCAACAATTCACAACAGGATCCATCATGCTACCCCTTTCAAAATGAATCAATAAAAGTGGACTTCTTTTCTCATCTCGGGTTCAAAATCAACCCCTTTTATGACCAAAAGGTCAAAGCTTCTTTATCTTTTCAAATCATTCAAATTCAAGGTGTTTATAACACATGTTTTCTCAAAAACAATAATCTCAAATAGAGTTCAAAACCCATGTCTTAATATCACATTAAAACTTATCAAGATTCAAGCTTTACATCATAAACACATATAAATTTCTTCAAAATCTGGAAATTTTAGCTTTAAGCACAAAATATCATTGTTCTCATATAATTCCACTTCTAAAATATCGAAAATATCATAATGTCAAGAGAATTAATATAGGATGTAAATTCATGCTTCAAATTCATAATAAAACATATAAAATCCATAACTTCGTAAAAGAATAACATTTTGGGGCACAAGAACAAAAGGGTGTCCTTGTTGAAAACCCCACATACCTTTATGGTAATGGATTCGTTGAAAGATTGGACCTTCAATGTTGATTGTGCAACCTTATTAGTTTTTCTCCTTTAGTTCTCTTGTATGATGAACTTAGACTGATAATAGGATTATGATGTGTTTAGAATTTATTAAATTTGTAAGGTTAAGTTTAGGGGTGTGGAAGGAGTGCCGAAGGACTTAATTGCCCTCAAAATAACTCAAAACGGAGTCTTTTCTCTACCTGAAACACTAAGTGTGCACCGCACACCTTATGGCACACTTTGAAGTGTGCGCCGCACACTTTATGGCACTCTTTAAAGCGTGCCTCGCATACCTTATCGCACGTCCATTCTAGTAGCCATGTGCGATTAGTTAGGCGATGCACTCTACTTTGCAAAGCCATAAATCCTTGCTCGGGTATTGAATTTTGATAAAATTGGTATCATTGGAAATCTAATTCAATTCTATATGGGTCGAAATATGCAAAACTACCACATATTCATCAAGTTATTCTCGTTCAAAGAAGACCCTTGCAAAATCAAATACTAAAACTTGATGGATTCAAAACTCTTAGCTTGCACAACCTTAAGTCACTCATATAAACATACTTAACATATCATAATCTCTCTTATAACTAGGATACTCATGGTAATTCATGTTCCTAAATATGGATTATAGAATTGGGGGTTTCACATGTGCGAACAATGTTTCGTTTTCTAGCTTAGGAAAGAGTGGGGTATTAAATGAGTCCTTCTTCATCCAGGATATTTATCTACTTATTTATCCCAGTTATTTTAGTATTACCTTATGTTCAGACAGTTAGAGTTAGTTGGGGGCTTATCCCATCAACTCCTCATGATGTTAGAGGCTTTAAGACATATCAGTTAGATAGTCAATCTGCCCTTTCAGTCTTTATCAAATGTTTCAGACATGTTTTTATTATGTATATCAGTATTCTATTTTACAATATCTTATTAATTTACCTTCTATGCATGTGTTGTATTGCTATTTTGTTCAGTCCTCACAACAGTTACCAGATTATGGGTTAGCTTATGGTCACTTATGGTCGTAAGCACCTTTATCATGATTGGGGATAGACGTAGGTCTTGATAGGGTCCTTATTTACATTTTGTCCTAGTGGAGAATGAATTTCTGAGGTCTTCTTGATGACCTTCATGGTGTTTCTCCCAATAGGGAGATTGATTTTGGGATAGATCTTATTCCGAACACTCATCCTATTTCTATTTCCCCATATAGAATGGATCTATCTGAGTTGAAGGAATTTAAGGGGAAACTATAGGATATTCTTGACAAAGGTTTCATCTGTCCTATTTTGTCTTCATGGGGTGCACCAATTTTATCTGTGCATATAAAAGATGATTCCCTTCGGATGTGTATTGATTACCAACAATTGAATAAGGTGACAATAAAGAATGTGTACCCTCTTCCAAGGATAGATGATTTCCTTGACCCATTTCAGGGTGCTAAGTTTTTTCTCCAATATTAATATTTGATCCGAATATCATCAGTTAAAGATTATGGAGGTTTATATCCCTAAGACTTCTTTTTGCACTTGGTATGGGCATTTTGAGTTCTTACTTATGTCTTTTGGGTTGACTAATACCTCGGCAAAATTCATGGACTTGATGAATAGGATCTTCCATTAGTTTTTGGATTTATTCATTATTGTGTTCATAGACGATATTCTGGTGTACTCTATGAGCAAGATGGATTATGCTAATCACCTCCACATTGTGTTTCATCCCTGAAAGATCAGTAGTTGTATGCCAAATTTTTGAAATATGAATTTTGATTAAACTCTATCATATTTCTTGGTCATTTCATTTCTAGTGAAGGGATCATAGTGGATCCGCAGAATGTTACAGTAGTTAAAAGGTGGCCTAAACCTACGACTCCAATTGATATTTGGAGCTTCTTGGGTTTATCCGGTTATTATAGGAGGTTTGTGGAGAGTATTTTTACTATAGGTTCCCTTTTGACTAAGTTGACTCAGAAAAAAGTGAAGTTCTTTCAATCTAATGCTTGTGAGGGTAGTTTTGAGAAGCTAAAGAATAAGCTGACTTTGGCTCCAGTCTTAACTTTGTCGGAAGGTACCGATGGTTTGTAGTCTAGTTACATAATATATATACTGAATATTATGTATTCATTTGGATATATTATGATTCAAAATTTGTAACTTTAGGTTATTGTTTGAGCGAACTCATCAAGTCGTGTCAGCCACCACCTGCACCTATCCTATACAAGAGAATCCTATATATCCCACTATTCAATCAAATACGGAAGTTTCTATGACATACACTTAGTTAATTTAATGTCCACCATATAAAAATCTAATCAAAATAAAATACGATTACATATTTGATTCTTTACTGGGGTTGTTTTAATACATCAGGTATGAAAATTAAATGGGGATAACAACTATAAATGAGAATCCAAAACCTAGCCTAAACCAGTATAAGAGCACTAGACAAGGAGTAGGAACATCCATGACATAACATCCATGTAGGATAGAAATAATGAGAGTTGTTGCTAAGTGATTGACATCGCTACTATAGAAACTCCAACTGACCTGGACCATGGCTATACCCCAAGTGGATGTATAGTAAGTGTAGCATCAGTACAACCACACATGATAGTAAGCATCATCGATTGACCAGTGTTAGAAATAAATAACATCAATAATAGATATAAAAAAACACAACATCAAGTAAAGTTATGATTCTATCCCGCCAATTATAGAATTCTTAATACATCATTTAGTATCACAGTAACCTACCTGTCATTTAACACTTTCGTATATCTTTGTCCTTTGGCTTATTTTTTATATATTTTTGTCATTTGACTTATATTTCAGATATCCTCATCCTTTGACTTAGTATATCTTTAACCTTTGACTTATATTTTGAATATCTTTGTTCTTTGACTTATATTCCATATATCTTCATCCTTTGATTTATATTTCATATATCTTTGTCCTTTGACCACTTAGACCAACCTATACCTTATTCCCTTCATACTAGCCCACTCCTATGCTACCTATAATTTCTTAAGTTACATCCATCCAAGTCCTCTTGGTACTTACAATCATAATACATCATAATACCATATTCTATAATTATCATAAATTTCCTAGAAATGCTATACCATACTCGGTTAATAAGTTGGAAAACTGATGACTTATAGGCATATTTTAAGCTTGAATTATCATGCTTATACAATGATTTGAGGTAATTCTCATGTTATAATTCTTATTTGTGTAGGTAAGGATTAAAAATAAGGCTAAGCTATCCATACGAGTCAATCAAAGTATGAGAAGTGAAGAAAAAGGGCTAAAAATTACATTTGGGTGAGTTGGAAACCATATACGCAAACACATGCATGACTTGAGCATGAAGGTGTCTCAATTTGAGCATATAGTGGTACTTGTGAAGATGACTTACACGTGTAGGTCACCCACCTATGCTATCACATGTGCTAGCAGCAAATCAGTGCGGTGGCAATTTCATAAATTTTGTAAAATGTGAATTTTTGGCTTAAAGGGGGGTTTTCAGCTATTGACTTCTATTTTTGTACTTTTTGAAGCTTTAAAACATCGATTGAAACCTTAAGTGTGAAATTACTGGTTTTTTCCTATGTTTTTTTGAATTTAGATCTTTACTATTATATTAATTTGTGATTCAATTGAATAATAGGCTGAGAATTTGATTAAATTTCCTTTTTCTCTCTGTATGAGTAGCTAATTTTTTTGCTTTGGGTTATGGTTGAATAAGTTATGATTATTGTATGGGTATTATTTATTTGTCTTCCTAATTAGCTAATTGACATGGCTTTCACTCATATTCTATGTTTTAATTGAAAATTAGAGGTTGCAAACTGCAGTTACCCTTGAATCCTTATAATCCTTGACAAAAGGGATGCAAGTGAGGAATGGGTGTAAATAATAACTTAACTTGCATTATTTAATTGTATCTCGTAGATGTAAAGATACTAATTAAGGTCATATATTTCTCAAATAGCTACACTTATGAGGTATTCGAAAGAGGCCATTTGTGATATTTTGGTATTTGACTGATAAATTGACATTAAATACCTATAATATAGCCTATCCATGACTTGTAGATAAATTTAGACAAATGTTCAATTACACATGCATGAACCCCCACTTATAATAGTACAACATCAAGTCTCATTGCATATTTGGTTTTAACTCTAGTCATTTTTAGGTTTGAATTTTCATTCTCACTATGATAAAATAGTTAACTATAAAGCATTCAAAACAGACCCCTATTTACTTTATCGTTTGATTTACATTGCATTATGATCCAACTTCTAGTCGTTCCTAACACTTAAGATTGAATTTCATGTTCTTATTCCCTGATAATTTGACCCAAATCTTGTTGGGTTAACTATATTGACAATGATCTTTTATACCATTGAGGTGTAGTTTGAGCATCATTAAATTGGCACCATTTTTTTAGAATGAAACATAGTTTTTATTCTTTTAGTATTACTAGTCACTTTGACTTAGCATAATATTTATTTTATATTTTTGTTCTTTCTCAGGTGAAGACCATAGTCTACACGATACTATGATCCAACACGATAGCAATACCAGTACCTTTGTTGTACATCTTAAGAACGATGACTACCTCAGAGATGTGGGCTGAGCTAGTGCCATTTATATATCACTAGCTATCGGGGATGGAGTATTTCACGTTACTAGCGTGATTCTTCATTTGATACATATTAAGAGATGTTTTTTAATATGTGTAAGTCCATAAAACAAACTATAGATTTACAAGTTATTTTAGTGATTGATGTGATGATGATGAACTGACTTACACCATGGAGGTAGATCATATGAATGATCCCTTTGTGGGTGTCTTATGGAACTTAGGAGTGAGATGATTGAATCATATAATAAGGTGGTTGCTTTATTGATGGGTCTTGGATCAAATACTAAAAATCCTTGTAAGTTGGATCTTGATTTGATGATCGAGAAAGCCCGCCTGCAAACCTTCTACTATTGAACCACCTAAACTTGAGCTAAAGTTATTGCCTTTACATCTTAGTTACATCTTCTTGGGTAGGAATAATACTTTACCAATTATTATTTCAGATGATATATTACCTTTACAAGTGAAGGCCTTGAAGTCTACTGTAAAAAAGTCTATCCAGGTTATTGGATGGACCATAGCGGACATCATAGGGGTTGCTCCCAGAATTCGATCCCAGAAAATTAATTTGGAAGTTGATCATATGCCTAGTGTGGAATACCAAATAAGTCTTAACCCACCAATGAAAAAGATAGTCAAGAAGGAGATTATCAAATGGCTTGATATGGGTGCTGTCTACCCAATTCACTTTTATATGCCTTCCATAGACCAAATGTTAGATCGATTACTTATGCGTGGATGGTATTATTTTCTTGATGGATATTCAGGTTATAATCAAATTTGTATTGTTCCTAAAGATCAAGTAAAGACCACATTTACATGGCCCTACTGACCTTTGCCTTCAAATATATGCCCTTTGGGCTATGCAACACACCCGCTACCTTTCAATGGTGTATGTTTTCAATATTCTTCTACATGGTAGAGGACACCATGGAAGTGATAATGAATGATTTTTCCATGGTTGGTGAATTATTCAAATCTTTCCTCGAATATTTGAGTAAGGTCTTTGAGCGTTGTGTGGAGACAAACCTTGTTTTGAATTGGAAAAAATATCATTTCATGGTCAAATAAGGCATCTTTCTTGGCCAAAAGATTTTGGGTAAGGGCATCCAAGTCGATCAATTAAAGGTTAAAGTGATTGCTAAATTACCTCCACCCATTCCTATGAGATATATTACAAGTTTTCTTAGCCACGATGAGTTCTATAGGTACTTCATTAAGGATTACTCAAAGACTGCTCACCCTTTATGCAAAATCCTTGAAAAGGAGGTGAATTTTGAATTTAAATAGTGAGTTTTTAAGATATTTAATTATATAAAGGAGCTACTTGTCTTGACTCCTATCATCGTGGCTCCAGATTGGTCTATTCATTTTGAAGTAATGTGTGATGCATGTGGTGTTGTAGTAGGTGGGGTATTAAGCCAAAGAAAATAAAATTTGTTCCACTCGATCTACTATACTAGGAAATCATTGAATGATGCCCAACATAACTACAATTACGCGACAAGAGTTGCTCATGTTGGTAAATAATTTTAAATAATTTTGGGCCTATTTTTTAGGTAAAAAAATGGTTGTACACACGGATCATGCATCTCTTAGATATCTCACAATAAATAAAGATAAAAACCTTTATTGATTAGATGGACATTGCTCCTAAGAGAATTTAATTTTGAAGTTAAGGATCGAGAGGGTTGTGAAAATCAAGTAGTCAACTAACTCGCTCGCCTTGAATCCAATCATGAGAAGTTGGGTGAGATCAAAATTAATGAAACCTTCCCCAATGAGCTAGTCATATCACTTTTAAAAAATTATAGAGACTTAGTATGCGGACTATGCTAATTATATTGTGTGTGTCTTTCTCCCTAATGATTTCAATCGTTATTAAAAAAAAGGTTCTTATTTGATGTGAACAAATAATTTTGGGATGTACCATATTTATTTAGAAAGTGTGTGAATGGAATGATTCAAAGGTATGTCATGGAGTCTGAAATGTGGGCCATTCTTTAGGCTTTCCATTCATCTCAATTCGGTGGACATAATGATGGTATTAGAACTGTTGCAAAAGTTCTTCAAAGTAATACTATTGGCCTAATCTCTATAAAGATGCTTATGAATAGGTCAAAATATGTCCTGAACGTCAAATGCAAAGGGGTATATCAAGGAGGCATGAAATTCTTATAAAGCCTGACCTCGAGGTGGAATTGTTCGACATATGGAACATTGACTTCATTGGTCCCTTAGTCAGTTTATATGGAAAAAGTATATCTTTGTCTCTATCAATTATGTCTCAAAAAAGGTGGAGGCCATTTCTCTATCGAACAATGAAAGTAAGTGTGCCACCTTCTTCTTGAAGAAGTATATCTTTACAAGGTTTGGGACTCCACGGGAAATCATTAGCGATGGTGGATCACACTTTTCTAATAGGTTTTTTGTTACATTTCTTGATAAGTATTGGGTGAAGTATAAGGTTAATACATTGGATCATCCCCAAACTAGTAGCCAAGTTAAGGTTTTGGATCGATCGATAATGTCAATCTTAGAGAAAATCATAAATGTTGGTCATACAAATTTGGCAAGACAACTTGATGATGTTCTTCGAGCATATAGAATTACATTTAAGACTCTTATCACTATGTATCCCTATCAATTGGTGTTTATAAAGGATTGTCACCTTTCTGTTGAGTTGGATAACAAAGTTTTGTGGGCCCTACGTAAGTTGATCATAAATTGGTAGGATGCCACCAACTCAAGAGTAGACTAATAATATGAGTTGGATGATTTTCGACTCAAGGCGTATGAGAGCTTAGTGTTATACAAAGAGAAAACAAATAAGTGGCACGATGTTGAAATCATAAAACAAGAGTTTTGTATGGGAGATAACGTTCAAATCTTTAATTAAATATTAAAACTCTTTGCAGGCAAACACAAATCTAAGTTGTCGGGCCCATTTGTGGTCACAAATATGGATCCAAGTAGGGCTATTGAATTGGTGGATCAGAGGGTCATGAGAAGTGAAGGTTTATGATAAATGGGCTAAGGTTGAAATATTATCATGTGGGTGGACCTGGAGTGGCTAAGGTTGAGTTTCTCCTCTTCAAGGATGCCAAGTGATGAGAAAAAACATCATGCCACGACGACTAAGGCACTTCTTGGGAGGTAACCCTAGGTTCATTCTTATTGTTTTATATTTGTTTGGGTACTAATTTTATCTTATTTTAGTGAATGTGGATGAAAATCCCAAGTTGGGAGGCTTAAGGCTAAGTATTGGGGCCTAACGCACTACCTCAGGGTGGAAAATCCACCTGCGGTTACATACCATACACTTGCATGCACACCCCAAAGATGGGAAAGTATTTAATGGCCAAATCTTCCAAGGGAAGTTTTGCCTCCTGTGCACACAGTCCAAGCACATATGTGCGCAATACAATCGTTCATGGGGTCAAGAAGCCCCCAGGCAATTGTTTTGGTATGCGGAGGTTGCCTGTATGTGCAACATAGCACACACATGCCTAAGTCTAGTGTAGGTCATCCTTGGGATTTAAATGTTGGATCACTCTTGTTGGTCTTACTCGACCCAATAAGCCCAATTTTATTTTAAATGGAAATATTTGACCCATTTACCCTTACACTTACCATTGTTCATCCAATTTAACCCTATTGAACTCGATTTTCCTTCTTTTTATTTCTTCACTTCAAATATAAAATATTCTATTACACTTCATCAACTTCAACTTTGAGGATACTAAATTTTACTTTCTCTCATCATTTCATTGCATAATTGTATTAAAAAGGTATGTTTACTTTTATAGAATTCCTTCAAGTTTCAATGGTGAATCATACTCCTTGATACTTTGTGGTGCTAATGAGATTAATTTGAGTTACTTCTGATGAAAGATGGGTATTGGTATGAATATTTTGATTTGGGTGTTTTTCTATTATATAAAAAATAAGGAATTCTTGAGTACCTAACTTATCCACCACTATGTGTTGGTTAAAATTACCATATGTATTTTCTTTTTAATAACTTATGGTTGGTGATCCAATTGTGATAGTAGAAGTATCTTGGGTATTTTTGAAGTTGAATTTCTAAACTTGGCTTGATTACAAGTGTTATAATCATATTTTACAAGTTTATTTTTTATGATCACCATGTGTTGGATAATATGCCAATGAGATGTTTGTACTTTAATGCTATTGATTGTTGATGAATTCACTCTTGGGGCATCATTTGCCCATTCCTTGAGCAATAATATGAGCTCACTAGTCTCTAAATCATATCAAACCAGTAGTTATAGTTGAAGAAGTGTGTTTCTTAATACACCTTGTCTTTGGTTGATTAAATTACTTAACATAGAATCCATGGGTGAAGTCTAAGTAACCCAGTTGAAAAAAAATACATGTTTTTTCCTATGATAGATTGGGTGATCCCATTCTTAAGGGTATATGGTCGTCTTTGTTCAAATAAAGGTCATGAGTGTTACATGTTCTCAATTGTAAGGTTTGAAAATTGTGTATAGAGGTGGTGCTTCAAATGGTTAAATTTTATTAGATAGTATTCCATGTGCTTTCATTTATTATTTTTCCTTGCACTCACCCTAGTGTTTTTATTTTCTTTTCTTTCGTGCTATATAAAAAATCCAAAAACATGTTTTACCTTCTATTTTGTTGTTTTTGGTTCTTTTTATTTTTCTTAGGTATGACTCCACAGAATAACTTGCCAATGGTTGCAAACAAATGTACAACAACAGGCATGGGCAAAGCAAAACCTACGTCCTCAAAGGGTAAGGAACTGGCTACTAATGAGGTCCAAAAGGGTCCCGAGGTCTAAAGCACCATTGATCTCGCTAAAGGATTGAGAAAAGAAGTGGATAAAAATTGGTTTTATGTTGAATAAGTGCGGGACTTATATGATGAATCGGTGGATACTCGAGGTTTCAATCTTGAAAAAGTTTTTAGCATGAAAGGTGTTGAAAACATTTCCCCAATATTATCAAGCAAGTCAAAGAGAGAATTTAGGATGTGTTCACTAATATGGATATCAGTTTCCATCCGTCTTGTTATTACCCAAAACTTATATGAAAATTCTATGTTTTATATGTTATCTTCCATAATCAACAAAAATGCAAGGCACGGGTAACGGATCAACTATGCCTTCCAAGTGTGCTAGTTTGAGGAGTTGAGATATAATGCACCTCTTCAGAAATTAATAACATTTACTTTACTTGTGATCAAGTATCCGGAGTTAAGAGCAAGAAGTGGGTGCTTGGTTGTCGTGATTACTTTCCTTTTCTTGCCCTATTTATTGCAAAAGGGAACCTTCCATGGGCAAATGGCATTAGAAAATTAAGAAGAGGGAACTTTCCATCCAAGAAAAACATTGGCTTGGATTTGTAATTAACTGGCTACTTCCTTCAAGAAATTATTGAGATTTCACTATTATGTGGACAATCATTGTGGGTTGCAACATGGGTAACATTGTGGTTAATATGGGTTAATTAATTCCAGAGATGATTAATTTTAGGTTAAAGCAACTGGGTACTCTATTTCCATTTCACTCTCTTTTATTATTGCTTTGCTTTAAGCATAAGGTATGAATCTTCTCCAAAATTGACTATAAAATTAAATATAATAAGGTTATTATCATTACCCATAGCCAAGATGATGGAAATTTCTCGGGGATTAAGAGAAAAGCCTCAGAGTCAGTTGATTCTTTTTGGGAGAGTTACCTAGTTTAAAGGAGGTGGATACCCCCCTCTGGTTCCTTCACTTTCTTCAAATGCTCCCCATACTTCTAGTGGTATTCCTTTGGTGGTCGATCCTTATAATACCTCAAGTTTTCAAGCTCTAAGACCTACCAAAATATAGGCCATTAAATTGTCTTTCCAATGTCACTAGTCTCATCTTAATCCAATGTCGTAGCAAGAAGATATAAAAATTTCCTTAAGGGCCTATCAAAATGCCAGTGACAACGACTCAGGCAACGAGTCATTACCATACATAAAGAGTCATTATGTATGAGTCATTTACACTCTAGTGAGGGTCTCAGATTTTGTTCTAGTGATAATGATTCTAGTTCACATCTCGTTATAAGACATAAAGAGTCGTTGCATAGGCCCATTGCCACACCAGTAAGAATTCTAAAAATTCGATCTCAGACCACGACTACCCTTAATGACTCATGATTAGACCTGATGAGTTGTTAGGAGGGGGAGTCTTTTCCTTAATAGTAAAGGCTCAAAACTCAAGAAAATCAAGTCATAACTCAGACCACGAGTCGTGATCTGTCGTAACGAGTCATTGGGTGAGTCATAATAATTGAAGCCAAAAATCTCTACACAATTTTAAAAGGGGCTTTTGGTAAATTCATATATTTTAACCCCAAACCCACGTTGTTTAGGCACTCCAACAACAGTTATTGAGGGATTAAAACTACCCTAACACTTCATAAATCCCAAAATCATTGCTCTTATTAAAAAGAAAGTGATTCTCTTCTTCTCCAAAGAAACTAGGGTTCTCTAAGTTCAAGCACAAGTTCCAAGTAATTCCCTAAGGAATTTACTTTAGATATGTGGGATCCCATCAATGGGTCTCTTCCTCCCATTGAGTCCCAAGAACTCTTTCATTCTCAAGCAATATTCTTTTTCTTTTTGAATTGAGTTTCAGTTCAAATATGAGTTTCATTGCTCTCATCAGTTTATGTGTGTAATCAAACCATAAATATGTGCTTTCCTCGAGATTAGTGATTCCCCATGTTCAAAATTATGAATTTCCCCCATCATAACAAGTTGTTGAGTTTGTTGGCTTTAAATTTTAAAATTTTCTTATCATGCTCAAAAATTGTTAGCATGTTCAGTTGCAGTAGTCAAAGTTGGTGGGTTATGAACACCCGATACCTAGGTATTCATGCATATATCAGTTTTCATGTTATGAGCCATTCATATCATGTTTATGTTACTAAATTTAGAATATTATCATGATGAGCATATATCAGTTATCCCATCATGTTGAGCAGCTATTAGTTATCAGTGTCAGTTCAATTGGGAGTAGTACTTCGCACCGAGTGAATGCAGGGATAAAGGCTCACCCACTAGTTAAGGACTAAGACCTTTAGTAGAAGTCCCTAAGTTCAAGAACTACGGCGCCACTATAAGTTATGAGGGGCCACCCCCTAGTAGAGGACTGACACCCTAGTCTTTTGGGACACCAGTTTAGTGGATCCACACCTGCCAGGGTTGGTACCCTTGGCAAGGTACTAGCACCCTTCTAACTGGGGTTATAAGTTGGACCCCCATTTTTCTCAAATTGGGGTATGTCAGTTATTGTTAGCTCCTGCAGTCCTCATCTTCGTTTATAGTTTATGTTTTGTTCAGGTTTGCTTGACCAAGTTTTTAGTTATTCAATTTATTCAGCATAACTTTATACTTGGTCTTGCATTCAGTTTATAAGTTCATGCATATTTATATGTACTAGTTAGCTTCTCATCTCGCATACTCATTACATTCAAAGTATTGATCGTATACTTCTTTATGCTATATTGTCTCATAATATAAGTTCAAACGCTTAGTGCTCGGGTCGCTCTTAGCACATCCATGTGCTACTCAACTACATCTTGGTGAGTTTTCATCAGTCGAGGACTAGTTATCAGTTGCTTATCTATAGTACTTCATTTACTTCAGTCAGTCGGAGTTAGTTGGGGGTTTATCCTATCAACTCTCTATTAGTAGAGACTTTCAGATAGTTAGACAGATTTTTAGGTTTG
This sequence comes from Capsicum baccatum var. pendulum, assembly GCA_030864225.1. Taxonomy (NCBI): domain Eukaryota; kingdom Viridiplantae; phylum Streptophyta; class Magnoliopsida; order Solanales; family Solanaceae; genus Capsicum; species Capsicum baccatum. The sequence continues at coordinate 100,560,204 of CM061554.1, read as the reverse complement.
TAGTATTATTTGAGTCAGACATGCTTATTTCCAGTTTTGGATGATATCCCGTATTTCATTATTTTTATTTTATTGGTCATTTTCATTTTAGCTTCCACCCAATATGCTACTATCTTTCAAAAATTATTGTGTTATGCCAGGCTATGGGTTAGCTTGGGGTCACTTATGACTTCAAGCACCATGTTACGACTAGGGGGTAGCCTCGGGTCATGACAATCCTCTTCATGCAGCACTACCCAACCACCTTAGTTATCTACGATTATGTTTGTCAAGTTTTCTTTATGACTTTGGCAAATAATAGTACTATTACCAAGTTAGTGGCCGACATCCTTCAGGTTATTCAGACCATTATTGAGCAGAATCTTACACCTCTATGAGTCTAAATGGCAGAGTATGAGCGGAGATTAGCCTCCGTAGAAGCTAGAGGAGATAGTAAGGGGGTTGCTTCTTTGAGGGGTGATCTTAATGGATTACGTGTAGAGTTTTACTCCATACAACCCTTTTTTCCTCTTAATAAGGTAGATATTACCATTCCTCAAGATACTATAGGAACAGTTCTTCCATTTGTAGATTTGTTTAGGCATTCTCATATGGGCGATGAAGTCGGTATTGATATTAGTGAGGGGCTCACTAAAGCCCAACAAGTCAAGCTTAGGAAGTAGCTTTCCCGAGATGACCAACATGCTAGGATAGTTGGGGATAGTTCTAGCTCTCGACCTACTAATGAGTTGTCTATTTCTTTTCACCCTACGATAGGAGCCCTATTTGATGAGGCTCCTAGTGTTCTAGTTACTGATGCATTATAGCCATCACCAAACATGGACCCATGAGCCTAGTAGCCACAGGGAGTCTTTATCCTCATTTACTCTCTCTTCACTTTTGCATTGGGGATAATGTAATGATATTTAGTGAAGGGTGGGATATTTTATTTCATATTTGATGGTTGGTATTTATTTGATTCAGTGGGATGTATTGATATATTTTATTTCATATTTGATGTTGATTTGGATTTCACCCTCTCTATGCTTATTTATTTATGTTTGTTGGATATTGATTTGTACATGGCCATTGTCAGGCGTGTTTGTTATTATACTATCATATATTGTCCTCTCCTTGCTTATGTATGTGCTTCCTATTATTTGAATCCCAATCGTGCTTTTCTTTGTGTTGATTTCTTTTCTTGGGTGATACTTATGAAAATTTTGAGCATTGAATTTTTTGCCTTTTATAAATATGTGTCCAGTAAATTTTGAGGATTTTCTTTGAAACTCGATTCTTTCACAAGGAGCAAATTTTGTTTTTTTATTACTTTTTTTTATTATATTTCTTTGTTGATCCAAGTGGGACTTCACCTATGTTAGATGATTAAGCGACATTCTTAGGTGAAGTACGTAGTGTTTTGAGTCAAGAGTCAAGTAGGAGCCAACAAAAATTTGGAAAAATTCACTCCAACGTCATTGACAAGCAATTTGATAATTGTGAAAAAAACAAAAAAACAAAAAAAGTTTTTCTTAAAAAAAAAAAAGATCAAGTAGATTTGTAAGCTTTATCTTGAGTTGAGACCATTAAATATAATTTTTGGTTCTCTTTACAAGGATGAGTCTTCGACTAGGAGTAACTTATTGAGTTCATTTGCTCAAATTAGTTGGGGGACTAGCTTTTTATTCTAAGAGTATGGTTCCTAGCGTGGTGAGGTGTGTGATTACTTCTTGTACATACGTTTAGTCTAGAACTTTTTGTGAGTGCATTCAAAGTGAAATTCTAGATAAGCTTGGTTTGGAGGATGACCCGAGGCCATCTTTTTTCTGTTACTTGAACAAAATCCCATATTAACATTGTTTCCTAGTTAACCTATTTGAATCTCTTTTATTTCATTCTTTATTTAGTGATGACCATACTTTGACACCTAGATCATTTTTAAAACCTCATTTTTGTTACATAACCTTCTTGAATGCATAATATGATTCTAGAGAAAGAAAATATAGGAGAAATTCTATGTTTGGTGGGGAGGGGCTTGTATGATTATAAAGATGATAAAAAGGGATTCAAATTCTAATTTTGGGGAAAATAAAATATGCTAGAATCGGTCATGAAAGGTGTATGCTTGGTTGTCTAATCATGTGCTTATGAGATAAAAGTTGTGTGTGAAAATAAGGTCAAATAGCCTAGCCTATAAAACTTGAAGTAAAATTAGACAAATGAGGGGTCGTGTATGGCTAAAGATTAGAAAATCTATTGAATGAACCAAAGAAGTGAATGAAGAAAGTAGTACGTTAAATGTGTTTGGCAAGGAAGAAGATAGAGGTTAAGGGAAGCAAAGGAAAGAAATGAAGGTGAATAAGGTGGGGAAATTGAAAGAAATGGGAAAAAAGGTGATAAAGCGATTGTGTCTAGGGAGGTCTTATAGTCACTTGATCCATACATTCATTCCCGCACCTTAACCTTCATCTACACACGTAAGTCCTTGGTGATTTCAAACTTGATGAGTCTATATTAGTGGCGAATAACACAAAGTGCAAGCCTATGGTTCTACTCATTGTACTTGAATTTCCTTGCAAGAGTGAGTGAAAAATATTTTGATATTTATGCTCCTTTGAAATTAAAATTTCCTGTATGAGTGGAGCTAACTCTTGCATGTGAGTGGCATCAATACCTTGAAGTAGATGGTGATGTCTTACTCCCAATTAGGATAAATGAGCAAGATAAATTGCATAGTGAAATTGAGACCATCTTTGAGGATTTTGTGTCACACCTTGAGAACCATTCTTGATATGAAATTTTCATTTGATATATCTTGTATACTTGCAGAATAGAAATGTACATCTTGAAAAACTTTGATATACTTGTTGTGATGACATTTTGGAGAGGTCTTTTTGAACTTTGTTAGCTTAGACATCTAGCACAGTCTTTTGGATGGTTGGAGTTATAATTTCCCTCACTCTTTATGAATATTCTTAATTGCTTGAGGACAAGCAATATTTTAAGTTTGGGGGGTTGATAAGTTGGTAAATTGATGACTTATTGACACTTTTTAAGCTTGAATTATCATGTTTATTCATTGATTTGAGGTAATTCTCATTTTATAATGCTCATTTGTGCAGGTAAGGATTGAAAACAAGATTAATCTAGCCATACGAGTCAATCAGAGTGCGAGAAGAAAAGAAAATAGGTTAAGAATTATATTTGGGTGAGTTGGGAGCCACTTGCACATGCACATACATGACATGCGCACGCAGGTGGTTCAATTTAAGCATCTTGTGGCACCTGCAAAGGTGACCTACGCGCACAGGTCACCAACCTATGGTGGTAATTTCGTAAATTTTATAAAATGTGAATTTTGCATTTAAAGGGGAGTTTTAAGCTCTAGACCTCTATTATTGTACTTTTTAAAGCTTGAAAACTTAGATTGAAATCTCAAGTGTGAAATTAGTGATTTTCTCTTGCGTTTTATTGAATTTGGATCTTCATTATTGTATTAATTTGTGATTCAATGGAACAATCAACTGAGAATTTTGTAAATTTTCTCTTTCTCTCTCTATGAGTAGCTAATTTCTTTGCTTGGGGTTATACTTGAAGAAGTTGTGATTATTGTATGGGTGTTATTTATTTGTCTTCCTAATTAGCTAATTGACATGGATTTCACTCCTATTCTATGTTTTGATTGAGAATTAGAGGTTGCAAACTCTAGTTACCCTTGAACCCTTATCATCCTTGACAAAGGGGATGAGGGTTAGGAATGGTGTGACAATGACTTGATTTACATCATTAATAAAATATCTTAGACGTAATGCTACTAATTGAGGTCATAGATTGCTCAAATAGCTACACTTATGAGGTGTTTGAAAGAATCTATTTGTGAGATTTTGATGTTTGATTGACAAATTGAAACTAAATACCTATAATCTGACCTACCTATGACTCTTAGCTAAATTTAGACAAATATTCAATTACCCATCCATGAACTCGCGCTTAAAATAGCATAACCCCAAGTCTCATTCCACATTTGATTTCAACTCTAGTCATTTTTAGCTTTGAATTTGCATTCTCACTACGATAAAAATTTTAACTATAAAGCGTTCAAAACAACTCCCCCCCCCCCCCCCCCAAATTTACTTTCTTATTTGATTTACATCACATTACAAGCCAACTTCCAGTCGCTCCTAACACTTAAAATTGAATTTCGTGTTCTCATCACCTAAGGATTTGACCGCAACTCTTATTGGGTTAACTATATTGACGACAATCGATTATACTTCGAGGTGTAGTTTGATCATCATTACCGGTCCTTGCAAGGGACCTAATGTACTCCCTTACCTCATTTACCACAACAAAAAACACATACGAGAATGTGTGTGTATATATACACACACATATCTATATTATATCTACTAAATAGCAAGAAAGTCTTACCTCAAAAGTTATCAAGTGGTAGCCTAAAAATTTGACACGTGTAGATTTTTAGGACAATTTAGTGAATTAGGTAAGAATTAGTTATTGTTTGTCTTTACAAATTTTTAAAAATTTTCGTAAACTTTTACTAATTTATAATTTGCCTTTTATATCTACAGCTTCTTACAAAATTAAAGTTTGATATTTATTTGTTTTTTTTACAGTTTCCTTTTACATTTAAAATCTGTGATTTTTAAAAAAAGTTCTTATTACTTTGAATTGTTAACTGGCAACATATATGAATTAAAAACTAAGCCAACTTTATTTGTTACTTTTCAAAATATAATACTTTCCTGATACTAAAGTTAAATGATATAAATTACTTAATACTGATATTATTTTTAAAAAATCATATAAATGGAAACTGCGAAGTTTTTTGGAAAAGAAAATTCTACTTCAATTATTTTTTATTTTTATACATATAATTCAAAATTACGTTAGCATTGTTGGTGACTTTGAAATTTTATAATGTTAATAGTTCATTGTTCAAAATTTGGCTATCTTAAATAAGTTTTAAGCTTTAAACATTAAAAAATTAATTATGTCTCCCAAAATTTTGATACCTACTTAATACCTCCTAAATTATGGTAACAGATACATACACAATATGCATTAAGCATAGGGGTGAGCATTTGGTTTGTTCGGTTTGATTGTTTAATATCAGTTCAGTTTTTCGATTTTCGGATTGACGAAAATGACAACCATAACTAAACCTAAATAAATTCGATTCGGTTCGATTTTTAACAAATTCGGTTCGATTATTTCGGATTTTTATTTCGGTTTTGAAGATTAAAGTAGTGACCATTTAAAATTGGTGATTTTTCTAGAAAAATGATTTCTTTTCAAACCTATTTTTCATTCCCAAATATAATTAATTTAACACGCATGAAATAACCATAAGTTTAACATAATATACAATAGCATTATGAATAAGTTTGAATAAACAATCCATAAAATTGTTGAAATAGCATAAAAACAACAGTCCATAAAACAGCTACCTACCACAGAAGAAAAAGTCTCATCTTTTTCCTGTTTTGAAAGAGTGAAGAAATAAATTTTTTGAAGCAAATATGAAATTACATAAATACAATTGTCATCCTTAATAGTATATAAACGTCAAAGAGGATAAAGGGAGGGCATGACCAGAGAATCCACATCAGGGAGACAGTACTGGCATATAAGGGAAGAATATATGTGGACAGTCAAATTTCTATTCTCAATTTATCATTGGTTCTGGACTTACTACGGGCACAATATCTAGCAGTGAGTTCACAACATCCATCTCTTCATACTACAGTGGAAGAGTATTCCCCGGATAGAACTTTCTATTAACCCCATCTTTGTTGATCTGATTGTCAAAAATAGGCAAAACAAAAAACCTTAATAATGTGGAAACATAGGAACAGACACAAAAGATTAAATGTGCAATGACCAGTTTTATTTTCTCTAGTGTCTAATTTTACACATCAGATCAACACAAAATAACTCCATAAAAGGGATTTATGATTAATGGGCTATTGAACACATAAGATTCTGTGATGCAAGATGTAAAGAAGTTATTTCCCTAGGCCCCTAAGTGTTCGGGAAAATAATATTTTTGAGTAGATGATATTTTTGGATACAGATCATTTCTTGAAGCATAAGTACAATGCTAAGTTTGCAAGAGAAGCACAACACACATAACAGGACATAAGGTAAATAAGTTTTCAGAAGCATACAGTAGACACAATATTATGCTCTAAAAAAACAAACACTAGCTTCTTAATCTTAAAATAAGTCATAAGCCAAAATACAGGCATTAATTAAAAGAAACCAAGCAAATCAAGTGCTATGTTTCTAAAATAGGATGGGTAGCATATGTATAATGTGAGTCATCATATTAAAGCATGTCATTAATTTTTTATCATCTTTTGGTGCACCCATAAGGCTCTTTTACTATACAAGACTTGATGCCTTCTATATAGAATCATATTTTATTATAGGTTCTCTACTTTTGAGTATACTGCTTGTATACAAGGCTTTATGCCGTAACACTGAGCAGAGGAACAGTAGAGAAAGTCACGACAAATAGGCAATAGCTCAGTATAGGTTTAGGTGCTGCCAGTCTTTATAAATTTTTAAGTGAAGACAATATCCAACTTAACATCCAAAGTTTTATAACATGCACCTTTAAGAGTTTGGATATAAAAACTAAAAGAATTCATGACGAAAACAGGAACATAGCACTTAAATTGCTATGCAAAACTGGGTGATTGATTAGTCAATATAACATAGAAGTTGGAAGACAAGGCAACAAGAAATACCGAAAAACAGATTTGAAATAATACTTTAAGAATCTAAGGTCACATAACTAACTATTGTCTCCACAACCAAATGAATAGTAAAAGATGAAGAAAAAAAAAGAATCTAAAAACACGCTTACTCATAATCAACCTCAATCTACATTTGCTTATTGGAAACTACACGTCAATAATGCTAAACTCGATTTCGCTACAAGCCATTTCTGGAAAAATATAAGACACTTAGTAATGCAATATAAATAAGAAATAATTTTTAATATAATGAATACAAGAACATAAAATTATTATCAACTTCAAGTTTCTCAAGATACTCTAAATCTTCTTCGATATTAATTAGAATAGGTTCACATCTAAGCCAATCTTGAAAACAAATAAGAGATTACATAAATTTAGGAGTCAATGAAATCCTAAAGGGATCAATAACACACTCTCTCGTACTAATGCACATTCAGATGCGACGCTGGAGATGGGAATGGCTAACACATCATGACCCATCTCTGCAAAAATGAGAAATCTCAGTTCATTAACTTTCCACCAACCTAATATATCAAATTTTTTTGAATTTGGCTCAATTTCTTCAGCAAGATATTTTCCCAACTCAGATTTACTGCTTGAACCTCCACTAATTTCTTTATGGTTCTCAAACTATTATTTTATTCTCATTTCTCTTCTTTGAAAATTTTTATAATCACTCACAGATGAAGAGTTTTCAGAATAAAAAGAAGTAGATGAAGAGTTTTTTGATTTCTTAACATAATGCTCAAAGAAAACTTTCATATATGTCTCCGCTGATTCAGATAACTTGTCCCCAATTTCTTTTTCAAACATGTCCATAATTGCAAAAAAGAACATATTCTAGTTTGTTTCGGGGATCCAACACAGATGAAATAAAGATCATTTTGTTCATTTTCTCTGAATTACTCCAATAGTTTCTGAACCTTTTTCCTCAGATTTGAGGCCATTTTTTTCAAATTAGAATCTTCATTTTCTACCATTTCTTTCAAAATCAAATCAAGCTCATGAATTTCTACAAAGTGCACACTATTAGTAACATATTCTGAACCAGAAACTTTCAAAGTAAAATCATACAAAGTTTTTAAAAATTTTATGATTGTCCTCATATTTTTCTAGTCCTCACTTGTAAAGGTTTCTGCATTAGTTCCATCTTCACAAGGAGAGGTGCAAAGATAATCCAAAAAATCATTATCATAGAAACTATATCTTTCAAATACACGCTCAAAATATTGTGGTATTTCAAGCATCAAATAAGTAGAGTTCTACCGAGTAGGAACATCTAAACATAAAGATTTTTTACAAGTTATCAATTGAGATTCACAATATTCTTTGAACTTTTTAACTCTCGCAGCAGATTGTTTAACATACTTCACAGCTTGTCTCACTCACTTGATAGACTTATCAATTATCTTCAGTCCATCTTACACAATAAGATTAAGAATATGTGTCATACACCTCACATGAATATGTTGACCCTCTATTTTGTTAGTTCCTCAATTACTTAATTGTTTAGACATTTTCATCACTATAACATCATTGGAACTAGCATTATAAATTGTAATACTAAAAACAGTATTCAAACGACATTCAAGCAAACAATTAGTAATGGAAGCAACCATATCAACACCTTTATGACTAAAAATCGGACAAAAATTTATCACTCTTTTATGCAATTTTCAATTTGAATCTATAAAGTGAGCTGTTAGACACGTGTAGTTGATCTTTTGTATAAACGTCCAAGTATCTGTCGTAAGACAAACATTTGGACGTACTTCATTGAAAACCTTTTTGAAAACTTATTTTTCTTCATTGTAGAACTGATAATAATCTTTGTCAAGGTTCTATGAGAAGGAATATGAAAGTATGGGGTTGTGACCCTCATAAAATTTTCAAACCTTCCTTTTCAACAAAACTAAACAGCAACTCATCAATAACTATCATTTGGGCTAAAGCTTTCCTATTTTATCCTTGATCAAATGTCTAAGTACCCAACACCCTTTCCTTTTCACTCACAGAAGATGGTAGAAAAGCTAATTTTGTTTTACTGTCTTTAACACCGACATTAGGACAGTAAGGATATAACTTTAGCATATGATTATTCATTGATAAGTACTACTAGCACCTGAAGCAAAAGCATAAAGTTTTCCACAATACTTATATTTTGATAAGTTTTTCATCAACGATCTTGTCAAATCACTGCCAACATTTTTTTTCTAGGTTCCATGACCTTTCTTTTCTTTGAAAGTTCAGCTTCAATGACAATTTCAACTTCATTTGGTAATAAAATTAAAATATTTTCATTTGACACTCCACTTTCACTTACCCTACTTCCAATCTGTAAAAATAAAATAATTTATTTATTAATTCGCAGGCTATAGCCTTAAACTATCAATTTAAGTGAAGAATCAAAAAATAAATACCGGATCAGACATATTTTGAAGCTGACAGATCGCCGAAAAGACTGGTCGTTGGCCAAAAACAACAAACTCATACTCACAAGTCACAGTGGTCACCAGAAAAGAAAAACTCACACTTACTATTCACTAACTCAACATGGTCGCCAGAAAGCACAAACTCAGAGTGGTCGCCAAAAACTCACAAAATTGAGGCGTTGGCCACTGCTGAAACAAATATCGACCTCGCTAAGTCGTAGCCGTTGGCGTGACACAGTGGCGGCACTCAACAGCAATTGCCGACAGCAGTGACGAGATGGCAAGTGGCGCTGACGATGGTCGATGGCTGAGCGTCGCTGCCGCTGCAGTCTTTAGGTTAGTGTTACTATTTTAGGATTTAGGGTTTCTAAATAAATGATTATAATTTATATATTTAGTATTTATATGTTATATTATATCAAATGATATTATATTATTATTATATTTATATATAATATATATATATATATATAAAAATTATAATCTATTATTTATATAATTTAGAATTTTTGATTTATCCAATTTTTTTTTTAAAATCTAAAAACCAAATCGTTTAACCAAATTTCTAAAATTTGAAATCGAAACCAATCTAAAAACTGAAAAACCAATCCAAAATTAAATTTTGATTCGATTTTTCGATTTAAACTAAAATATGTCCAACCCTAATCAAGCATGTCAAATCCTACTATTTTAATTTGTTATGTATGCATTCAATAACAATAATATCTATAAATCTACGAAATACAAATGGATTATTTTATCTGTATATCTATATCTATTGCAAATTGGTCACCTATTTTACTTTTAAAAGGATGAAGTGAAAAATAGATTCCTAAAATAAATACCCCATTTATCTCACACTTATTCCTACTTATTAGTGGCAAATGGGATTGTGTAAACTTCTTGGACTCTAAGAATCAGTTTCAAATTCTATTACAATGGAACTACATCAATTAATAGATATTAATACTTATAGAAAATATAATTGATAATGAATTTTAACTTTAAAACAGAGGCATTGCAGCAGTAAATTGGTTAGAATTTGACTAAATAGTAACAAATTTTTGCACTACGTAAATTTCATATTAAAATAAATCTAAAACAAATAATCAAAACAAAACAAACTAAATATAACACCTACACGTCTCTTATACTCCATTACTCCCACTCACTTTTTAACTTTCAAAATAGAGGCAAAAGAAAAAATCGGAAAAAATTAAATTTGATTTGTCCTCCAAACCGCTAAAATCAGTTTTTAAGAGCATATGCTTTGTGATATATACAATTTAAAGAAAGCCGTTCTCTTTCTCAGTTAACCTTAACCTTAATCAGAGTTCACCAAAATCACTCTCAGTTTTCAAAATTCAAATCAAAATCACTCAAAAGCTTACGAAATTCTGGTGCCAAGACGTCTGAATTTCTATTCTACATTTTGTTCTTTTGTGTTTGATAAAAGTTTGCTTCTTATTTCCTCATATTTTGACTCAAAAATTGAATAAATTAATTCTCCGAGAGACATCTCGACAATTTCTTTTTCAGCAGATTTGATTGGTAAGATTTTCACTTAGGGGTCGTTTCGTAGAGTGTATTAACAAAAATAATGCATGAATTGATTAATGTGTATTATGAATACTTTCTTTGGTATAATTTTTAGTCAATGTATAACTAATACACTCTATTGTGTACCCATTTTCTACGTATTAGTAATGCAAAGTTCTAATACATGCATTAACTTAATATCCCTCAATTATCCTCTAAAAATATTTACCATTCCTTTTCCCGTCATTTTAATTTACAATAGTGAATCTTTTCAAAATATTTCACAATTTTTTCCCACCATTTTAATCTACAATAATGAATAATTGATTTAAATAATTATAACATATTTTTGTTTTGCTTCGAGGTCTTTAAAAAGATTAAAAAAAATTGAGATTTTCTTAATTTTACGTCTTATATTTTATTTTTATTTCGACTATGTTAATCCGTTGGCATAATATTTCATGCACAAAGAAGAAGATCTTGCAATTACTCCGAAACCTCTATATACTAGTTCAACAATACTAATTATATTTGAGATGACAAAAAAATTTTATCGCAAAAAGTATACAAAATCAAAAAAGGGTATTTTTATAAACAAATATTTCTTTTATAGAAATTATGTAAGATGTATTATTTTTTATACATCAAACCAAACAATATATAAGAAATAATACATGCATAACTAATACAAGCATAAGTAATGCAAGCATTACTAATAAATTATATTTTATATTAATCTTATACACTCTACCAAACGACCCCTTAATCCTATGTTTTAATCTTTAACGGTGATTGTTGCTTCTTAATCTCTTAATTTTTTTTACACTATATCTCTATCTATTTAAACTTCTTTTTTCATAGCAGGACTTATAGATTGAATGCATAAATAAGCATATGTGTACTCTCAAAAATAAATTCATAGGTTAGTCAAAAATAATATATATTACATGCATGAATTAACATAAATTGCTACACTAATAGTTAAAATCTGAGTATGTTATGATAATATATATTACATGCATGAATTAACATAAATTGCTACATTAATAGTTAAAATCTGAGTATGTTATGATTATATTCAGCAGATGTCAAACTGACAAACTCTTAGAAAATTGATTGAATTTTAAGTTAAATATATATAGTAACTACAACTATTTTGGTAATCAATTAGTTTGGTACTATTCTTTTTTCGTGGATTGTAATAGTACTTATGGGACAAGTGAGGCTTGCTTAAGTGGTTGAGCACCTCCACCTTCAACCGGTAGGTTGAGGGTTCGAGTCACGCTGAAGGGGAAGTGTGGAAACACTATTGATCCTCCTGGTGTGTGTGTGTGGGGGGGGGGGGGAAATAAGTACTTATGGAAGATATGTGTGAATCAACTCTATTAAGGCTTATCTATCCAAGTTTAGAGTTTAATGATGAGATCAAAATATGTTTTTCGAAAATGATCTTTGTCTGTTAATGTTGTCGTCAGTGATTATCTTCTAAAATCATGATTGATTCGGGCAAACATTTTATATGGAGTTGAAACATGTTGAGAAACATGTTGATGATTATCTTTTAAATTCATTATTTCAAATATATTTGTGGGAAGAGTCCATGATATTCGTATATATTGTGTGGGTTCATGCTAGGGGTGTCAAGTGGGCCGGCCCGACCCGCCCGATCCGGCCCGACCCAGCCCTCGTACCTAACCTGGCCCGGTTTGACCCGACCCGATAAGCCCTAGGGCTTTAGGGTTCTGGGTCCCGGGCCGGTTATTTTGTTACAATGGGCCCGGCTAACCCGGCCCGGACCAAGCCCGGTCCAGGTCCGCCGGTTAACCGGCCCGGCCCGGCCTGAAAAAATTTAAAATATATATATATATATATTGGCTTTTGGGCCAAACTAGCCGTTTTTGGGTGCAAACGGCTAGTTTGGGCCCATTTATTAAAAAAAAAAACTTTAAAAAATATTTTTTAATTCCAAAAAAAAAATCTATAAATACCCTACAACTTCAAATCATTTTTCACACAATTTTCACTCTCTCAAATCTCATTCTCTCTCAAAAATCTCAATTCTCAAATATTCAATATATTTAATTTCTTAAAGTGTTCACTTTAATTTTTTAATTTTTCGTTTACAAAGTACGAGCGGAAGTTTCTAAAGTCGCAATCTTCGGATACTTCCAAAATTTGATATTGTCGTTCCATCTCTTACGTTTAATTTTTATTTATTGTATTAATTGTTTAATAGTTAATTTTATTATATTTGTGTATTTTGAATAATTTTAGTTTAATTTAATTTATATTATGGATAAATTAAGAAACCTCGCAACTAAAGGTGTTAAAAAATTTTATTCCGGAAGCGGTAGTGGTAGTAAAAAGCGAATTACTAGCGGTAGAGGTAGTTCAAGTAGTAGATATACCCGTGTACCTTCACCTCCGGTACCGCTTGGTACACCTTTTGAGGAAGAAATAGGTGTAGGTGCTCACGATATGGATTATGTAGAAGCTCAGAAAAATTACGATATAGAAGAAGAAAATGAAGTAGATGCGGTTAATTTAGACGAAGTTAATGAAAATATTGCTGAGACACCCGCAGTAGGAGATGCTAACGTTAGATCTGAATCAGTTAATCTCCCTTTCCGTCCTCCCAGTGCCCCAAAACCTCGTAAAATAACTAGTATTGCATGGCAATTTTTTGAACGTATATCAGATATTGAGGTGCAATGCAATATTTGTCAACAAATATATAAGCATAGAAGTGGAGGCAAGTAAGGGGGTACGGGTACGTTAATGAGACATGTAGCTGAAGATCACAAAAAAGAGTTAAATATTGCAAAAGGTGGTGGGGATTTTGGTGGGTCAACGCAAACTAGAATGGACCCAGCAATCGGTCACATAGCGAAGAAGTATAATAAATTGAGGGACAGGGAAGAAATAGCTAAAATGGTAGTTGTGGGTTGTTTGCTTTTTAGTTTTCCTTCTTCTGATGCCTTTATTCGTTATATACAAGCAATTTATAATCCTATGTTTAATGGTATTCCTAGAACTACTTGTCGATCTGATATTTTTAGGCTCCATTCACAATATTATTTTTATTTATCAACATTGTTAAAAAATATTCAATGTAGATTGTCCTTAACTTCTGATCTTGGTCGTGCTGTAAATAAAAATGATTATTTAACCGTTACTTGTCATTGGATGGATAGTAATTTCGTGATGCAAAAACGTATTCTTACTTTTTTATATGATGAAGATCGTAAACATACTGGATAATTTATTGCTGATTCTATTGTTAAAATTGTCGGATATTATGGTATCGAAAATAAAATTTTATGTATTGCTTTTGATAATACTTCTAACAACAAGACTGCTATAACAAAAATAAAATCTATGCTATCTCCGCCCTTGCCTGAAATTTTTCATATTGAGTGTGCATGTCATATATATAATTTAATTGTAAAAGATGGTCTTGAGTTTTTTGAACTTTATATTGAAAAAATTCGTCTTGCCGTTGGTTTTATTCAAGGAAATAATCGTAGATCGAGAATTAGAGAATTTAAAGTTAAATGTCAAGAAAATGGACTTACACCGATTTTGATGCCTGGGGAAATTGATACTAGATGGAATTCTACGTATGAATTTTTCAAAACTTGTTATAAATATAGAATTCCTATTACACTAGCTTTTAACCAACATTGCGGTTCATTTGCTGATTCTGCTGATTGCATGCTACATAATTCTGATTGGGTTGTAATTAATGATCTTGTTAAGTTTTTAGAACAATTTTATGTAGCTACGGTTGAATTTTCCGGTGCTTATTATCCTACTGTTTGTAATATTTTGGCATATATAGCCGATATTTCTGGTTTGCTCAAAGAATATAAAAATAAAGAAGGTTATAAAGAAGCTGTTGGCTCCATGTTTACGAAATTTAAATTTTTTCCTATTCCCCCTATTTACTTGGTTGGTGCTATGCTAAATCTGTGCATGAAATATAATCATATGTGTCACTTTAGTACTCTTAAATAAATACTAATCATGATTCTAAACAAGTACAATCTGATTTGTGGACGGCTATGGCTGATGCAAAGGATTACATAGAAAAATTATATAATCACTATACTGATTTATTTGATTTAGCCGTACCTTCAAATATCACTCCAACTGTCGCTCCTCATCCTCCCGATGAGCCATCATCTTCTAAAAGGCCGGCACATAGTGTTTTTTCTGATTCGTTTTATGATTTAAATTGTTGAAACAGTGTTGATGAGAGAACTCACACATCAACTTATCGGGAAGAGCTGAAATATTATCTTTGGACGGCACCAGAGGATCGCAGACGACGGATCAACACGTTGGATTGGTGGAAGAGTAATGAAACACAATATCCTGTGCTTTCAAGATTAGCTAGAGTTATCTTAAATGTTCTAATGTCAATCGTTGCATCAGAGAGCGCCTTTAGTCAGGGACGACAGCAGCTTGGAGACAACCGACACTCATTGGGAAGCAATGCAATGAATGTTCTATTTTGCCTCAGAGATTGGATTAGAGCGGAAAGAAGAAACCAAGGAATGGAACCGGAGCCGAGTGACGAGTTGAAAATTGAAGAAATTATGACTTCACAGGAGAACTCAGCAGAATCAAGTCCAATGCATGGTTTTGCCCCCGTTGACTTCGACTATCCTATGCAAGTTCCCATTAATATTAACATGAATGAGTTGGAAAAAATGATGCATAATTTATAGATTTTTCATTCATGTAATTATAAATTTTGGATCATTTTGCAATCAATAAAATTCCCCAAATTCATTCACTCCTTAGTCCTTGCTTTTTATTTTTTTTCATTTAACGATTTAAAATTTTAAATTGAATTTCTAGTTTTCTACTTTAAATTAAAAACTTACTTCTAATATATTATTAATTTACTACCAAATATTATTAATTTATTATATTAAGTAGCATATGTTTTGTATATTTGTGCATATATCTTCTATAGAAGTGTATATTTAACGTATACATGTGTATATGTTTTATAAATTAGTATATAAGTATATCTATATATATTGTAATGTATATATAATGTAGTATATTTTATAAGTAGTAGTATATATACATTGAATGGTGCGTATACACGTGTATATATCTTCTATAGAAGTGTATATTTAACGTATCATGTGTATATGTTTTATAAATTAGTATATAAGTATATCTATATATATTGTAATATATATATAATGTAGTATATTTTATAAGTAGTAGTATATATACATTGAATGGTGCGTATACATAGAATAGAGTGTATATATATGAATAGATCTTCTATAGACGTGTATATTTAACGTATACATGTGTATATGTTTTATAAATTAGTATATAACTATACAAATATATATTGTAATGCATATATATTATAGTATATTTCATTTAAAGTATTACATATACATAGAATAGAGTGTATATATGTGAGTAGATCTTCTATAGACGTGTATATTTAACGTATACATGGGTATATGTTTCATAAATTAGCATATAACTATACAAATATATATTGTAATGTATATATATTATAGTATATTTGATTTAAAGTATTACATATACATAGATTAGAGTGTATATATGTGAATAGATCTTCTATAGACGTGTATATTTAACGTATACATGTGTATATATTTTATAAATTAGTATATAACTATACAAATATATATTGTAATGTTTATATATTATAGTATGTTTCATTTAAAGTATTACATATACATAGATTAGAGTGTATATGTGAATAGATCTTCTATAGACGTGTATATTTAACGTATACATGTGTATATATATATATATATATATATATATATATATATATATATATATATATATATATATATATTGTAGTATATTTTATTTAAACTTTAAAGTTTAAAGTAGTACATATATATTTGGATGGTGCGTATATATGTGTAATTGTGTATATGTATATATATTTTTTAAATTATAATGTAGTATATACTATATATATAGTGTATATATATTGTTTAACGTATTTATAATGTATATAGATGGGTATATATAATGTATATTGAAAAAAAGTTTTTATTTTTATTTTTTTGATCGGGTTTGACCGGTATTTTAAACGGGTTTAACCGGGTTTAGGTGGGTTTGATCGGGTTGGGTTAAGTGGGCCGGGTTAGGGTGATTTTTGATTTTTTTACTGTGTGGGCCCGGACCGGCCCGACCCACTTAGACTTCCAACCCGGCCCCGGCCCGGCCCTCAACCCTGTTAAATAATATGGGCCAGTTTCGGGTTGGCCCGACCCGGTCCACTTGACAGCTATAGTTCATGCTAAATCACTTGGTGTTGCTATATTTTATCGGTCATTAATAATACCAAAATAAGAAACTTAATGTGATTAGTTCACGTATTGCTTCAGATGGTTGGTAATACTATATCTGATATCAAAGTATATATATTTTCATGTTTGATTTAACTTTATTATCAGTATTATTATTTTATTATTTTTTATGAATGATAACTAATATAACATTTATCAATTTGTCAGAGATGTAAATGTATATAAGTTACATTTATAGTCTTGATTTTTATTAACATAGTACTCTAATTTCTATGTTGTGTTGATATTTATAGATTCAGGGGTATAGAGGCCGAGGATGCAAAGTTGCTATAAGAAATCTTTTCTTTGACACTCCCTTTTTCCTCTTTACATTCTTATAAGATTCTTTCATCGTTGTGTTGTTAGTTTTGTAAATTCTGTCAAGTGGGCCGGTTTCGGGTTGACCGGGTCAAAGTTAGCCGTGTTGTGGGCCGGTCTGGATCCGGGCCTGATTAAATGGGCCGGTCCGGTTCCGGACCCAACAATAAAAAAATCTAAAACAATTTAACCCGGCCCACTTAATCAAATCCGGTCTAACCACCTAAACTCGGTCAAAATCGGTTAAAAATCCAGTCAAAACCGATCATATACACTATATATACCTACCTATATACATTTTAAATACGTTAAACAATATATATACACTATATATAGTATATACTACATTAGAATTTAAAAAAATATATACACATATACACAATTACACATGTAATCGTGTATACGACTATACATTAGTTAAATATATATATTACTCTAAATAAAACATATTCTACATGATATATACTACAATATAATGATATATATAATAATTTATAAAACATATACACATGTATACGTTAAATATATACGTCTATAGAAGATATATACACATATATACGTATCATTCAATATATACGTACTACTTTAAATAAAATATACTATAATATATACACACATACTATATATAGTTATCACTAATTTATAAAATATATACACATGTATACGTTAAATATATACGTCTATAGAAGATATATACACATATATACGTACCATTCAATATATACGTACTACTTTAAATAAAATATACTACAATATATATACACACACACTATATATATAGTTATACACTAATTTATAAAACATATACACATGTATACATTAAATATATACGTCTATAGAAGATATATACACATATATACGTACCATTCAATATATACGTACTACTTTAAATAAAATATACTACAATATATATATATACACACACACACTATAAATATATAGTTATACAATAATTTATAAAACATATACACATGTATACGTTAAATATATACGTCTATAGAAGATATATACACATATATACGTACCATTCAATATATATGTACTACTTTAAAAAAAACATACTACAATATATCTATACACACACACTATATATAGTTATACACTAATTTATAAAACATATACACATGTATACGTTAAATACATACGTCTATATAAGATATATACACATATATACTTACCATTCAATATATATGTACTACTTTAAATAAAATATACTACAATATATGCACACACTATATATATAGTTATACACTAATTTATAAAACATATACACATGTATACATTAAATATATACGTCTATAGAAGATATATAAACATATATACGTACCATTCAATATATATGTACTACTTTAAATAAAATATACTACAATATATACACACACACTATATATATAGTTATACACTAATTTATAAAACATATACACTTGTATACATTAAATATATACGTCTATAGAAGATATATACACATATATACGTACCATTCAATATATACGTACTACTTTAAATAAAATATACTACAATATATATATATATATATATATATATATATATATATATATACACTAAAATGTATAGTTATACAATAATTTATAAAACATATACACATGTATACGTTAAATATATACGTCCATAGAAGATAAATACACATATATACGTACCATTCAATATATACGTAGTACTTTAAATAAAATATACTATAATATATATATATATATATATATACTACGATATATATACTACGATATATACACACACTATGTATATAGTTATACCCTAATTTATAAAACATATACACATGTATACGTTAAATATATGCGTCTATAGAAGATATATATACATATATACGTACCAATCAATATATATGTACTACTTTAAATAAAATATACTACAATATATATATATATATACGGCAATATATACATATAATTATACACTAATTTATTAAATATATACACATGTATACGTTAAATATATACGTCTATAGAAGATATATACACATATATACGTACCATTCAATACATATGTACTACTTTAAACAAAATATACTACGATATATATATATATATATATATATATATATATACTGCAATATATACACACACGCTATATAAATAGTTATACACTAATTTATAAAATATATACATATGTATACGTACCATTCAATATATACGCACACATATAAAATATATGTACTTCTTTAAATAAAACATATGCTACTTAATATAATAAATTAATAATACTTTATAGTAAATTAGTAATATATTAAAACTAAGTATTTAATTTAAACTAAAAATTCATCTTAAATCATTAAATGGAAAAAATTACAAAGTAAGGACTAAGGAGTGAATGAATGTTGAATTTTATTGATTGCAAAATGATCCAAAATTTATAATTTACATGGATAAAAAAACTATAAATTTTGCATAATTTTTTCTAACTCATTCATGTTAATATTAACGAAAACTTACATAGGACAGTCAAAGTCAACAGGGGCAAAACGATGCATTGGACTTGATTCTGCTGAGTTCTCCCGTGAAGTCATAATGTCTTCAAGTCTATGTTCGTCATTCGGATCCACTTCCATTCCTTGATTTCTTCGTTCTGCTTTAATTCAATTTCTAAGGCAAACTAGAACATTCATTGCATTGCTTCCTAATGAATGTCGGTTGTCTCCAAGATGTTGTCGTCCCTGACTAAAAGCGCTCTCCGATGCAACAGTTGACATTGGAACATTCAGGACATCTCTAGCTAATCTTGAAAGCACAGAATATTGGCTTCATTATTCCTTCACCAATTCAACCTATTGATCCGTCGTCTGCGATTCTCTAGTGGCGATCGGAGATAATACTTTAGCTCTTCCCGATAAGTTGATGTGTAAGCTTCCTCGTCAACACTGTTCCAACAAGGTAAATCATAAAAGTGATCAGGAAAATCACTATGTGCAGGCCTTTTAGAAGATGATGGCTCCTTGGGAGGACGAGGAACGTCAGTTGAAGTGATATTTGTCGGCACAGCTAAATCAACTAAATCAGCATAGTGGTTATATAATTTATCTATGTAAGCGTTCACATCATCCATAGCCGTCCACAAATCAGGTTGTTCTTGTTCCTCATCACCAGAATCATTGCTAGTATTTATCTCTAAGTTAGCATAAATAAGAGTACTAAAGTAGCACATAGTATTATATTTTATGCACGGATATAGTATAGCACTAACCAAGTAAATAGTGGGAATTGGAAAAAAATATTTTTTAAATTTAGCAAACATGCCACCAATAGCTTCTTTGTAACCTTCTTTATTTTTATATTCTTTGAGCAAAACAGAAATATCGGCTATATATGCCAAAATATTACAAATAGTAGGATAATAAGCATCGAAAAATTCAACCGTAGCTATATAAAAAATTTTCAAAAATATAACAAGATCATTAATTACAGTCCAGTCAGAATCATGTAGCATGTAGTGGGCAGAATCAACAAACGAACTACAATGCTGGTTAAAAGATAGTGTAATAGGAACTCTATATTTATAACAAATTTTAAAAAAAATTATACGTAGCATTCCATCTATTATCACATTCTTCAGGCATCAATATCGGTGCAAGTCCATTTTATTCACATTTAAGTTTAAAATCTTTAATTCTTTTTTTTACGACTATTTTCTTGAATAAAACCAACGGCAAGCCAAATTTTTTTAATATAAAGTTCAAAAAACTCAAGGTCATCTCTTACAATTAAATTATATATATGACAAAGACATTTAACATGAAAAATTTCAGGTAACGACGGAGATAGCTTTGATTTTAACTTTGTTATAGCAGTCTTGTTGTTAGAAGCATTATCAAAAGCAATACATAAGATTTTATTTTCAATACCGTAAAAATCTGCAACTTTAGCAATCGAATCAACAATAAAATCTCCAGTATGTTTACGATCTTCATCATATAAAAAGCAAGAATACGTTTTTGCATAACAAAATTACTATCTATCCAGTGACAAGTAATGGTTAAATAATCATTTTTATTTACAGCACGACCAAGATCAGAAGTTAGGGACATTCTACATTGAATATTCTTTAACAATGTTGATAAATAAAAATAATATTGTGAATGAAGTCTAAAAATATCGGCCGTACAAGTAGTTCTAGGAATACTGTTAAATATAGGATTATAAATTGCTTGAATATAATGAATAAAGACATCAAAAGAAGGAAATCTAAAAGGCAAACAACCCATAGCTACCATTTTAGCTATTTCTTCCCGGTCACTCAATTTATTATACTTCTTCATTACCTGACCGGTTGTTGGGTCCATTCTAGTTTGGTTGGACCACCAACATCCGCACCACCTTGTGCAATATTTAACTCTCTTTCGTGATTATCACGTATGTGTCTCATTAACGTACCCGTACCCCCTTGCTTGCTTCCTCTTTTATGCTTATATATTTATTGACAAATATTACATTGCACCTCAATATCTGATATACGTTCAAAAATTGTCATGCAATACTAGTTGGTTTACGAGTTCTTGGGGCACGGGAAGGACGGGGAGGGAGATTAATAACTGATTCGGATCTGACGTTAGTATTTTCTACTGTGGGTGTCTCACTAATATTTTCATCATCTTTGTCTAAATTAACCGCATCTACTTCATTTTCTTCTTCTATACCATAATTTTTCTGAGTTTTACATAATCCATATCGTGGACACCTACACCTAAAGGTACACCTACTTCTTCCTCAAAAGGTTGACTAAGCAGTGCCGGAGGCACACAAGTATATCTACTATTTGAACTACCTTTACTGCTAGTATTTCATTTTTTACTACCACTACCACTTCCGGAACAAAAAATTTTAACACCTTTAGTAGCGAGGTTTCTTAATTTATCCATAATATAAATTAAACTAAAAAAATTCAAAATAAACAAATATAATAAAATTAAATATTCAACAATTAATACACTAAATAAAAATTAAATGTAAGATATGGAACGACAATACCAAATTTTGAAAGTATCCGAAGGTTGCGACTTTAGAAACTTCCACTCGTACTTTGTAATTACAAAATTTAAAAATTAAAATGAGCACTTTAGGAAATATATAGAATATTTGAGAATTGAGAATTGAGATTTGAGAGACTGAAAAATTGAGTGAAAAATGATTTGAAAGTGTAGGATATTTATAGAAATTTTTTTTAGGGTTAAAAAATAATTCTAAATGTAAAAAAATTTATTTTTTAATTAAAAGGGTCAAACTAGCCGTTTGGACTCAAAAACGGCTAAATAGCCGTTGGGCCAACAGTAGTTTGGCCCAATCTCCAAAATTTAAAAAAAATTAAAACTGGGTCTAGCCGGTTAACCGACGGGCCTGGACCGATTTTGGTCCTAGCCGAATTAACTGGGCCTAAAAAAAATTAAATCATCCCGGAATCTGGTACCCTACAGCCTGTGGGCTGATCGGATCGAGTCAAATCGGGCCGATTTTTGTAAATGGGCCGGATCAATCCGGCCCGTTTGACACCTTTAGTTTTGTTATTCTTAATAATAAGTTCCCACATATAGTCATATCTATGGTTGCAGGCGATTTCTGGAGAACTTTATTTGTCATTATGAAGCGCCATTGTTATCAACTATAATACAAGAAAAAAAGTAGACTTGCGTCTGTAGTTAACAATTAATATACATGTAAAATATTTATGATTTTCTTTAACGCAGAGAGCCAGTCACACAACTATCGTGAAAGCATTTATAGTGTGGATTATCTATGATTTCTAAATCCTAATACTTGCACAAATTTTCTAAAACCAGATCAGAATCGAGCATATTTTGAATTAGAATTGAAGATAGCATGTACACATATTGAGATAAAACGGACGTGGAATGGTATTATTCTTTTTAAAAAAATAAAAAATTTACATTGGAATAGATGAAAGCATGTACACATAAAATGATTAAAATATGATTTTAGACACTGTTTGGATGGTGGTTTTCATGGTATGATATGATATAGTTACTAAGAGAATCATGTTTATTTTCATTGTTTTTTAAAATGTATGGCGTGGTATTGTTTAATTTCATGGTTTGATAACCATGAAAATCCTCACTTTATGTAACCACCAATTTGGTGGTATTACATGGTTTGCTTATTTTTTTTTTCAATTATGCCCTTACTTAATATTATATTAATCTTATTTTATCCTTTACCTTATATTATTTAACTTCACCTCCTACCTACCTCCTATCCCGCCTCTCGTCCCCCTGTCCCTCCCCCACCCCCACCCCACCCCCACAATTATTTTTAAATTTTTTTTTTTTGAAGAATTTCAAACTTTTTGCTTATCCCATCCTCTGCCAAATCCCCAACCCAATTTTCTTTTTTAAAAAGTTGCTTTTTAAAAAAATGTAATTTTTTTTTCTTACCCCACCCTCACCCCTTACCCTTACGCCCACCTACTAGCCCCCCCACCCCTTCAGTTTCTTTTATATTTTAATTTTTTTTTAAACTTTCAAGAAAATTTTCTTACACCACTCCCATCCCCCTACCAGCTCCCCCCCACCATACACAAAATATTTTTTTTTTAAAAAAAATTTAAAATCTTTTTCTTACCCCACCACCTATCCCTACCCTTTCCTAACTCCCTACTCCACTACCCCCACCCCGAAATACTTTTTTAAAAAGTATTTAATTTTTTTCTTACCTAGCCCCCATTATCATATTCGTTTTTATTATTTTGTGTTAAGTATATACAAATATTTTACGAAAATATTTTTTTTACTTGTGTTACGAACACAAGAAAATAAGTAAGAAATAATTTATTTTTGTATAAAATATTTTTTTGAATTCTATATCGAACACACTCGTAGCATACACAAAAGAAATATTCAAACTTTGTACTTGTCATTGGTGTCACGTCTCAAAATACCAAAAAAAAAATAAAATTGTTACTATAAAAAATGAATTCGGTTATATTTATTTTGCTCTACTCTTTTATTGACTTTATTAGAATTTACATGAATTTAACAACTTAATATATCTACATAGTATAATTTTTGATAAATTAGTAGGAAGAAAATTATTTTATTAATAATTAATGATAAATTTAACATTTATATAATTAAGGTCATTTTAGTAAACTTATCAATTACGATACAACACCATACTATCAAACCAAATAATAAAACTGTTATTAAACAACAATAAACGATACAGTCCATCCAAGTATTGTATTGTACTATGTTGTACAGTACAATACCATACCATACCATACCATATCGTACATTATAAAACCAGGATAAGTCACCATCCAAACAGAGTCTAGTGTTTAAGTTAATTTTTAAGCATTTATTTGGTTATGCTTTATTTTGATCCAGCTATTAATATTTTTATTAGTTTAAAAATAAAATAAAAAGGTAGATTACCATTTTTGTTATTTTACATTTCATTTTGATCTAGCTATTTGATATACTGCCAAAATTTAGGAATTTAAAACAAAACATTTTTTTTTGCCTTATTCCTAGTTCGTTTTTACTTGTCACATTTTGACTTGCACAGCTATTAAAAAAATAATTATTGGTATGGTTATTTTATTATATTATCCCTATTAAATGATATTTATTGTAGCATCTTACAATTAATTTGAAGAAAAAATAATTAATGTTAAGAATAAAATAGAAAAATAAAAATATTTTTTTCTTGATATGTTAAAAATGAAAAATAGAAATGAAAATCCAATTAAAAACTAAGTGACAAGTACAACCTAACGAGGAAGTATAACAAGATTTTACCTAAAAAGAAAATAAACCCGGTTCCTTATTTGTAGCAACTACATAAGACTTTTTATCTTTTTGTTTCTCTTACTTTTAAAAGTTTTATTTATCCAAAATTAATATCCAATATCCGAAGCATTTTAATTTATTTTTTTTTACTTTTAAAATTTTGATTTTTAAATTTTGAATATAGAGGAATATAGAGTGATTAAAAGTTAATTACATTTAACGATTTGAATTGAGATAGCAAAATTTAGAAAAAATCATACACCACCTGCCATTCGATCTCCTCTTCTTTTAAAATCTTTTTGAGCCTTTCCAGTTCTATACTGCAACAAATTCTTTTATCAGCTAATGGTGTTTTTTGTTGGAATTCTTTCGATTAGATAGTGATGGGTATTTACTTTGATAGGTGAATATGGTGGCTAGCTAGAGGAAGTAGAAACGCCATACAAGGTGGATCATGAATATAATTATTTATTCAGGATTGTTTTAATTGAAGATTCAGGAGTTGAAAAATCTAACACTCTCTCCAAAGTTATGTTAAATGATTTTTAAAAGTAAATCCATCATCGATATAAGAATTTGGTACTAGGACCTGTCAGGTTACTTTTCAATTCTTCAAGTGCCATGCATTTTTGAGATTTATATTCAACCACAAATTTCATGCAAACATGGCTTGAATTTTAGAGATCATGACATTTTTTTTTAATTATATAAAAGCATGTCATTTTATGTAAATAAGAAGTGTAAAGTTGTACGAGTTCGTAAGAATAGTAATGTGTTACTGAGTAATTAAGTACTAATTTTTATATCTAAAAGCATCTAAGACAAAAGTAAAAAAGAACCGAAAATGTATAATATAAAATTGCTAATACTATATTAGTAATAGACATGTACATGAATTGATGTACATGTCTTTCATATTTGATGTACAATAACAGTGTGTTGTGCGATCATTGTGCTTATTTATTTTGGAAGGAACATGTTTATCTTTTGTTTTAGTGCAAATTACGGTATTAGTGATCCTCAAACTTGAAGATTCTTAATTTGCTTACTGAACATTTTTCCTACAAGGTTAATTATTCTTAGATGATGTTTCTCTTTTGTAAGGCTTATACTTTTAATTATTTCTAAGCTTTTTTTATAGGGCAAGGAAATTTTGAAATTCAATTGATTTGTCAATATCTTCTTAGATTTTTTTTTTCTCCCACTTAAAGAAGATTAGTGCTAACTTTTCACGTTTGTTTCGTAATGTCTTAAGATACATTTACATACTAGATAAGTTTTGTATAAACCACACAAATCTCGTGTATATTGAAAGTATTTACAGATAATCTCTTTAGTTTTTTTCTCTCCTTATTTTGAAAAATTTACTTATACATTCGGGTATTCATTATACATTGTTGGAATGTATGATAAAACTGTTTTGCCTATATTTATGAAAAAAGTAATCAGAAAATATCTTCCAATTCCTTAAATAACGCCATTAATTACCTATAATTATGTAGTGTATGATTAAATATAGTAAATAAAATTTAAATTCAAAAAAATCTTAAACATCACTATTAAATTGTCTTCATTGTTGAAATACGGTGTTGAAAAAAAATTCAATCGTCTTCTTTCTTCAAATGCCAAAAAATAAATATGAACATCCCCCTATTGTTGAAACCTTACCCCTTTTCCAACGAGTTAATCACCAAGAAGACACAAAAAGGAGTGATTTCAGGGCTTGTAGTGGATTTTTCGATGATTTTTGGGTGTTAATTACTGGATTTAATCGGATTTTGGGAGGAAGTGATCAAATTACGTGATGTGGAGGCAATTTCGATTAAAACTTCACCAAAAAAATTTAGTCGGAGCTGAGTTTGCCTTTTTCGTTCACTATCTGTTTCCTTCAATGTTTTTCACTCATTTTTTCACTATTTCCTCTCGCCTTTCCTCTGTTTCTCTTTATTTTCCTCTATCTGTGTGAGTGTGTAGAGCACTGTATGTATATCCCTGTGTGTGAGTGTTGTGTATCGTTGATAGTATGTGTGTATTTATTTCTACGAAAAAAAGAGGAAAAATTTTGAAGGGCAAGGAGAGGGGCGCATGGGAAGGGGGTTGGGGTGAATTTTTCAATATTTATTCGGTAATGACAAAATATGCGATATCGAATAGCTTCAACACCTTTGCTAAACAATCTGACAAACAAAGGTATGAACCAAAATATTATCTTAATTTGTTGAAGGTTTAATGTATGTTTTTTTTGTAATAGGTGTTTTGAAGGAATTGTTGTTTGACTGTTGTTATCTGTTTGTTGAAAGATGTATAAATAATGTATAATATGTACTTATACATTAGAACGAATGTATAATGAAATCGTAACAGGGGCAATTTCAGCATTTTAATTAAAATCATGAATTTTATATCTATATTAATACATTGACTACCTGTTTATATTTGATGCATCTGTGTACTACACTGTCGTAATAAAGACTGCAAATGGGTCCTCACGATATCTTGTATGAATCATTCGGAACATCTATATTAAATAATTCTTTTCTAACAGGTTAAAGCAGCTGGTAGTTATCTTTATTGTGTATATGAATCAGGAATGAGGTACATTATTGATATTGATCATGGCACGTGCAACTGTGATCGGTATCAAATTGATGAATACCCTGTCCACACGCAATTACCGTATTAAAAAGTAAAAATATTGATGTAAAAGATTATGATCGTTATTGCTCGAATTGTACACGCCAAACACCATTGTCAAGACATATGAACTTCCGATAGTTCCAATGCCAGACATAAAGGATTGAAATGTGCAGGACACAATCGAAGGACGTGCGATTTTTTTCCAAAGAAAATGTGATGAAGATAATTGATTTATCTATATGCTGATGCTTAGTTTGGTTTTGTTTGAATAACCATTTTACTTAGATTATGTTGACACTTTTGTATAATTTTGATTAATGTTTTATATTGTTAGTTGAAGTTTACTTCTTAATAGGTTTTTGAAATTTTCATAACAATGTTCTACATTATACATAGATCAAATTGCATTGCCTTATTTATTACCTTTATAACTGACCACATGTACAGTTTTATGTTTAAAACAACAAAATCAAAAGACACACTCATATGTCATATTTTTTTTCAAATTTTAGTTGACATTCAATAACGTGTTATGTGTATGATAATGTATTATACTTAAGTATATGTGTATGATATAAATTATTTTTTATTTAACTTACACTTATTTGGGTACCAATCATACATTTAATATTGGAATTAATCATAAAGTAATAAATGTAAAATACGTCAACGGTATGCAATTAATTTATGATATAGTTTTATACTTTAGTATATGTATTAAGTTAAAATTTCCGTTATTTTCTATTAAGTAATAAAATTTTAACAATTTGTATGATGTTATGTAATACATAACTCTAAATGTATGAGTCACATGTTCCATGTATTATTAACTTATAAAAGAATTTAAATACTGAAAATAATACAATGTGTTACATTATACATAGATCATATTGCATTGCCTTATTTATTACCTTTATAACTGGCCACATGTACAGTTTTATGTTTAAACAACAAAATAAAAAGCACAATCATGTGTCCTATTTAATTCAAATTTTAGTTGGCATACAATAATGTGTTATGTGTATGATAATGTATTATGCTTAAAGTGTATATGTATGATATAAATTCTTTTTGGTATAACTTACTCTTATGTGCGTACCAATCATATGTTTAATATTAAAAACTATCACAAAATAATAAATGTAAAATACTTTAACAGAATCTAACAAATGTATGACATAGTTTTATACTTTATTAATATGTATGATGTTAAAATTTTCGTTATTTTCAGTTAAGTAATAAACTTTTAACAATTTGTATGATGTTATGTAATACATAACTCTAAATGTATGAATGACATGTTCATTGCATTATTAATTTATAAAATAAATTTACATAGTGAAAATAATACAATGTGTTAGATATACAATAACACATTAATATCTAATTTATTTTTATACGTTATATATAATATAATGTACGACAAACGTAATATCTACCAAACTATATAGAAACAATACAATATGTAGTACGTCATTGCAATGCACCTCTTCAAAAGATATGTATGTATAAGAAGATTAAGGACATCCATAAATTCTAAATTAAAATCCAACACCAAAAAAATAGCTAGTATTATAACTGTTTAACATCAACTACTAAAACAACAATTAGATGCTTTCATGCCGACTATTATAAAAAAGTGCTACTCTAAAGTAACAATTACACATCAGTTGATTATGAAAAACTATTCCTTGGACGAGGAGTCGTCATTATCACTTGGGTACGCTTGATTTTCCTTTGTCACTCCGTAATGCCATAGTAATGAAGCATAACGTGCACCTTAAATTTCAGCATCAAAACCACATGATTGCACTGGTAGTCCTTCACTTAATATTTTTGCATATGCAGCAACAAAAACGCCATAGTCCCTGCTATGGAAAAAATTTATGAATTAACAGGTCGTTCAATAATTATTACATGATTATACATGTAAAAAAAAAAAATATAAACCAAAAACACTTACAGCCTAGCAGACTCCAATTAAAAGATAAAAACGTATCATCAAACTGATACATATTACATACAGATAACATTATACAACAGTTTCATATGTATGTGTACACCTTATACATTTAATACTATAATCATGCATAATGTATAATGTAACATTATACATATAAATGTGCACCTTATAGATATTATAAATATATTTAAAGTATAATGTGATTATAAAATCAACAACGTATAAAAGTAATATCTAATGTAAACTTTGTAATGTATAATATAAATATCTAAAGTATAATGTGATCATAAAACCAACAAAAGCTTATGTGCTGAAAAGAGGAGACGAAATTGGAGGAGAGATTTTGAATTAACAGATGTACAAATCTGAATAGAAAGCTGAAGCTGAGACTGATTTTCGAACCTATTTTTTTCAATGTTTACTTTAACAGTATCCGAAGCGTATGCTTTTGTTGTTCAGTAAATATTTTCTTTGACTTTGGCCTTTGCTTTCGTCCCTTATAGTTGGTCAAAACGACAATAATAAGTAACACCCACAACGCCTAACACTAACAAGATCATAATTGACCCAGTCCTTTAAGGGTCGTACGAAATCTGAATACATTTCAAGCCATCACCGTTCCAGATCTATACATAATAAATTCCTTTAATAAAAAAATCAGAAAAAAAAGAATTACGCAAAATAATAATCAAAGGGGTTTTCTTAATTTGATTTTGTTTTGTTATTGAGAGTGTTTATTTGATTAATTGAGGTTTAATTATTTTTTAAAAAAATAATAATTTTGGGTTTATGGATTTCGAGTAGAGAAAGTAGAATCCGTGGTTAAGGAGAAGTGAAATGGTGAGGAAGAAGGGAGGGTAAATTTAGAATTACAGCTGCTACTCATAATCATAGATGATGTACTAAATAAATGGAGAGAAAAGATAGCAAGGCAAAAAATATGGAGCATAATTTTGAGTAAAATACGATTGTTTGAAATGTATAAGAAGGAAGAGAGATAAAATAAAAAAGTTAGGGATTTAAGTAATTAATTTAAAATTTTTATAACTTTTTTTCCAATATGGGATGTTGTGTAATAAGGTAAAGTTACCTTATGTATATATGTAATTTTTAGATAAATTTTTAAGTTCATTGAAGATGTTAGATATTTCATAGACTTTGTTTGTGATAGTAAATAAGTACCTTAAGCATTGATTTGATAGAATGCAGGACTAATAGCTTGAAATAAGACAACGTCATGTGATTTTAAAAACAACAATAAAATTGTATGATGTAATACCCACATTATTAATGTCAAGTTTTTTTTATCTTTCTCGTTATGCAACAACCATTTTTTCAGTGTGACAATATTCTGCTCAATTCCATCAATTCGTTTTTTTACTTTCATAACTTAGATGAAGGTTAGCAAGTAAATCATTTATGATAAACTAAAGATTTTCAGGTGCATGAGTTTGAAGGGAAAGGATAAAGTGAGGTTTGAAATTTTGCATGTGCTAGTTACATTAGTTTTTTCCTAATTAATTACTCAAGCAAATAAGATGTTATATATATATATATATATCGCTAATAAACAACTTGGCAATTTTATGACAATATTTATGAGACTATAAAATAATAGTAAATATAAATTGACATGTAGTTTCTTTGAATCCAGTGCAGTTAATTTTTGAATCATATTAGTAAAAGTATTTGTTTTATTTGAATTGAAGATATTTTTTTAAAAATATATATTGATAAATATCATTATTTTGTTGTTATGGTACTTTTGTTTTATTCAATAGCTATTCACTAAAATGATTTTTTTTCTTTTATTTTATTTTTATACTCACGGAAATAATATTGCAGAAAGAAATAAAATGATAGTTGAAGTATTATTATACTAATAAGATTTAACGTGTTCAAATTAATTATCAAATAATTATTATAATTATTTTTTTTATGATTTGCAACGCATCGTGCGGGGACAAATACTAGTATATATATAATAGAATCACATTCAAGCATATGAACGAATGCATGTTACAAGATGTGCATACTATCTCTTACCCCCTTAACATCATTATCATATCCGTATCGGTGTGGTACCTGACTCATATCACAACAACCATATTCGTACGGGCATGAATACCTAATCCATTATCACACCACATTAATACGGTACAAATAAAATACAATACAGTCATCAAATCCTAAGTCATGCTAGCAAAAAATCATACATGTTTAACTCACAAACAAGCACAAAGTCAAGAAAGTTTAAGTGTTATATAGCCCAACTCAAAATCATAATCTACACGTATATATAAATATATATATATATATATATATATATATATATTTCCCACCCATCATACATCTTTTCGAACTGCGGTAGTTCAAGTTCATGCTAATATACACTCTCTTCCTCTTTATCCTCTATTCTTCTTTAATTTCTTGCATAAAAAATTCTATTCCTATTTTATAGTAGTGCTTTTTTATGCACACTCAACAATCTCGATATTTGATTATGCTAATTTTTGACCTCCAATTTATCATATTTCATCTCTTAACTACTCTTTATTAGTGAAATGCGATCATTAAGACATTCGAATTAATCGAGTTTACTTAACTGCCCCTTTTTACCCACTTTGTGCTATCGAGTACAACTTTTCTCTCTATATAAGCCTTGAAGGACATTAAGCTACGCGCATTCGCTTTACCTTTTTATTTATCTTTTATCACAATTAACATGTCATCGTCATGTACGATCATATAATCATATTTAAACCTAATTAAATTTTTAAATGTGTCCAACTGTTCAACTCTGTGTCTGAAGGACTAATGCATGATACTCCTGACATTACGATTAATATTAAATTCATATAGCCCAAGTCTAGTTGCTATAAATGAAATCTTAGCTTACCTCTTAGACAAAACATGCTGCTATGTGAAGGAGTGAGTTATGAGCTAGACATATTCACACGTCAGGTTCCTTCTGGGTGTGTCTCAAAATCGCTCTCA
The DNA here is from genome assembly GCA_030864225.1 of Capsicum baccatum var. pendulum. NCBI lineage: Eukaryota > Viridiplantae > Streptophyta > Magnoliopsida > Solanales > Solanaceae > Capsicum > Capsicum baccatum. Next base: position 100,527,415 of record CM061554.1, on the reverse strand, counting down.
TGAACCTTATCCTTTAAAATCTCATGGTTAGGGATATAAGATTTTTTTAGAGTTTTTTGGATGATAGGGGTATCACGAACCAAAATTAAGGGTCAAGATAACACTTGTCGCAGCGTACCTTGACAAGTAAGCCTATCAAATTGATATACCAAAAAAGAGAAAATGTCACGACCCAAACTGAGGCCCCAACCGTGACGAGCATCTCGAACCATAAAGGCCCAGACACTCTTCTATCTTAAAATTATATACACCATTCATACATAAATAAGGAAATACAAAAATTATAGCAAGACGGAATCATGGTCATAAATCTGATATGAATTTAGCAATGAAGAACGAAATCCAAAACTAATTAGCAACATCTGTAAACCGTTTGCAAAATCTCTATTACACTCTCTAACACAATCTGAAAGATTGGACAAGGCCCCCAGTAGACCAAAACCGTAACCACTAATAATTGTCTAAAAATAAACAAGCTTGCCAGAATATAGAAGGCTCACCAACTGGACACCGCAACTCTATCTGATGAAATCTACTGCTTATATGGACCCCTAGACTGAGCCTCAGAACCTGAGAGGTAGGGGAGAGGGGGGTCAATACAATATAATGGTACACAAAGTAATCCAAAATAAAAATTTTATATAAGTAAAATAGTGGAGAGCAAGTTGTTAAAACATCATGCATAAACAGTTCTCAAAACACATGGGCATTTATTTGAAAATCATAAATCATTCTTGTCAATGCAATGTCTGTTCTTTGTATTACTTATGAGTTAGGTGGCACTCCCCTACAACTCTAATATTCCACGGGCTATATGAAATCCGCCATTGACTCAGTGGGGAAGCCCCCAACCCAAGTATGCCGCAAGGGTTGGAGTCTCTGATTCTGATACACCACACGACACTAGGCCAACGCAATATAATATACCCAGATCGACAAATCACAATTTTGGGCAATGAGTTATCTAAACTCGTTCCCTCTTCAAAAAACCACCTAAAATCTCTTTATGCCCTATTTTAGCCTTTTCCATCATTCTGAAATTCTAAAACATGAAAGTCTAATTTTTGTATTAGTCTGTGTCTGTTATGGCATTGTCTGAGTTGGTATCGTCATACCAAGACTTGCAAGTTGTTATTCTAAGCCATATATGATTATTTCATTGTAAAACAATGTTCAGGCCACTTGATCATGCATATAGTGTAAGAAGAGTCATATCTCAAATCATAAGTCCAAAATCATGCAAAGGCTTTCTATTCATTCAAAAATTTCAATAAGTAGTGGCCAACTTCTCAAAAACATTCCTGAAGTTTCTTTGTTTATCAATCTCAACATTTAAAATCATTAAAGCATTCCTCTCTCCCATTCTTAATCATCATGAATTTCATATAAGACAAATATATCTTGAATAATTCTGTAAATCATGAAATGTAAGGATTCATAACTTGTAAATCAAATAATAAAGTAATGGGAAAGGGAGATTATATATTACATGCTCTCGATTCACAATTCACGGTTTTCAATGCATACATACATATATACAATTCAAATCAATTTGGGGGAAGGACTAAAGACCAAAACAATATTATCAAAGCTTCTAAATCATGAATGTATTCATAAATTCAAAAACCCCTTTCTTAAAATCATGATTTCTATACCCATGAAATTTTAGAAAAAATCCCACGTACCTCGATTATGAAGAATAATGGTTGATCCTTGAAGCCTACGGTTTGGGAATTCCAAATGTTCGATCAATTTTGAAAACTTACGGTTGAATCTTGAGTTTCTTGGAGGAGAAGTATATGAACTAGGGTTTTTATTTTGAGGAAAATCTTGAGAATGTCGTATATTATGCTTGTAGAGGTCTTAATCTCCTGATTGGATATTTTAAGAGACAAAAAAAAAGTCCAAACTACCCTTGTTAACTTCTGAACGAAACAGGAAAAATTTAAACTGGGAACCCAATCTTTTGGGCCACCGCGATGCGCCACTATCGCGGTGGCTCCCTGGAAAGTGACGAATGGGAATTTGGCCCACTCCGTGATGCGCCAACCTCGCGGAGTCTCACTGAAAATTGACCATCGTTATTTACACCCTCTCCGCGATCCACCAAGGATAGAAATGATGGTGTTTTATGACTAGGACTTAAATTAACCATAACTCCTTCACCGAGTGTCCGTTTTGGACGAATCTTATGTCGATGGAAAACTTATTCGATCATCTACGTAATGAAAAGTTCAAATCTAAGGAATTCCATAGGAAATTAAGTATAAATCATTCTAGAATCCAATGCTTGATACTTTAGGGACAAAAATTTAGCTAGGAAAAACTTTGGGGTGTTACAATATCCCCTCCTTGGGAACATTTGTCCCCGAATGTTGACGCGGGACACAGACAAGCATAATTTCAAGCATACTAAGGCATATAAAGAATAAGTCAAGGATTGTACGTTCCATTTTGTCATCCACTTGATAAAAAAGGTTTGGTTATCTAGATCTCATATCAACTTCTGATTCCCAAGTTGCTTCTTCAATTTTCTGGTTTCTCCACAACACATTAACTGAGGCTATCTCTTTGCTCCTCAATCTTCTAACTTGGCGATCCAAAATTTCTACAGGCTCTTCTTCATAGGTTAAAGATTCTGTCACTTTGATTTCTTCGACAGGCAACACTAAAGAATGGTCTCCAATAGACTTCTTCAACATAGATATATGAAATACCGAATGAACAGAACCCAAACTAGCAGGAAATTCTAACTTATACGCAACTTCACCTATCCTTTTCACAATCTGGTATGGCCTTACATAGCGAGGAATCAACTTACCTTTCTTTCCGAATCGCATGACTCCCTTCATGGGAGAAACCTTGAGAAATACCCAATCTCCAATCTCAAACTCTAGATCTCTTCTCCTAACATCGGCGTAGGATTTCTGATGACTCTGAGCTGTCTTAAGTCGTTCTCTAATAACTTTCACATCCTTCATTACCTGATGAACAAGATCAGGCCCAAACATCTGTATCTCACCTACTTCATACCATCCTATCGAAGACCTACATCTTCTCCCATACAATGCCTCAAATGGTGCCATCTTAATACTGGAATGGAAACTGTTATTATATGTGAACTTTATCAATGGAAAACACTCTACCTAAATACCTTTAAAATCAATCACGCAGGCCCTCAACATATCCTCAAGGGTTTGGATGGTGCGCTCAGATTGCCCATCTGTCTGAGAGTGGAAAACCGTGCTCAAATTCACTTGGATACCTAAACCCTTTTGAAATAATCTCCAAAACTGTGAAGAAAACTGTGTACCTCAGTCACATATGATCGACACAGGTTCCCCATGCAAATAAAATATTTTTGTAATGAACAGCTTGGCATAATCCTCTCCCGAATAATTAGTCCTCATAGGTAGAAAGTGAGCTGACTTGGTCAGCCTATCTACAATTACCCAAATGGAATCATACTGATTTCAGGACCTCGAAAGTCCTATAATGAAGTCCATATTAATCATCTCCCACTTCTACAAAGGCAAATTTATCTCTTGAGAAGAACCACCTGGCCTCATATGTTCCACTTTAACTTGTTGACAATTCAAACACTTGGCAACATAGTTAACCACATCACGCTTCATATTATTCCACCAATAAATGGTTTTTAAATCATGATACATCTTAGTAGAGCCAGGCTGAATAACATACCTCGATGTGTGAGCTTCATCAAGGATTTTCTTCCTCAAAACATCTATATCTGGCACACACAACCTACCCTAGTATCTTAAAATACCATCACCATCAATTTCAAATGACATTACCTTTTGTTGACCCACATCTTTCTTGATCTGTATCAAGATGAGATCTTCAACCTGCTTCTCTTTAACTTCTGCACAAAAGGACGATTTAGCTATCTCATGAACAACCACTCCTCCATCCTCGAAATCCAAAAATCACACTCCTAGATTTATAAGTCGGTGACTATCCTTCACTATCTCCCCCTTTTCTTTCCCCACATGAGAAAGACTGCCCATAGATAACCTACTGAGGGCGTCGGCTACCATATTTGCCTTGCCCGAATGATAGTGCAGGCTCATGTCATAGTTTTATAAAAGTTCCAACCATCGCCTCTGCTTGAGATTCTATTCTTTCTGTGAGAAAACATACTGTAAACTCTTATGGTTAGTAAATATATCAACATGTACCCTATACAAATAGTGCTGCCAGATCTTAAGTGCAAAAACCACAGCCGCTAACTCCAAGTCATGAGTAGGGTAATTCCACTCATGCACCTTCAACTGCCTAGATGCATAAGACACTACCTTACCGTGATATATAAGAACACACCCAAGTCCCACTAAGGATGCATCACAGTATACAACAAAACCTTATACCCTCTGGAAGAGTCAAAACAGGAGCAATAGTCAACTTGTCTTTCAACTTCTCAAAACTATTCTCACAAGAGTCAGACCACCAAAACTTCACCTTTTTCTGAGTCAACTTAGTAAGTGGTGCAGCTATGGAAGAAAAACTCTCTACGAACCTTCTGTAATAACCCGCCAAACCCAAGAAGCTCTAAATGTTGGTTGGAGTCGTCGGTCTGGGCCATTTTCTCACTGCCTCAAACTTTTGGGGATCAACCTTAATCCCTTTACTAGACATAATATGCCCCAAGAAAGCAATAATATTTAACCAGAATTCACACTTGGAGAGCTTTGCATACAACCTATGATCTTTGAGAGTCTGGAGGATAATTCGGAGGTGATTGGCATGGTCCTCCTCACTTTTGGAATAAATCAAGATATCATCAATGAAAACTATGACAAATAAGTCTAAAAACTATCGAAAGACATTATTCATTAGGTCCATGAAGGTTAAAGGGGCATTATTCAACCCGAAGGACATGACTAGGAATTCATAATGACCATATTTGGTTCGAAAAGCTGTCTTGGGAATGTCGGACTCCCTAACTTTCAATTGATGATATCCTAAACGAAGGTCTATTTTAGAAAAGCACTTAGCACCCTGAAGTTGGTCAAACAGATCATCAATCCTAGGAAGCGGATACTTATTTTTGATAGTGACCTTGTTTAACTGGCGGTAATCTATGCACATACGCAGGGAACCATCTTTCTTTTGCACGAAAAGTACAGGTGCACCCAGGAAGAAACACTAAGACGGATGAAACCTTTATCTAGGAGGTCTGTTAGTTCCTTTTTCAACTTTTTCAACTCTACTAGAGCCATTTTATATGGTGGAATAGAGATGGGACGGGTGTTTGGCAACACAACTATGCCAAAATCTATCTCCCTATCAGGTAGTATTCCTGGGAGATCATCTGGAAATACTTTTGGGGATTCATTTACTACAGGGACAGACTGAAGAGGAAGACTTTCGATGTTAGAATATTTAACCCAAATAATATGATACAAGTAACCTTTGGAAATGAGTTTACAGGCCCTGAGATAAGATATGAAGTGCCCTCTAGGTGCTAAAGAGTGCCCTTCCTATTTTATTGCTGGCTCATTCGGAAAAGAAAAAGTAACCTTTAGGGTTTTACAGTTTAGAGTGGCATAACATGAATGGTGCCAGTCCATCCCTAGGATAGCATCAAAATCAACCATATCAAGCTCTATGAGATCTGCCACAGCATCCCGGCTAAGAATAGACACAACATAATTTTAATATATCCTCCCACTCGTTATACGATTAATTTGCAATATCCTTTGAGCTGATAAGTTGCCAACTCCACCCCTTCTATCTCCTTTACATGCATTACCTTAAAGATCTTCTCTATTTCATCCATAAACTCCTATGGATCTTCTTCTACCTTGGTGCCAATAAACTTGGGCGGGTTCATTTGACCCACCCTAGTAGCCTCAGATGTAATAGATGCAGACCCAAAATCTTCTGATCGTTGAAACTGATTGGCCACCAACTGTGTCAACATATGAATAAACTGTCTGAATTCTACATTAGAAATATCCCTCTGAGAATTTAGGGGATGATTAACATTGGTCCGTGGAGCCCGAGGTGGACTGGTTGGGACTGGAGGTACTCCCAGAGTAGGAACAGGTTCTGGGGTGAGAGCTCTGTTATGGGTCCACATCCCATGAGTGGGATGGACCTTATCTGTCTGTGCATTCTGATCGATAGTGTGATGAGAATGCATGATCAATTTTTATAAAAAGCAAGAGAGCATTGATTAGAGGTAGATTAAACTCTAAAGCACGAACTAGATCATAAAGAGGGGAAACATTCCTAAATTCCTAGTAGCCCCCTGCTTATAAGTGTGGCGTGTTACACACCCATAAACAAGACTCTACTCGATGCAATTTTGTAGACACCCTGGGACCATGAACCGTGCTCTGATACAAAGTTTTTCACTACCCAAATCGAGGCCCTGGCCGTGATGAGCATCCCAAATCATGAAGCACCGAACACCCTTCTATCTTGAAATCATATACACCATTCATACATAAATAAGGAAATTCGGAAATTATATCAAGACAAAATCATGGTCATAAATTTGATATAAATTTAGCATTGAAAAATAAAATTGAAAACTAACTAGCAACATCTGCAAACCGTCTACGAAATCTCTATTATATACTCTCTAACACAATCTGAAACATGGGACAAGGCATGGGACAAGGCCCACAGTAGACCAAAACCGTAACCACTAATAGTTGTATGAAAATAAATAGGCCTTTTGGAATATAGAAGGCTCACCAATTTGACACTGCAACTCTGTCTGATGAAATCTACTGCTTATCTGGACCCCTAGACTTAGCCTCAGAACCTGAGAGGTAGGGAATAGAGGGGTCAATACAATGTACTAGTATGCAAAGTAATCCAAAATAAAACTTTTATATAAGTATAATAATGGAGAGCAAGTTATTAAAACATCATACATAAACAGTTCTCAAAACACATGGACATTTTTCTGAAAATCATAAATCATTCTTGTCAATGCAATGTCTGTTCTTTGTATTACTACTGAGTTAGGTGACACTCCCCTACAACTCTGATATTCCACGAGCTATATGAAATCCACCATTGAATCGGCGGGGAAGCCCCCAACCCAAGTATGCCGCAAGGGTTGGAGTCTCTGATTCTGATACACCACATGGCACTAGGCCAGCATAATATAATATACCCGGATCAACAAATCATAGTTTTGGGCAATGATTATCTGAACTCGTGCCCTCTTCAGGGAACCACCTAACATCTCTTTATGCCCTATTTTAGCCTTTTCTGAACATGCATCATTCTGAAATTCTAAAACATGAAAGTCTAATTTTTGTATTAGTCTGTGTCTGGCATTGTCTGAGTTGGTAGCGTCATACCAAGAGTTGTAAGTCGTTATTCTAAGCCATGTATGATTATTTAATTCCAAAATAATATTCAGGCCACTTGATCATGCATATAGTGTAAAATGAGTCATATCTCAAATTATAAGTCAAAAATCATGCAAAGGCTTTTCATTCATTCAACAGTTTCAATAAGTAGTGGCCAACTTCTCAAAAACATTTCTGAAATTTCTTTGTTTATCAATCTCAACATTTAAAATCATTAAAGCATTCCTCTCTCCCATTCTTAATCATTATGAATTTCACATGAGACAAATAATATCTTAAATCATTCTGTAAATCATGAAATGTAAGGATTCATAAATTGTAAATCAAATAATAAAGTAATGGGAGAGGGAGATTATATATTTTATGCTCTCGATTCACAACTCATGGTTTTCAATGGATACGTACATATATACAATTCAAATCAATTTGGGGGAAGGCCTAAAGACCAAAACCAAATTATCAAAGCTTATAAATCATAAATGTATTCATAAATTCAAAAACCCCATTCTTAAAATCATGATTTCTATACCCATGAGATTTTAGGAAAAACCCCGTGTACCTCGATTATAAAGAATAATGGCTGATCCTTGAAGCCTCCGATTTGGGGATTTCAAATCTCCAATCAATTTTGAAAACCCATGGTTGAATCTTGAGTTTCTTGGAGGAGAAGTATATGAACTAGGGTTTTATTTTGAGGAAAATCTTGAGATGTCATATATTATGCTTGTATAGGTCTTAATCTCCTGTTTGGACATTTTGAGAGACTGAGAAAAATTCCAAACTACCCTTGTTAACTTCTAAATGAAATAGGAAAAATTTAAATAGGGAACCCGATCTTATGGGCCACCGCAACATGCCACTATTGCGGTGGCTCACTGAAAAGTGATGAATGGGTATATGGCCCACTCCATGATGCACCACCATTGCGGAGTCACAATGGAAATTGACCATCATTATTTACACCCTCTCCGCGATGCGCCAAGGACAGGAATGATGGTGTTTTATGACTAAGTCTTAAATTAACCATAACTCCTTCACTGAGTGTCCGTTTTGGATGAATCTTTATGTTGACGGAAAAATTATTCGATCATCTACGTAATGAAAATTTTAAATCTAAGAAATTCCTTAGGAAAATGACTATAAATCATTCTAAAAGCCAATGCTTGATACTTTAGGGACAAAAATTTAGCTAGGAAAAACTCCAAAGCGTTACAAAAAAGACAGAAATACCCCCAACATCGGCTTCTATAATGAAGCTGAAGATAATAAATGCGGAAATAATATAATAAAAAATATAGCCATAACTCCTCAACCCTGATGTCAATAGTATAAGAATGTATCTAGTACAACTCGGGTCCAAAAGAAATACATAAGATGTCCAAATACGAAAGAAACTCTCCCTTTGAAATAAAAGTAAAGACAGTCTATAATAAAGGTAGTAGAATACATCTGGATACCTGAAAGTCAACCATTACCTCGAAAGTACCAAATATCACCCTAATCAACCAAGCTGGGATGCACTCGTGCTAGGACCTACACCGAAAGAACGTAATAGGTGTGAGTACGATCCACTTGTATTCAGTAGGTAGCAAGGCCGATCGAGCAAAGTAGATTACAAAACATACAAAATACACATAAAAGTCACGTCACCTGCAATCAGAAAATGTCTCACAATAGTGGCTCACACTGCTTGCACTAAAAGTTCTAATATATCACATGTATTTGCAACAATAATAATCATATAGTGGTGACACCTAGTTTTTTCCCTCCATGACTAAGTTTAATTCTAAGTTTCTTTAACTGTAAATAAAATTACAATATTTATTTTTCCCGAATAAAAAACTATTCAAAGTATTTATCTGGGTAAGTTTGTCATTTTAAGTAGCGATTATATATTATCGTATTCAATTATACGAAATTATGTAATTTTATTACTTAAATATTTATTTTTAAATATCAAATTTTAATCAAGGCTTATCTTGAAATAAATTTAAATGATTAAATCTTGATTTAAATGTAATTTATTCTTGAAAGTAATTTATTTGGAAAATATTTGTTTGGTTTTATTAAATCAAGAAGCTCGGGATTAAAGTAGTGATTAATTTATTTTAAATTTTAATTAAATTTGGTCAATTTATTAAATTTAACCTTAATTGAAAGTGATTTGGCCATAATTACAATGTAATTGGTCAATTAATTTTCAATTAGGCTAAAATTTTTAATTCAATTGGCTAAATTCTAATGATTAGGCTAATTTAACAAATAGCCTAAAATTATAATATTCCTAATCTAATTGAGGTTATTTTAATCCTAGTTGATGTTATTAAATAACCCTACTATTAATCCAATTCGTCTAAGACCAACAATTTCAGCAAACCACTCCAGCCCAACCACCTATAATCGGCCCAAAACAGCTTGCCTAGTCCAAATTAACAACCAGTCGCGTCAGGCCTAATACCGATCCACCCTTATTTTATTCTTAAACCAAAAATAAAGGAAATCAACATACAATAATATCAGATGATGTGGGAAAACCCAACAACGATCTTAACCCAATTATTAACCTCGACCCGATCTTAACCCTCTATCAACACCAACAATGTACAAAAAACCCTAAACAAACTATGATACAAATAACGATAATAATATGCAATCACCGACAACAATAATCTCGACCCAAATCCATTGACCAGTCTTGACCCAGCAAAAATTGACCTCAATCCAATTGGTTTTCCCTTTTTCATACTCCTCACGTGTCTCTTACGTGGATTTGTACAAAGAAGGATGCAAATTTTCTAGAAAAACATCGAGGTGGCAGCTGAGTAACCTTCAAATGAATATTCCACCAAAATCCAGCTTGAATTTGTTGGAATTATACCATGAAGGTACATATATGCTCAATTATGATTAGTTCAAAGAAGATTCATTTTCCCCCAATATTCTGAATTTTCTTCAAAAGAATCTAAAAAAACTAGGGTAAGATGGAGGAAACATTCTATTGTCATGGAAATTTTGAAATTATCTAAGTGAGAATTTTTTGAAATTACCCCAAAATTCTTTTTTCCCACGATGGTAGAGCTGAGATTTCCCTCCAATTTTGTTCCCTATATATAGCTCACCATGGAGCAAATGGAAAGGGTTAAAAAAGGAGCTAAGAGGGAAAATTGATTTGGAGAGCACAAGAAAATTTTCTCTAGTAAAATTTTTAGAAAAAAAATATATAGATAGTCAGCTAAATTAGAATTAGGGAGGAAGCATCGGCATTCTCCAGTGGTGGTTTTGGTGATGGTCGAGATCCCGGCGTCAGCTCATAATCCTGTTTTGCTGCTCTAAAATAGGTAAAATTCCATTTCCATTTAGTTCCAATTATATTCCACTTTATCTCATCATTCTTTAGTCATAAGTGACATTTTGAAAATCTGTATGCTGGACTATTTTCTGTAGAGGCCTTAAAGGACGTAGATTTCTTTTGGTAAAGATAAATATTGGTTATATTATTAAGTTAAGTTATATTTTTTCTTAGATGATGTGGTTTTTTTATCTTTGTCCCGACCTCGTAATCTGTTGTTTATTTTTGACTTTGTTGATTAACTTTCGACCTAATGCTTCATCTGGTGTTTTGCTTGATGTTTGGGTCTCTGATTTCTCGCCTAAAGTTCACACTTTGATGTTTTTTGTTTCATTGCTTACCTGGATGTCATCCTATTTAATTTGTTGCTACTGTTGTTTAGTTTGTAGTTTCATTAGTAAGACTAATTTTAAGGTCCTTTTGGCTTCTCAAATGCCAAAAGGACTATGAGAAAAGGTCCAAAAATATACCAAAAAATCCTAGCATTCCTCGACGACCATTTCATTCAAGTCTGTTGGAATGAAGAAGAGAATTGGAATAACATGTCTCTTGTTCGCTGATATTATTTGATGTTATCGTAATTGTTGAGCTGGTAGCGTCGTTAGTAGGACTTCTTTTCATATTTGTTGGCTCATTAAATACCAAAAAGATGATGAGGATATGTCTAATAGTATACCATTAATTTCATGATTCCTCAAGGACCATCCCGACCATTTAAAAACTCACTTTTGAGCCCATCGGAAAGAGGAGAAGTATAAAAATAATACGCCCCACCAACTCTCCTCTTTAGCGTATTGGTTGTGTTCCTCTTTTTATGAAATTTTGAAGTTTGATTTTCTGTTTTCCTCTTGAGTTTGTTTCAAGCCTGTATTTTTGTTTGTTTGAAGCCTATGGAAAATATAATGGCTTGTTGAAGAATGTTAAACATGAGAATGGATTGGGTCTCGTTTGGTGTCTTTGATGTCAAAAATCATTGAAGTGTGTATATTCTCTCTTGAGCTTGGTTGATGTCACTTTTTTAGCTATAAATTTTAGGGTCTAAAACACTTGAAGTTTTGTAAGACCGTGTTTAGAGAATAGCTGCATTCAACTTTTAAGCTTGTTGTTTCGAATAATCGAAATTTTGTAGGTTATTTTGTCATTATCGCAGCCTTCAGTAGTTTGAGGTTTTATTTGGGATTAAAAAGGGAACTTTGGAAGTTTGTTTTATTCTTGAGTTTTCTATTTTCAATATTTGTTTGTATGATTTAACTGCAACTCACAAGGTCTCTTTGATTCATGATATTGAAAGAGACCTGTGAGTTTTCCATGAAGTCATAATATCAATCCTGTGGACCCCAAATATCTTGTGGCTTATGTTCTTGCATTACTTGAGAAGAAGAGGAAAAGGTTTGATTAAAGGTCTTTAATTTGATTAAATAGTTTTGAATCAGTTCATGACTACTTACCTACCATTTCACTGGGTTTAGATAGTCTTATTCGAATTGACATGTTGTTTTCCTGTATAGCTTTACCTTCTTCCTTTGCTTTCTCTATCTTCTTTAGATCATCGTAGTTGTAGTCTTATATGTTGGTAAATTTGTGGGACTTCTTTCATGTCTTATTGATTTGTTTCTACGAATTAAAAGTTTTCCCAGATTTCCATTTGAATTGGTCCAATTATATTTTCAGATTCTACTCTAATTTTAGTAAATGCATTCGTAAAATCTGTCGATTTGAATTGTAGACCATTTGATGGAACATTGGTGATTTTGATGTATTATTCCTCGGAATTGAGCCGGTTTTGCTTTGTATTTAACTCTGTAGTCTGAAGTCATTTTATTGTTCTCTTTGTCATTTATGAATTCAATGTTTATTGACACCGTTGTTTAAAAAGGACAGGGTGTTCTTAAACTTTGAAATCCTGAAATCTTTTTCCAAGTGTTATCCTAAATAAGATAATGAATCTTAAGATTCTCTCAGGTTCATTTTTGGTCTTTCTTGAATATAAGTTTTCTAAACTACTATTATTTGCAGTTCGATTATAATGTATAATTAGTTACAGTAAGACCAACCAGTTAATATGAATATTAATTCTCTTCCTCTTTATTTTGATGCATGATGTGTTGTGTCTGAGTTTGCCACGAACTCTTGATTGCATTTTCCTCTTCGAATCAACTCCTAGATAAAGTTCAAACATTGATCTTATGGCATACCAGATGCGAGGAGACAGAAGAAGAAATGGGTTAAAACCCATTGACAAATTTTCTAAGAGATTCTGAAGTCATGATTGTATTCGTCACATTTCTAGATTTTATTTGTTTATTTATTCATTTGGGCCTCGAAGCCAAAGTTGTAAATTAATACAAGTAAACTCGATTATGGGCCAAAAGATCCAAAAAGATAGTTTAGGACTGGTTATGGGTCAAGGCTGATTGATTTGGACTTAAGAGCCTAAATCACTTGTTTCATCCCCGTTTCCATTTTTTTATATGCTTATTTGTGATTTGACTTTAATTTGCTTAGAACTAGTTAGATTCCCTATAAAGTCGTTAAAAAACTGATTTTGTGTAAACAAAAAAAATATTCCTTAATCAATTTCTTTTCAACAATCAATTTTTCTTTTATAAGTTAGTCAAAAGAATCATTTTCAAACAGTTCGGATAACCCCAAGTTAGCGGACATTTTGAGTGCCTTAAAAAAAACCTTCCTAAAATGTTAATGAGAACCGTTTACCTAGAATTTCAAAACTTAAATGATTTTTTTGTTTTGAATCATTTAAGTAATTTATAAAGGTTTTCTTAATTTTTCTAAATCAATTATGTGGCGACTCTAAAAGTCATATTTCCGCAAAACAGAAATGGTGACTCTACTAGGGACTTTTAACTAGGTTCTAACCAAATGCTTGAATTTATCTTTTGACTAAACTGTTTAAAGTTTACGTGCTTATATTTTTCAATTCTACGAAATTTAGTTATTGCATTTCATGGCATTATCTCGCATGATGATTATTAAACTGTTTTGGAGTTTCATGGATGTCTCAGCCCCTGTTGTTCTACTCCAAATAAAGTGTTTGCAATACGATGGTTTATTAGCACGTGAGGCGTCTGATGGATGTTCGCATTTTCAAACCCAAGTCATCCGCTTGGAAACCTGGTTTAAACCAACTCTAGACACCTAGGATAAAGCAAAATCAAAACCCTCTTTTAGGCATAAACCTAGGACGACCAATATCCGAGGGAAAATTATGCCCATTAGAAAACTTGTCCTATGTCTATTGACTTCGTGTCAATTACAGACAAATCATATTTATGTGTTGAAGAAAATACATATTTGTTTAATCTAATTCATTATCCTTTGGGGTAGGGGGAAAGCTCATCTTCATTTGCTTTCGTGTAGGAATGGCCCAATCGCACCCTTGCAAAAAGTTCAAGATCATTACCAGACTTGACAACTTCATAAAAATATGGTGGGATTATATGAGCGAAGAAGAGAAAAAGATTGTTAGGACACATATCAGGCACTTGCCTTCGCTTATAGAGATAGATGCTTGGCCCAAAATGATTCATGTGCTGACGACCTTTTGGGATGATCAGAATATGGTATTTTGCTTCAGGGATGTTGAATTGACCCCCACTATTGAAGAGGTGATGATTTGTTATGAGAGAACTGATATGTGTGTCAAGAGAAAAAGTACACCTGATAAGAACATTCTAGTCCTTATTGTATGGGACCGTCAAGAGATCAAGAAGACCTTTCAAATTGATGATGACACCATAAGGAAAAAATGACACCATTCATCCAAGAGTTGTTACGGTGACACAACACTCTTCTATGGAATGGAGTACGGTTCTAAAAAGGTATTCCATAATTTATCTCCCATGATTGCAGCTGATATATATCAGGGTTTAAAAAGGTGTCAAATCGAGAATCATTTCTTTTAAGGTTGCAACCTGATCTTGCAATGGTGGATGATGATGCATTTACTAAAAAATCCTAGAACGAAATAGCTCGACCATCAGACAAGGGGAGATCTTCTATCATCGCATGACATATGGTTGCTCCTACACAAGTTCAAAAGGAATGTTTCTCCAAAATATTAGTTTAAGATTTTTGGGAAATTAAGGGATGACAAACCAATGGTCTATTAAATATCTTCCTCCAGGGAGATACACCATTTGAGGGGGCGAGTGGCCTTTTCTAGTGCTTCCAGGTCTCAGGGGGACCCGTCCTTATAATCCTGGCAGAGTCCTTAGGCAATTCAAAATCAAGCAGGAGACACCCCAAACTGCGCCTATGCTTAGATTCATTACTGAGTATGACAAAGGTGAGTCCCCACTCAAAGACTACATGGTAGATGAATGGAGAATAAAAGGGTGGAAGGAAGTCTCTTTCCATATCGGGTATGAGGCCGAAGTCAGTGACACTTACAAGGAGTGGTTGAAGAAGAGTCTTGTCGAAGAAATCTCGGGGCTGAATGTACCTACTCGGGTTGTTGATATAGAATTAGAGCATCAGATTCAACTCCACAAGCTTCAAGAGGAATTTCAAAAAAGTGAAATCGCACACCGACATATGCATATGGAGGATACATCGACCATACGCATATTGAGAAAAGAGTTAAAGCGAGCCAGGCAAGAGGCTGATAATGCTAGGTAGTGTCTGATCGATTTGGATGATTGCATGGTTTCTCAGATTGATAGCATAGAAAAATGACCTACAAAATAAGGAACAGCTGTGTGGGAGTCACCTAATCATCAACAAATATTAGATATGGCAAGAGGTGAATAAGGCTAAGAAGGCAAGGGCAAATGAAAGAGCATCTAATAGCTAGTTTTTTCTATCCCCTGCGCGGGACCTTATTATTATTTCATGTTATCTTCCTTTTCCCTAAGGATTGTATCCCTCTTATGTTATTTTTGTAGGCATTTTATGCCTTTCTTCGTATTATGAAAGTTGGGGGATAATGGATTGGCTTTAAAAAGACATATATTTTCTTCAAATTCCGTTAGGCCAAATCCTTGGCGCAAAAGGGTCACCCTAACTAGGATACACATTATTATAATATTTTATGTGATATAACTACCTTATGTGTTTATGTGCACTTGTTTGAATCAAAGACAAATATATCTACTATGCTTTCGTGGATCAGTTTGTCTATGACACAAACAACTCTATGTGATTACTTCTTGTCAAATATCTTGCATTAATTATCATATATGGAAACTAACACATCTTCCTTTGAGTTATTTTACTTAACAAATAACAAAAAACTACTCTGTGTTGAAATAAGTTGGCAGAACATCCTTACTTTACCCGATCAAAAGCAAATAAGATCCCATCCCTTAACTATCATTCAAATATGAATGGAAATGACTAGGGAAATGCATTGACCATCAGGGAAAATGTAATAGAAGAACAAAGTGAGATGATTGTTGAACTCGCGGGAAAATTGGAAATGCCTCAGGAGAAGATGAACCGTACAAGAGATTTGGATAATTTGGCCATTACTGTTAATGCTCCTGGCCCAGGAAGAGACCAGCCTCTACTCCATATCCCTCCTTTCAGTACTCCTATTCTTGGAGACTATCCAAATAGCACATCATCCATTTCCGCTCCTCAAATTGTCCAAAACACCAATCAAGAAAATAATCCAAATGCTTACCATCCACAAAATTCATCTCCAAATCCATAAAATCTATCCCCAAATCCCAAAAATCTATTATCAAACCCATAAAACCTGCTCTCAAATCCACAAAATCCATCCCCTAATCCACAAAATCCATCTCCAAATCCACAAAATTCTTTTCTAAATCTGAAAAATCCCTCTTAGATCCCACCAAACTACTTTCAAATTCCATAAAATGTTCTCAACTTTTAAAACATCCTCCCCACTTACCACCAAACCTCCTCTCATCCTTAAAATCAAGTTATTATTCCAAATCTTTCTCATATAATCATATCCCCTGACATCTACAATTCCTTTCCCAATCCTGAGATAAACCATTATGAGAAAAAGAAAAAAGAATGGAGGACCGAGCATGAAATGAAGTTGTTGTCTATGAATGAAGAGATTATAAGGATCAAGGAATCTCATGGGGTAGGGGACAATGATGGTCTGGGGTATGATGATCTATGTGTTCACCCTGTTGTATATCTACCAGAAGGATACAAGGTCCCTAAATTTGAAACATTCAATGGTACCGAAAACCCTATGGATCATTTTAAAAGGTATTACAATCAGATGGTTGGGGTAGGAAGAAATGAGACGTTACTAATGTGCCTATTCAGTCGAAGCTTGATTGGCGAAGCTTTAGATTGGTTCACATCTCAGGATCTGAGAAGATGGTTTAGTTGGTAAGCATTGGGTAAAAGTTTTCTCGATAGGTTTGCATTTAACATTGAAATAGTCCCTGACTGATAATTATTAGACTGGATTACACAGAAGAATGATAAGTGTTTTTGAGACTACACCTTCCGTTGGAGAATAGAAGCTACCAAAGTACAACCTTCCATGTCTGAGGAAGAGATGGTGTTTGTGTTCTCTCATGCTCAGGAGGGAGAATATTATACTAAAATGGTATCCATAATCAGGGAAACTTTTGTAGATTTGATAAAAATTGGGGAATCACTAGAAGAAGGCATTGAAATAGGAAAGATTGTCAAAACCCCAACATCATCTGGGGCATTTATATTCCGAAAGAAGAAAAAAGAAGGGTGAGGTCTCTACTTAATCTGTTGCTAAGTTAAAGAAGAAATTTAAGCCTAGGAACATTCTCTTCTCTTCATCGTCACCAAATTTTTAGCGTGTAATCTACATCCAACCCTTGTACCAAGCTCTACTTCCAAATATCTAATCTCAGTACCAAGCTCCACTTCTAAATATCCAATCTCATTACCAAGCTCCACTTCCAAATATCCAATCTTAGTACCAAGCTCCACTTCCAAATATCTAATCCCAGTACCAAGATACACTTCTAAATGTACAATCCCAGTACCAAACTCCACTTTCAAATATCCAATCCTAATACCAAGCTCCATAACTAAATATTTTACCCCAATACTAAGATCTGCAGCTGAATTATCATCAAGTAACCATCTTGCTAATCAAAATCATTATAACCCCCATGTCAAAACCTCAGAAAAAGACCTCCCCAAAACTTCAGCCACTGGCTGAAAGTCATACCCAACTCTTTTGAAGATTGAAGGACTCCAGTCATTTATAACCTATCCAATCAAAAATTATTAATCCCAATTCCCAATTTTATTATGCCGATCAAAATTGTGCCTATCATTTGGGAGCGATAGGGCACAGTACTAAGGATTGCGTTAGCCTAAATGCATAAGATTCAAGATTTAATTGATCAGAAGGTCATCACGCTTCAGTCGCAACACAAAATATCAATTGTACCCCATTGCCTAATCATGGGGGAGCTGGAGTTAACATGAATGAAATAGAGGGAGAATGGGTGTCTAGAAAGTCCATCACTAAGGTGGATTTGGAAAAGTTCAAAAGGACAGAAGGGGTAGAGATGTTAGAGAAAGTCGTAGCTGCCTTAACTGTCAATAAGAGGCCCCTATTTATAGTGATGACATACCCAGCTCAGGAATACACTCCTCCACCTAGGAAGGAATTTATTATAGAGACTGCCGCTACCCAAAGAATGACACGATCTAGACAATGCTACAGTCCTAAATATCTGACCAATAGAAAGGATCCTCTGAAAAAGCCAATCACTAAAGGGGAGGCCGAGGAATTTTGGAGACGTATACAACCAAAAGAGTATTCAATTATCAAGCATTTAGATAAAACTCCAACCCAGATATCAATTTGGGAGCTGTTAGTGAGTTTGCAATACCACCGACAAGCTTTGTTAAAGGTACTGGATGAAACATATGTTCCCTCAAGCACGAGTCTTGAGAATCTGGCCACAATGATAGGGAATATTGTGGGAAGTCATCGCATATCGTTAAGTAAGAAAGAGTTTCTATTTGAAGGAGTGATGCATAATAAAGCCTTACACGTAATTATCAGTTGTTGAGACTATGTAATTAATCGGGTATTGATAAATGACTGATCTGGTTTGAATATTTGTCCTCTTTCCATATTAGTTCAAATAGGTTATGACTTGGGGAAAATTCACCAAAGCCATGTAAATGTGTGGGCATTTCATAGAGGAGAGAGAGATACCATAGGCGAAGTTGACCTGTACATCCAGATGGGACTTACTGAATTCAAGGCTAAATTTTATGTTATGGATATCCATCCTAGTTACAACCTAATCCTGGGGATACCATGGATCCATGGTGCAAAGGCATTTCATCAAACCTTCATCAATTATTGAAATTTATTTGGGAGGACCATGAAGTAGTCATTCAAGGAGAAGGAAGCCGTTTGAATCATCCCAATGGTTATGTGCCTGTGATTGAAGATATTTTGAGGGGTAGTAGTTTTTATACAGTGGAAATTATAAGTACTGCGGAGAGAGATCTGACGCCCAAATCTCTAATGCCTTCTGTCTACGAAATAATTGAGACTGTGATGTTAAGAAGTAGGTTCGAGCTTGGTCGGCGTTTGAGTAAGAATTTGGAAGAAATTATTGAGCCCATTATGGTCCAAGAAAAAATTATCTAAGTATAGGTTAGGATACTAGCCAACAAAAAAGGATGAGATTGAAGATAAGTTAAAGATGGGTCTATTTAAACCATTGCCACTTATGTACCAGTCATTCGCGCGTGAGATATCAAAAGATGATGGTATTAGGGATGGGATAAGAAATCTGTTCGAGGGATGCAATGCAATACTAGAAGATTTCCTAAAGTCCAGTAGGGTGAGTAAGGTTGCACCAGGAAAGGCTATGCAAATTTGGACCTCCACTCCACTTATAACTCATCGCCCGTCGTGGTAGATAAAAGGACAATTACTAGTAGTTTTAGAATCGGTGATGATCTGAAAGAGGCCTCGTGATCCACCCTTTTATGTCTTAAATTTTCTTTTCGTGTTTTACTATTTTCACAAAGGCATGGGCCCGTATTTGCATGGGTCATGAGCCATAGTTTGTAATTATTTCTCAAATTTCAATGAAAAGGCCTCCCTTTATTTAAGAATTTATTTTGAAATATGATTATATTTGTATTAGTATATTTCATTATCTTGTTATCATCTTACTTGGTTTATTAATTTATTATAGTAGCAGTAACTTAAAACTTGCCAATGTCATATCATGTCAAGGGTTAGACGAACAAAATAAAGGGGATGATGATGATTGAAAAGAAGGTGATAAGGAGAGATTAGTGGAAGATATAGAGGAATTTGATAATCAAGAGAAGCCCAACCTCAAGGAAACTAAAATAGTCAACCTGGGCGATCATGATGACGTCAAAGAGACAGGTGTCAGTGTTTACTTGGCAGGAGTACAAAAAAGAGAACACTTTCACTTACTGTGGGAGTACATTGATATATTTTCTTGGTCCTATGATGATAAGATGGAATTGAGCACCTATATCATGTCAAATAAGTTGACAAACAATCCTGAATTTGATCCAGTAAGCAAAAAATGCAAAAATTCAAGCCGGACTTAAGTTTGAAGATCAAGGAAGAAGTGACAAAGCAAATTCAGTCTAAGGTTGTCGAGGTCACAAAATATCCATCATAGTTAGCCAATATTGTTCCAGTGCCAAAAAAGGACGACAAGATCCAAATTTGTGTTGACTATAGAGATTTGAATAGAGCTAGTCCTGAAGATAATTTTTCGCTACCTAATATCCACATCCTTATCGATAATTATGCGAAACATCAACATTTCATGTATTGTTTTGTTGGGTATAATCAGATATTAATGGATGAGAAAAATGCAGAAATAACAGCTTTCATTACGTCCTGGGTGTTTATCATTATAGGGTAATGTCGTTTGGTCTTAACAATGCTGTAGAAACATATATGAGTCTACGATGATGGATTTTTATAGTATGATTTGCGAAGAGATTGAGGTGTATGTGGATAATGTAATTATCAAATCCCGTGAGAGTTCAGATCATCTGACCCATCTGGAAAAATTCTTCAACAGATAAGAAAGTATAACTTGAAGTTGAATCCTGCTAAGTGTGCTTTCGATGTCCTAGATGGGAAATTATTGGGTTTATAGTCAGCAGAAGAAGCATCGAGCTAGGCCTATCTAAGATCAAGACAATTCAGGATTTATCACTGCCAAGGACCAAGAAAGAGGTTATGAGTTTCCTGGGTCATTTGAGTTTCATTAGTAGGTTCATCGCCCAATCAACAGTTATATATGAGTCAATTCTCAAGATGTTGAAGAAAGATACATTAAATGAGTGGACAGAAGAATGTTAGAAAGCTTTTGATAGAATCAAGGAATATTTGTTTGCTCAACCGATTTTGGTTCTACTAAGAGAGGGAAGTTTGTTGTTGCTTTACCTGTCAATCTTAGAAAATGATTTTGGATGTGTTCTCGGGCAACATAATGAGACCGTTAAGAAAGAGAAAGCAATCTACGACTTGAGTAAAAAGTTTACTCCGTATGAAGCTCACTACACTCTTGTAGAAAGGACATATTATGCTTTGACTTGGGCCGCACAAAAGTTGAGGCATTATCTATCGTCATACAGAACATATCTCATTTCTAGAATGGATCCATTGAAGTATATATTCAGAAAGCCGTGCCTACAGGAAAGTTAGCCAAGTGGCAAGTGTTGATGAGTGAGTTCGACATCGTGTATGTGACTCAAAAGGTAATTAAGGGGCAAGCCTTAGTAGATCATTTAGCTGAGAATCCAATTGATAATGAGTACGAGCCACTTCAAACTTACTTCCCAGATAAGGAGATTTTATTCTTGGGAGAAGACATTGAAAAGATCAACCCCGGATGGAGATTGTTCTTTGATGGAGTCGTCAACTTCAAAGGCTCAGGAGTTGGAGCAGTTTTAGTGTTAGAAATAGGCCAATAATATCCAGTAACCGCTAAGTTATGCTTCCCATGTACCAATAACATGACCGAATATGAGGCTAGCATATTAGGTCTCAAGTTGGCACTGGATATGGGTGTTCATGAATTGCTAGTCATTGGAGACTCAGATTTGCTGATTCACCAGGTATTAGGGGAATGGGTGGAAAAGAACTCCAAGATTACTCCTTATGTAGAGCTGGTATAATACTTATGCAGAAGATTCAAGGAAATTGATTTCAGACATATCTTAAGGATACAAAATAAGTTTTGTGATTCTTTGGCTACCATATCCTCCATGATTCAGTACCCAGATCAGAGTTACATCGATCCTTTGGAAATAAGCTTGAAGAAACAACCTGCATATTGTGCGCACGTCGAAGAGGAGCCAGATGGAAAGCCATGGTTCTATGATATTAAAAGGTATTTAGAATCTGGAATATATCCTAAATAGGCCAGCAAAAATAAGAGGAAGACAATCCGACGCTTGACAAAGAATTGTTTTCCAGGTGGGGAAATCTTTTTTAGGAGGACTCTAGATTTAGGTTTCTTAAGATGTGTCGATACCACAGAAGCAAGAAAGTTAATAAAGGAAGTACATGCTGGAGTCTGTGGGTCCCATATGAATAGGTTTTCCCTTGCTAGAAAGATCCTAAGAACTGGTTACTTCTGGATGACTATGGAAAATGATTATAGAAAGTATGTGCAGAAGTGCCCAAAATGTCAGATACACAGAGATGTGATTCAAATGCCTCCACATGAGCTTTATGCAATGAGTTTACCTTGGCCTTTTGTAGCTTGGGGTATGGATGTTATCGGATCAATAGAGCCACCGGTGTCAAATGGGCATAGATTTATTTTGGTTACTATTGATTACGTTACTAAGTGGGTCAAAATTGCTTCATATAGAGCCGTCACCAAGAAAGCGGTCGCACATTTCGTCAGGAATAACTTGATTTGCCAATTTGGAGTGCTAGAATTGATCATTACTGATAATGGGGCAAACTTGAATAGCCATTTGATGAATAAGATTTGTGATCAATTCAAAATTATTCATCATAACTCGACCGTATATCGTCCATAGATGGATGGAGATGTGGAAGCCGCCACTAAGAACATCAAGAAGATCTTGAGGAAGATGGTCGAAAATGATAGATCATGGCATGAGATGTTACCCAATTCTCTACTAGGGTATCGTACAATATTTTGAACCTCTATCGGCGCAACTCCTTATCTACTTGTTTATGGGAATGAAGTTGTGATCCATGTCGAGGTTGAGATACCTTCCTTAAGGATTATTCAAGAAGCTGGTTTAAGTAACAAAGAATGGGTTCGCGTCACTATGAACAAATCATGTTGATTGATGAGAAGAGAATGGTTGTCGTGTGTCATGGCCAGTTGTACCAACATAGGATGATCCATGACTTCAACAAGAAAGCAAGATCTCATATATTTAAAGTAAGGCAATTGGTTCTCAAATGCATATTCCCCCACCAAGAATACTATACAGGCAAGTTCGCGCCAAATTGGCAAGGACCATACATAGTTCGCAAGGTACTATCTGGAGGAGCCCTGATCCTACCTGAGATAGATGGACGAGAGTGTACCAAACCAATCAATTCTGATGCAGTAAAGAGATATTATGTTTAGAAGATGTTTCGGTTTTGTTTCCTTGGTTTATTTGTAATCGCCTTTATAATAGTATTTATTTTCTAATTTGTAATTTCCTAGAACCCCTTTCTTTTTATGTACGAACTATGTTTGACCTGAATTCCCAAGAATGGGATATGTAGGCAGCCTAAGTCAGCTTTGGCCAACCCCTTAGGAGAATTTATCCTTTCCTTTTATGTATGAACTACATGATGACCTGAATTCTCAAGAATGAGATACGTAGGCAGCCTATGTCAGCTGAGGTCACCCCATTAGAATTTTATATATATCCCTAGCAAAATCCTGAATTACATTTGAATTGATTTCTACTTTAACGGGATATGTAGGTGCCCCAATGGCTCGGTCATATAACCCCAGAAAATGGAAACTGGGGCAGAATTTTTGAGAAGAAATCTCAAAAATTCACAAGAAGAAGATCATCATCCAACAAAGAGAATGAAGAATAACAAAGACTTCAGATCTTCTCGAGCTGAGATCATCTCAAACAACTTTAAATTGGGGCAGAAATTTTGAGGAAGGCCTCAAAATTTCCACTAAACACTGGAATATATTTCAAATTCCCCAGCACTATAGGTCAAAGTCATGCTTTAGAAATCACCACCTGCGATAAAGTCTAGGTAGACAAAATCTCTGGCTATGACAAAACTTCTGATAGAAAGCCTCAATGATGATGAATCCCTGGAAATCCTCTATCAAATATCAGATATAGTCAGAATCAAGAGGAAGATGTTCTTCGAGCTAGCACATGACATGACTGGTAGAGATTTTCCAAAGCTTTTACACAAAATTTTGAAACTAGTTTCTAAAAATTAAGAATACTTTCAAAAATATATAGAAATATTTTTAATTAGTAATTGCCTAGGAATTTATTAGAATGAGGAGTCAGGGTGGAAGTCCTAACATTGACAGAGTACCCGAAAGATGGCAAGGATCAAATCAAGGATCGAAGGAGGTCAATACAGAGTAGTTTCACTTATGACTAATCATTTTTCTATGGATACAGGGATCAATACACAAAAATAGAAATCTTTTTCAAAAAATACCCAAGTGATTTGCGAGCCACACCAAAGCATATAATGCTCAAGAATGGTATTTTTGGATAGTCCCGAGGACAGATTTAATATCCATCTATCAAGAACCTTTTGAATTGTCTATCTCATTTCTTGAGACCATGAAGGACAAACAAAGACGCCTTATCTTCTTTATGAATATTGTATTTAGAATTCTTTATATAAAAGCAGTTGCTAGCATAAGCGACTATATGTCTACTAAATATTTACCTTGAGCGCAGGTACGGTCAAAGAAGACGGCCCTATAAGGCTACAATCAAAGGATTTTCCAAGAGAAGGAAAGGAAAAAACGTCATCCCTAAATTCATAATGTGGCAACACAAACAGTATTCAAGAAGTCCCTCCAATAAGAGAGAATTTTACTCATTTGATTACATTCGATGAATTTATCATTTAAATGCTTATCTAAAAAAAAGATGATAAGCTGACTAAGTTATTCAAATTAGTCATTTAAACTGTTATAAAGCTTGACTTTGGTCGCCAGCAAGAGCGACATTGTGTATATTAACTATCTACATTAAGTACAGGTACATGTAGAAAGCAAAAAAATAGACAAACGGACTCAGGTGAAATCATTTTCATTGCCAAGAGGGCCATTGCATAAAGGGCCATAGCATTTAATATCTGATGACATGCGAGACACAAATGCTGGCGTCGAGAATATCATTAGCATTTAATATCTGATGACATATGAGATAGCATATGCTGACGTTGAGGATATCATCAATATTAAATATCTGATGACACACGAGATAACATACGCTGGTGTCAAGGATATCATCAACACTCAATATCTGATGACATGCGAGATAGTATACGCTAGCGTCGAGGATATCATCAGTATTAAATATCTGATGACACGTGAGATAGCATACGCTGGCATCGAGAATATCATTGACATTTAATATCTATTGACACGCGAGATAGCATACCTGGCGTCGAGGATATCATAGCATTTAATATCTGTTAACACGTGAGATAGCATACTCTGGCATCAAGGATATCATCAATATTCAATATTTATTAACACGCGAGATAGCATACACTGGCATCGAGGATATCATTAGTATTTAATATCCGTTGACACGCGAGATAGCATATGCTGGCATCAAGGATATCATCAACATTTAATATCTGTTGATACGTGAGATAGCATATACTGGCGTCGAGGATATCATCAATAATTATATCTGTTGACACACGAGATAGCATACACTAGCTTTGAGGATATCATTATTATTTAATATTTATTGACACGTGAGATAACATACACTGGCATCGAGGATATCATTAACATTTAATATCCATTGACACATGAGATAACATACGCTGGCGTCGAGGATATCATAGCATTTAATATCTGTTAACATGCGAGATAGCTACGTTTGCATCGAGATTATATCAATATTTAATATTTGTTGACACGCAAAATCACATACGCTGGTGTTGAGGATATTATTGTATTTAATATCTATTAACACGCGAGATAATATATGTCGACATCGAGGATATCATTCGCATTTAATATCTATTATCACATGAGATAGCATACGTTGGCATCGAGGATATCATCAACATTCAATATCTGTTGATACACAGATAACATAAGCTGGTGTCGAGGATATCATTAGCATTTAATATCTATTGATACGTCAGATAGCATACACTGGCGTCAAAGATATCATCAATATTTAATATCTCTTAACATACGAGATAGTATACACTGGCATCGAGAATATTATTATCATTTAATATTTGTTGACACACGAGATAGCATACGCTGGCGTCAAGGATATCATCAATATTTAATATCTTTTGACATGCGAAATAGCATACGCTAGTGTCGAGGATATCTCATCATGGATCAATAGTTGAATGGATAAAAAACACGTGATTTGGTTGACATATGAGATTTCCTAGAAATTGACAATTTAAGGGCCATCTATAAGTCTTATTGTTTGAATAGGATAGTGTGCAAGATTACTTATGAGATGATATCCCATAGGTCATTCATAAGCTGCAATGAAATCCTAGCCGTGTAGTATGCAAGGTTATCCAAAAATCAATAGTTTGAAGGTTATCCATAAGTCGCAACTAAGTCTTTACCGGAGAATTCGTGAGATTATCAAATTGATAAGTCCAAGGGTTCTCTATAAGCCACATCATATCCAAGATCAATAATGTGCAGGATTACCCAAACATTACAAATTTGAGATATATCTATAAGTCATATTGTGTCCAAGGTCGGATGATGTGCAAGAATACCTGAAGACTATCGATTAGAGGGATATCTGTAAGCCATCTCTTATTCAAGGTTGGATAATATGAAGGATTACCTAAAGGCTAGCATTTCAAAGGATATTTGTAAGTCTCCTCATATACAACATCAAATAATGCGCAAGATTATCCAAAGATTGACAATTCAAGGAAAATCTATAAGTCGTATCGATACAAAAGATGCGCAAGACTTACCCGAGATCATATGCAAACAATTATTGACAATAACCGAAGAGGCCATCATACAACAAGTATTATAGGTGACCAAATGGTTGCTGCACCAGCACAAAATTACACGGTTACAAAGACCGTTCTGCATAAAGTGTCATCGGTGTTCAAAAGGACCACCCTACTTTGAAGACATAGTTACTCAACAAATAGGCCACTTATGCAGAAACCGAGAGGGTTGTTGTTGTAAGTTATTCCCTGCCAAACATACATGAAAGGATGACTTTATTTTTTAAGTAACAACTCATATGGAGATATGGTAAAAGACTATATACCCCTTCTATGAATTATATTTAACACTAATGAGTTTGTTTGAGATATTATCGAGAGCATCCGAGAGGATGAAAATCTCAAATTAAAATCACAGGTGCTAATGACTCTGAAAAGGATGCAACTCAACGTGAAACTCTGTCTTAGCAGCAAAATGGGACATAGTCTAGAGAGAGATATCAAACTCTTTGGACGTAAGCTAAATGATCATCTCCACCACCAATCAAACCACAACCCTGTTAGAAGGCATATGGATATTTTGGGATATTCTGGTTTTAACTTCACCTCCGAGATATTTCTAAACTCATATCGAGGGTAACCTTCTTCTTTCTTTAAATTCGAGTGATAGTACACCTAGAGTTTTGAAAATTATGTCCAAGCAAGTTCTTGCCTATGGATGTAAAGGATCCCACATTCATGGTTAATATGTTACAAATCCCTTTTCCACAAATAAAATTAACTTGTCACTCATACCGAACCAAAGATTACCTGAAATAAAAGACTATCTTTTCTACCGATTGAGTCAAACTATAAGCAGCCTGGTTCCCTGAGTCTCGAGGATATGTAGGATGGGATCTTTTTTGAAACTCGTCTGCATTCTAACTTTCCCCTATTCCTCTTTCTTCCCAGCTTTTCGATTTTACTAAAATTCATAAGCCGAGATAACTTGTTAATTTATTAAAAATCATGCTTTAAATCAAACTTTGTGAACTACAAATGGCCTGAATTCTCATGTAACCTAAGATATGTAGGAAACTAGATATCAGGGTCCGGCCATAAATCCACAAAACTCATGCGAAAATCAACCTCTTTTAGAAATGAATTAGTGGTCGGATAAAAATTAGAAACGTCAAACTCCTTTTTTCCTCAGGTTACTTGCCTCCACCCTACCTAAAGAAAATGGAAAGTTTTTGACACCTAATTTTTTCCCTCCACGACTAAGTTTATTTCTGGTTTTCTCTAATTGTAAATAAAATTACAACATTTATTTTGTCTGAATAAAATTCTTTTCAAAGTATTTATCTAGCTAAGTTAGTCATCTTAAGTAGAGATTATATATTATCGTATTCAATTATCCAAAATTATGTAATTTTGTTACTTAAATATTTATTTTTAAATATCGGGTTTTAATCAAGGCTTATCTTGAAATAAATTTAAATGATTAAATCTTGATTTAAATATAGTTTATTCTTGAAAGTAATTTATTTGGAAAATATTTGTTTGGTTTTATTAAATTTGACCTTAATTGAAAGTGATTTGGCCATAATTATAATGTAATTGGTCAATTAATTTTCAAATAGACCAAAAATTTTAATTCAATTGGCTAAATTCTAATAAT
Organism: Capsicum baccatum var. pendulum; assembly: GCA_030864225.1. Taxonomy (NCBI): domain Eukaryota; kingdom Viridiplantae; phylum Streptophyta; class Magnoliopsida; order Solanales; family Solanaceae; genus Capsicum; species Capsicum baccatum. The sequence continues at coordinate 100,498,916 of CM061554.1, read as the reverse complement.
TAGGCTAATTTAACAAATAGCCTAAATTTATAAAATCCCTAATCTAATTAGGATTATTTTAACCTCAGTTGGGGTAATTAAATAACCCCAATCTAAACCCAATTCGTCCAAGCCTAAAATTTCAGCAAACCACTCCATCCTAACCACCCATAATCGGTCCAAAATAGCTTGCCTAGTCCAAGTTAACAACCAGTCGGGTCAGGATGAATATTGGTCCACCCTTATTTCCCTTTTCAATAAAACAACAAAGGGAATCAGTGTACAACACTATCAGACGATTCCAGCAAACCCAACAACAATCTTAACCCGATTATCAACCCCGACCTAATCTTTACCCTATATCAACACCAAAAATATACAAATAACCCCAAAAAACTACAATCTAAATAATGATAAAAATATGCAATCACCGACAATAATAATCTTGACCCGAATCCATCGACTAGTCCTGACCCAGCAAAAATTGACCTTAACCCGATCGATTTTCCTCTTTTTCATACTCCTCACGTGTCTCTCACGCGAATTTGTACAAAGAAGGACGCGAATCTTCTAGAAAAATATTGAGGTGACAGCTGAGTAACGTTCAAACGAATATTCCACCAAAATCCAGCTTGAATTTATTGAAATTATACCATGAAGGTTTCACATATGTTCTCAATTTCAATTGGTTGAAAGAAGATTCATTTCCCCCCAATATTTTGAATTTTGAATTTTCTTCAAAAGAATCCAAAAAATCAGTGCAATATGAAGGAAACATTCCGTTGTTATGGAAATTTTGAAATTATCTCAGTGAAAAATTTTTGAAATTTCCCAGAAATTCTTTTTTTCCCACATCGGTAGAGCTGATATATCCCCCCAATTTCGTTCCCTATATATAGCTCACTATGGAGCAAATGAAAGGGGTTAGAAAAAAAGGGCTAAGAGGGAAAATTGATTTGGAGAACACACAAAAATTTTCTTTAGTAAAATTGTTTGAAAAAATATATATAGATAGTTGGCTAAATCAAAATTAAGGAGGCAGCATCGACATTCTCCAGTGGTAGTCGAGATCCTAGCGTCAGTTTGTAATCCCATTTTGCTGCTCCAAAACAGGTAATATTCCATTTCTATTTAGTTCCGATTGTATTCTGCTTCATCTCAGCATTCTGTAGTCATAGTGATACTTCAAAAATTTGTATGTTAGGTTATTTGCTGTAGAGGCCATAAAGGCCGTAGGTTTCTTTTGGTAATGATAAATATTGATTGTATTATTAAATTTAGTTAATTTTTGTCTTAGCTGCTGTGGTTTTTGTTATATTTGTCCCGGCCTCATAATCTATTGTTTATCCTTGACGTTGTTGATTAACTTTCGACCTAATGCTTTATCTGGTGTATTGCTCGATGTTTGGGTTGTTGGTTTCTCTCCTAACGCTTTAATTTTTATTTCATTGTTTACCTGGATGTCATTTGGTTTAATTCATTGCTACTGTTGTTTAGTTGGTAGTTTTATTGGTAAGACTACTTCTTGAGGTCCTTTTGGCTTCTCAAATGCCAAAAGGATAATGAGGAAAGGTCTAAAAGCGTACTAGAAAATCCTAGCATTCCTCTACGACCCTTTCGCTCAAGTCTATCAGAATGAGGAGGAGGATTGAAATAATATGTCATGTTGTTCGCTGATACTATTTGATGTCATCGTAATTGTTGAGCTGGTAGCGTCGTTAGTAGGACCTCTTTTTATATTTTAGGCTCTTAAAATGCCAAAAGGATGATGAGGATACGTCTAATAGTATACCAGGAAATCCATGATTCCTCGAGGACCATCCCAACCATTTAAAAACTCACTTTTGAGCCCGTCGGAAAGAGGACGAGGATAAAAATAATATGATCCTCCAACTTTCCTCTTTTTTCTATTGGTTGTGTTTCCCTTTTTGTGAAATTTTGAAGTTTAATTTTCTATTTTCCTCTTAAGTTTGTTTCAAGCTGGTATTTTTGTTTGTTCAAGCCTATGGAAAGTGTAATGGCTTGTTCAAAGAATGTTAAACATGAGAATGGGTTGGGTCTCGTTTGGTGTCTTTGATGTCGAAAATCATTGCAGTCTGTATATTCTATCTTGAGCTTGGTTCGTGTCATTTTTTTAGCTATAAATTTGAGGGTCTAAAACTCTTGATGTTTTGATAAGATCGTGTTTGGAGAATAGCTGCATTCAACTTTTAAGCTTGTTTTTTTGAATAATAGAAATTTTGTAGGTTATTTTGACACTATCGCGGCCTTCTGTTGTTTGAGGTTTTCTTTGGGATTAAAAAGGGGAACTTTGAGAGTTTGTTTTATTCTTGAGTTTTCTATTTTCAATATTTTTTTGTATGATTTAAATAAAACTTGCAAGGTCTCTTTGATTCATGATATTGAAAGAGACCTGTGAGTTTGCCATGAAGTTATAATACCAATCCTGCGGACCCCAAATATCTTGTGGTTTATGTTCTTGCATTACTTGACATAAAGAGGAAAATGATTGATTCAAGATCTTTAATTTGATTAAATAGTTTTGAATTAGTTCGTGACTACTTACCTACCATTTCACTGGGTTTAGATGGTCTTATTCGAATTGGCATGTTGTTTTCCTGTGTAGCTGTACCTTCTTCCTTTGCTTTATCTATCTATTTTAGATCATCGTAGTTACAATATTATAAGTTGGTAAATTTCGAGAGTCCTTCCATGTCTTATTGATTTGTTTCTATGAATTAAATCTTTTTCCAGTTTTCCATTTGAATTGGTCCGATTATAGTTTCAGATTCTACTCTAATTTTAGTAAATGCATTCGTAAAGTCTGTCGATTTGAATTGTATATCATTCGATGGAACTTTGGTGATTTTGATGTATTATTCCCCTGAATTGAGTTGGTTTTGCTCTGTATTGAACTTTGTAGTCTAAAGTCAGTTTATTATTCTCTTTGACATTTATGAATTTGATGTTTATTGACGCCGTCGTTTAAAAAGGACAGGGTGTTCTTAAACTTTGAAATCCTGAAATCTTTTTCCAAGTGTTATCCTAAATAAGATAATGAATCTTAAGATTCTCTTAGATTTTTTTTGGACTGTCTTATGTATAAGTTTTCTAAACAACTATCATTTGTAGTTTGATTATAATGTGTAATTAGTTATAGTTAGACCAACCAGTTAATATGAATATTAATTCTCTTCCTCTTTATTTTGATGCGTGTGAATGTGTTGTGTCTGAGTTTGCCACGAACTCTTGATTACATTTTCCTCATCGAATCAAATCCTAGAGAAAGTCCAAACATCGATATTATGGCATACTGGATACGAGAAGACGGAAGAAGAAATGATTTAAAACCCATGGACAAATTTTCTAAGAGACTCTAAAGTCACGATTTTATCCATCCCATTTCTAGATTTTATTTGTTTATTTATTCATTTATTTATTTATGTATTTATTTATTTATTCATTTGGGTCTCAAAGCCAAAGTTGTAAATTAATACAGGTGAAGTCGATTATGGGCCAAAAGCTCCAAAAGATAGTTTAGAATAGGTTATGAGTCAAGGCCCAATATCTAAATTAGGACAGGTGAAGATGAGCCGAAAATCCTATTAGATTAGGACAGGGCTGATGAAATTGGGCTTAAGAGCCTAAATCACTTGTTTCGTCCATCTTTTCCCCTTTTTATATGCTTATTTGTTATTTGACTTTAATTTGCTTGGAACTAGTTAGATTTCCTACAAAGTCGTTAAAAAACTGATTTTGCGTAAACATAAAAAATATTCCTTAATCAATTTCTTTAACATAAAAAATATTCCTTAATCAATTTCTTTTCAATAATCAATTTTTCTTTTAGAAGTTAGCCAAATGAATCATTTTCAAATAGTCCGGATAACCGAAAGTTAGCAGATATTTTAAGTGCCTTAAAAATAATCTTCCTAAAATGTTAAAGAGAACCGCTTACCTATAATTTCAAAACTTAAATGATTTTTCTGTTTTGAATCATTTAAACAATTTATAAGGGTTTTCTTAATTTTTCTAAATAAATTAAGTGGCGACTCTAAAAGTCATATTTTCGCAAAACAGATATAACACAAATATACACAATATCACGTACAAGTAGAAACAAGATAGAACATGTATATACAAGATCGTCAAGTACAAATAACGGAAGATAGATCAAATAAATATATGACAAGTCAATATGTCAATTTGATCACAACATAAACATAATGAAGCAAGTGCAATGTATAAGATGATGATAATGCATGAGGTTGTCACACAACCTCCATATACACCCATGGAGGCAATCCTCCTGACATGATACCCATAGAGGGTTCGTCAATCCATATACAATCCATACATGTATCCATATCTATATCTCCTCCCCAGCACATTCCTCAGGGCGAATTTTATAAGATATCATATTTTCTGTCATAAAAGGTGTACGTTACCAGTGTTTCTTAGATATCGTCATGATGATATCATTTGTTTCACGAATGAGTATGATATGAGGATGAGATGCTCACAACCAATCACAATGAATATTTTCACAACCAACCAGAAGATATACATCCACAACCAACCACAATAATATATTCCACAACCACGTAAGCCAATATCTACTCATTATTTCCCACTATCCATGAAATTTCACATGATTCATATGCCGATAATGTATGAATATAGCACAATACACCAATGGTACAACATTAGGTATTTTAACAATACAATACAATTATTCACAAGTATATCAGGCTATCCATATCACATAGAACCCCACACGATTAGATAAATCACATAGTATCTCAAAACAACAATTACATCACATATAGGCTCCCCACAAGGGCACAACACATTAAGATAGCCAATTTCATGATTAGTTTCCACCCCCTTAACATACATTTTATAGACGAATTAACTACCCAACCCAATTTGAAGAGTTAAGCTATAACCTACTTCGAAGCCTGAAATCGATCAACAATATTTAAACCATAAAGCCCTATTTCTCACGAACAGTTCTGAAATAAACTAAAACCAAGAAATATAGAATCTATGCGTCAAAACAAGGCTAACGATACTCATACTGCCTAATTTTGATTCGGGGTCAAAATGGACCCCCAAAATAAATTTTCAAAAATTAAGGGCAAAATTATAACTTTACTTAAAAAATGTGTTCCTCGTACCTTTAAAAATCTACACCTGAAAACCCTAGTCAAATCGAGTCAAGAACGAGGTTCAAATCGTAGAAAAATTATTTTTGAGCTTTATGGGTAAAACCTTTGAAATCCATTTTAAAATCAAGAATCGAAGTTGTTTTGTAGATGAAATTGGGGGAAAAACTAGTAACTATAGGATTAAGAACATTATTCAAGTGAAAAAGTTTAGAATTTTGGTCTAAATCAAGTATTAAGGTTTTGTGGTTTTTGAACAATTAATCAAGAAATTTGATAAAGAAAAGGGTGAGTTCTCACCTTAGATCCATAAGAGAATCAAGAAATAGATGTAAATCTAGCTTTCCAAGCACCCACAAGCTTCACTTTTAAGCTCTCACGCTTTTTTAGGGTTTAGCTCTCAGAGATAAAATGAAAAATAAGCAAAAATCAAGCAAAAAGGGGGCTATTTATACTCATACCAGGTACATAAGGCATGAAACACATTCCTCAAATGAGTTTTACCCCTTGTGATCCAGGTTGCACCAGCAACCTATTGCACTAGATTTTCTAAGTCCAAAACAAACTTCGACGGGGCGTCCGGGATTCATTCGGAATCCGCTATACGCAAACAAACTATGTAACCATACTAAATTCGATGCTCCAGACTTAATGGCGATATTAGAATTTTAAAAAAAAATATCAATTTCACAAAGTCAACCCCTGAAAATCAAAATCACAATTTTTCAAATCGAGGGTCGAAATGAGATTTAAAAGCCATAAAATCACACCAACCATGTTATAATCCTATAATCAACGTTCCGGATCTGCTGACGCAGTCCGTTCAGCCATCTGTTGCACGGACCAAAAGATAACCACAAAAGTCCAAAATAAGGCTATCGAAGCCTCCAAAAACCATAATATCGCACATATGGTACCAAAATGCATCAAAAATCATGCCAATCACCCCCGCACCTCAAAAATACTACAATGCGACTATGAAGAGGGGTAAAACATTCAAATCATATAAAATCACAAATTTCACATATTTCATCAAATTTCAGGTCATTACAAGAGGCAACTGGGAAAAAAATAAGAAAGAGAGTTTTTAAAAATTCCTTGGATGGAACACTGCTTTTTACCGCTATAATGGTTATCCAACCATCACAACAGTTACCAACAGTCCAACTCAGTCCCTTGTTTTTTTTATTTTTTTTATTTTTAAATTGGAGGTAGAGGAAGGGGAATGAGGGAGGAGATTACAATGTGGAGAATCGAATCCTTACCAACAAGGTGAGAGTTCAGGTAACTAACCAACTAAGATTCTCCATTCAACTCAGTCCCTTATTGGGCTTCTTTGCTCAATTTCCTTAGGTCCCGATTTTTTCTCCGGTTTAAATTTTTTCTTATCCATTTTAAGTCTATTATCTATTATAAATTATTTTTGGAGTAATTTTATACGTAACAATGATTTGAGTCGTTGCGTATATATTATTTGATTTTTACGAATCAAACATAAAAATTTGCAAATTCAGCATTTTCATAACATAAGCAAAGAATAAATCAAAAGGCCATGCAAACACAAAATCGAAACTGAAAAGAATGTCAGTCATTTATTTCAAATGAACAAAAAATATATTTAATAGAAATAAAACTAAGAAAAAAGAAAAAAATAAGAGATAATTAAATACCATTTTAACAACAATGCAATGACTCTTCAGTTCCTTCATAATCGAAAGGGTGTTTCAGTTATCTCAATCCATGCAGACAATTGTTTTATTTTATAACTAGCTATGTTTTGTGAATGTTAAGTAGGATCTAAAGCAAGATTATAGTGTGTGTGTTAAATAGGGAACGATAATTTTAAAAGAAGGCAACAATAAACATTATATAAGAATATTGAAATCATGCATCCTTTATTTGTGTTACGTTTTAAATATTCACTTTTACCCTCAACAACTAATCAAGGTTGTGTACTTTTTCAATAATATTGATTTAATTCAAATATATTAACGTCATTAATTAGTTGTAAGCAATAAATGCTATGCAATCTTCCCTTGGTTAGTAATACTCGTTTAAAGAAAATTTTGATTAAGTCGTAGTTGATTTTCAAACAATCATATTAAAATTAGGATTTTTGTCGATTTATTACCTTATAGAGATTATTATTAATATACTTACTTGCTAGTGACAGTCCTAAATTATCGGAAACCTCTTGATTTTTACAACAATTAAGTGGAGTAATTTCAAAAAATATTTACTATGAAAATTGCAATCAATTGTAGTTGATTTTCATCATAATATAATTGATTTAAGTTTGAAATATTTTTACTTCTTGTGCAAATATGTATCTCTAGGTTAATTATATGCAGTATAAAGATGTGTACAAAAATAATTTCATTAATTATTTTTAAAAAACATATTTTCTTATTATTATCACTAAATTGTTTTTCACCAAAATTATAATTACACCAATATCTTTTTTAATCTTAGATTAGGGAACTAAATACTTTCAAGATAATTAGATTTTTAATTTGTAAGCATGTAAATATAATTCATTTGATTATAGTAAATTAATATTAGTTAAGTTTTATTTTATTTTATTTATTTGCATTACTTATTTAAAAAAAAGAAATATTTACTATGAAAATTGCATTCAATTGTAGTTGATTTTCACCATAATATAATTGATTAAGTTTGAAATATTTTTACTTCTTGTGCAAATATGTATCTCTAGGTTAAGTATATGCAGTATAAAGATGTGTACAAAAATAATTTCATTAATTATTTTAAAAAAAACATATTTTCTTATTATTATCACTAAATTGTTTTTCAGCCAAATTATAATTACACCAATATCTTTTTTTTTTTTTTTTTATCTCAGATTAGGGAACTAAATACTTTCAAGATAATTAGATTTTTAATTTGTAAGCATGTAAATATAATTCGTTTGATTATAGTAAATTAATATTGCTTAAGTTTTATTTTATTTATTTGCATTACTTATTTTAAAAAATAATTATTAAATATAATATACAAACAGATTCAACAAAACAGAGAGTCAAACGTTGTTGTTTTTTTACCATAATATGAAATGGGTGAAAATTATTTTCCCCCTCAAGTATATTTTAAAAATTAAGCCCCCCTCCATTTTGAATAATAAGTATCCTTCCCCTTTTATCTTGACAATATCTATTTTAACATTGACATTTGCAATATCTTCTTATATTATACATTATTTATTTTAGTCAAATATGACACACGTAAATTTTATGGGGGTCCTATTACCCCCCTAAACTCATTTTTTTATATTTTGTGCTCCTTTTTGCTGACGCGACGGTCAAGTATCAAAATTTTTTTTGTACTCATTTTGTGCTGACTTGGCCAAAAAAAGTACAAAAATATTATGATACTTGATAGCCAGATCAACAAAAAGAAGTGCATAAATACAGAAAAAAATGAGTTTAGGTGGTAATAAGCCCCCTTTAAGTTTAAGTGTGTCATAGCAGCTTCAGGTATAGTTTAGGGGTACCTTGTTCCTTATCTCTTAGTTTATATGCATTGTGTGTGTAATATATATATATATATATATATATATATATATATATATATATATATATATATATATATATATATATGCACATGAGTTTCAATATACTCCCTCTGTTCTTTTTAACTTGTCACTGTTTCATTTTTCCAGGTCAACCTACAAAATTTTGACCAATATTTTAGGATATATTTTTTCATTTTATTAATATGAAGAAGGATTTCAACTTATAGCTTTTTTCATATAGTTTCTGATCATCTTAATTTTAAATTTAAATATTAAATTATACATCTTAAAAAATTGATCAAAGTTCATGCAGGTTGACCTCAAAATGCGAAATAGTGACAAGTAAAAGTGAACAGAGGGAGTATATATTTATAATATAAGGATACTTTGAAATTAGTTTATTATAAAATATATCTTCATTTTTATTATATGTTATTATATTACATGTATTGGAGTATGTTTATAAAGTTATTTTTATTTGTTATTTTCACTAGTATAAATAGATATTACAGTTTTAATTATTATTTATAAATTAATTTCCTTATCCTGGTCAATATTTCATTAGAATGTCACTAACTTATATACTTAATATATATTTCTCACTTTTTTTCGTCTAGAAAATAATTTTTCTTTTTATTTCATAAATTTACTATACATATTAAAAATAAAAAATATAATAATTTTAAAGAGGTAAAGAAAAATAAACATTAATAGTGTAAGGGTAAAATAGGAATTTAAAAAAGATAAAACGAAAAAAGGGGGGAGACTACTTATTATTTAAAGTTGACGGGGGAGTTTGATTTTAAAGTAAAGTTAAGGGGGGAAAATAATTTTCACCAAATATGAAATAAATACAACAACAACAACAAACCCAGCGTATTCCCACATAGTGAGGTCTGGGGAGGGTAAGATGTACGCAGTTCATACCTCTACCTCTAAAGAAGTAGAAATGCTGTTTTCGATAGACCCCCAGCTCGAGACACGGAATACTAGACAAATACATAGTAAAGCATGGAACAAGATGACATAACATAAATACGACACCCACAAGTAACAGAAAACAGAGAAAAGTAAACAGATTCGTAATAAAGCATGAAAAAAAGTATCATAACAAGAATAATACCCCCACCAAGTAATTCCCTACACTAGCGACCCAAACTGACCCTAGCCTTCTGCCCTAATTCGCGTCCTCCAGATCTTCCTATCTAGGGTCATGTCCTCAGTGAGTTGTAACTGCTCCATGTCCCGCCTAATCACCTCTCCCCAGTACTTCTTCGGCCTACCCCTACCCCACCTAAAACCATCCAAAGCTAGCCTCTCACACCTACGAACCGGGGCATCCATGCCCCTCCTTATCACATGTCCGAACCATCTCAATCGGACTTCCTGCATTTTATTCTCTACTGGAGTCACACTAACCTTCTCCTTGATAGTCTCATTCCGAACTCTATCCCCTCTTGTCAGCCTACACATCCAACACAATATCCGTATTTCTGCCACCTTTATTTTTTGAATGTGGGAGTTCTTAACTGTCCAACACTCTGCTCCATACAACATGGCCGGCCGGACTGCCATCCTGTAGAATTTCCCTTTAAGCTTGGGCGGCACCTTCTTATCTCATAACACCCCCGAAGTGAGCTTCCACTTCATCCATTCTGCCCCAATACGGTGTGAGACATCCGCATCAATCTCACCGTTACCCTGAATCACGGCCCCAAGATACTTAAAACTATCCCTCTTACATACCACCATTGATTCCAACTTCACTACCACCTCATTCTCCAGTCTCACGTCATTAAACTTGCATTCCAAATACTCTGTCTTACTCTTACTCAACCTGAACCCTTTAGACTCAAGAGTTTGTCTCCACACCTCTAATTTATCATTCACACCCCCGCGTCTCATCAATCAAAACTGCATCATCTGCAAAAAGCATACACCAAGGCACCTATCCTTGAATACGCGGTCAACACATCCATTACCAAAGCAAACAAAAAGGGACTAAGAGTAGATCCTTGATGCAATCCTGTCAAGATAGTGAAATGCTTTGAGTCTCCTCCTGCCGTCCTCACCTGAGTTTTTGCTCCATCATACATGTCCTTAATTGCTCTGATATATGCCACCGAGACTCCACTCTCCTCCAAGCATCTCCAAAGCACCTCCCTGGGGACTTTGTCGTATACCTTATCCAAGTCGATAAACACCATGTGCAGGTCCTTCTTTTTTTTCCTATACTGTTCCACCAAACTCCGTACCAGGTGAATTTCCTCCATCGTCGAGCGGCCAGGCATAAATCCAAACTGGTTCTCCGAAATAGACACTATCTGTCTCAGCCTCACCTTGACCACTCTTTCCCAAATCTTCATAGAGTGACTCAATAAATTAATACCCTTATAGTTATTGCAACTCTAAATGTCACCCTTGTTCTTATAAAGAGGGATCATAGTACTTCACCTCCAATCCTTGGGCATTTTCGCCGTCTTAAAATTTTTGTTAAACAATCTAGTCAACCACCTTAGACCAGCCTCGCCAGAAAACTTCCAAAATCCACCGGTATCTCATCAGGCCCCATCGCCTTCCCCTTTGCATCCTGCGAATAGTCTCTCTAACCTCCTCTACCTTAAAACGTCTACAATAACTAAAATCCCGACACTCCTCTGAGTGCTCCAGCTCTCCAACATAATAGCTCTATCCCCTTCGTCATTCAAGAGCCTATGAAAATACAACTGCCATCTATTCTTAATATGGCCGTCCTCCACCAACACTATACCGTCCTCCCTTTTAATGCACTTCACATGATCGAGGTCACAACCCATCCTCTCCCTAGCCTTAGTGAGTCTAAATAACTTTTTCCCCTTCTTTCTCCTGTAACCCCATATACAAGCTCTCAAAAGTTGACGTCTTAGCCCCCGTAACTGCTAACTTAGCCTCCTTCCTAGCTAACTTGTACTCTTTTCTGTTTACCCATTTCTTTTCTTCGTCCTTACTCTCAACCAACTTAGCATATGCCCCTTTCTTGGTCTCCACTTTCTTCTTAACCTCTTTATTCCACCACCAATCCCTGCGATGATGCCTGGCCCAGCCCCTAGAAAGACCCAATACCTCACTAGCATTCTCCTTGATGCACCTAGCCACCCTATCCCACATACTATCCACGTCCCCCCTACACTCCCACACCCCCAAAATATGTAATAAATATGACTTTTTATTGACTCTTAGTTCATTTTTTTTTGCGTTGGTGATGAAATTATTGATACGGAGCATTCAAGGCAAGGTACCTTAGTGTATGTTATTTGTGGATGATGTAGTGCTGATTAATGAGATGCGGAATGGGGTGGTGGTGGTGTAAACAACAAATTAGAGGTTTGGAGGTAAACCCTTGAGTCTAAAGGGTTCAGGTTGAGTAGGTCCAAGATGAAGTATTTGGAATGCAAGTTTAGAGACTTGAGGTAGGGGGACGAGGTGATGGTGAGGTTGGACTCCCAGGATATTTGTAAGAAAGATAGTTTTAAGTATCTTGGGTCTATGATTCAGGGGAATGGTGAGATTGATGAGGATGTCTCTAAACGTATTGGAGCAGGTTGGATGAAGTAGAGGCTCACCTCGGAAGTGCTGTGTGATAAAAAAGTGCCCCTTAAGCATAAAAGTAAATTCTATAGAGTGGCAGTTCGTTCGACCATGTTGTATGGAGAGGAGTGTTGGCACTCCCATATCTAAAAATTAAAGATGATAGGAATGAGAATGTTATGTTGGATGTGTGGGCTTCATAGAGAGGAAGAGTTAGGAATGGGTTTATCAAGGAGAAGGTGAGAGTGACTTCGGTGGAGGACAAGATGCAGGAAGAAAGCTTGAGATAGTTTGGGCATGTGATGAGGAGGGGCGTGGATGACCCAGTTCATAGGTGTGCGAGGCTACCTTTAGATGGCTTCAGGAGGAGTAGAGGTAGGCCAAAGAAATACTAGAGGGAGGTGATTAGACATGACATGTAGCAGCTTCAGCTTACTGAGGACATAACCTTAGATAGGAAGGTGTGGAGGTCGTGAATAAGGGTAGAAGGCTAGTGTGAGTATGTGGGTTGTAGCAGGAAGCCAGGAGATATCTTGTGTAGCCTGGTTAGTAATCCTAGGACTGTGAACATAAGTTTCTTTGGTATGTGAGTGTATATTGTTACTAGGTGGGTGTAATACCCTGTACTTCTACCTAGCTTAAATTCATCCTGAAGATGTCAAAGACATGCTTTAAAGATGAATACACTTTTATATATGTGGAATTTTCAAGATTTTCACTTTTTCCTGTGTGTAAAATTTAATAAGCTTTCCATCGATACCAAATTTGCCTAAATTCGACAACAGGGTAAGAAGTTATGGCAATTTAAAGTTTCAGTCATAAAACACCATCATCTCAGTCAGTGGCACGTCACGCCATGAGCCAAAATGATATTTGTCAATTTCCAATAAGACTCCGCGATTACACCGCGTCGCGGAGGGCTCCCAAATCCCAATTGTCAAATTCCAGTGAAGCTCCGCGATGACCCCGCATCACGCCATTGTCCAATTTCCCAATTGTCGAATTCCAGTGACACGACGTGATAGCACCGCGTCGCGCCAGGGGTCCAGGTTGGAAAATTTAAAAGACGCTTTCAGGGTTAAATGGGTCTTTTCCCATGATTTTAGTTCAGCCTTAAACACGAAATTTAACCCTACATGACCTAAGGATATCATTTTTCACTCTATTTTTTCCCAATATCTTCATACACTCTCAAAGCCAAGAAACCCTAATCTTAAAAATTCAAGGGCAAGGATCAAGAATCTCTCCAAGGATCTTTACGGAGTTACATTCTAAGGTATGCCATGTGTTAATTCATGGGTCTCTTTCACCCATGAAGCTCAAGAATATGTTTTCAAAATCCTAGATTTGTATATTTATGAATGTTCATGATTTGATTGAATTAAAAATTGATGTTCATGTTGTTGATTGGTTTCTTTCTATGTTATAGACTATTTATTTACAAGAATTGATTCTAATATGTGATGATTTATGTGATATTCATGATAAACCCTTAAATTTACATGTTGGTTTATGTATCCATTATTATTAGATGTGTTGATAATTGTATAACCAAAGCATGCTCCCTATATGTTTAATTAGATGCTTATGTAAAGAAAAAGTGCCATACTAGTATGATAACATGAAATCCCCATTCATGTACAAGTTATGTATGCCAAGTGTTTGATGAAATGTCTTAGTCAATGAATTATGGATATGTGTGTAGCCATTGTAGTGCTTTAGAACTTGTACTTCATGAAATCCCCAACTTATTATATTATAGATTGTTGATGTTGGTCATGTATTCAAGAAGATCATGCTTTGCCAGTTTCCTTCTATCGAGTACTGGGGGTACTTGTACCCAAAAAATATAGCCGTGTGCCTAGAGTCAGTGACATGTTTCACGATATCCTCAGTCAAGCCATGATTCATCGAACTCAGTCAGTCATGTGACTCAGGAAAGATCATTAATTCAGTAATCTTAATAGTATCCCGTCAGTTAATGGAACTCCATGCATTCAGTGTAGTTTGGTTCATTTAATCATGTTCAGTGTCTATTCATATGGGAGTAGGAATTAGCATCGAGTGAACCCAAAGTTGGGAACACACACTGTCAGATGAGGGTGTGATTATTAGAAGTCATCCTTGCATTCCAAAATAATATAGCTAGCATAGGTTGAGACATCGACACTGTCAGATAAGGGTTGATGAGGTGGATAAACACTGTCAGATGAGAGTCCCATAATTCTCTTTTGGGGACACTGTCAGATGAGGGTCCCTTGCAGCTTGTCCTTATCGATGGCGCGGTATTCACACCCTTCCAATTGAGGTTACAAATTGGACTCCAACTCAGCTATAGTGCATTATTTGGGGCATGTCGATTAGATGACTACTTCCCACAGTCTTAGTCTCAGTTATAGTAATAAAACTCAGATAGTTCTACAATATTCAGGACTGTCAGATACAGTCAATGCAGAACCGTACGAAACTCAGTTAGTTCCATCAGAACCTAGACTGTCAGATACAGTCGCTCAGTATCAGTTATTTTAGTTATACAATTATCAGTATCTCATGCTATCAGTACATAGGTTCAGTAATCATGTTATCACGAACTCAGTTACAGTTATTATGTATTCATACATGCATTCCCACGTTCATGTTATATAGTCAGTTAGTTCAGTTCATTCATATGTAGTCTTTGCATTCAGCCTACCTCACATGCATACCAACACATTCAATCGTACTGATGCATTTGTGCTATGGTGTTTTATACCATAGGTTCAGAAGCATGAGCTCCAGAGCATCAGTAGCCGCCAGATTTAGCAGTGAATCCTCATTATTCGAGGACGATATTATTAGTTATTTTATTATCTCAGTTAGCTTTCAGTAGATGGAGTTAGTTGGGGACATGTCCCATCAACTCCTTATTCAGACAATTAGAGGATTTTCAGACTACCATGTTCAGATAGTTTATTTCAGTTATTTTGGGTATTTAATACCCCATCCAGATGTTATGTTTTATTAGTTATGTTACAATTTTGAATCTTATGGCCTTTCAGCCTTTATTTCCGCATTATATAGTATATTTTGCAGTGTTTAGGTACAGATATCGGTCATGGGTTAGCTTCTGGTCCTTCGGAGTCATGAGCACCGTGCAGCATTTTGGGTACCAGATTTAGGGTATTACAGTGGGTGTCCTATTTCTTAGTTCCTATTTTCTCTTTTAGTGTTGCCCTTATTTCTTGTATTTTCATATTTCTCTAATTTCTATTGTATTATTTCTTATTTCTTATTTCTGTTATGTCATCCAAATCTTTGTTTACTATTCTTTATCTTGAGCTGGGGATCTATCAGAAATAGCCTTTCTACTTTTTCAAAGGTAGCGGTATGGTCTGCGTACATCTTACCCTCCCCAGACCCCACTTTGTGGGAATACACTAGGTTTGTTGTTGTTGTTTGTATTAATATAATTACTTACTAATGATTTTCCTTAATTACAGGAAACCTCTAATTATATGTATACTTGTATTTTTAAAAAAGAAAAATTATTAAAACATAATAAGGTCAATCTTAATTGAGTTGCACCATAATTAAGTGGAGTGATTTAATAAAAATCTTTAAAAAACAATTAAGTTGAGTGATTTAATAAAAAGAGTCAAAACAAATTTACTATGAAAATAACGATCAATTGTAGTGGATTTCCCGTAATGACCCTTCATGTCATTTCCTTCATTTTTATGTTTTTACTGCATTTAGAGCTTTCCTATAGCTATCCTAAGTCATTAATGACTTGTTAGGATCGATAGTTTGGTCACCGAGCAATTTGTTTGTTTTTTTGAGTATAGAAATTTGGATAGCGTTGTTGAGTCTAGAATGTTAAATTTGATAGAGTAGCACAGTTCATTTACGAGCACGAAATTCTAAATTAATCTCGAGCACTCGATCCGAGTCCATTGAGGATCGTTGAACTTAATTGGTGCTAGGTATCTAGTGCAAATACTTAAGAGGCTAGGGGACCACTTTAGCAGTAGTCACTTTAACCGCCCTTGACCACTTCAAGGGAGCTAACCAACCTTGGCTTGGCTACTTTATCAACCTCTTGGGTACTTAAGTAGCAGCCGCTAAAGCGGCCTTTGAGCACTTTAGTAGAGCCTACCCGTCTAGGGCAACGACCCTAGGGAACTTTAATGGTGACTGCTTTAGTGGTCATTTAGCCACTAAAGAAACCATTGCTGGCACCTTATATATATATTCCTCTTTTATTTTTTCTAGCCTTATCCCCCAGTACAAACCACCATTTTAGACTTTATAAACTTAGAATTAGTGAGGTATTGTGCATGTGAGGCTGGTTTTTAGCTCAGGATTGTGGTTTTGAGCGTATAGTGTCTTTATTTTGTAAGTAATTCATTCAATCTCTGCTTGTGTTGGGTAATTGTAACACCTCAGGTTTTTGGTCCTTGAAATTTTCTGAAATTTTATCTTTATTGTCTTGATTACAACTCACCCTACGAGTCATAGGATGTCTTGATGGGTCATGTGACCCTAGCCGTAAGGTTTCCAATGAATGGTGCTTGAGTTGCTGTCCTAAGTACGACTTCGAGATATGAGTCGTAGGGAGTCTTGATGGGTCCTATGGACCCAACTTTAACAAAATCAGTAAGTATGTGGCAAAGTTTTTCTCTGAGTACGAGTGGCTCATTAAGTGTCATAGAGACTTATTACGAGTCATTGGGTGTAAATTATAGGATGTCCAGTGTTTACCTAATTGGGTTTTCTGTTGACTATGACTGGACCCTATGAGTCATAGGGTCCCATTATAAGTAGTACCAGTTGAGTTATAAGGTCACCAGTGTATGGGTGTCCTGGGAACTGTCTTGGCTACGCCTCAGGGTGACGAGTCATAATGAGTCGTATGGTTACCCAAAGTCATTGACGACTTTATTTCATCTTTTAATTTGAGGGAACTTTGGGCAACTGCCTTTCCACCCAATTAAAACCCTACATTCATAAAGAACTTTAAGGGGGTTATTCTTCATTCATCACGTACTTAAACACTTTTAAACTCTCTCACGAAACATATGTAGGGTTTCCAACAAGTAGGTCATCCAAGGGCTTAAGGGTTAAATTCTTTTCGTGAAACTTGGTATTTTAGGCATGTTACTCATCCCTCATTGTTAGATTATTAAAAACACATGTTTTAAAATATTGTTCATGAGCTACTGATGTTGGTTTTGAAACAAGGATTGAGGGTTTTTAATGCTTATCAATTGAAAAATATTTCCCATGGTTTATATATGATTGTTCATACTTTAATTATGGTTTTGAACTAGTGGGTGCATGGGTATAGTGAACGAACTAGGAAATTGTGATTTTTCCAAACTTGTGACTTTTGGAGTGGTTATGACCTCAACCCCATATTTGTGACATTGGTTTTGAATATGAAAAATATGCATGTTGAACTATTCTTGAAATGTTGCATAATGTGAAAAGCTAATGAGACATAATAGTTTTGACCTTGTAGGTTTCATGTTTTTCATAAGCTATTGCATAATTGAACCAAGAGGGTTGTGAATTTACCTAAGTGATGAAGTTATTTGGCATGTTGATGTCACCTTGCAAGTGTAGTTGGTATGATGATACCAACAATGTATGCCTTGATGTAAAATATAGTTCAATGATTAAGAATCTGTGATAAATATTTTAATTAGGTTTTATGAGGGTTGTGTAGCTAAGTTGTGAAAGTGGTAATCCCAAAGGACCCACACTGGAAGCTGCAGTTGCCGATGCGGGGTTCTATATGATCGAGAGGTTTGAGTCCCCCTTAATAATATTATCATATGATTGAGAGGTTCGAGCCTCTGTATTATAGTACATTATTGGATGCTCATGTTACCTTGATATGCAGAGAGGTTTGAGTCCACCCATAGTGTATATATATACCCTCTGGTTCATGCGGCCACACGCATTGGGGCCCTACCTGCTGGGGGAGAGCTGGGCCCATATAATATGTGGGTGCCATTGTATGTTATGACAGTTGAGCTACACAATCCAGGCTAAAGTTTTAAAGTGCATGTTAAGCCTTTTTCCCTATCCCAACATGTGATATATATATATATATATATATATGTACATTTGATTATATGCATTGGTTTTGAATGATTTTGAACTGTTGAACATGACATTATGTTATTCTTATCCCTGAGTTGTATGCTAGTGTTTAACCCACTAACCGTCTTTAGATGTCGTATCCCAACGTAATGTAGGCTTCGAAGATACCTCCATTTTTCTTATATAGAGTTAGGTGGATTGACTCGATTTGTCGATGTGTTGTGGTGAAGTGGTGAGCTTCCATGCTTTAGAAGACTTAGATATTTCATCAGTTTTTACCATGGATTAGAGTTAAGAGTTTTATTATTATTAACATTATCACTTTCATTATCATTGTTATCTATCAGAGTCGGGAACATGTCCCGACCAAGACTGGTTTTTGGTTCTTGTGTTAAAAGGCTTTGTCAGATTACCACGGACTTGGGTGATGTTGGTTGGTTGTTTTGGCCCATCGATGGTTATCAGTTATAGACATATTTTTTATTTTTTGAATTTATCTTGCTATATGTTTGGTGTCATTAGGTGTCCACAAATTCATGTCAAGTAGAGTCTCTTTTATGGGTGTGTAGCACGCCACACTTATAAAGAAGAGGATACGAGACATTTAGTAATATTTTTCTTTCTTGTTTTTCTATTTCGAGCTATAGAGTCTAAGGTCTTGAATATCCTCTAATTCTCGTATGTTCACTTTTCAAATCATGCATTCCAAAAGATCTGATGTTTTTGGAAACTCTTCTATCCTGTCTGAGGACAATGTGGAAAGGAGCTCGTCCTACTCCAGGAGTTTAGAACCGGTCTAAGGTCGCTGCTTCTGATTACCCCGATGGAGCTCCACTGGTTCCCCCTATCCCTCCTTAGGCACCTTGAGCTGATGTGTCTAATGTTAAGTATCAACATTCAATTCATTTGCTTACCCGATTGGTGGCCTCCCAGACTGAGCAGGTCGCTTATGTTGCTCCATCTCGAGGCCTCTAGAGTTGGACAATTTATGAGATTGAGTCCTCCTAGTTTCATTGGTTGTAAGGTTGAGGATGATCCTCAAAGTTTCATTGATGATATAGAAAAGATCTTTTATGTGATGCATGTTACTGATGTTGAGGGTGTAGAGTTTGCTGCTTATCAGTTAAAGGATAACCATACCAATGGTATTAGGAGTAGGACCAGTCTCCGAATGATGATGCTGAGTCCTCTTTGTGGGATGACTTTTCAAGCGCTTTTCTTGATTGTTTCTTTTCTTAGGAGTTGAGAGAGGCAAAGACTGAGGAATTTATGAATCTGAAGCAAGGAAGGATGTCCGTAAAAGAGTATGCCTTAACGTTTCATCAGCTGTCATGTTATGCTCCTGAGTTGGTGTCTAGCATGAGGGCTAGAATAAGGAAGTTTTCTTCTGGGTTATCCTATGAGTTGATCTTGGAGACCAAGGCTGCCTTGTTAAACAAGGATATGTACATCTATAGACTTGTGGTGTGTATACAACAAGTAGAACAATAAAAGAAGAAATAAGCAGAGATGAGTCAAAAGAAGAATAAGAAGTTTTGCTATTCGGATCAGGATGGAGGTCAGCAACAAAGTGATAGAGATGGTAGAAAATGGTCTAAGAAGAAGAAGGGCAATTTTGGTTCCTATTCTATGGCTAGTAAACATTATCTGAAGTCGTTGAGTGATCATCGTTCTCAGTATGATAGTGGGTTTAGAGCACCAAGAGCCCAGTCACAGGCTAGCGGGGGTCATTCAGCTCCGTCATATCATTCTTGTACATTCTGTTGTTAGGTGCATCATGGTGTCTGTGAAGAAGGGAGGAACAAGTGTTTTAAATGTGGTTAGATTGTTCATATATAGAGGGATTGAACTTCTAAGGTTGATTCTGGGGTGAATTAGATTCCTGTTGCTTTTATCCGCTCCTGCATCAAGGTGTGATACTTCTGCTTCTGGCTCCATCGCTAGACGAAATCGTCTGTATGCTTTTGCCACCTGCTAGGATTCTGAAGCGTCCCTTCATGTTGTTACTAGTATGCTTAAAATCTTCTCTCATGATGTATATTGTCTGCTTAATCCCCGGTCTACCCTCTCTTATGGGACCCTTTATGTGACTATTTATTTTGGTTTTGATCCTGAATGCATTTCGGACACCTTTTTTATATCAACCCCGGTTGGAGAATCCATTATGGATAGAAGGGTTTATAGGGGTTGTGTAACACTGGTTTGTGGTAGGGAGACCTTCGTAGATCTGATAGAGTTGGACATGTTAGACTTTGATGTAATTTTGGGGATGGATGGATTGCATTCGTACTATGTGTATTATGACCTAATTTCTCAGGTCATGATGGCGCCTACCATAACCCACCAGTAGGCAAGCCAACCCGTAGTTTGAAATGGCTAGTAACAGACTACTCAATGATATAAGGAAAAGAATGAGGAATAAATGATATAAAGATCAATACATAATAAAATCCCCAAACCTGGTGGTATCAGTACAAGAGCATCTAATAGAATAAGAGTACAGAAATGAAATATCAAGAGAGATACACTGATATGACTTATCTCTGAATACAACAGAGATGCTAGTCTAATACATAAAAGAGAGATATGTAATACTCTAAACATTAGGAGCTCACTTTTAAGTCTCTGAACCATGGCTTCTATGCATGATGCAAACATCAACGACGATTACCTGTACTAGGATCTGCAGGCTGTAGAAGTGTAGTATGAGTACAAAATGAATGGTACTCAGTTGGAAACTGGCCACTGAGCTCCAAAGATAAAGTAGAAATATACAACATATAAATTGAATGGAAACTTAACCCAAGAGTTCAGAAATCATATAACCAGTCAATGAGAATGATAAGAGACAACTATCCTGTTCAAGTCCAAGAGTATGCCATAATAAGACTAAGGAAGTATCAGGGTAAACTATCCTATTCCATCCATATTCAATAGACGTCATTACTATTCCATATATCCCTAGCCAATATACGAATAAAGAGCAAAAGAAAGATATATAGCAATATAAAAGGACAAGAAACAAATATACAACATGAACAAATGAAGAAATGGAGATATGGTAGTACCATAGCTTTATGTATCTGTATTTATATACACATATACATACATACATACATATACATATAAACATGAGGTCATCTCAAAGAATAACCTAGATCATCATGTCCTTATTTTAAGACCTCATTATAATACTATCAGGATTTAATACTATCATACTTAGGGTTCTTAATCCACATGGCTATATGATATAATCATGCATAATAATGTGGTCACAAGATAGAAGAGGACGAATACATACCTAAAATCCCGATACCAAATCAATGACCAGTCTGTCATAAACTAGCCATAATAATGATCATAACAATGATAATGACAATATCAATAACAGAGTGAATAACCGGATACTCCGGATAACCAAATACCTATCCTAGCCTATATGTACCCCCACCGTGCAGAATCAAAAGGTTCAATCAATATACAACAACACAAGGCATATTATTTACCCATATCTATACAACTATACCATACTGCTGATAGACATAGGCACATACTGGTGATAGGCGATGCGCATGAAGGAATGAATGCAAAGTACATAATCGATATCACAATCTTATCATCCTAACCAACATCATCATGATAATCAATATCTGGCTTTGTCGGGTATCAATATCATTACAATAGTATTATCTGGACTAAAATCGGGTATCAATATCATCATAATAATATCATTCAAACTTAAATCGGGTATCAATATCATCAAAATTTTATCCTCCAGACTCGAACCGGGTATCAATATCATCAATATACATAAATATATTACCAACTGGTCATTATCCATGGTGCTTTCACATTTCTCATCAAACGACCATTCGCCAATATAGATAATCATCATCAATTACCATAATTGAATAAAATATACTAATATACTTATAACCATAATCATATCACCATAAATATCTATTTTGTCTATACTTCTCAACTACTTGTTATTAGCTAACCAACGCTTATTATTAAACCACTAATTCACTAGTCATCACATGACCTCTAATTATTAGCCTAAACATTATCTGTATTCATAGGATACAACTAACTATTATTTATTAAATAGACAGCACCTAACCTTTGGTCAAGGTTCATTACAAGACCACAATCGCCATTTACCCACTATTCATTATGATCAACTAATCATTCACTATCCGTTAATTATTATTAGTCAACACATTGCCATTTATCATCTACCCATCTTTTATTACTAACACCATTCATTAACTAGCCATAGTTTACCAACTAATCCTCATTTATCAACTATTCATCATTATTAACTAGTCATCTCTTATCACTAACATCTCCTATCCTCTAGCCTCATTAACACACAACTCTTCATTAACAACTAATCAACATTATAAAATTCATCATCAATATCAACTAATCTTCACCTACGTTAAACCATCATCATTAGCCACGTACCAACCATCGCTAGCTACCATATTTCAGCTAAGCAAGGTTCATTAACTATTACATTTATTCCTAGCCATCAAGTGCTATAGTCACCTAATAGACAACTAGCTACCGCATAGCTTAACCCTTAACTAGGAAGAACAGTCATAAGATTGTATTTTAGCTAAAATCACATCAATTACTAATATAATAATCATGAATGTACCAAATCTATGCATTCCATCACCAATATTCAATCAGTGAAATAATAAGCATCATACCGTATCTTCATCCATACCATACTGGGGAGATGTGTATACAAAAAAATAAATATTTATATACTATAACTGCATCCTCTACAAGAAAAATCCTATATATAGTTTTGATAATGAGCAACTAACTGCAAGGGACCAGGTCCCTGGATGTGCAAGATACAATACAACTGGCATGCATAGTCTGAACAGTTTTGTCATCTTATGTAACAAACTTTCAGGTGCTATTTTGTACTGATTAGGATAGTTGGTCCAATGATCTTTCAGACCTAATTATCCTCAGCTATAAAAGGAAAGAGAGGCATCTCCATCAAACAATTTTTGCCAATTACAAAGAGTGAAAAGAGGCAACAAAAACTCCACTTCAAGACTTCTCAAGCATTGCTCATATTCTTATATTTGTAATATGCTAAAAGAGTGAGTGTTCTTGAGTGCTGATTTGTAACTGAACTACTCGTGCTGTAAGAGTAGTGTTTTTTTATGTTGAGAGAACTGCTTAGGTAGAGTTCCTAAGCTTGTTGTTGATTTGAGCTAATCAGGACAGAGAGGGTCCTTGGTAGGGTTACTAAGATAAACTTGTAGAGGAGTTGATATAAACGAATATAGCGCAGAGGTAGGATGAAATATAGAATATAATTAGGAGGTTGATTATAGTGGATTTCTTTGAGGTACTTGTAAGGGGAAAGCCGTGGTTTTTCCATTCCTGGGTTTCCATGTTAAATGTTGTGTTTTGTTTCTTTCCTGCACTGTATTTGTTTTTCCCAGCACCTCATAGATGCTTTAGTGGTATATTGCTTATGATGGACTTTGAGGGACCTGGTCCATCACTATGTGGTGTAACCTGCAAGGGTTCAACAATTAGTATTAGAGTTGGATCTCTCTAAAAGGTTCACACCTAGAATGTTCTAGTCATCATGGCTACTTTAAATAAACCAGGGGTGGAAAGAAAGAAAGAAAAAAGGGTGAGATTCCTAACATTAAAGACTCTTGAGTCTGACCTATGTGAAGAAGACACTTATATTGTACTTCTAGTAATAAGAATTGTTAGAGTTATAAAAGGGATGGTCAACTTAGCAAAAGAAATAGTATGATTGAAGGCTGTCACAAAAATGGTGGATCTGAAGAATTCATGAGGAACTATCCAATGCAAGAGAAGGACCAGAATCTTGAGAACTCAAGAAGGAAGGACGCTTTAAGCCTTGTAAATAAGAAGTTATTGATAGCATGGGGAGACTCTTTTAGTGACCCAGCTAAAGGTGAGAAGACTGGAGATGTCTTTATGCTAGAAATGGAAGAAAATTTAGTTATCGATGATTCCTTGTTTGCATTCATGGAAAACTCAAAAGATGAAGAATAAAAAGAGGTAACTCTTTCTAACTTTAAGAAAGACCTAGATAACTACTCTGTTAGGAAGATAAAAGGGCTTTCAAGTGTGTTGGTAGAGTCTGTATGTGAACTAACTGCTGAGAAGAATGCCTTAAAAGAAAAAATAGAGAATCAAGAGAATGAGTTGATTGACTTAACTCTCCAAATTTCTGAAACTAAAGAATTATTCACAAAAATAAAATCTGAAAATCTAAGTCTAATGAGTAATTTGAAGAAAATAAATGATGAAGAAGGAAAAGAGAAGAAAGAACTCTCGAGGCTTCAAGTTGATTTTGAGGAAATACTAAGGGATTTCCCAAAACACCTTATGACTGCACTTCACAACAATGAAGAATTAGAGAGGGACCTATTTCTCTTAAGAGAAGAGTTGAATAAATCTCTTAAATGGAATGCCTCTTCAAACATTCTTTCTAATCCGATTAGTCGAGGTGCTAATGATGGCAAAGGACTACGCTATCAAGGATAATTCCAACCTGATGAGTGGCAAGGAAAGACTGTTAATTGTGCAAGAAAGAAGGTTTCCAAATATATGGATAATCATTGTGAAAAAAATGGGCACTCTAAAGGGAATTGTCAAAGATGGAAAAGTAAAAGAATGAACAAATTTAGATATGTTCATTAGGAGAATACACAACAAAATAGATTCAAGTACTTGAATAAGATGTAAAAGAACTATCTACCTAGATGGGCCAAGAAGGTTTTGGTAACACCATTGTCTTCTTACTGGGAACTCAAACTCAAGTGGGTTCAAAAACTAGACAAGTGATCATGGGTTCAGGTTGGGGAAAGGGAATTGCAGTCAGGAATAATTTTGAAAAGTGGGTGTTTGGAGCATAATCTTAGAAGATGTGACTGTGTTTTGTCTCTCTCAAAGAACACCAAGGTGGAGGTGTCATATTTTGAAATAATTAAATTCAAGGGACCTGGTCCTTAGAACACTCATCTTAAAAGAGAAAGTTTAAGCAAAAGGCCAAATCATGGATTGATTAAGCCAACCTAACCTGACATGTGAATCAGTGCAACTCCAAGAATTGGCTATGCTAAGGAGACAAATATACTTGGTATAATAAGTGCTTGTTAATCTAACATAGCTCCATACCTTTGCAAGTATACACTTATGAGAATAATGTAAGAGGAGAAAAATTGAAGCCAACTCAAGTATTGAATTTAGTCAAAAGGGAAAGGGACCTGGTCCCATCACTCAGGTTAGTACCTATACAAGAAGCTTAAAATAATCATAAAGTATTTTCTGAAAAAGCCATATATGTTTTCTCTTCTAAAGTGTCAATTTTTATGCAAAATAATGAGTCACACTTTTTAGGTCTAGATATGTCAAATCAAAAGAAACCTCTTTTAAGGTTATTGGTCACCACCTAAAATTGCCCAGTTAGACCTTCTTGTCCATACTCTTCAACTAGTCTAAATAAACTTCTGAAATCTACAAATTTTCTCTAAACCTAAAACTAAGCCAACTTATCTCTGTCTCTCAAAATCAAATGGACAACACTACTACTTCCTCAAACCCAACAAAAATTTCTAAAATGGACAAAACTTCAATGAGTCAACCTAGCATTCCAAAATTGAACATCCTGATTCTTCAGTATTTGAAACCATGGAAAACATCATCTGCAGTTCACAACACAAATTGAATCCTCCTTAAAATGTCCAAAAACCTCAATTGAGTTAGTCTCCATTGAATCCTCCTTAATCTTAGAAGCTTATGCTTAGCCTATCATGATTGAGAATCCAAACCAATGATTTGGATCACCGATAGAACATGAAATATCTCAACCTGAAACTTCCCCCTTTCTAAGAAATTCAAAACTTCCTAAAATCTTCTAAATTCCTAGGTAATTCAAAAAATCAAAAACTATTAAACCCTCTAAAACACAACAAGCGCTTGAATCTCCTACACCCTCAGATTCAAACCTTATTTCCCCCCAGTTATTTGGTGAGGAAATTTCTGTAAAAAGGGTTGATTTTTCCTCCAATAAAAATTAGGTAGCTGAGAATCTACTCCTACTTGATTATGATACCAAGGAAAGCTCAATAAATGGAGAAGAATAGGAAGTGGCTGGTAAGGATAAAGGGAATGAGGGAAAGAATAAATTGATCACCACATGAGGAAGATGAAGAGGATGAAATACCTCTATGATGGTCAGTAAAAAAATTGAGATAAAGTATAGGTAAGGAGAAAGTGATAAACTTAAAAGTGAAAGTGACTAGAACCTATCCTACAAGAGTTTTTGAAAAGAAAATGATGAAATATTCCACGAAGGGCAACAAAGCTTCAACCATAAAAAGAAGAAGGATGAGAAAATCAATAGCAGTAGATGAGGCTGAAAATGTTGAAGTAGTGGAGGTTGAGAAAGAAGAAGTCAGAGATTCAGTAATTGGTACTAATACTAAAGAAAAAAAAATTAGAAGTTGAGGATGATGAGAGGAACAGGTCCTCTAAGTCAAAGTCTGGTAGCTCCACTGTTATGAGGAAGAAACATATAGTTGTCAAGAAAATAAAAACTTTTGAGGGACCCAATCCCATGAAAAAAAAAATTAATGAAAAAGGAGAGCCAAGTAGTATGCCCAAGAGAAAGAAAAAGAATAAAAAAATAATGACATGTACAGAAAAAAAGAGGATTGAGAACCTGAAAACATAGAATTTTCTATCTTGAAGAATATTTGACACAAAAATCTATGAAAAACTAGGGATGGTAGAACTGGTGGAGTATATGAGACATCAAGGTTTGTTGCACTTGCTAGAAGAACAAAAGCTCATTGTCTTTGAAGGAGAAGTGAGAGAATTCTACCATTCCATGGAATTCTCAAAGGATGGTTTACGTTTGAGTTCACTGGTGTAGTGAAAGGTTCGTAAGCTTGATGAACAAACACTCGGAAGAATCCTAGATGTACCTGTTATAGGGATAAGAACTGTGGTAAATCAACAATCTACCACTGAGTTCATGATTGAGGCATCAAAGGTAGGAGGAACCTCAACAACTACAGTGAAAAAAAGTTTCTAAAAAGTGACTATCAACTAGTATTTAAGTTCATCAACAAGGTCCTATTGCCAAGATCTGAAAAAACAACAATTACTTCCAGTGTTGACTTGTTCTTGATTGAATCCTTGAGTAAATTTGAATTAATAAGTCTTACAGATCTAGTGATAGAACATATGCATAAAGTAATTCACGAAAAGAAAGGAAAACATGGAATGCCACATGGATATATCTTGAACAAGATATTTAAACACTATGATGTATATGGAACTAAAGTAACACCTGGAACAACCAAACTGATGATCAGACTGAAAATCCTTGTGGAGAATGAATGCATAGAGGCAAAGCTGGATCTGTGTCCAAAGTGTCTGAATTGCTAGGTATTTAGGAAAGGTTAAACAAAGAAATAGAGGAGTTAAGGATTATGTTGGATGCAAAGAATGCTGAGATAGTGCATCTGAAGTTGCAAAATCAAAAGTTGTCTTATGGGGGACTAGGTACCACTGATGAGATTGCAGCTGAAAATGCAAAACTTTATTCACAAGTGGTAAAACTAACTGGTGAAATTCAAGGATTGAATGCTGAAGTGAAAGTTCTCACCAAATAGTTGTTGGATGCCTATAATGTTGAAAATGCAAGTATGGAGATGCTGCTTAAGTCTCTTTCCCCAAAACCTCCCCTACATGATTCTTATTATCCTTATCCTCAAATCAATACAATATTAATTTCATAATTTTCTCCCTGTGTTGGCTCTTGAGGATAATTTTTTGTATGCATTATTTTAGTATGATTGTATTGGTGTTGACCTTTATTTTGAAAATGAATGAATTTAGCTTGTGTATGCCATCCGCCTCCTTTACTTTTAAAGCTGCTCTTCATAATAGTATTACCTCAGTGTTCATGAGTTAATTAACTTGAACTTATCCTTAATTATGGTTTACTGTTAATCCTTTCTAATGATGCCAAAAGGGGGAATACTGAGTTCATGTAAGGACAAAGTACCAAGTAATTTGAGTTTCTAATTTAAATGGAATGGCATGCTAATAGGGGGATGAAAGGGGAGTGATGAGCTGAACAGATGGAGGAAGGGAGTCATGATGACAGGGGCAAAAATCAAAGGTTTTTACTACAAATGACAACAAGGGATCAAGTCCCTGTGTTGAATAATGGAGAAAGCATGATGATAGGGGGAACATTCATCTTCAGGTGGTAATCACACTGATTATATATGATGAATGTGAACTAATGCTCAAATTTGAATGGTTGGTTTGTCATCATAAAAAGAGGGAAAATGTTATATGTAGTTTTGATGATGAGCAACTGGCACGCTTTGTCATCTTGTGTAACAAACTTGTAGGTGCTATTTTGTACTGATTAGGATAGTTGGTCTAATGATCTTTCAACCATAATCATCCTCAGCTATAAAAGAAAAGAGAGACCTCTTCATCAAATTATTTTTTCCAATTACAAAGAGTGAAGAGAGGCAGCAAAAATCCTACTTCAAGACTGCTCAAGCATTGCTCATATTCTTATATTTGTAATATGCTAAAAGAGTGAGTGAGTGTTCTTGAGTGTTGATTTATAACTAAACTACTCATTATATAAGAGTAGTGTTTTCTTATGTTGAGAGAGTTTCTTAGTTAGAGTAACCTAAGCTTGTTGCTGAGTAGAGCTAATCAGCATAGAGAGGATCCTTGGTAGAGTTACCAAGATAAACTTGTAGTAGAGCTGCTATAAAAGAATGAAGCCTAGAGGTAGGCTAAAATAAGGAGGTTGATTATAATGGATTTCTTTGAGGTGATTGTAAAGGCAAGCCATGGTTTTTTCCTTCCCGGGTTTCCACGTTAAACTTATGTATTGTTTTTTTCTTGGACTGCATTTGTTTTTTCTAGCACCTCATAGATGCTTTAATGATCTATTGCTTGTGATTGACTTTGAGGGACCTGGTACTTCACTGTGTGGTACAACCTCCAAGGGTTCAACAGATAAATACTTTCCAGATATCCAACCAATATCATAACAGAACCCTCGGCCTAATAGTAAGTCTAGAATAATCACAACATCATTATCACGGCCTTCAACCCATATGCATATCCAGTACTCATATTGATAATCATATTTATAAGCCGCAATATATCTCTAATCATCTCACATGTAGGAGGCATCTCATATCTAAGAGGCATAGTATCAATAATATATAATCATCTCTCATCTAGGAGGCATACAATCAGTAAGTATATAATGTCTATAGGACATCTCATATCTATAGATCATACATCATGACTATGAGGAATGCCACCTCTCTAGGCCAATTATCTTATCTAAGAAGAATGTTTTCTCTATAGGCCTAACAGTCATAACTAAGAGGAAAATCATCTCTAAGGTCCCAATGTCATGCCTAAGAGGAAATAGCGCCTCTATAGGCCAATCATCAAGTCCGAGAGAAAGTAGCTTCTCTATGGACCAATTAACATAACTAGGAGGAATATCATCTCTAAAATCCCAATATTCACTTCCACAAGGAATATCATAGCCATAACTAAAAGTTCATAATATTGGGAACATCATTACAATTTACCAAGTCATGCAGTGACCTCATACTAAGGTTTACTAGTATCAACTATGCCTAACATCCACAAATAAGTCCACAAGGCTAACACAAGTTATAGCCTAAGTGGGTCGGACAATCACACTTCTGATCCTCAACTTTCATATTTAGGCAAACTATGCCTCAAACTAGGCTAAGGTACCCAGTTCAACTTCTAGATGTCAAGCAATCCATATTCAAGACTAAGTTAGGAACTTCGACTAGAAACAAAGGTACCCAAGTCAACTCTACCCAAATTACGATTTCAAGACCACCACACTAGCCCAATAGGGTTATGTCTCAAATCCTAAATCACATCCGAAACTTAGCTTTATCATATCCATTCTACAAACTAATCTAAACTTGGGAGAAGGCAATATGATTCTGAAAGTTTATTCACATACCATTTTATGGGTCCAAAACCCTCTTCTAATCCCCAAACATCGATAATAAAGAATAAGTTATTCAACTCATAATCAAGCTAACATCCAAATTCACATGCAATATAAATCACTCATCATCTATGAAGAAAAATAGCTACAAGCCTACCTCAAAGATGTTCGCAAAATCTCACATCATGCACCCCATGCCACCCCATGCTCGTCTTTACTTCACAATCCCTAAAATTCCATCACACTATCAAAATCATAGTCTACACATCAATACACATCTAACAATACCCATATTGCACTACTATGCTTCGGGTCCAAAAATGACACCAAAACCCCAAATGGGTCCCACTTACGAAAAATGCATTTTCGAGGCCAACCCAATGTTCAAACATGAACAAGGATTCATAACCCTCAAGAAATGGGTGAAAACTTTGCATACTTCAGGCTAAAATCAAGACCTAAGCTAAATTAGGGTTTTGGGTCAAAACTACGAAAATCAAGCACGAATTCAAAGGATTCTTACCTTAAATTCGAAGATATTCATGATAAAAATGATAAACAAGCTCCCACATTACACACCATGATCAGTTTTGCGTTATTATACCCATTTAGTTTTTCAAGCTCTCAAGGGTGAAGAGAAATGACCCAAATTGCGACTATAGGGTCTATTTATGGACCCCCTAGCAAGGATATGTCGCGATTATGCAGGCATAATTCATGATGCCGCGATCGCTGTTGCCTTACCAAGATCTCTGTGCCATGATCGCCATCCTCCATGCCAGGATCGCCAATGCACCAGAACCAGTAATAACATGGGAAATTTCCAAGTTTCCAATGATGTCTCTAGATTCACTCGGAATTTGATTTTCATAAATGAAATATGTGACCACACTAAATTCGATGCTCTAGATGCATTGGCGAAGTCAGATTTTCAATTTGATATAGTTTCAACCAAATATGGTTCCCACACCTAAACTTTTAAATTTTTATTTTTCCGACTAATAGGTCAAAATGATCTCGAGTACATCGAGACCTGAACCAAAGATCTACCTAGCCTAAAATCAATATTCTGGAGCTGTTGCTGTAGTCAAAATTGGTACTGAGATCGTTTCATTAATGTTTTTGCCTGGTGGCAATTTGGAACCAGCAAAGACTTCTAAACTGAAAATTGGCTCTAAAAGCCAAACGAACTGCCCGGTAACCAAATCGTCAGTCCTAACAAGTCACAAATGACTTGGGGCAGCTATTGAGAAGCTCAAACAACAGAAATAAGAAAAATTATGGAAAATGACCTGAAGGGTCATTGCATTATCCACTACTAAAAGGACTTTCATCCGCAAAAGTCAACCAATAGAAAGAATGTCAAAAGCTTGAAAGAATGAGGTACTGGGCTCGCATGCTTCGAGTAGGACTTCTTAGATAACCTCCACGAAGAGAGAACACTTTCAAGGGATTTCACCACAGTTATCCCCTTTTCAACCAGCATCTTGTAACTTGTTTCCAAACATCCAAAACTCAACTTCGACTGCTAACTGGCCTCCAACTGTACTAAAAAGGCTGATGCCCACAAATTGAACTAGAATACCCTGATACCATCTCTATATCCACATAAATCAACAAAGGCGCATCCAAACCAAACCAACTCGAGTCATGAGTCATACCACCAAATCCAAATATACATTCCCTTTACTATTTCGCACCTACTATCCACTCTAAGCCAGGAGGAAAATCACCTGAATCTCACCCACACAGTCTCATCATGAAGAAATCATAGAACTAAAGCTGACCTGCTAAAAGTCCATACGACAAACATGAGAATAAGTTCATAAGGCGATGTTTGGGCATACAAATGAAGATAATCGACGAATGCAATCCATGCTAATACTGTAACCAGTCCAAATGAAAATTAAACTAAAATCTTAATATCTAAGGTATAACTATTCATTACTAAATATCTCGCTCCATGATATCCCATCCACCGAGAAAGAAACCAAGCTGAATCCAACTCTAGTATATTACTCTTACTGAGTAAATCATCCAAAATTTCCAAAAAAAACTAAAACTCGAGGTCAAGTAACCAATACGGGGCCTATAGGCTATCATCTGAACACTTATCAATTATAATCCAACCGACGTTGAGAAAACTGAATAGGCAACCACAGGGTAGGCTCAACCAACCTATAAATGAAATATGAACAAAGACAAATCTAAATTAAAAGATGCACAGAAGCCCTATAACTCCAAGCTGAAATTTCAATACCAAGGATGAATCACTCGATCTTAAATATTTAAAGCAAACCTACAAACGAATAGGCATTAATGCTCCCATTCTATCATACTTCCAAATCGCCAATTAAGGCATCAAATCAAAACCTGAGCCATAAGGCTATATCAATGTCAACTATCCTAAATCAACTCTAGTATCCAAATCTGACATATTCTAGATAAATCACACCAAGCCATAATCGATATATATTTGATTAACAAAATAACCACAGGGATAATCACCGACTGGAAACATAAGCAACCAACTCTATATCAGCTGGAGGGCATAAAATATAGCCGCAAAATAGAAATAATACAAAAGGATAAATCATTGGCTGAAAATGCAATTAACCCACTCCATATCTGCTGGAGGGCATAAACTATCCAAACATACTCAAAAAAACTTCCCAAGGTTGAAAGCCACACCAGTATTGGCAAAGACTTTAGCAACTCAGAGAAATGCAACTTAAGCCGAGAACTAAACCATCTAACCTTCATCCAGGCAAGGAATAGCCATAGGATCATTTCATCAAGGAGAATCACTCCACGAAGCCTCACTAGGTAGTTAAAACACTGAAATAAGGATTTCCTAAATCTACCCAAGAATCACATTATCAAACAAGAAATACCAACCTCAAAACTAAGATTATTGTCGAGACCATCACCAGAGAGACAACAACTCAAGATAAAGGGTTTTTAATTTTCCAACTTAAGAAGCAATCAAAGAAAAGGCCACCTGCTTCTAACCTTCCAACTCCACTAGATAAAAACCATGTTAAATTAAGAAAGGAGCATCCAATCTACACACTAATAGAAAGGGTAAACCATCACAAGGGAATGAACCCAACAAATCTAAGAGATGAATCCTCGATATCTCAATCTCAAAATCACTGTCGGGTGATTTAATAGCCACAACCGATGAACGGACCTTAAACAGGTCAATCTCACAAATGGGTTATATCAAAACGGATAGCCAAAGAGAAAACCTTCACAACTCAGGACGCGAGTTTAAGAGTCTGAAACTTAAGAAAGGGCAACATAATTAAATTATCGACTAAAAAATCAGACAGAACCATGGAAGACCAACTTACCTTTAATACCACAATACATCCCCAAATCAATCTAATACACCTAACGAAGATAGAACACAGTCAACCTTACCGCCCTAGGGGAAATAAATCATTAAATCAGGCAATATCTACTCAAGCCACCAAATAATATCACAAGAAAATAAAAGTCTAACTAGATAACATTAGTCTATATAGATACCTAACGAGGATCAAATTCATCAAGTAACAACATCAAGTAATAATATCAAGTATTATCAATAACCTTATGTAATGGTAGAAATAGCAACATCAATATCAATATCAACATACTGAACATACGGTACCAAAATAAACATCAATATCATGTACCACTCAAGGGCCACAATAAGGCCAATGTACCAAGGTAAAGGGGACTCAAACCTAAAACTACACCAATAGGGGAAAATATCAATACAGATATACTCCATCCACTACTAAAAAAAATAAACGATGGAGTAGTAACATAATCATGAATTTGATAATAAGGCACATAGTGACCGATATCAATTCATCAAGGAATATAATCATCAATGGCTATGAAAACCCTAATACACATGATAAGAGATAAATGTGGGAAATAAAAGCACACCAATCGTGTTGACATCCGTAATCATATGCCGAATGAGCATAGGAAAATAAATAAATCTGAATGGGTCAAACTTAGATCGTCTGACTAAATCATCAACTGAGGTGCCACACAAACTACCTCTAACTAAAAATGCCACAACATCATGAAGATGATCTAAATAAGCTAAGTGAATAGAAATGTCATGTTAGGGACACTCCCTAGACTAGTAGTCGGTCTTTTTGTCATTGTAGTAACTCATGAATCCTCAATATGGAGTGAACACAAACAGAGCCCAAATGGCTGGTCAACTAAAGTTGAGAGAAATCTCTAGAATTATGTCTATTTTTCCACAATCATAGCCTATCTCAGGAACTGTAGGCTAGCAAGGAGAATATATGCTAACTCTAGCCGATCATCTATCTTATATCTGGGGCACTTCTCTGAACCAATATCTCATTACGACATAACCAAACCTAGATCGTAGAATACTTTGAGATACTGTCCCTTATAATCTAGAATGGTCATCATGGCTCGAAGGACCATACCACACTCTGCAAATCTGGTGGGGACTCTACCCACTATGATCATCATGACTAATTTGAGAACTACTCATAGTTGGAATACTATCTTCCTGGAGCTGATGGACTGTAGGTGAAGCTGAACTCTACCAAAAGAATTCTCACTCTCGGATAAAATACCAATAATGCTATACTGATGGCATGCCTCTTGCCCCCATTTTCATAAGTCTCAATACTTGTGCTCTCTATGGTCCTCTAATAATTAACATCCTAATTGAAGGAAGATTTAGCTGCTACCCCAGCTCTGGCACATAACAGGGTGATATTACTAACCCTCTAACAAATCCATGCACCAATGTCTGGCTCGTAAGGATGTAGTACAAAAAAATGCCTGGACCATATGAGAAATCCAATGTCATACTCAAAACTGGTAAAGAACCTTGATGAATACCAATAGACACAACTCTGGTCTGAGGAATACCCAATGAATCAAATGGCATCCAAGGTTGAAAGGGATCTACAACATGACTCAAATTTGTAATACTGAACCTCCAAGTGCTGAAGTAGTCACGAGCTCAACTGGAGCTTAAACTATCCCCAAAATTATTTGGCAGACATTGGAGGTCTTCAATATCCATCTCTAACTCATTTGTCCGATGTTGCGCTAAAACTCTAGAAATGCATACTGAAGTCTTATTTGCATCTATCGATATTGTCGCCCATCTTGTATCATCCATTAGGGATAAAATAGAATAAAAAAATGTGTTTGAGGTTCACAGTGATGTGGACACATGACAAAGAGTCAAGAAATAAATTTCCTAAAAAGATCTAATACTTATTTGTCACGACCCAATTTCTCAGGTCATGATGGCTCCTACCATGACCCACTAGTAGGAAAGCCAACCCCTAGTCTGGAACGACTAGTAATGGACTACTCAGTAATATAAGAAAAAAGAATATGGAATAAATGAGATAAAGATCAATAGATAATAAAATTCCAAAACCTGGTGGTATCAGTACAAGATCTTCTAATATAATAAGTGTTCAAAAGTGAAATATCAAGAGATCTACACTCATACGAATTATCTCTGAATACAATATAGAGGCTAGTCTAATACATAACAGAGAGATAAGAAATACTCTAAACATCAAGAAATCACTCTAAGTCTCTGAACCATGGCTTCTCTGCATGATGCATACATCAACGGTGATAACCTATACTAGGATCTGTAGGCTACACAAGTATAGTATGAGTACCAAACAAATGGTACATAGTAAGCAACTGCCAATTGTGCTCCAAAGATAAAGCAGATATATACAACATATAAAAAGAATGGAAACTATCCCCAAGAGTCTAAAAATCATATAACAAGACAATGAAAATAATAAGGGACAACTATCTTATTCAAGTCTAAGAGTCTGACATAATAAGACTAAGGAAGTATTAGGTAAACTATCCTATTCCATCCATATAAAATAGACGCCATTACTATACCATATATCTAGTGACAATATATGAATGAAGAGCGAAAGAAGATATATAAAATATACAAAGCCAAGAAATGAATATACAATATGAACAAATGAATGAAGAGATATACGATAGTGCCATAGGTTCATATATATATATATATACATATATATATATATATACATATAAACATGAGGTCATCTCAAAGCATAACCTAGATTATCATGTCCTCATTTTAAGACTTCATTATAATACTATTAGGATTTAATACTATCATACTAAGGGTTTCTAATCCACATGGCTAGACATGATATAATTATGAATAATAATGCGGTCATAAGATAGAAGATGACAAAGATATACCTTAAATCCCGATATCAAATCAATGACCAATCTGTCATGAGCTAGCCATAATAATGATTATAACAATATCAATAACATCATGAATAATTGATTACTCTAGAAAACCAAATACCTAACCGAGCTTATGAATACCCTCACCGCCTTAGGCTTGAAGGTTCAATTAACATATAACAACACAAGGCATATTCTTTACCCTTATTTATGCAATTGTCCCACACCGACTGATAGGCATAGGCGCATACTGGTTCTAGGTGATGAACATGTAGGAATAAATTCAAAGTACACAATCGATATCACAATCTTATCATTATAACTAGCATCATCATCATAATTAATTTATGGCTTTGCTAGGTATCAATATCATCACAATAGTATCCTCCAAACTTAAACCAAGAATCAATAGCATAACAATAGTATCCTCTAGACTCGAACCAGGTATCAATATCATCAAAATAGTATCCTCCAGACTCAAACCAGGTATCAATATCATCAATGTGCATAGATATATTACCAACTGCTCATTATCCTTGGTGCTTCCGTATTTCTCATCAAATGACCATTCGCTAACATAGGTAATCATCATCAATTACCATAATTGAATAACATATATTAATATACTCATTACCATAATTATATCACGTTAAATGTCTATCTTGTCAATACTTCCCAACTACTCGTTATTTGCTAACCAAAGCTTATTATTAATCCACTAATTCTCTAGTTATCACATGACCTCTAATTATTAGCCTAAACATTATCCTTCATATAATCCTTCTTTGATAGAGAATAACCATTATTTATTAAATAGGCAACACCTAACATCTGGTCAAGGTTTATTACTGGACCATAATTTCCATTTACCCATAATTCATTATTATTAACTAATCATCCTATATTCATTAATCATTATTAGTCAGCACATTGCCATTTATCATCCACCCATCTTTTATTGCAAACTCAATTCATTAACTAGCCATCATTTACCAACTAATACTCATTTATCAACTATTCATCATTATTAACTAGTCTTCTCTTATCACTAATATCTTTTACCCTCTAGCCTCATTAATAAACAAATCCTCGTTAACAACTAATAGACATTATAAACTTAGTCATCAATATCAACTAATCTTTACCTACACTTAACCCAACACCATCTATTTCAACTAAGAAAGGTTCATTAACTAGTACATTAGATCCCTAGCCATCAAGGGCTATAGTCACCTAATAGACAACTAACTACTTCATAGCTTAACCCTTAATTAGGAAGAACAATCATAAGAATATATTTTAGCTAAAATAACATCAATTATTAATATAATAATCATGAATGTACCAAATCTATCCATGCCATCACCGGTATTTAATCAGTGGAATAATAAGCATCAGACCACATCTTTCTCCATCCCATACTGGAGAGATATGTATACAAACATATATATATATATATTCATAAATTATAATTGCATCCTTTACATGGATAAATACTTCCCAAAAATCCAACCAATATCATAATATGAACCTTGGCCTTATAGTATGCCGATAATAATGACAATATCATAAGCACGGCCTTCAACCCATATGATTATTTGGAACTCATATCGATAATTATATTTATAAGCCACAACGTATCTCTAATCATCTCACATATAGTAGAAATATCATATCTAAGAGGCATAATATTAATAAGTATATAATAACCTCTCAACTAGGATACATCTCACATCTAAGAGGAATAATATTAATAAGTATATAATATCTATATGATATCTCATATTATAGATCGTACATCATGACTATGAAGAATGTTACCTCTCTAGGATAATTATCCTATCTAAGAGGAATATAGTCTCTGTAGGCCCAATAGTCATAACTAAGAGAAAAATCATCTCTAATGTCCCAACGTCATGCCTAAGAGGAAATAATGTCTCTATAGGCCAATCATCAAGTCTAAGAAGAAGTAGTATCTCTATGGAATAGTTAACATAACTAGGAGGAATATTATCTCTAAAAGCCCAATATCACTTCCATAAGGAATATCATAGCCATAACTCAAAGGTCGTAATCTGGGGAACATCATTACAATTTACCAAGTCATGCAGTAATCTCATACTAAGGTTTACTAGTATCAACTATGCCTAACATCCACAACTAAGTCCACAAGGCTAACACAAGTCTTGGCCTAAGCGGGTCAGACAATCCATCTTCTAATCCTCAACTTCTACATTTAGGAAAATTATGCCCCAAACTATGCTAAGGTACCTAGTTTAACTTTTAGATATCAAGTAAGCCATATTCAAGCCTAAGTTAGGAACTTTGACAAAAAACAAAGGTAATCAAGTCAACTCTGCCTAAATTATGATTTCAAGACCACCACACTTGCCCAATAAGGTTAATTAAACTAATTATATTTCCACTACCAAAAGAATATCCCAAATCTAGATTTATCATAGCCATGCTACAGACTTATCTAAACTATGAAGAAGGCAATAGAATTCTAAAAAGTTATACACATACCAACTTATGGGTCCAAAACCCTCTTCTAATCCCTAAATATCAATAGTCAAGGCTAATTTAATTAACTCTTAATCGAGCCTAACATCCAAATTCATATGCAATACATATGTCACTTATTATCTATGAAGAAAAATAGATAGAAACCTACCTCAAAGCCGAACCACAAAATCTCACATCATGCACCACATGCTCATCATTACTTCACAATCCCCAAAATGCCATCACATTATCAAAATCATAATCTACTCATCAATACAAGTCCAACAATACCCATATTGCACTATTATGCCTTGGGTCTAAAAACGACACCAGAACCCTAAGTGGGTCCCACTTATGGAAAATGAATTTCCAAGGCCAATCTAATGTTCACACATGAACAAGGAATCATAACCCTTAACAAATGGGAGAAAACCAAGCATACTTTGGGCTAAAATCAAGTCCTAAGCTAAATAGGAGTTTTGGGTCTAAACTAAGAAATTCAAGCATGAATTCAAAGGATTCTTACCTTAAATTCGAAGATATTCATAATAAATGATGATAAATAAGCTCTCACACCACCCAACATGATTAATTTTAAGTCACATCACCAAACATGATTAATTTTGAGTTATTATGCTTATTTAGAGTTCTAAGCTCTCAAGGCTAAAGAGAAAATGACCCAAATCGTGACATAGACCCCCTAAAAAGGAGATGATGCGATCTCTAAGACACGAACTGCATTTGAAATGCCGCAATTGTTGTGGCCTTGCCATAATCACAATTCTATGGTTTCCATCCTCTATTCCACGATCATCGATGAACTAGAACCAGCAATAACTTGGATAATTTCCAAGTTGCCAGTGATGCCTCGGGATTCACTCAGAATATGATTTTTTCAAATGAAATATGTAACCATACTAAATTCAACGTTCTAGAAACATTGGCAAAGTTGAATTTTCAATCTGAGGTCGTTTCAACTAAATTTAGATCCCACACCTAAACTTTCAAATTTTCAACTTTTTGATCGATAGGTCTAAATGATCCTTGGTACATCGGGACCCAAAACAAAGATTTACCTATCCTAAAATTGATATTAGGGAGTTGTTGACATAGTTAGAATTTACATCTGAGATTGTTTCACTAAAGTTGTTGCCTTGTGTCCATTTGGAACTAGCAATGAATTCTAAATAGAAAATTTGCTCTAAAAAACAAAAGAACTTCCCAATAACTAAACTGTTGATGTTGGGCGTATTTACACGCCTAAGAACCATGATTTACCCATGTTTTAGCTAAGTTTTGAGGATAAAATATATAATTCTTGCACTTTTAGTCCATTTTCCTTTAAGTGAGCTAACCTATGTGATTAGCATATTTTTCAGGTATTAATGATGAAGATTTTAGCACTTTGTGGACCTTTGGGCAGCAAAGAAAAACTTCACGTAAGAAGGAAGGCATCTTTTGGAAGCTTATGAACTGAATGTAATGCATGGCGAATTTGTCCCGGGCAAAAGCAGTATTTTTAAATACTTAGGGGTGCAGCAGTAACTTAGTAGGACTAGGACAAGGAGGTTATAAAAACCTTATTTGCTGAATTTTTCAGCATTCATTGATTCTATTCTTTTCATTCGACACTTAGTATTATTTAGTTTACAAATTCTGTAAGTTAGAACAAAGAAACACGGCTCTCTTGAGAAAAATGGCTAAGAGGGCAAAACGCTACTTGGCTATTAACGTGAAAATCATCCCATCGCGAAGATTATTCTAGTTGTGGTATGATGATTATGTCTATTGTGATTCTCGTTGCACTCATGAGTAGCTAAACTTCTCTGTTAGGGTTATGGAAACCTTGTGAGATACTATCTATTACTATGAGTTTGTGAATTCTTGATGTGTATGCTACTTAGATCATTACTCTCTTCGTTTTAATTGAATTCTTGTGGTTGCAAACATATAGAATACGCCATTATAGCATTAACTTGTTCGAGAGAAAAGTTACATGTTTGGAAAAGAGAGTGTGACAAGAAAATAGGGCTACCAACCCCTGTTTACACGTTAATGCCTTAACCGGATTAACCTCTTGGAGAGTTTGTACCATTAGTTATACACTTTAATCTTGAGAGAGTTAAAGTGAAATAATCCTTGATGGTTGAGAAACACTAGGATTTACCATTAGAATACGAATCTCTATAAGTGCATGCATGTCTAAATTCTGCATTACTCATAGTTAATAGATACGTAGAACTCATAAGGTGGACATAACCCTAACTTATTATTCTCTGTGATTAAATCTTACTACATTAATCGTTTTATTCTTTATTTTGTTAACATTATTAGTTCATGCATAAATCATACCCCCCTTTTCCATAGAATTTTCGACCAACAGTCTACTAATAATTGCAACACTTAGTGACCAAGTATTCCCTGTGGGATTCGACACCCAACCCAGTTGGGTTCTATATTTGACATCGACCGCTTGCAGTTTCCTACGAGAGCTGTAGTTTGGGCGTTATCAAATTTTACACCCCACACTTAAAGCTTTGTTCATCCTCGAACAAAATATTACGTCCATGCAATCATCTAACTAGAATATCACAGCAGCAACACAAAATGTTCAACAAGACAGGCACGGCAATTATTAACAAAGAGTAGTTTTCTTGATCACTACTAGAAACAATTCAACCTCCAACATAGACTCGTGATGATGGCTAATTCGTATCCATAAGTTAAGCCACAAAGAATCATATAACACTACCCAAAACTCATCAACCATGTGTGTCTCACACAAGATATCACCCATAATCACTCACAAGTTTTGCATTTTTCGAAACATAGGTACAAGATTCTCCTTGCTCTCACTCTTACAAAGAATTCTTATGTTGCAACTGATGACCATAGGCTTGCCCTTAGTGTAATGCTCTACTAATATCAAAATGCTAAGCTTAAGATCAAATAGGTCTTTACAGGGTTGTAATGTAGGCTAAGGGACAGGTAGGACTATTTTGGCCAGAAATAGTGACTATGTTCCCTAAGCGCTTTAATACACTACAATATGTCATTAACACTCTCTTTTAAACAACCCCTCTACTTTCCTTTCATCTACCAATCCCTTTTCACCTATTTTGTTATTCAATCATAAACACAAAAATGAGAATATACAACTCTTTTTTTTTTCTTTTCTATTTTTTATATATATATATATATATATATATATTTTATAAGCATCCCTATGATAGCCACTCTTTTTCACCTTATTTTCAAGTACCAATACACTCTGTGGCATTACTTTTACCATTTTTCTCTTATTTTACCACACTCCTTACTCACTTGGTTCTACAATTTAAAGCGCTTAGGAGTTTGGATCAAATTATGGTCTTAAAAAAATGGATTAGGCTACATATGAGGCTGTCAAAGAAAATAGCTAAAGGCTCAAAGGGGGTTAACTAGGATAATGTACACGGGTAGGTAAAAAGAAGGTAAACAATCACAGGTTGCCAAAGAAATGCCTAAATCATCTCCTAAACTCACACTCTTTATTTCGCTTTACACACACACCAGGCAAGTTCTAGCATCAGTCACAACACAGAATATACTATAACCTCACACACACAAGGCACATGGTCAACTTTATTGGGAGCAGTATAGACTCTTGACCCAACCGATGAATGAATTAAACCACACACTTATCACACAGTGAGTCACACTTAGAGCCTAAATGTCTCAATAGTCATGATTTTAGCACAAAATCTTGTCATAATACCATGCCGCCTATCAGAATAATTTCATGCAAAATCTAAAAAAAATCTAAAAATCTAAAAATTTAACTACAAACAAGAATAAATACAGGCAAAGAAGTACAATACAGCATACAAATACCAGCACCCCACACTTAGACGAGACATACTATGCTCAGTGGAAAATAAATAAGAAAAACCTGATTAGTCGGACTCCTCCTCTATATCTGGGGTCATACCCCTTGCGTCAGAATCATCATCAGAGTCATCATCCTCAAAAGTTCCTCAAAATATACCCCACTTGATTCCAAAAGTGCGTCGAGGTATTTGTAGAGAGGAGGACTCAGCTTGCTCTTTTCTTCCCCTTTTCTGACCTTTCTGTGAGGTGGACACCTTTTCTTTTCTTTTTCGTCCTTTTGGTGCCATTCT
This sequence comes from Capsicum baccatum var. pendulum, assembly GCA_030864225.1. Lineage (NCBI taxonomy): Eukaryota > Viridiplantae > Streptophyta > Magnoliopsida > Solanales > Solanaceae > Capsicum > Capsicum baccatum. The sequence continues at coordinate 100,455,581 of CM061554.1, read as the reverse complement.
ACTTAGTGATGGATTCGAAAGATGATCTTGCAAGGGTAGATGAGAAAACAGAAAAGTTTTGAGAGATTTGGGAAGCTTAGGCGGCGCCTAGGTTGAGCAAACAATGTGATTTTGTTCTAAGGTTGAATTTCTATTTATAGACCAAGGCTTGGGTCGGGTTTGATCCATGAAAAATTGGGCTAGGAGACAAAATTGCATAAGTAGGCGGCGCCTAATGCTTTGCCTATGCTTAGCATAGGCGGCACCTTTAGCAAAGCCTAGTTGGACATAGGCGGTGCCTATGCTATGGCCTAGTTGGGCATAGGCGGCGTCTATGCTATGGCATAGTTAAAACAGTGAGCATAGGCAATGGCATAGGCGGCGCCTATGCTATTGCCTAGTTGGGCATAGGCGGCGCCTAATGCTTTGCCTAGATTTACATAGGCCTTGCCTTGTTCGTTGCCTTGTTGAGGCAGTGAGCATAGGCAATTACATAGGCCTTGCCTAGATTTGTATAGGCCTTGCCTTTACCATTGCCTAGTTGAGGCAGTGAGCATAGGAAATTACATAGGGCTTGCCTTGTTCGTTGCCTAGATTTGCATAGGCAATGCCTAACCGATAGCCTTTGCTCCTTCATTCCTAACTTACCACCTTTAACATGGCACACTTCCAAATCAAAATTTTTTGGATTAATCCCCTCCTTTGTACACCTTGCACCTACACTTAATCAAAAATAACAAAAACGATTAGAAGGATGGGTTGTCTCCCACTAAGCGCCTTAGTTTTGGTCGTGGCTCGACTCTTCTTTTTGGATTTTTTATTTAACAAAAACAAACTCCTAGTAAAACAAAGCGATTAAAAATGATGGGTTGCCTCCCATGTAGCGCTTGATTTATTGTCCGGCACGACATAGTTACCTCGATTACTTAGACTTCATCGTGATATATGGTGAATTATTTTCTAAATGGATCCAGATGACGCTGATGCTTAATTGTAGTTACACAATCTTCTTTGAGATGAATCTTGTGCACACATATCCCAGGAGTGATACCAATTATATCATCAATAGTCCATCCAATGGCTCTCTTGTACCTCTTCAGAACAGAGAAGATAGCCTCTACTTGTTGTTCACCTAAATCAGCCGCAACACTCACCGGAAGTGTATTTCCACTTCCCAAGAATGCATACCTTAGATGACTGGGGAGCTCTTTTAATTTTAGTACTGGTGACTCTTCAATGGATAGTTTTACCGGTGGTGAAGGTTGATTCTTAAGATCAAGGTCCAGCTTATTAGGAGCATGAGAATAGGACCTTATTCCTGTTAGAGCACAAACAGTTTCTTCATATTCTTCAACCTCCTCACACTCAAAATTCAACAGCACAGCAGACCATGGCTCAACAGTAAGTTGCTTCTCTACAGATAATTCTTTCTTATCCTCATAATAAACATCAGCTACAGAGAACACATCCATATCTCTAGGCTGCTTCATCGATTTGCATACATCAAAACGGACCACTTTGTTATTCAGCCGAAATAAAAGCTCATTAGCTCTTAAATCAATAAGCACACTTCCAGTTGCGAGGAAAGGGCGTCCCAAGATTATGGAAACTTCAGAATCCACCTTGCAATCCAAAATAACAAAGTCTATAGGAAAAATGAATGTAGAAACCTTCACCAATACATCATATAAGATACCAACAGGTCATTTTACCGACCTATCTGCCATCATAAGTTGCATATTAGTTGGTGTAGGATAGCCCAACCCCAACTTTCTGTAAATGGATAGCGGCATCAAATTGATGCTAGCACCCAAATCGCACAATGCCTTAGCAAAATCTAAAGATCCAATCGTGCAAGGAATAGTGAAAGCACCAGGATCTGCCTTCTTCTGAACTAACAATCTTGTAGCAATTGCACTGCAATGGTGAACATTATCTGCCAGATCATTGCTTGCTGCCCACTTCTTTATCTAAAGGTCCTTCATGAATTTAGCGCACCCAGGCATCTGTTCCAGCGCCTCCACCAAAGGAACATTAATAGTCAGCTGCTTCAACATAGTCATGAATTTACTGAACCTGGTGTCATCAGCTTTCTTCTTCAGTCTCTAAGGAAAAGGTGGTGGTGAAAGAGGAATCGTTTTCTCCACAAATTCCTTTTTATCTTGCTTTCGATTACCAACCTTTTCAGGAGTGTCATCATCATTCTTCTTAAGTCTCTGAGGAAAAGGTGGTGGTGGAAGGGGAATAGTTTTCTCATGAACGCTCTTATTCTGATTTTCAGCTTCTACAGAATCATCATAATCTGCATCAATAACATTCTCCTCTTTATTATCAACCACCTGCTTGCCTTTGGACGGATTTTCCAACACTTTACCACTCCTGGTAGTAATAGCAATACATGATCCATCATTCCTTGGATTTTGCACGGTGTCGCTAGGTAAGGTGCCAGCCTTTTGTTGGTTGAATGTCGCTGATAGTTGACTCATTTGTTGTTCCAGTTGTTTTATTGCAGTGGAATGCGAGTCAACAATTGCTTCATTGAGGACAAATCATTTACTACCTCAGTTACTCCCGTGTTGGTTGCCTCCACTCCTTTCAACAGCTTAGCCATCATATCTTCCATGGACATCTTCCAAGATCCAGATGCCACAGCCTCATGATTTCCAGGAGGAACGTACAAACCACTCCTGTCAGTCTTATTCTTCCAACTCCCTTAATCACGGTCCTTGTATCCTGAATTATCATAATGGTTCCGACCTTGGTTTCCTTGGGCATTGCCTCGGAAACCCCCTTGATTATTCAAGTAGTTCGCTTCCTCCTCAGAATCAGAATCATCTCTTCCCTGTGATATAACAGCCTTGACTTTTTCGGTCTTTCCTAATAATAAATGCTTGGTAAGAAGATCCATCTGCATTTTCATGTGAGCCATATCCTGGTCACGTTCCTCTTGTCTTTGCGTCTGTTCTGCTGTTATGCCAATAGATACAGTAGAGCTCGCTACCTCAAAATCCCTGGTATGCCAAGCTCTACTCTGCTTTGTCATACGACCCAGCATATCACTTGCCTCAATAAAATTAAGGTCCATGAATGACCCACCTGCAGCATTATCAACCACTGTCTTAGTCACCAAGTTCAAATCCCTATATAAAATTTCCATCAAGTGGATATTGGTCATCTGATGGTTTGGGCACCGCATAAGCTTCTTCTTGAACCTCTCCCATGTTTCGTGGAGAGCTTCAGTTGGAAGCTGTCAAAAATTGCTGATCTCATCTCTCAATTGTGCTCTCTTGGATAACGGAAAGAATCTTTCTAGGAAAGCGTCTTTCAATTGCCTCCAATTAGTAATAGAGTCAGGAGTTAGCCCGTTCAACCATAGAGTTGCCTCTTCAGATAGAGACAATGGGAATAAGCACAGCCGAATTGCATCCTAGATTGTCAAACGATTTGCATGTTGAGATAAAATTGATCAGATGCATATTCGGATCATTGCCTGCAAGTCCTCCAAATAATCCCTTGAGCTGAAATAGCTAAATCATGGTGCTACTGATATTGAACTTGGCTCCGGGTGCCAAGGGTGGAGGAATAATAGCCCCTGTGGCACCAGCTCTATCCAAATCGTCATCATCATTATCAAAAGAAACCTGCACAGCTCGACGGTTAGGTCTCATTCTAGCTTGACGATCTCTCCTGTTCACAGGCGCTGCCATCTCATCTGCACGCCTTGGATTTAGTAACTCATCATCACCCAGGTCCTCATCATCAGGATTTGTTGCTCGCCCTGGGTTATCAATATTCTGTTGATGCACTTGAGCAGCTACCAATGCAGCTAATCTAGCCTGCTCCTGTTGAGCAGCCCTTCTTTCAATGTCACGTTGTGCATCCATTCTGCCAATAAGTTGCAGTTCTGAGTTTATGGGTAATAATGGTTGACCAGAACTTTGAGTATTTTGCATACACTGAATAGAACCTGAATAAAACAAAAATAACAAACTAAAAGTAAAATACGAGAATGTTTGACCAAAGGGTCTAGTAACTATCACAAACTTAGTTGACAACCGTATTCCCCGACAACGGCGCCAAAAATTGATAACGCCCAAACTATAGCTCTCGTAAGAAACTGTAAGCGGTCGATGTCAAATATAGAACCCAACTGGGTTGGGTGTCGAATCCCATAGGGAATACTTGGTCACTAAGTGTTGCAATTATTAGTAGACTGTTGGTCGAAAATTCTATGGAAAAGGGGGGTATGATTTATGCGTGAACTAATAATTTTAACAAAATAAAGAATGAAATGATTAATGTAGTAAGATTTAATCACAGAGAATAATAAGTTAGGGTTATGTCCACCTTATGAGTTCTACGTATCTATTAACTATGAGTAATGTGGAATTTAGACATACATGCACTTACAGAGATTCGTATTCTAATGGTAAATCCTAGTGTTTCTCAACCATCAAGGATTATTTCACTTTAACTCTCTCAAGATTAAAGTGTATAATTAATGTTACAAACTCTCCAAGAGGTTAATCCGGTTAAGGAATTAACGTGTAAACAGGGGTTGGTAGCCCTATTTCCTTGTCACACTCTCTTTTCCAAACATGTAACTTTTCTCTTGAACAAGTTAATGCTATAATGGCGTATTCTATATCTTTGCAACCACAAGAATTCAATTAAAATGAAGAGAGTAATGATATAAGTAGCATACACATCAAGAATTCACAAACTCATAGTAATAGATAGTATCTCACAAGGTTTCCATAACCCTAACAGAGAAGTTTAGCTACTCATGAGTGCAACGAGAATCACAATAGACATAATCATCATACCACAACTAGAATAATCTTCGCGATGGGATGATTTTCACGTTAATAGCCAAGTAACGTTTTGCCCTCTTAGCCATTTTTCTCAAGAGAGTCGTGTTTCCCTGTTCTAACTTACAGAATCTGTAAACTGAATAATACTAAGTGTCAAATGAAAAGAATAGAATCAATGAATGCTGAAAAATTCAGCAAATAAGGTTTTTATAACCTCCTTGTCCTAATCCTACTAAGTTACTGCTGCACCCCTAAGTATTTAAAAATACTGCTTTTGCTCGGGACAAATTCGCCATGCGTCACATTCAGTCCATAAGCTTCCAAAAGCTTCCTTCCTTCTTACGTGAAGTTTTCCTTTGCTGCCCAAAGGTCCACAAAGTGCTGAAATCTTCATCATTAATACCTGAAAAACATGCTAATCACATAGGTTAGCTCACATAAAGGAAAATGGACTAAAAGTGCAAGAATTATATATTTTATCCTCAAAACTTAGCTAAAACATGGGTAAATCATGGTGCTTAGGCGTGTAAATACGCCCAACATCAACTGTCTGTCCCAATAAGTTATAAATGACTTGGGGCAGCTATAGAGAATCTCAAATAACAGAAATAAGTAAAATTATAGAAAATAACCTGAAAGGTTATTATAATGCATCTCTTGATTGTTAGACCTGAAAGGTCAATGTCCATATCCCTTATGATCCGGTGATTGAATAGGAAGGTAGTTCCCTAGTACCTAAGATAAGGTTTATTTCATATCTTAGAGACTAAAAATTAGTTTCTAAAGGGTGCCTTTATCACTTAGTAGGTGTTAATGATTCTAGAGCTGAAGGTCCTTCTTTATAGTCTGTCTTTGTGGTCAGTGAATTTCTTGAGGTAATATTCTTGGTATTTATACCAATAGGGAAATTGATTTTGGGATTAATCTTCTTTCGGACTCTTTTCCTATTTTTATTTCTCCTTATAGGATGGCCTTAACTGCATTGAAGAACGTCAAGGAGCTGTTGAAAAATTTTCTACATAAGGGTTTTATCCACCTTAGTAAGTCTCTATGGGTTTCTCCTATTCTCTTTGTTTATAAGAAGGATGATTCCCTTCAGATATGTATTGACTACCACCAATTGAAAAATGTGACTGTGAAGAATAAGTATCCGCTTTCGAGGATTGATGATCTATTTGATTAGCTTCTGCATGCTAAGTTCTTTTTTAAGATTAATCTTTTGTCTGGGTGCCACCAATTGAAGATTAGGGAGGTGGATATCCCTAAGACTACTTTTCGAACCCGATGTGGTCATTTTGAGTTTTTGGTGATGTCTTTTGGCTTGACTAATGCTCTGGCAATATTTATAGATCTTACGAATTAGGTTTTTCTTTATTTTTTGGACTTTCTTGTCATTCTCTTTATTGATGATATTTGGTGTATTCTAAGAGTGAGGTGGATTATGCTGATCACCCCCTCCTTATGTTGCAACCCTAAAGAATCAATATTTATATGCAAAGTTCTCTAAATGAGAGTTCTGGTTGAATGTTGTGTCTTACCTGGGTCATGTTATTTCTAGTGAAGGGATAATAGTGGATCCACAGAAGGTTGTGGTGGTTAAGAAGTAGCCTAGGCCTACTACTTCAACTGATATTCAGAGTTTCTTGGGCTTAATCAGCTAGTATAAAAGGTTTATGCCAAAATGTTCATCAAGGAGATCATGAACTTTCATGGTACTCTAGTTTCTATCATATCTGAATTGGGTATCCATTTCTCATCTCACTTCTGAAGGTCATTTCAATGAGGTTTAGAGACTAAGGTAACCTGTAGTACTACTTTCCATATACAGACTAATGGGCAAGTGGAAAGGACAATTTAGGTCTTGTAAGATATGCTTTGAGATTGTGTGTTTGATTATAGTGTTAGTTGGGCTAACCACTTGCCTCTCATAGAATTTGACTACAATGGCAGTTATCACTCTAGCATTGGTATGACTCTGTTTGAGGCCTTATATGGTAGGAGGTGTAGATCTCTTATTGGGTGGTTTGAGGTTGGTAAAAATAAGATGTTTGGCCCTAATTTGGTTCGCTAATCCATGGAGAAGGTAAAGGTGATTAAAGATAGACTTAAGGCTATCCAAGGTCTCTAAAAGTACTACACAGATGTAAGAAGAAAGAATTAAAGTTCAGTGTTGGTAATTGGCATTCTTAAATGTGTCTCCCATGAAGGGTGTGATGCAGTTTAGTAAGAAGAGGAAGCTCAGTACCCATTATGTTGGTCGTACTTGGTTCTGAAGAGGGCTGGTAATATTACTTATGAGTTAGAGTTGCCTTTAAGATTGAGCTTTATTTATCTAGTGTTTCATGTTTTGATGTTAAAAAAGTGCATGGGTGACCCTTCTATGGTTATTCCTTAGGAAAAGGTGGGCATTTTGGAGTCTTTGTCCTATGAGGTAGTTTCGATTGAGATTTTGGATCAGCAAGTTCATTTGTTACGGATGAGGGACATGGCTTTGGTAAAGGTTCTTTGGAGGAACCAAAGGGTTGAGGAAGCTATTTAGGAAGCTCATGAGGGAATGAAGTCCAAGTATTCATTCTTTTTCCCTATTTTGGATAATTGAGCATGAGGTATGTGTATTCCTTAGCATTCTTGTTTTCGGTCTTTGTTAAAGAAAATTGTAATTTCCTTGGTATCTTTGTTTTCTATCTTTGTTAAAGGTAAATGTGGTTGTGTTTGAAGTCAAATCATGCAAATAAATACCTTGTCCTGTCATTCTAGGATAAATGATCCTAAGGGTGGAGTATGTAACGCCCCGAGTTTTTGGTCCTTGAAAATTTCTAAAATTTTATCTTTATTGTCTTGACTAGGACTCACCCTATAAGTCGTAGGGTGTCTTGATGGGTTATGTGACCCTAGTTATAAGGCATTCAGTGAATAGTGCTTGAGTAACTATCCTGAGTACGACTTAGAGATATAAGTCGTAGGGAGTCTTGATGGGTCCTAGGGACCCAATCATAACCAAATTAGTAAGTATGTGGAAAAGTTCTAGTCTGAGTATGAGTGACTCACTAAGAATCATAAGGACTTGTTATGAGTCATTGGGTGTAAATCGTAGGATGTCCAGTGTTTCATTAATTAGGTTCTGTATTGACTAAGAATAGACCCTAAAAGTCGTAGGGTCCCATTACCAGTAGTACCAGTTGAGTCATAGGATCACTAGTGTATGGGTGTCTTGGGAACTGTCTTGGCTATAACTTAGGCTGACGAGTCATAATGAGTCTATACGAGTTGTATGGTGACCCGTAGTCATTGATGACTAAATTTTAGCTTTAATTTGAGGGCTCTTTGGACAATTCCTTTCTTACCCAATTAACATCCCACGTTCATAAAGAACTTAAGGGGGGGTTATTTCTCATTATCATGTACTCAAATACTTCCAAGCTTTCTTAAATTCTCTCAAGCAATTATACTTAGGGTTTCCAAGAAGTAGGTCATCCAAGGGCTCAAAGGGTTAAATTCTTTTCATGAAACTTGGTATTTTAGGCATATTACTCTTCCATCATTGTTGTTTGTTAAAAAGATATGTTTTAAGTTATTGTTCAAGAGCTATTGATATTGGTTTTGAAACAAGGGTTGAGGATTTTGAATGCTTATCGATTGAATAATGTTTCCTATGGTTTATATATGATTGTTCATGCTTTAATTATGGTTTTGAATTTGTGGGTACATGGGTATGGTGAACAAACTTTGAGTTGTCATTTTTTCAAACTTGTGACTTTTGAAGTGGTTATGACCTTAACCTCGTATTTGTGACATTGGTCTTGAATATGAGAAGTATGCATATTAAACTATTCTTGAAGTTTTGTATAATGCGAAAAGCTTATAAGGTATAATGGTTTCGAATTAAACCTTGTGGGTTTAGTATTTTTCAGAAGCTATTGCATAATTAATCCAAGGGGGTTGTAAATTTCCCCAAGTGATGAAATTATTTGTCATGTTGTTGTTACCTAGTAAGTGTAGTAGGTATGACGATACCAACAATATATGACATAATGTGAAATATGGTTCAGTGAATGGGAATGCATGATAAATATTTTAATTGGGCTTTAATGAGGGCTTTGTAGCTGGGTCATGAAAGTAGTGGTCCTAAGGGACCCACATTCGAAATTGTAGTTGCCAACGCGGGGGTTTATATGACCGGGAGGTTTGAGTCCCTCTTAATATTATTATCTTATGATTGAGAGGTTTGAGTCCCCCATATTATATTACATGATTGGGTGCTTGTGTCACCTTGGTATGCAGGAAGGTTCAAGTCCCCCATAGTGCATATGTATACCCTCTGGTTTGTGAGGCCACATGCACTGGGGACCTACCAGCTGGGGGAGAGCTGTGCCCATATAGAATGGGGGGTGCCTTTGTATGTTGTGACAGTTGAGCTACACAATCCAGGATAAAGTTTTAAAGTGCATGTTAAGCCTTGTCCCCTACCCTGACATGTGACATAAATATACATACATACATACATATATACATATATATATATATATACATACATATATATATATATATATATATAGAGAGAGAGATGCATATGCATTTGATTATGTGCATTGGTTTTGAGTGATTTTGAATAATTAAACACCGACATTATGTTATTCTTATCCTTGAGTTACCTACTAGTGTTCACCCCATTAACTGTTTCCAGATGATGTATCCCCATGCGATGCAGGCACAAGAGATACCTCTACTTTTCCTTTGCAGAGTTAAGTAGATCGGCTCAGTTTGTTGGTTCATTATGGTGAAGTGGTGAGCTTCCATACTTTGGAAGGCATAGAAATTTCATCAGTTTTTATCATAGACTAGAGTTTAGAGTTTCATTATTATTAACATTACATTTTTATTATCATTGTTATCTGTTAGATTCAGGGACATGTCCTGACCAAGTCTAGTTTTTGAATCTTGTGTTAGAATGCTTTGTTGGATTACTGTGGACTTGGGTGATATTGGTCAGTTATTTTGGCTGGTCGATTGTTATCAATTATAGACATACCTTTTATTCTTTGAGTTTATATTGTTATAGCTCGGAATTCATTTGACATTAGGGATATTATGTTTAGTTTGGTTGGGTGTAGGGATGATCTCCGGTCTACATAGGACTTGATATACCTATCATGGGCATGCCCTGGTTTGGGTCATGACAGTAATTAGATTGTTGTTTCTATAATTTATCTTGGGACTGATTTATTTGTGGTTGAGCTCAGATTTAGCCAAATTTGTTGTGGGTTTTGATCCTTAAGATTCTGGGGTGGTATGATGATTTTAATTTTTTGATTTCACAAGTGAGCCCCGCATTGATTTTTAGTGTATTTTTTGGTCTCAAGCATTTATACACAATATAAGTATCATTTTTCTTGTCTTGATATATAGATCATTATTTTGTTAGTGTGGCATCTTTTGAAGGCCTCTTCAAAGGGAAAAGCTTGAGTTTGATGAATTTAGTGAGCGTTTGACGACATTTAGGTAGGCTAGGTTTATTCTACTTTTATATTGAAATTATCTATGTATTTGTGTACTATTGTTCTAGTTCTGTGTAGGTAGTTGTATCTCGGGCATCATTTTAGCTTTCTTATGCCTTATTTAGCCAGTTAGGGCCTCAATTTTAGAGATTTTTGGCCCATTGCCCCTAGTATTTTGTAGTAGAATCCTTTAGGGCTAAGATTAGTATTATTAGTGATATTGGATGGAAATGGGAAGCCTTAGACTAGACTTGGCTAGGTTCCAGCCTAGGTTTGGTTATTCCACTATCCTCTTTAGCTAGTATACTTAGCATCACGTTTCTTTAGGCTCTGTTCAACTCTTGGTTACCAGTTTAGGCTATTACCTTTGGTTGATTTTGACCTTGATTTGATTTCTGGCCTATTTTATCTCGTTTTCCTTAGGTAGGATAGACTCTGATCCTTGACCATACCCCTTCTACCTATTATTTGAGACCTACTTTACCTTAGTGTACTTGTCTATGTGATATCCATATTATGACTTTATGATTTGGAGATAGGCTTAGAATCCTTGATTTTCTTCCTATTATCTAGTTGTGCTTATATTTATGTAGATGCATTTAAGTTTTGGTTTGATCTGACATATGCTTTAATGACATTATTATTATCAGTTCTGGTATGATACTAGCATCGGTTATAACTATGGCTTGGTTACTATTTATGAGCTCAAGTATAAGTTTGATATTAGTTATGGTTGAGGTTATCTACTTGTGGGATCTCTTTTTTCCAAACATAGTATAGTTATTATGAGTTCTAGGTTACAACTGGCGTTTGTTTATAATTATTGTTGGTAAGTTCTAGTATTGATCACAACTATTACTAGAAGTCTGCTACTGGTGCTAAGTTTAGTTGTACATAATTTACATATGGCCTCTTGTTATTATCCTCTATTATCAGTTTATATATGGTGTCTGGCCTCTTGTTATGACCTTTTTGTTTAGGTTTATGCCCAATATATATTTGAATGTTCCATCATGGATTTGGGATCAAAAGGTTACTTAGGATTGATTCAGTTACTGGCTATTATGCTTTCTATCTAATTTTTCTATTGTTTGTACCCATCGGCTTATGGGGGCATGGTTGTGTGCCTTCTAGGCTTATGAGGGTACAATTAGGTTATTGTTAGTGCTTTTTTCTCATTTTTGAATTATTTATTTCCTGTATTGGTCTTATTTATTTCAATTATTCCACTTTCCTGGTTCAATAGATATTTGAATTCCCACCTTGTTACTGTTGACTTAGCTTACATGCTTGCAATATATTTGTGCTTTAACTATATTTGAGGTTAATCAGCCAATAATGTCTACTAAGTATCCATTGTTTCGGTACTCATACTACACTTCTGCATCATTTACATGATGCAAATTCGAGTAAGAGCCACCAGTATTAATGTTATTCTCAGACCCAACTGTTGATCTAGAGATGGGGTGAGCTTTCTAGAATTCGAGACTGATCTTCCTCCATCTGTTCATGTAACGCCTCGAAAAATGGGTCCCGGAGTGTCACATGGTGCTTGAGTCTACGAGTAGCCCCAAGCTAACCCTTTGAGCCAATTTCATTCAGTTCAACACAAATCAACGGGGTTTCCATAAATAACCCTCAAATATCAACAGAGTAATCATCATCCAAGAATATAAGAATTTCAGAAAGATAATAAAATATGACTTATTAGTCAACTCCCAACATCTATACTAGTCTGACAAGCCTCTAAGAAAATCAATAAAACCAGCGAGCCATTGAGAGATGCCCCAACGGACTCATACTCAGTTTTCAAATGTAAACAATTCCGTGAAACTAACATCAGACATCACGTCCTCGGAACATGAGGACTCGCCACAATAGAGGATGTAGAATAGCGTGCCCGAAGAATCACTGTCAAACCTGGAACTGAGCCCCCGAACCTACATTTTAAGAAAATGCAGCCCACATCCGAAGATGTGGGTCTGTACCATGGAAAGGGACCGAGTATATGGGGGTGTATGCAGTTGTATAAACATCATCATCATAAATATTTATAAGAAATATGCAGGATGTATGAAAGACTCACATAGCCCGTAGAAAATCATCATAATCATGAGAGGATGAAATAAGTACATAACACATATGAGTCATCATATAATTTGTCAATCACTTTTAGTTCATCAAGAATATCAATTCTCATAATATAAATATCATTTAAATCTTTCGAAAGAATAACCTTCACAATTCCACTTTCAGATCATTTCACCATTCACCATAGACACAAGGAAACACACACACTGGAGATCCTATAACCGACATAAACCATGTGAGCTACATAGAGTCCAACGTACAACCCACATTGGGGAGAGCCATCCTATCCTTGCCATCGGAGTAGGACTATCGATATCAAATCCACACAAACTAGTGATCACTATATAAATTAGCCTCAGGCTTACTCCTATGGAGGCACATAGTTCTAGGGAAGTAAGATCATTTTATACCTCCCACTCAGTGCTAAAGATTTCTTCCGGACTAAGCTCAGATCATTTCAAAGACAATCCACAACAAAACAATTTCAATAATATATAAATATACATTGGGAGCCATCATGCTTCCCATCTATCAAAATCAACCACATTGTGGATTTCTTTCACACTCGAGTTCAAAACAACTCCATTGAGACCAAAAGGTCAAATCATTCAAAATATCTCAAATATTCAACATCAACGTGCTTATAACACACACTTTCTAAAAAACAACACAATTTCCAATGGGAATTCACGACCCAATTATCAAAATCATGATAAATATCATTCAAGATTCATGCTTTATATCTCCATACATGTAAATTCATCTTTCAAAATCATAAACATCAAGATTTCATAATAATCATCCTAAGATATGGGTTCATGCTTCAAATTCATAAAAATCAAATAAAAATCATGCCTTTGTAAAGAAAATTACTTTTGGGCACAAGAACGAAAGAAAGTTCTTGTTGAAAACCCCCACATACCTTGAATGATAAACTTTAGATCGATACTCATTTTTGGGATGTTAATCGTGCCTTTGAATGATGGTTCTTGGAGTTCTTGAACTAAGAACTTGGAATCTTGAATAAATTTGCAGAATTAATGGTGAACTTTGGAGGTTCTTGAAGTTGGATGTAAGAGCATAGGGTTTTCTTTTTGAGGGAATTTGATGAAATATAACATATAATGATTCTAATAGGCTATAATATAGGGTTTGGATGGATTATGGGTGAGGAAAAATGACCAAAACGCCCCTAAAAATTAAATAATTCTCGAATCTGTCCTTTGGTGGACTGTTTTGATAGTCTAAGGTAGATCAACCATAACGTTGTACTCCGATATCTAAATTGGATGAAAATAATTTCATTAGAAAGAGGACTCTCATATATTTCCATTGATATATAGTATATCACCCAGATCATTGTGTACGAGGAGTTATGATTGTTTGAAGTTGCCCCAAAAATTTACTTTTGATAGGATGAAGTAGATCGACCATAACTTTTTGCTTCGATAGAAAAATTGGATGAAACCAATTTCATTGGAAATAGGACTCGCAGAGATTTCCGTTGATATATATTAGATCGCCTAGATCATTATGTAAAAGGAGTTATGGTCGTTTAAAGTTGGAGCAAAAATACGCCAGGCCTCAGTACTTTTTCTTGCGCATTTTATTGTTCACTTCTATTCATAGTTCGATTGGAATGTTCATAACTCGTTGCTCGGGTGTCCGTTTTGGATGATCCATATATCGTTGGAAAGATTATTCGATACTCTACACAATGGTGGGTCATAACCTAAGACATTTCATACGGAAAAAATTTATAATTCATTCTAGAAGATAGAACCCAACACAACGTACAAAATTTTAGCAAAATTTTTTTCAGAGTATTACAGTTTAGTTATAGTCTTTTGTATTATAAGACTACTACATAAATGCATATTATTGATGCTACTCTTATTTTGGTAGTAGTGGCTGTAGTACCGACCCATGTTTGTGGAGGGAATTTTTATACATTTTGTCCCCTCCCTCTCTCTTGTACAACATGTTATGTATGTATTTATTTATATGTTCCTGCTTCCACTTATATGCTATTGTTATTGATTTATTTTTTATTTTTCTTACTTTTTGCCTGTTAGCCCTTTACTTGTCATTTTATCTTATGTCTTGGATTATCTACTGGTGGGATAAAGTTGGTGTCATCATGGCCTGAGAAATTAGATTGTGATAGCTTGGCATCAAAGCCTAGTTTCATTGATATTGTTGGTACAAGAGATAATGTTTAGTAGTCTTGTAGATTGGTACTGAGACGTATATATTCTATCTTTAGAGGGATAAATAACATTCTTAGGAAAATCTCATCTTTTTGGTTCACTTCTGTGTGTTATGTCTTTATTAGTTTCTAAGTTGTTATATGTATCACTCTTTTACATATGGTTAGGATGTGGGGTACGACAGTTGGGGATCAGGACCTCAAGTTAGCCCCTAGAGCTCTATTAAGGGGAAGAGGTCAACCTCAAGAGTAGGATAGAGTTGCTGTTCTAGTTTAAGATCAGGATAGAAAGCTATCACTTGATCCTTTTATTTTTCCTAAGTAAGAGATAGACCAAGAGATTCTACCACTATAACAGCAGATGGGCGAGGGGCATCCCAAGCCTAAACTAAGTTTATATCATCTTCATTTCTTCATGATGCATTATTTTGATTATAAGTGTTAGTTCACATTCAATCGACATATGGAGCTCAACCAAAAACATTGGGTGGTATTGATATAGGGGTGCAACCAACTGCATCCCCTAAAGTAGAGGTTCCGCCAATACTGGTAGTCCTACAACTGGTAGCTGCCTAGCCAATTATGTTTGTAGAAGAGAAGAATATGTTGGGTTGATTTTTGAGATTGATTCCATCTAGATTTTCTGAGACCCCATAAGAGAATGCTTATGAGTCAACTAGATTTTCTGAGACCCCATAAGAGGATGCTTATGAGTTCCTTACCAGTTGTGAAGAGAGATTACGTAATTTAGGGTTGGTTAAGCCGCACAAAGTGGATTTTGTTACTTATTCGCTATACACGGTAATGAGAAGGTGGTGGAGAGGTTATCTTGATTCTAGGCCAGCTGGATCTCCACCTGTGAATTGGACTTAGTTCTTTGAGTCTTTCTTGGGGAAATATATATCTTGCAGCATGCGCAAGATTTTTAGAGAGACATTTTTTACATTGAGATAGGGATTTGTGACCATGGTTGGGTATGAGGTAGTCTTTTACTGATATTACTGAGCACATCTATTATATTGAGAAGATGCATTACAAAGATCAAGAAGGCAGCAACAAGAAACCCCACTTTTAGGGCACTTACAATGGGAGTTATAACAGTTTATAGTTTGAAGTATAAGGATTTTAGGTTAGGTACCCCAACACAACCTTATTTGTGTTAGGGTTAGTTTATTAGATATGTTCAAGTAGAATTTTAGATATCAGATAGGGGTTAACTCGATTATAGTGGCTTAGATGGTCAGAGTAGTAGTCAATCATAGAAGGCTGCTCAATTAGGTTTGTCTGGCCAAGTTGGCCATTTCAAATTAGTTAGACTTTCTAGAGAGAATATAATTCTAATGGCATGCTATGTTTGGGTGTTTTTGGTCAATTTACTTGAGAGTGTCCTTGGCGTAGGGTAATTGAGCCTTTTGTTTAAAGTCTATAGCCGATCAAAGAAGTACTGTGTCCTACTATGGGTAGTACACAGGGTCATAGAGGTGGTCCCTAGGGTTCGAGAGATGGACCTAGACAGGCAAGACAGGTGGTCAGCCAAGCACCCGGTCTGAAACATATAAGGCTATTTATATGTTGTATTAGGTAGGCTAGAGACTAAGGCATCATATTCTGTGATCACAGGCAGGAATTTAATGTGCCATCAACTAGCTTTTGTTTTATTTTATCCAGGATCTACCTTTTTGTATATTTCTACTTATTATGCATGACATTTGGGTTTGTCTTTGGAGTCTTTATTTGTGCCATTGCGTGTAACTACCAACATGGGTGATTCATTAGTAGTGGATTAGGTATATATATCATGTTTGATTAATGTTCAAAAGTATAATATTTGGGTTGATCTAATAGTGTTAGATATGTTGGATTTTAACTTGATTTTGGGCATGGAATAGTTATCCCCCTACCACACATATTAGATTGATTTTCCAAGACTATTACCTTATCCATATCTAGGATACCCCCAATTGTGTTGTAGGGTTTTATTAGACACGTGCTGAAGGGGATTATTTATTATATGCAGGCTATTAAACTGATATCAAGAGGTTGTGAGTCATTCCTTACGTATGTTCAGGATGTTAGTGTTGTGAGTCCTTTACTTGAATCCATTCCTATTGTTTGTAATTTTTCTTATTTATTTTGTACCGACCAACTAGCCTTCCTCCTAAGCAAGATATTAAGTTTACAGTTGACCTTGAGTCAGGAAACCAAACTATTTCTATGGCCTTTTATCATATGACTCCTACTGAGCTAAAGGATCTAAATATTCAACTTCATATCATCTGGGTAAGGGTTTTATTAGATCTAGTGTATCTCCTTAGGGTGCTCCAATTTTATTCATAAAGAAAAAGGATGGCTTTATGCATATGTGTATTGTCTACATGCAATTAAATAAGTTATCATTGAAGAATAAGTATCATATGCCTCGTATCGATGATTTATTTGACTAGCATTAGGGTGTAGCAGTGTTTTCTAAGATTTATTTAAGTTATGGTTACCTTCAGTTAAGGATCATGGATGAGGACATTACTAAGATAGCCTTCAGTACTAGTTACAACCTTTATGAGTTCCTAGTATTATCTTTTGGGTTGACTAATGCCCCAAAAACAT
The DNA here is from genome assembly GCA_030864225.1 of Capsicum baccatum var. pendulum. Taxonomy (NCBI): domain Eukaryota; kingdom Viridiplantae; phylum Streptophyta; class Magnoliopsida; order Solanales; family Solanaceae; genus Capsicum; species Capsicum baccatum. Next base: position 100,438,389 of record CM061554.1, on the reverse strand, counting down.
TTATGGATTTGATGAACCATATTTTTAGGCCATACTTGGAATCCTTCATGATAGTATTCACTGATGACATTTTAGTATATTTGATGAGTAGGGAGGAGTATGAGCATTATTTGAGGACCTTGCTCCACATTTAGAGAGATTATAGGCTTTATGGCAAATTCTCAAAGTGCGAGTTCTACCTTAAGTCTGTAGGTTTCTTGAGGCACGTGGTGTAATGAACCTCCAGGTCATTCTCTATATTTCCTTTTATTTTTGTTGTTTAAAGATTTCCTATATCTTTCCCAAGTCATTTATAACTTGTTGGAACTGACATTTCAGTTATCGGGCAGTTCGTCTGATTCTTAGAGCCAATTTCTTATTTTGAAGCCTCGCTAGTTCAAATTGGCTACTGGGTGAAAACTTTAGTCAAACAACCTTGTACACCCATTCTAATAGTTCCAACAGCTCTGGAACATTAATTTAAGGTTGAATGGACCCTTGGTCTGTGTCCCGAGGCTCCCAAACTCATTTTGGGCTATTAGCCAGAAGTTAAGAAAAATGGCAAGTGGGTGTGGGACCTACTTTTTGTTAAAATGACCTAGCCATTGAGTTTGAAATGTCAAATTTGATAAGGTATCATAGTTCACATGCACAGACGGGATTTTGGATGAATCTCGCTGGGATGGCAGAGACTTGAAAAAATTCCAAGTCTTTAGCTGGTGCCTAGTATTTTATATTGGTGCAACAACGGAACTTTGGGTGCTTTAATGGAGGGTGATTTAGAAGCATTAGCTTAGCCAACAAGTACAACTTTAGCGGTACCTAAGCACTTTAGCAGTTAGCGCTAAAACGGCCCATGGTCCGCTTAGCGACCTGGCTTGTAGGGATGGGTACTACTTTAGCAGCGCCCAAGTGCATGAGAGGTCACCGCTAAAGCGGCCTAATATCTTCTTTAGCAGCATCCGCATACCTGGGAAGGGTATAAATACCCACTTAGCTGATTTTCACCATTCTTCTCCCATTCTCAAGAGAGTAAAACCCTAAATAGTGTGGAAACTTGGGAGAAATATTTATGGGTGATCTTTGAGCTTGGGAAAGTTTTATTTACGCATTTCACCTTTGAATTTGTGGTAAGATTCCATTATTTTCATGATTTAGTTCTCCACTCCTATCTAAAAACCCTAAAAGCTTGGTGGCTTTATTTTAACACCATTATAGCTTGAATCATTGATTTTAAGGTAAACGTTCCTTGAGCATAGAGGGACGTTTTGCTGGTTTTGAAAGTGTGATTCCATAAATAGGCCCCCATATGGGAATTTTTACATAATTTTGAACCCAAAGCATACTAATGTATTATGGGTATCATTGTTCTTGTATTTATGAGTATATGGTGATTTGATAGCATGGCACCATGCAGAAGCTTCTAAAAAATAAAAATCAGTGATGTAGCAGATTCTACGGGATTTTCTTTGGCTTCTAAGTAGACTAGGTTTACCTTCTTCATAGATTGAGCTATCTCATGGTATGATTATAATATTATTCTAGATATGGGGCGGGTTTAGGTATTGGAAGTATAAATTAGAATATTTGGATTAGTTGAGCCATTTAGGCTATCTAAACCGTAAATTAGGAGTAATTAGCTTAGTTACTCATGTCTTAGGTAAAGTTGGCCTTAGTTGCTTAAGGGAAATTGCCTTAGTTACCATTATTTTAGGTGGGATTGACTTAGTTGTTCTTGTTTGGGAAGAATTACTACCTTTGGGCTATTTATGGCTTATTCAACATCTAGAAATAAACTTAGATACCACAACCTAGTCTAGGGTAGAAGTTACCTAAAATAGATTTTGGAGATTAGAAGCAGACCCCTCTGGCCCACCTTAGGCCAAGACTTGTGTTAACCTTGTAAACTTATTTATGCATAATATACCCTTATTAATGTTTAGTTTGAAACTTAAGGATATTGAATATATTTAATATATATACTAGTTGGATATTGAAAGATTGATGCTAATTTTGGGTGTTGCTAATGATATGACTTATATATAAGATTATTTATATGGCTTTGGATATGATTACTGATATGGCCTATCGACATACTTAATGATATAGTTATAGATATGATTAATGGCTTATAGATATGATTAATGACTTATAGATATTATTAATGCCTCATAGACATAATTAATTTAAATAACTTATGAATATGACTATTGACATGGTATATGGGTATGGTTATTAGCATTACTTAATAGATGTGATATTGGTATGGTTTACAGGTGTGGGTATCGATATGGCTTATGGTTGTGATGCTTAGTTCGATATATATAAATGAGATAAAAAGGATGATTTATAGTTATAGTTCCTTGGTATAATCTATTGGGTTAGTTTATCGATATGGATTGTTGATATGGTTCATTGGTACGATTTATAAATATAAGTTTTGGTTTGAGTTTAGCAGTTGATAGTGATTTTGATAATATGAGTTCTAGTTCAAGTATGACAAAGGATGATAATAATGATGATACTATTGAGTTCCTATTCAAGTACGACATCAGTAAGTATGTATGAATGATACTTTCCTGATGAATTCTTGGTCATGGCATGATAATTTGGTAATTTATGGCTATTTAATTGCTTAGTTTCCTTGATTTTACCCTCCAGGCTTATAGAGTCCTACATTGGGTTATTTATTTTTCTGCAGTTATTGGCTTATGGGGGCTAATCTTGTAGTTATAGTTGTATGATCTTTATGTTATGGTTTCATATGCATTCATTTATTTATGTACAACAGTGTCGTAGCTTATTCTCAGGTTTGCCCGTTTTGCCTTGACTTAGCTTATTTTATCTTGTATCTTATTATATTTATATCATGATTTAGATCAGTCGGGCGATGATGCCTACAGAGTACCCATGGTTTTGGTACTATACTACACTTCTATACCTTTTTGGTACAGATCTGAGTACTAGTTGTCGTCGCTGATTAGATTCTCTTGCAGGACTGATTTTAAAAATTGAGTAAGCTCTTGGAGTCGTAGTTACTCCTTTTTCCTTCTATTTATCTGTCTGGTATTTCACCCTCGGGACATATTGTATTTGACTATTTAGAACTCATAGTTGTTGGAATGGTTGTTGACTTTCTATCTTTCTATTAGTTGTTGACTATTTACTGATAGTTATTGATTTTCTAACTCATAGTTGTTGACTATTTACTGAGTCTTGGGATGGTTATTGATTTTCTATCTATCTATTAGACTACTATGACTGTATTATTACTATTTAAGTCTTCAATTGTTAGTTTCTAGATTTTAGCCTATTTTCCATAAAGTTAGCCCATTGCATATAGCTCCGACTGTGGTTTGACTTATCTACTAGTGGGAAAGACTAGGTGCTATCATGACTCATATATTAGGTCATGAAAAATTTGTATTAGACCCTAGGTTTCACCGGTATTGTTGGTACAAGAGAAAATGTCTAGTAGAGTCCCATAAATTACGTTTGTTTCTTATCTTCGAGAGGCTATAAGACATTCATAGGAGTACTTAACTTCTTTTACCCATTTTATGCTTAGAGTTTGAGTTGGTTTTTATAGCATTCCTTTGGTTTCACTCTTTCGTAGATGGCTAGGACATATGGAACTGCTACATGATATTAGGGTTCTGAGACCAGGCCTAGGGATCCTATCTCTGTTCGGGATGACCTAGAGGTTGTGGACAACCCATAGATGTGTCCCATCTAGGGGCCAAGATAAGGCGCCTTTACCAAACCCTATTCCTACTCCCGAGCCATATATTTTTCCACCCTAGCCAGTGGTGGGCCAATGACTAGACTAGGCTCCACCAGGATTTATTTCTTTTTTATTACTTAGGGATGTTTTGGTTCTGCTTTTGGGATTAGATAGTGGTGCAATGTCTTATGGTGCATAGTCTATAGATCAGAGTGGTATTGAGTCAGGGAAAGAACTTTTAGCTGTGACTCCCAGAGTTGAGGTCCCTCTTGCGCTGGTGGTTGCTTAGCCAGTAGTCGCCCAGCCTGCTATGTCTATCGATAAGCAGAAAATGTTGGGTAGATTCTTCAGATTAGCTCTGCCTAGGTTTTTTGGTACACCGAGAGAGGATGCTTATGAGTTTCTAATTACTAGGCTCCGCAATTTGGGCCTAGTTGAGGCTTGTGGTTTATATTACACTACTTTTCAGTTGGTCTTGGAAACTTGACATTGGCGGAGAGGTGATGTGCTATAGAAATATAGAACTTTCGATGTTCCCAACTATGAAGATATGCAAGTTTCTTAGAATATTTTGTTAGATATGATGTGTTTTGGGTATGTTTTGTAGGAAACCAAGTTTTGGATGCAAGTCTGAAGAAAAAACAAACAAAAAAGAAATTTTTGGGTACATACAAAAGGTAATTTTGGGTGTATGTGAGCAAAGTATGTTGAGAAACTGAAATTCTAAAGGTTAAGTTACAGGAAAAAGCAAAAACTTCAACATACAACATCAATATACACACCGTATGTAGACTTAGTATGTGTTAGAATTGGAAAATACAGAGAGTTGTAGTTTCATTTTAGAGGCCTGGTACATACAATGTCAACAGACGGTTCATATGTTCAATATACGGTCCATATGTATACTTAGTCTATAAAAAAATGCAAAAATACAGAGAGTTGAAGATCCAGGATTCAGGGCTGGCAACAGACAAAGTTCAACATATGGTTCGTACATTGACTTTATAAGTAGCCATCGACTTTATTTTTCCTTTTTTTTATTCGATATTTGATGATTAGGGCTTACAGGTATTCTATAAATACCCTAATGACGTTTTGTATTTAGTTTACACACTTTTTATACTCACAAACATATATTCTTATTCTAAGATCCGAATTTGGTCTTGGAGTTATTTTATATTGATTTTGGTCGTTAATTCAGTGAAATTTTTGGGTTTTCAGTTGTGATTATTGTGATTTCATCTAATGCTTACAATTATGAACATCATTGATTACTTTACAAGCATAAATGACTAATCACCCTTAGCTAAGGTTATGGAAACCCTAGCGGATTAATAAAGTAGGGGAAGTGCTATGTTATTTGGAATTGACACCCATGCATGTATTCTATTATCTTCACTTTAATAGATGTATTAGCGGTTGCAAACATTAGGATGCTACCTAGATTATTGCTACTTACTCCAAAAGAGGAGTCGTGACAAGGAAAAGATAATTACAATAGTAATTTGAAGTTTAACTGTCGATCCACACTATTAGGTATTATCTAAGTAAGATGGTTAACTATTATTTAATAACTAGAGACTCAAAAGGTAATAGTTAACTAGGATCTAGGATAAGGGTTAGTAAGGTGACATCCTGAGACTCAAAAGGTAAAGGGTAAAATCCATCAACGAGTCCAAAAGACAATTAAAGGTACATAACTTATAAAATTCTGCATGCAAGGTATCGAGTCGGTTCAATAAAACATGATAAGCCTACTGAGCTGAAAAGATAGGGGGAAGACAAATCTAGTGTTCATCTATGACTGATAATAATCAAAGTTGATACTCATTACTTATTTTAAACTTTCACTAAAATCCCCTATTTACTTTTCCAATTCTACCTGCTGATTTCAGTAGTTAAGAGCCACAAGTCCACTTATTCCCTTGGGATTCTACCCAAACCATTGTTGGATTACTATATTTTATAGAGATCGCATAATCTTCAAATTGAAGGTGTATCTTAGGAATTATCAAATTTTGGCGTCGTTGCCATGGAATACAGTGTTGAGTTATGAATCAAAGTTGTTTCAGTTTTTGGGTATTTTGGTTTTTGTCCTTAGTAGGGTATATGCCGGTATATTCCTAGCACAAGGAGTAGAAGAAATCCCTTACTCCTACTAAATTTAAATCTAGAGAGAATCCTACAAACACCTAGTAGGATGACAGAGCCGAAAAGAGACGACCTTCCTGAAGGGGTACGTGATGGTACACACTAGGTGTCTCCCCCTTCTCCCGAAGGAGTTCAAGACATTGTTGACCAATAAAATAAGGTATTATTGGCACAAGATGCTAATCAAAGGAGGCAAGAAGATGCTTAGTGAATTGCTCAAGAGGCAGAGTTAGCTGTGCAGAGGCAGGAAACAGATAGCCGAGCAACACTATCAGAACAGGGTAAGGAGTGACAATGCTCAAGTGATCCTAATGTATCAGTATTTGCATCCATATGAGGATGATGAAGAGGATATGGGGAGCATTGATAAAAAATCAGAGCCGTCATTCCTCCTGTTTTGCCTCCAAGTGCCAGAATTAACATAACTAGTGCTATGATCCAACTCTTATACTCGAGGGACATGTTTATGGGGTTGCTTATAGACAGTGAAAATATGTATCTATTAAATTTTACTGGAATTTGCACCTCTTATACAAATCTAGGGGTAAATCAGGAGGAAATTAGATTGAGTTTTTCCCTTTATCGCTTACTAGAGAAGCATCTTTATGGCTAGGGGAACTTTTAAGAACATCTATCACTACATGGAATGAGTTGAGCAGGAAATTCTTGAAGAAATTCTTTCCATTGTCTAGGATGTTGTAGCTTAAGGATGAGATTTATAATTTTAGGCAACTGCAGTCAGAATCTATGTATGAGGCTTGGTTTAAGTTCAAGAAAAAGATGAGTATGGTGCCCAACCATCAGATTTCAGGGATGAGCTTATTGGAGATATTCTACAGATCCTTGACCATTAGCTCTAAATCCATGGTCGCACCATCTCTGGAGGTGCTTTTATGATATTAAGATGGGTGGTTGCATCTAGTATTATGGACCAGATCTTTCTAGCTAATCGAGGGTGGCAAATTTAGGAGATTGAGAGATGTTCTGCCACTCATGCCATTGAAGCTTCCAGTGATCAGAGAGTGACTGATGATTCTATAGGTCAAGATATTTTGCTATTAAGGATGATATTGGTGCTTTGGAAAAGTGTTTGCAATAATAAATTTCGAGAAAGTGAACGTAGTAGGAATACAAAGTTCAACTTCCAAAGCTTATGAGTCAGGGTTAGAGAAGAAAGCAAAATTTTTGGATCCTCAGTTAGTGGGTTTCTGAGCTCAAGAGCAAGAAAACCAAGGTCAAAACTAGGATAATAGATATAAAGACCCCATTAGGGAAGTAGATGCTGACTGGAGATGGAGAGATGATTACAAGGAGAAGGGAGATAAGTACATTCTTCCTGGCAGACAATATACAAAATCAAGAATGGAAGAAATGTTGTCTAAACTGGTTAAGGGTCAAGAGTGTCAAGAAATATGCCATAAAGAACTTAGGGATGATATTTCAAGATTGACCTAGAAGGTTGAGTCACATGCAACTGCTATCAAGCAGTTGGAGCTACAATTTGGGAACATTTCTGCGACTTTGACTCAAAGGAAGCTAGGTGCCCTTCCTAGTGACATGGTGCAGAGTACTTCAACATTTATTCATTATTTGGCTATTAACACTAGGAATGGCGCCCCTTCTAATGATAGTGTTGTGCCTACTCCTAATGAGCCAAAAAAGGATAATATCATTGATGTTGAGACACTTAAAGTAGAATTTGAGAAGTTGACTTGTAGTGACGATAATTATAAGAGTGATGACAGTGATGACTAGGTCATAGATGAGCCCAAAGATAAGGTGCAAAATTGTAGCGCAGTTTCTCCTGCACCATTAGTAGAAAAAAGGGGGGGACCCATAGGTAGTCACTATCCCATGTTCTATTAGGCGTTTTGATATCAAATAGGCACTGTATAATCTGAGAGTCAGCATAAATTTAATACCACTGATGGTATACAAGGTGTTGGTATGGGGCCACTCAAACGCACATCCAATAGGTTATCGATGGTTGATTACTCTATAAAGGAATCATTAGGTGCTTTGTGTGATGTACAAGTAGGGGTGGCATCCTTCATATACCCAACAGATTTCATAATTTTAGACTGTAAAGTGGATTTATGAGTGGTAAATTTAACACTTATTGACATCCAAATTCATGCACACTAATATGGTTAAATTGTTTAAATGAGACAAATTTGCAATTTAAATAAACTAATTCCCATAATTTGTAGGTTGTAAAGGTAATTGTAAGAAATGAAGTGAACAAAGCTGAAAAGAGAACAAAAAGGGCAAAGTTAGTGCAAAAGTTGGAAAATTCAGAGTAGGGATTGACCCTCAGTTACCGCGATCTTGGGTTAAGGATCACAATCGTGACTAGTCAAGACCTGGTCAAAGCTTGGTGATCATAATAAGTTCACTGCAATTAAGGGAGTCACGATTGTGATCAGCTAATGTCAATTGTAATAGTGGAAAAGTCTTCCAGGGACAGATTGGTAAATTCACACAGTTGGTTCCAATTCTCAAAAGGGAAAAACCTTTACACACTTGAGGCATTTTTGAACTAGAATTCATGTTTTGTATGGTGTGAAGCTTTTCTAAATTGGGAAATACAATTGTTGCTAAATTTTCCAAGAGATTTTTAATTATAATTTGGAATTAGATTTGATATTATTTTTGCTTTACATCAATGGACGTATTGAATGCAAACTTGGGTATATTTCTTTTCTCAATTTTCATGAGTAGATAAATAGTATTCTTGGGGCTATGTTTAAATAGGGTGCTAATGTGTATGGATAATGATTGTTAGTTCCGATTCTTAATTAATAATATTGGGTTCCACTAATACTTGATTGTTGAATTGGAAGTTATGGGTGAAATCCCTAATTTTTGTAGATCCCACATCATCCTTGAAAGAGGGATATGGTTGATGAGAATTAGTGAACAATAAAGTAGATTATAACTTACTCCTTAATATTGTCTTAGAAATAAGGATGGTTTGTTGGTTTGCTATGTCTTGGGCATCATCCTAGAATTAGGGATGCCAAATTGAGGTTTTGGGTTGATTGTTTTGACGCACCCATGAGGTATTCGAAAGAATCCATGGGTGAAATTGTTGTGTTTTGTTGAAATAATAACACCTCTATCTTAGCCTACCCATATATTCATTAACTATAATTGGAATTGCACTCTCATGTACCTATACACTAATTGCCCTTAGGAAAGTATAGCCCCATGACTCTTCTCTTATTGGAATTTAATAAAAAATTATAGCTCTCATTTAGTGTCATAATTTAATTTTGTTCAAACAACTTTTAAATAATACCCTCCCAAAATTTAGTTTATATTTTGCTTTAAGTGTACATTATGGGTCAATACTTAGTAACTTTCAACATACATAGGATTCGAAAACTAGTTACACTCCCCGTGGATTTGACCTCAACTCTAGTTGGGTTATTATATTTCCAATGATCATCTTGCCCTAAAATAATGGAATAAGTTAAGTGTGATTAAAATGTCGCCATTGTCGGGGAGTGAAACTTAGTTTTTGCTTGTGTGGTGTTTATAGTAACTTTAGGTTTACCCATAGTATTTGTTATTTACTTTGTTTGTTGTTTTTGTTTATTTTTAGGAGAATTCAATAATGTCCACGACACAATGAGTGATCATGTAAGCAATGATGGGACCTTTGATGGTCCCCTTGATGATGAGGACCACCTCCATAATGTAGGGCATACTAGTGCCATCCGTATCCCGCTGAATAAAGGGTATTGGGTCTTCCACATCACGATTATGATGTTATAAATGATACAAATGAAAAGTTTCTTTGGGGGTCAAGCTCATGAAGACCCAAATCACTTTTGATGAATTTTGTGGAGGTGTGTGCCCCCTTTGATATCGCTCAAATCTTATAAGAGTTCATACACTTATGCCACTTTTTGTTCTCTCTAACGGGTGAGGAGGTGTTGTGGTTATGGTCTCTACCCACCGAGTCCATCACATCATGGGGTTGAGCTTACTGATACTTTCATAGATCATTATTTCCCACCATCAAAGATGTTGCAATTGCAGGACGAAGTCATAAATTTTTGTCAACTTAATAAGAGCCATTATATAAAGTTTGGGAGAGATTTAATGAAAAGTTTGTGCAATGTCCTAACCATGAAGTATCGGACATTATGTTCCTACAAATATTCTATAGGGCATTGGACCAACTAAAAAAGACCGTGGTGGACAACGTGATTGGTGGATCACTTGTGAGGTTTTCAAATAGTATGGATTTGACTTTGCTTGAACTAATCATAAAGCAAAATAGGGGGTGGCATACCCGTGGTACTAAGGTAGCCATGGGTTCTCCCACTTCCTCAGTACCACGGGTTCTCCCACAGCCTCAATTATGCATAAAGAGCAAAGAAAGAAAGAAAAAGAGAGGAAGAAAAATATGGAAAAAATGATGACACAATTAGACCTACTTACAAAGAATGTAATGGATTGTAACACCCCGAATCTGGTACCCAGAACACTACACGCTGTTCATGATCCCAAAGTACCATAAGCTAACCCATGACTGATATTTGTACCTAAATACTGCATAATATACGTATATAAATGTGGAAACATAAGCTGTAAGGCCATAAGGTTCAAATCTGAAACATAAAATCTGATAAATAATGTTTAAACGGGGTATAGAAATACCCAAAACTGAAATAAACTATCTGAATATACTATAGTCTGAAAGACTAAACTGTATGAATAAGGAGTTGATAGGACATGTCACCAACTAACTCCAACTACTAAAATGAACTAAGTACTGAAATGATAAAGTAACGATCATCTCCTCAAAGAATGAGAACTCACTTCTAACTCTGACTACTAGATACTGTAATGCTACTGATACTCTAAAGATCGTGCTTTTGAACCTATGGCATAAAGTAAAACACCATAGCGCAAATGCATCAGTATGATTGAATTTACTAGTATGCATGTGAGGTAGGATGAATGCAAGAGTTCATATGCATGAACAATACTAAATAACTGTATAACATGAACATGAGAATACATGCATAAACAAGTAACTGTAGTTATGACCATACTGGCACTAGGTACTGAATTTTGAGTAATGATTTACTAATATCTGGGTTTACTGATACTGATAAGTGAGTCTACTGAATACTAAGGAAACTGATTTTATATTACTGATAGAGGAATTATTGTTTCTAACAGTTCTGATTATGAAGAACTGGTCTTATTGACTGTATCTGACAGTCCTAAAACTGATTACTGGTAACATGAGTTACTGATAACTGATATAACTGAGATAAATGGTATAACTGATATAACTAATACTGAGTGATGTATCTGGCAGTCTATGTTTTGATGGAAGTAATTGAGTTTCGTACTATTCTAAGTTGACTGTATCTGATAGGCTTGAATTCTGTAGAACTATCTGAGCTCTATTATTGAGATTAAATTATTATATCTAAAAGTTCTGATTCTGTAACTGAAACTGTGGGAAGTAGTTATCTAATTGACATGCCCTAAATAATCGCAATATAGCTGAGTTGGGGTCCAATCTGTAACCCCAATTAGAAGGGTGTCAATACTGCGCCACTAGAAAGGACAATCTGTGAGTAACCCTCGTATAATAGGTAAATCTTGTGAGAATGGTGGGAACACTTATAAAATAGGTTAATCCACCTCATCTACCTTTATATAATAGTCTATTATGTCTCAACCTACACTAGCTACGTAGTTCAGGAACACAAGGATTGCATTTAAGAATCACACCCTTATATAACAGGTGAGTTCCCATCCTTGGGTTTGCTCGGTGCTAATTCCTACTCCTATCTGAATATAAACTGAACATAATTAACTGAACTAGACTAGATTGATTTCATGGAGTTCTGTTGACTGATGGAATACTACTGAGATTTCTAAATTTATTGAGATTTCCTGAGTCATATGACTGACTGAGTTCTATGGATCATGGCTTGACTGAGGATATCGTGAATCATGACACTGGTTCTTAGTACACAACTATAATTTTTGGGTACAAGTATCCTTAGGTATCAATAGAACGAAACTGACAAAGCATGACTTTCTTGAATACATGGCCAACATCAACAATTCATACTACAACAGTTGGGGATATTTCATGAAGCACTGGTTATCATAATCTTTCATATAGCTTAGAATGCACATAATCATGACTTAACTTTATCATTTTAATATCATGATTATATCATCACGTAATTGCATTACACAACTATCCTTATGGAAATCATTTTAAACATAGGGGCATATATACATTCATAACTTGTGTCACAGTCTAATTATCAAGCATAATTTCTATTCTCCTAGGCATTTTATGAAACACTTAGGTTGTATGATTTAAGGTTGAGGCATGAGCATGAATTTAATACAACCTTACTTTTCAATTCAACCCAATTTCATGATTTCAGTCCACATATTAGCGTAATTTCATTAAAACATAATAAAGGTTCCATCTTGAAATTCATACAACAACAACACATGAATATAATTCAATTCATAGAATGAATATCACAATTCATAATTTAAAACTTGATTCTTGGGCTTCACGAACGGAAGGAGTTCATGAATGCAAAATATGCATACCTTTGATGGAAGATTATTGATAATTCACGGAGAAATTTGCTTGAACTTGGATCCCCAATTGAAAACATTAATGTGTCCGTGAGAGGATTTTGAGAGAAAGGGTGTATTTTAGTGTAAATAAGTCTTAATCCTATGTTTAAGCCTTATATAGGGTTGGGAAAATTACCCCTTTACCTTTAAAAATAAGAACATTTAATGACTAAATAGATGGGCACCAACGCTATGAGTAACGCGGCACGTCGAGGGCTGCGACTCTATACCCGATGCGGCGCGCCATAAACACATTGAACCTCAGTTGTTTTGGCTCTGGCAGTCTTCACAACTGGTGACCAACGCGATTGGTGACACGGTGCGCCAAGATCGCGTTGGTCCACTATTTTGGACTTCTAATCTTGATCTAAACAAGTTTCCAAAAAATTCTAAACTTGTTCGGGAACACCTATTGACCTTCTTGATCATGACTCAATAAAAATATGGACCATTAAAGGAAATTAAGGTGGAGAAATAAATTTTCCAACTTTTCAAGGCCAAAATCAAGCTAATTCTGGAATGTAGCTAAAATTTTCTAAGTTTAGGACCCCCTTGACACGCTTAAAGGACTGTATTAAGCTTTAGAATTTTAAGGGGTCTTACAATATCTTTCCCTTGAGAACATTCATCCTCAAATGAGACTGACTGAGAGGGGAGAAATGATAGACTAAAACATATACTGAGCATGAACGACTGGAACATGTTTTCATGACTGACATGACTGATAGCTGAATATATCATACTGAGCATACATATCTGATGCATGTGTAACTAATTCGTGTATGAATGACTGAGTGTTCTGATAAGCTGGGTTTTCTGATGATGAGAATGTATATTTGATGCATAAATACATAACTGACATGATGCATGACTGATTATACAATGGTACTTAGTACCAAGTTTATAATGGAATTCTGAGCATGAAATTAAATACCAAGTTTTTAATGAAACTGAACATGTAAACTGGGTAAGCTTAAGGAAAGATTTTATCTTGGACTGAGTCTGAATTAGCGGAGAGGAGGTGAGGATACTTGGTATGCATGTATGCTTCTTCTTCCCAAGTAGCTCCCTCAACGGACTAATTCCGCCAAAGAACATTAGCTAGAGGTACTTCTTTGTTCCTCAGTTTGCGAATTTGGTAGTCTAGGATTTCGACTGTGATTTTCTTATGAAGAGACTGTTCTGAACATCTACGCTCTGAATAGGGACTACAACTTCCAGGTCACCTATACACTTAAGAAAATAGACATGGAAAACTGGATGAAATGAGGCTAGATCTAAAGGCAACTCAAGCTTATGAGATCTTACCGTGACTGGGAATTTTTGAAGGGACCGACATATAGGGAACTGAGCTTTCCCTTTTTGCCGAGCTGCTTCACTCCCTTCATGGGAGAGATCTTACGATACACATAGTCACCAATCTTGAACACACATAAATAGGAATATGAGAACATAGCTGAGTCTGTAACGGATGACATGAACTGAGTCTGGAACGTGATGCGTGAACTGAATACTATGAACTGAATATTGTGAATTGAATCAAGCCTCTAAATACATGGCTCATGGCTGAGATTGGAACTTGAGGGTTAACTTATGAGTATCCCCTACTCCAAACTGGATGCATTATGTGAAGAGAGAATGGGATGCTCATGTTATAAAAGTTTGGGGGACTATAGTATATATATCCTCCTTGGGACACTATGTCCCTGAAAGAACACTGACTTGGATGAGCTGCTGGGGAAGCTAAAGTGATGCACAAGGCACCTATGAACTGAGTCTTAACTGAATAACTGGGATCTAAAACTGAAATATAATACATGAACTGAGCTGAGCTTGCATCTATCTAGTTAGTTCACCTTAGAATGGTTATATACATGAGACTTTAGATAGTACGTCTAGATGGAAAGGAAAGGAACCAAAACCATGTGAACTTGTCCGTCTGACTGGTAAACTGAATTACTGGTTTTACGGACTAACTCATTTTGAAAGATTATAGCCGACTGGAGCCTTTTCTCTAACACTCTTTCTATAGAGTTCTAACGGTTTTAGGGCACAAGGAAATCTTGGCCTTGTCTAAATAAGATAGCTTGATGAGAAAATCATTACATGACTAAAGTACGGTAAGATGAGTTGAGGCTTATGAACACCATTTAGGATGAAATGACTAAGACTCTTGCACTGCAACTAAGATTACTAAAAAAATTCATATGTGTGCCGAACACGAGTGCATGAATGTACTACTCATCTGATTAAATGGATAGCTGATAGCTGAATACTGGACGTGTAATAATGAACTGTACTTGGTCTGGATAGCTGGACTAAGACTATAGAGTATTACACATAGAAGTTAATGGATGATTGGGTATCATGAGGTAACTGAGCAGGAATTTCATGAAAGTTGTATTAATTACAGATGCAAAACCGATTGTACGACATAATTTGGAAATATTTCATAGACAGAGGTACTAAAATACTAATAACTGAGTATCTAACAACTGTACGCTATGGTCAAGCAAGCCTGGAACTGAACTGAGTTTCTGATTTGATTACTAAATTGAAGTGGACACTATGATTAGGATTCATACTGGAATAAAATGCCGGGTTCTGATAATTGAATATTGATAACTATGGTTTAGACTGATACTAAAGTAGTTAATTCTGAGACTAAACACTGATTTCTGAGTACTGAATGCTAAAACTATCACTGATATGGCAACTGAGTTTTGATAGTTATGCAATGAAGACTGATATAAATTGTAGATCTGAAAGTGTACTCTCACTCTGTACTTTCCCAACTTCTAATTACAACCTCTTGCTAGCCCTTTACTTGCACACTTAACATGACATTCAAGCCTATCTTTATTACTTAACCCTTGAGTAACATAAGCATTCAACAATCTTTTCTTAACATAAAATATTTAATCTCTCCATTTTAAGCAACTAATCATCACAATACTATTTTCACAAAGAGAGCTTACTGAAGGGTTAAATCAGGAGGACCTGAAGTATGAATGAAAACTAACTGAACTTGACACATGGCTGAGGCCTGAGGAATATAATATTAATAGCTTGGATTTACCCAAAAGGTCTGAACTAAGGATATAATGAATACATGACATAGCCTGGATTTAACTGATCAGTAGGAGAGTATCATGAGTCATGGAAGTTGAGTATATTGTAAAGCGTGACATATGTACATGAGTCATAAGCTGCATAACCAAAGTTTGGAGTTTTCAGTATTCGTGGTTCATGACTTGGATTGCTGAGGGGAGTAAAACTGAACTCCTTATACTGGGAACTAGAATCGTACATAATTCCATAGAAAATATGTGAATATAAGATGGGTTCATGGAATGGAGATGTAAAACATTTGAAGGCATCATGCTGACTGAAGTACAAAACTTTACACTGAGATAAGGATAGGTTAGGAATCATCTTTCCCTTACTGCTTTCCTATATATGATGACACTACTACTGGAATCTGAAGGCCTGACTCTTTCTGAGCTTTCATAACCGAACAATTCTTGTATATATGTTGGGCTATGATAGACTGGCCCACTAGGGCGGAGACTAAGAAAGGTCCTGTGAACACTTGGTCTGACCTCAACGTTAACAGTGACCACATTAGAAGGACTTTCCTGATTCTGTTGGGGCTGAAGAGCATGGAATCTATTTGGACATTGCCCACTGATGGAGCTGGAGGAGCACCCTGCTTATTCGGGCTATCGAACTGAGTTGAAGAATGATTATGTGGCTTCGAGGATCAAATCTAGGACAGTATCGGACTTTGTGACCTAACTTACCATATTCGAAACACATATCACTGCTGGCTTTGCATATGCCCTTATGATACTTACCATAAGTTTGACAAAGGGGATGGCTTCGGGCACTACTAATATTGCCCTGAGGTTTAGGACCTGGCGTCCTATCTCTGAATTTAGGGACTAGAGTACTGGCCAAGGAAGGAACTGGAACTGAAAACTTTGGGAGGAACTGAAAGCGGTTACGACCCTCTGACTTAGGCTAGTTGAAATTGAGGTTACCTATTCTAGCTCTCTTATTTTCTCTCTTTCTTTCCTTTTTACTATGTTTTTCCACCTCAATCTGCTGGGTGCGAATCACATGTCTGGGTGAGAAAATGGTCTGTTGATTGATCTAAGCTACCAATGAATAGGATATAGTAAGAGAGTCAATTCTGATTTCTCCATAAAATACATACTCATCCAGGGAATCTGCTTGAACGGGCAGAAGTACCAACTAGTTCATGGTCCTTCATTTGTTAGTCCTTTTGGGAGACATATTCCATAATGAAAGGAAGGAGCAAATTAGACTGATAGTTTAACTTGAGCTAATGCTCACTCATACGACATGAATACTGAAAGAAGGGAAAATGTTCCTAAAATATCTAATATCCCCCTACACATAAGTGTGGTGCACAACACACCCATGTAAAAGACTCTAGTAGATGTGGCTTTTCAAACTTCCTAGGAAATTGTTGAACCTTAGGCTCCGATACCAAGTTTCTAATGCCCCGAATCTGGTACCCAAAAGCTACACGGTGCTCATGACCCTGAAGGACCTCAAGCTAACCCATGACTGATATCTGTACCTGAAAACTACATAATATACATATATAAATGTGGAAACATAATCTATAAGGACATAAGGTTCAAAACTAAAGCATAAAATATGATAAAATAATTTTTAAACTGGGTATAGAAATACCCAAAACTGAAATACACTGTCTGAATATACTATAGTCTGAAAACCTCTAAACTCTCTGAATAAAGAGTTGATGGGACATGTCCCCAACTAACTCCAACTACTGAAATGAACTAAATACTGAAATGATAAAGTAATGATTATGTCCTCGAAGGATGTGGACTCAATTCTAACTCTGACTGCTGGATACTGGAATGCTACTGATTCTTTGGAGATTGTAGTTCTGAACCTATGGCATAAAGTAAAACACCATAACACAAATGCGTTAGTATGATTAAATGTACTGGCATGCATGTGAGGTAGGCTGAATGCAAGGATTCATATGCATGAAAAATACTAAATGACTGTATAACATAAATGTGAGAATACATGCATGAACAAATAACTGTAACTAAGACCATACTGACATTTGGTACTGAGTTCTGAGTACTGATTTACTAATATTTGGGTTTTCTGATATAGATAACTGAGTCTACTGAATACTGGGGAAACTGATGGTATATTACGGATAGAGTAATGATTGTTTCTAAAAGTTCTAATTATGAAGAACTAGTTTGATTGACTGTATCTGATAGTCCTGAAACTGATTACAGGTAAAATAAGTTACTAATAACTGACATAACTGAGATAACTAATGTAACTAATATAACTGATACTGAGCGACTGTATCTGACAGTCCATGTTTTGATGGAACTAACTGAGTTCCATACCATTCTGAGTTGACTTTATCTGACAGTCTCAAATTCTGTAGAACTATCTGAGTTCTATTACTGAGACTAAATGACTGTATCTGATAGTACTGATTCTATAACTAAAACTGTGGAAAGTAGTTATCAAACCGACATGCCCTAAATAATCGCAATATAGCTGAGTTGGGGTCTAATCTATAACCCCAATTGGAAGGGTGCCAATACCACGCCACTGGTAAGGAAAATTTATGAGTAACCCTTATATAACAGGTAACTCTAGTGAGAATGGTAGGAACCCTCATATAACAGTTTAATCCACCTCATCTACCCTTATATAACAGGCTATGATGTCTCAACCTATGTTGGCTTTGTAGTTCAGGAACAAAAGGATTGCTTCTAAGAATCACACCCTCATATAACAGGTGAGTTCCTATCCTTGGGTTCTCTTGGTGCTAATTCCTACTCCCATCTGAATAGACACTAAACATAATTAACTAAACTGAACTAGACTGCTTTTATGGAGTTCCGTTGATTGATGGAATATTACAGAGATTTCTGAATTTACTGAGATTTCTTGAGTCACATGATTGATTGAGTTCTATGGATCATGGCTTGACTGAGGATATCGTGAAACATGACACTGGATCTAGGTACACAACTATATTTTTTGGGTACAAGTACCCCCAAGACTCGATGGAAGGAAACTGACAATGCATGACTTTCTTGACTATATGGCCAACATCAATAATTCATACTACGACAGTAGGGGATATTTCATAAAGCACATGGTTATAATAATCTTGTATATAGCTTAGAATGCACATGATCATGTCTTAACTTCATCATTTTAATATCATGATTATATCATCACGCAATTGCATTACATAACAATCCTCATGAAAATTATTTTAAACATAGGGGAACACATACATTCATAACTTGTGTCACAGTCTAACTATCAAGCATAGTTTCTATTCTCCTAGGTATTTTATCAAACACTGAGGTTGCATGATTTAAGGCTTAGGCATGAGCATGAATTTAATACAACCTTTCTTCGCAATTCAACCCAATATCATGATTTCAGTCCATATATTAGCGTAATTTCATTAAAACATAATAAAGGTTCCATCTTGGAATTCATACAACAACAACACATGAACATAATTCAATTCATAGAATAAATATTACAATTCATAATTTAAAACTTGATTCTTGAGATTCATGGACGAAAGCAGTCCATGAATGAACACTATGCATACCTTAGAGGGAAGATTCTTGATGATTCATGGAGAAATTTTCTTGAACTTAGATCCCCAATTGAAAACCCTAATATGTTATGGAGAGGATTTTTAGAGAAAATGGTGTATTTTGGTGTAAATGAGGTGTAATCCCGTGTTTAAGCCTTATATAGGGTTGGAAAAATTACCCCTTTGCCCTTAAAAATATGGACATTTAATGACTAAATAGCTGGGCACTGACGTTATGAGTGATGCGGCGTATCGAGGGCTGTGATGCTATACCCGATGCGATGTGCCATGAACACGTCGAGACTCAGTTGTTTTGGCTCTAGCAGTCTGCCAACAGGTGACCAACGTGATTGGCGACACGGTGCGCCAAGATTGCATTGGTCCACTGTTTTGGACTTCCAATCTTGATCTAAACGAGTTTCCAAAATATCCAAAACTTGTCTGAGAACACCTATTGACCTTCCTGATCGCGAATCAATAAAAATACGGACCATTAAAGGACATTAAAGTGGCGAAATGAATTTTCCAACTTTTGAAGGCCAAAATTAAGCTAAGTCTGGAATATAGCTGAAATTTTGTAAGTCTAGGACCCCCTTGACATGCTTAAAGGATTGTATTAAGCTTTAGAATTTTACGGGGTCTTACATGGACGTACCCGTAAAAATGTTCAATGTATAGTCTCTACAGGGTATGATGAGAATGATGCAAAGTCCCTTGATGAAGAAGCTAGATACTTGGAAAACTACTCGGGGGGTTCCCACCCAACCTACCAAAGGCAAGTTGGGAACCAAGGTTGGAACGCTCATGATTGAGAAAATAAATGGCATGATAGAGATAGAGATCGTGATTGGAGGGATAAGAAAAGGGAGTGTGAAAGATATGTGCCCTCATGACTGAGTGAATAGCAAGGAGTCAAATCTCGTGGATCCTGAAGAGTTCAAAGCCGAGGATTTGCTTTCTAGAATCATGATGAGAGTGGAAGGAATGAATAAGATAGTCCAAGAATTGAAAGGAAACTTTAACAAATCCACTAAGTAGTTGTATCACACTCTACCTTAATCAAGCAATTAGAGACCCAAATTGTTCAAATCTCAACCGCACTTAATGCTAGGCCCAAAGATGGCTGATAATGCTCAACTTACACTTCAATTTAGTGCAAGGTGGTCGTCGTCAATATATTTACCCAACTTTGGAGTCGGGGTCGAATCCATTGGGAACAATATGAGTGGTGATTAAACTAGTTTAAAACTAAAGCTACAAGTTAAATTCAAACAAATGATATGAAAAGATAAAATGGGGGTTTAGGTTTAACAAGTTGTCTATTTGTCACTTTAAATTTGATGTTTGTAACTAAGATTTTATGAAATAACCAAAATTATGTTCACTAGGGATTACGGTACATGACAGGTGCTAAAGGTGACTCAAGATTCTCACTGTGGTTAGGATAACAAGCTATGTTTATCGATGATATGCTTAAATATCTCTCGGCCTTTTTAAGCATCTAATTTCCTAATCCTCTCAGACTCAGGAAATCGCTATTCACTGCCCATATTTTACCTCAGGTTAATCAACCTTGTTACAAGCGCTGATTATTAAACGAAGTATTTCTGATTCCCTGTTGATAATTCACTTCCTACTGTATATGATTTCTTTCTCAAACAAATCAAAGTAGGTGTGTCTACTATTTTCAACCAATAGACGTTAATTAAAATCTCAGAATTATCAAGAAATCCTAACACCTATTAAATCTTGAGTGTTTAGAACATGTCATGACCTAACCCTAGATCACATAATTCAGGTTAATGGAGTTTAGCTACTCATGATGCAAGGAACAAGTACACGAATTGAATTCATAAGTGAGAAGATTAACTTACAACAATGATGAAAATCAAGAAGTATAACTTAAATTGAACCACGGTACAAAAATTCCAAAATATTTTAACTAGCGAGAGAGAAATATCGTATGTTTTACAAATAAAAATGAGTCCCCCCAAAAAATATGTATCCTAGAAAACCCTAAACAAGGCTTTAAATAGTTTAACCTAACTAAGGAAATAAAATCAAATTTACAGCTTTTCCTCAGTATAGATAACGACATCCGTGATGGCTTGTCACGGATGTCGTCAACTCCTCTGCACTTTTGGCTTTCGCTGCCTAAGGCTGACGACAACGATGACGCCTTATCACCAGCATAATGACGTGTCATGGATGTCATCACAAAACTATCTTCAACTTCCATCTTCTGTTTAAGGCTGATAACGCTCTTGATGCCTTATCACCAGCCTGACGATGTGTCATGGATGTCGTCACAAAATTGTCTTCAACTTCCATCTTCTATTTAGGGCTAATGACATTCATGATAGCGTATCATACTTTTGACATCATATCACCAGATGTCGTCACAGGCTTCAACTCATGCTTAAGTTTGACGATAACTATGATAGCCTATCACAGGGCTGACGACTTATCACAAATGTCGTCATCCACACTTCTCTTTAGATTTCTCTAGATTTTAATTTCTTTGCTTCCATTCTTGTTGGTTCTCTATTCCATCAGCTTAAATTGTAAAATCAGACATAAACAAATCAAAAATGACAAAAGTTGCTTAAGACTTCGCAATTATTCTTGGTTAAAGGTCTTAAATGTGTTAGCAATTACTCACACATCAACACCATCAACTTAAAACAATTGCTTGTACTCAAGTAACTAAAAAACAACACTACAATGCTTAACCAAGAGGCGCATAAGATACCTATGACAGTTGATCATCAATTTTAGTTCAAAACACATTATTCTCTCCATTTTCAATCTCTTTAAACCTAGTTGTGTATATCCATAAAGATCAACAATTTGATAGAAAGAAATCAAGATATGGAATCAACTTAGCAATAATAACTATGCATATGTACAAATTACACTACCCAAACAAGTTAGCAACTAGCAACATAACTAGTGTTCCTTCACTACAAAAAAGTCCCTTGTCACTTATATCAGACATTACATATGTGACCATGGGGACAATCACCAGACACTCACTCTTAGAATGAAGTTCCAATTAATGTATGCCGAATACTATAGGCTTGCTCGTATTTTCATTACCAAGACTTTTAGACAGGTTAGCTAGGATCACTATAGGTTTTTTCTTAGGCTTGTAATGTAGGCTAGAGGCTGGTATGATACTCGATGATATTTAAAGTGAATAAGACTCCTTGACACTACACTAGATTTTGGAGTTTCACTCATTAGACTTTTTCTATTCTTCTCTTTTCTTGATCACACTTATTCAGGATGGGTGCGGTTTTTTTCTACAATCACTTTTTTTCACAACTTTTCTTTTCTTGCTCTTTTCCACTGCACCCAGCTTTTTATTCTTTTTTTTTACTTTACTTTTATTCATACTCATTTTACATCATGCACCCCTATGATTGACACCCTCAACTTAGGCCATTTGCCTAAGTCAAGGTGCCCAGTGTCTAAGGAGGACCAGGGCCAAAATAGGTTCTTTATGATATAAACTGGAAAAGTGATAGGTGTCATAAAAAGAAATAGGCTACTCAGGCTCAAAGCAGGGATTAGGGGATATTCTACATACAGGGAATGTTATTTAGGCTAAAAGTGAGCTAATATCAAAACTGCCTATGATCCTTTCCTAACCCTATCCTTCAACCAAGGTAAGACTAACCAGGTAAATTCTAGATTTTAACATACAATGGAAACTAGGCAGTATCTCACACACATATGGCACAAAGGTACATCACAAGCTACTACCCATTTGGTTCATGCAATTATTTAGCAATGGTTATCATGTTACTATAACTAATGCCATAACAAGATGCACAGTGGTCACACATAAATGCATATCACACCGTTACAAAATAGACCTTTGGAGAGGTGTTAAAAAATCAACAAAAATATTTCAATTGCCGTAGATACTTATTTTTCTCCCAATTAACCATAACACATCACAAAATAAAACACAATACATCTAAACATACCGGATCTACTAGGAACAAGACTCTGGGGAAAAGAGACACGAAAACAAAAACCCACGGAGGACATCAACACCCACAAGTAGCCCCACTCTCAACTTAAAATCATGCAATGTCCCCAATGCATCAAACCAAAACAAGAGAGCTAGAAACATACCTATGGCACCATGGGTGCGAAGATCTGATGTCAATCACATAATACGAATACAATCAACAAAATACCATGGGTTGCCTTCCAAGAAGCGCCTAATTTAGTATCGCGGCACGACTCAGTTATCTTGACTACTCAGACTTCATCAAGATACCTTGTTGATAATTATTTATGTCTTTACTTGGAGGATTTGAAACGTCGACCCAACTTTTGATCAATACATCGTCGGGGTGTATTTGGCAAATGTGAGAGTATGATGAGGAATGTTCTATCACGCCACTTTGAAAACTTGAACTGCTTGCCCAATTTTGCATCGAACTTTTGTGTGGGCTTATTTGGAAATGGTAAGAATCTTAAACAACCACTAAATGGACATCGATCTTTAAGCTTCTTGGTCTTCAATATTGGGGTTGTAGTATACCCTTTTGGAAGGAAAAACTCCAAAATGTAAGACTCTTCCTTCTTATTTTCAACATTATCATTTGCTTGGGTGATTTGACTTTCATCACATCTACCAAGCATAATATTGAAAATTGGTCTGAATGAGAACTAACTCTCAGTTTTGGAGTAGCATCCCTATTAGTATTTTTACCCCAAAATAGACTAGAGTCTTCATAAGGATTGTACTTGATTTTTTCTTTTGACTCTAGTACCATTTCTTCGTCTTTGGCATCTTCATTCATAAATGGTTTGGTTGGTTGGGAAATCACTGAGGATTGCTCAACATCAATCTCACATCAACCTCGGATTCTTTCTCCTCATCTTCACACTTATCCATTATGTTAAATGATTCCACAGACAAGATATTATCTAAACATAACGTAGAAAAGTGCTTTGAATGCTTGACCTCTATATCCATATCCTCTATCATTCTTCTTTCCTCATTATTTTCCCTTATGTCTTCATCTATATCACATATGACATCATTCGTTGTGTCCACACACTCCAATATTAATTGAAGCATAGCTTTAATGCCACTCTTCCCGGTGCTTCATTCCTCCTATTCTTAACCATAAGACCTATCAAAATCATAAGAAGAGCTAGAATTAGGGTTAGCATACCGGGGGGAGGGGGCATTTGGGCAATCACTTAAATGTCCATCTTGACCACCACATAATGAACAATTATACTCCTGGTAGGATAGAGATGGTGCACATATATCTCTCCGGGGAGCATATGTATAATCTTGCCAAAAGTGAGGTCCATCACAATATGGACACAGATCATCAAGATAATATTTCCAACCACCAAGCTCATGTTAATTCCACGATGCCATAGTAATAAGTAAACTAAAATAAAAATCTACCTAACACAAGAAACAAAAGAAAATTAAAAACAAATATTTACAAGTTTGAATTCAACCAAGTAGGCTAAAATTCCAAACAAACTCAATACACCAAATTATTCCCTGGCAACGGTGCCATTATTGATAACGCTCAACTTACACTTCAATTTAGTGTAAGGCATTCATTGTTAATATATTTACCCAACTCTAGAGTTGGGGTTGAATCCACAGGGAACAATGTGAGTGGTGATTAAACTAGTTTGAAACTAAAGCTACAAGTTAAATTCAAACAAATGATATAAAAAGATAAAATGGGGGTTTAGATTTAACAAGTTGTCTGTTTATCACTTTAATTTTGATGTTTGTAACCAAGATTTTATGAAATAACCAAAATTATGTTCACTAGGACTTACGGTACATGACAGATGCTAAAGGTGACTCAAGATTCTCATGGTGGTTAGGATAACAAGATATCTTTATCAATGATATTCTTAAATGTCTCTCAACCTATTTAAGCATCTAATTTCCTAATTCTCTCGGACTTAGGAAATCATAATTTACTGTCAAGATTTTACCTTAGGTTAATCAACCTTGCTACAGTGTTGATTATTAAACAAAGTATTTCTGAGTCCCTATTGATAATTCTCTTCCTACTGTATATGATTTCTTTCTCAAGCAAATCAATGTAGGTTTGTCTACTATTTGCAACCAACAAACGTTAATTAAAATCTTAGAATTATCAAGAAATCCTAACAAGAAATCCTAACACCTATTAAATCTTAAGTGTTTAGCACATGTCATGACCTAACCCTAGATCCCAAAATTCGGGTTAATGGATTTTAGCTACTCATGATGCAAGGAATAAGTACACGAATTAAATTTATATGTGAGAAGATTAACTTACAACAATGATGAAAATCAAAAAGTATAACTTGAATTGAACCACAGTACAAAACTCCCAAAATATTTTAACTAGCGAGAGAGAAATATCATACATTTTTTGAATAAAGATGAGTCCCCAAAAAAAAAATGTGTATCCTAGAAAACCCTAAAATAAGGCTTTAAATAGTTTAACCTAATTAAGGAAATAAAATCAAAGTTACAGATTTTCCTCAGAATAGATGACGCCATTCGTAATGGCTTATCATGAGTATGATGGCTTATCACGAATGTCGTCATCTCCTATGCACTTTTGGCTTTTGCTTCCTAAGGCTGACGATGACGATCACACCTTATCACCAGCTTGACGATGTGTCATAGATGTCGTCACAAAACTGTCATCAACTTTCATCTTCTGTTTAAGGCTGACAACGCTCTTGATGCCTTATCATCATCCTGACGACGTGTCATGGATGTTGTCATAAAACTATCTTTAATTTCCATTTTCTATTTAAGGATGATGACATTCATGATGACGCATCACACTTTTGATTTCATATCACCAGATATCATCATAGGCTTTAATTCATGCTTAAGTCTGATGATAATTGTGATAGCCTATCACAGGGCTGATGACTTATCACAAATATCATCAGCCACACTTCTTTTTAGATTCCTCCAGATTTTAACTTCTTTTCTTCCATTCTTGTTGGTTCTCTATCCCATCAGCTTACACTATAAAATCAGACATAAATAAATCAAAAATGATAAAAGTTGCTTAAGACTTTGCAATTATTCTTGGTTAAAGGTCTTAAATGTATTAGCAATATCTCACACATCAGTGGCCTCCCTAGTGATATGGTGGCAAATCTTAAAAACAATGGTCATGTCTTAGTAATTGTCACCTGAAGCGATAAAGAATTTGGTGCACAAGAGGTTGGGGTCAAATTAAGGTTTATTGATAATCAAATGAACACAAAGAATAATAATGTGGGTGAGTCAAATAATTTGGCTCTAATGTCTCAAGAAGGGGATGATGAAGAACCAACGATAATTGAAGAGACGGTTGATGAAGAGGGAACTCCTAAGGTAGTTGAGGGTGATGAACCACAATGTGACCCCTTGTGTCAAATGAAAGTCCCTCATCCATTCCCACAAAGACTCAAGAAAAAGGAGGAGAATGTTAAATTTAAGAAGTTCCTCACCAAGCTTAACAATTTATCAATCAATGCCGCGTTGTTAGAATCCATTCAAGAAATTCTGGGGTATGCTAAGCTAATGAAAACATTGATGTCCAAGAAATTCCTTGTGGATGGTGAGACCATTAAAGTGAACGATAGTTGTAGTGCTATCACGACTAGTGCTATGGTAGAAAAAAGACTCACAAATTTTAGAAAGCCTTGTGTGACCTTGGTGTAAGCATCACTATAATGCCATATGCAATCTACCAAACACTTGGTTTGGGCACTCCTACTCCCACAATAATGACACTTATGATGGTGGATTTCTCTATCAAGAAATCGGTTGGAGTCTTGTATGATGTGTTTGTAAATGTTGATCATTTCATCTTGTCAGTGAACTTTGTTACCCTAGATTATGAAATCGACCAAGAAATACCCATTATTCTTAGGAGACCCTTCTTAGAAATTGGGAGACTAATTGTTGATATGGAGCAAGGGGAAATGAAATTTTGGGTCCAAAATGATGAGGTTTTCTTTTGAGTGTGTAAAACCAAGACACAACCAATAAAATTACAAATGTTGTTTGTCATTGATGTAGTGGACATATAGTTTGATGATGGATCCCACAAGGATCCAACTTGATGATTGAAGAATATTGAGTGTTAGAGTAGCTTTCAGTTTTTGTTTGCGATTAATCCATGAAATTATGATGTTATGGAATGTGTTGAATAGATTGAGTAAGGGTAAGTATGGTGGAGTTGAATTACAAGCTGAGTAATTAAAAACAGGGGAGCAGAAACTGCTCTATATTATCACAATTATGATGGTACGGGTCCTGCGATCATAATAACATAGTGTTCATGATCGCAATCCCTCACTCGCAATTACGGATGCTTTAAACATGAACAATTTCCAAACTCCCACCACATTATCTCTCTAATTATTTTCAAATTACTCTAAATTATTCCCTTATTGATAGCATCCAATTGTGCACTTGCATCCTCTCCTGTATTATCTAATTCGGTATGTGCTTAAAATTATCTCTTTTGTACTCATGTGTGGGCCTTAGAGCTCATGTCTTAATAATAGCCTAAAATTATGATTTGAATGCTAAATCTATAGTTTAGCGTACTTGTTGGTATGTTTGGCTGTTACTATTGGTGTACACACAATTGAGGAAATCTTGAGTACCCAAAAGCTTTCAAAATTGTGATATATTACATTTTCACACCAAGTGTTTGGTGAAATACCCAAATGAACTTTTTGGTTTATTTTCACCTATTGAAGGGAAGACTTAAATGTTTAGGTGCTATGTTCTATGTTCATACTATATTCAACTTTATTGAACACAAATTCGTAGGGAATGGGACCTTTGTTGATGCTAGATTGGTTTTTCACATATCATAGGTACCGCGATTATGGTTCTCAGAGTCACAATCATAGCATCACGATCATAATTCTACCTCTTGAAATTGTGGTAACTGGGAGCATATCTTTACTAGGCTCTTAGGAGTCATGATCGCGATCCAAGCAGACTGCGATTGTGATAACTGAGTCCAGTCAGACAGACTGGTCAAATTTTTATACCTCTTATTTTAAGCCTACTCATGCCCCATAAGTATTTATTTTATCTCAATCCAGTTGAAAAATATGTTTTTTCATATTAACCTTGATTTCTAATGCCCTATGTGTGGATTCTAGGTACTCAATTGTAGGCTATGACACAAACCGTTTCATGGCCCTGGAATGTATATATTATGAAGATCTCATGAGGTAAATGTTGTTGCCTAAGAGGGGTATCAAGTTGGAAAATGTACCTAAAAAGTAATAACGCTCAAACTACACTCTTGAACGGGTGTAAGCGATCGTTGTCAATATAAAATCCAACTAGGTTGGGGTCAACCATGATTTTACCTCAGGTTAACCAACCTTGTTACAGCCTGATTATTAAATGAAGTATTTCCGAGTCCCTGTTGATAATTCACTTCCTACTATATATGATTTCTTTCTCAAGAAAATCAAAGTAGGTGTGTCTACTATTTGCAACCAAAAGACGTTAATTAAAATCTCAGAATTATCAAGAAATCCTAACACCTATTAAATCTTGAGTGTTTAGCACATGTCATGACCAAACCCTAGAACCCATAATTCACGTTAATAGAGTTTAGCTACTCATGATGCAAGGAACAAATACATGAATTGAATTTATAAGTAAGAAGATTAACTTAAAACGATGATGAAAATAAAGAAGTATAACTTGAATTGAATCACGGTACAAAACTCCCAAAATATTTTAACTAGCAAGAGAGAAATATCATATGTTTTTCGAATAAAGATCCATCCCAAAAATATTCATCCCCCTTGAAAACCCTAAAACAAGGCTTAAATAGTTTAACCTAATTAAGGAAATAAAATCAAAGTTACAGCTTTCCTCAAAATAATGATGACGTCTGTGGTGGCTTATCATGAGTATGATGGCTTATCACGGATGTCGTCAACTCCTCTGCATTTTTGTCTTTCGCTGCCTCAGGTTGACGACGATGATTATGCCTTATCAATAGCCTAACGACGTGTCATGGATGTCGTCACAAAACTGTCTTCAACTTCCATCTTCTGTTTAAAGCTGACGACGCTCCTGATGCCTTATCACCAGCATAACGACGTATCATGGATGTCGTCACAAAACTGTCTTTAACTTACATCTTCTGTTTAAGGCTGACGATGCTCCTGATGCCTTATCACCATCCAGACACCTTATCACAAAGAGTCATCACAACTTCAAATCATGCCAAATCTCTGGTTAAGTCTGACGACAATTGTGATAGCCTATCACAGGGATGACGACTTATCACAGATGTTGTCAGCCATACTTCTCTTCAGATTTCTCCAGATTTCAACTTCTTTGCTTCCATTCTTATTGGTTCTCTATCCCATCAACTTAAACTATAAAATCAGACATAAAAAAATCAAAAACGTCAAAAGTTCCTTAGGTCTTCTCAATTATTCTTGGTTCAAGGTCTTAAATGTGTTAGCAATTTCTCACACATCAACACCCTCAACTTAAAACAATTGCTTGTTATCAAGCAAATCAACACAACTAAGAAAATACATTGCATATTCAGTAGCCAATTTTCTTTTTTAAGCTCAAAACATAGTTACCGCCTCCAAGGTCAATCCAACTAAAACAAACTGCGTATGTCATTGAACAACAATAACGTAACACAAAGGACTCAAGTGATGGCATAAATCTTAGCCTCAACAACCATTCATATACCGTTGCTGCACTATCTAAACAAGAAAATAGCTGGCAACAATAATATCATTGTGCACTCACAACAAAGAAATCCCCCTCCTCGCATATAATAAACCAAAAACATAAACGTGGGGATCATCAAAAGACCCTCACTCTCAAAATGAAATTCTAATCAGTGTATGCCAAGTACCATAGGCTTGCCCTTATTTTCACTACCAAGACCTTCAGATAGGCCAGGTAGGATCACTATAGGACTTCTTTTAGGCTTATAATGTAGGTTGGGGATGGTAAGATATTCAAGGTCATTTAAAGTGACTATGCCTCCTTAACACTCCACTACTCTTTTGTGGCTCACTTATTCACCTCTTTTTCATTTTCTTTTCCATTGATCGCACATGTTCAAGTTGGGTGCCTCTTTTTTTTCTATTTTTTAGAATAGCACCCAACTTTTATTCTTCTTTTTCTTTATTCTACCCTTTTTCATACTCATCTTACACCATCAACCTCTATGATAGCCACCCTCAACTTAGGCTATTTGCCTAGGTCAAGGTGCACAATATCCAAAGAGGACCAGGGCCAAAAAGGTTCATTATGGTATAAATGGGAAGGTAAAAGGTATCATAAGGAAGAAATAGGCTAATTAGGATCAAAACAGGGATCAAGGGATATAATGCACACAGGATAGGCTATTTAGGCTAAAAGTGGGTTAATCAACAAAATGGCCTATGATCCTTTCCTAACCCCTATACTTTAACCATAGTAAGACTAACTAGGCAAGTTCTGGCTTTAGAATACAGAGGGAATTAAGTAGTTGCTCACTCACACATAGAACACAAGTATATCGTAGGCCACCACTTATCTAGTTTATGCAATTGTTCAGCAATGATCATTAAGCAGCTATAACTAATGCCACAACAAGATTCACAATGGTCAAAAGTAAATATAATTCACACAGTCTTTGCAAACAAAACATTAGAGAGGTGTTTAAAAATCAATCAAAAATATGTCAACTGCTTTCTATACTTGTATTTCTCCTAGTTACTACAAAATATGTTACAACAACTTACTACCCTACACTTTCAACTCAAAATCAAAGCAAAATTAAACGAAGGGTTAAAGTATACCTGGAATGGATCAATCTCGGGTTTTATGGGTTTCCTCCCATGCAGTGCCTGATTTAACGTTGCAGCACGACTCAGGTATCTCAATTACTTCAGCCTTCATTGAGATAAATAATGGTGATACTTTTCACTGATTCTTTTGGGCCAATATAAAGCTTAACACATTGCCCATTTACCTTGAAGGTACTACCATCTTCATTTTTGAGTTCCACTACTCCAGATGAGTGGACTTGACTAACTTTAAAAGGGACTGACCACTTAGATTTTAGATTACCTAGGAATAATTTGAGTCTGGAATTGAACAGAAGCACCAAGTCACCTTTTTGGAATTCTCGTTTCTCTATTCTCCAATCATGGTACTTTTTCATCTTCTTTATACAGATCTGCTCGTTCATAGGCCCTGAGACAAATTTATCCATCTCATTCAATTGCCCCAGTCTCAGCTCTGTTGCTTCTTTCCAAGTCAAATTTAACCTTTTGAGTTCCCATAAAGCCTTGTGCTCTAGCTCTATTAGTAGGTGGAAAATTTTTTCATAGACCAGCTAAAATGGTGATATGCCAATGGGTGTCTTGAAAGCAGTCCGATATGCCCACAAGGCATCATTGAGCTTTCAAGGCCAGTCTTTTCGTCTAGCATTCACCATTTTGGCTAGGTTTAATCTCACGATTTGATACCTCCACTTGCCTACTGGTTTATGGGTGGTATGGAGTAGCCACTCTATGCTATTTCACCCTATATTTTGCCAAAGCTTCTCGAAACATTTTTTTGCAAAAATGAGATCCTCCATCGCTTATGATAGTACGTGGTACTCCAAAGCGAGAGAAGATGTTCTTCTCGAGAAAAGAAATAACCTCTTCCCTTCATTATCATACAAGGCAATAACTTTGACCCATTTTAATACGTAGTCAACAACAACTAAAATATACTTCATCTCATACAAGCTCACAAAAGGACCCATGAAATCAATGCCCCAGACATCAAATAATTCCACTTCAAGAATCTTAGTCAAGGGCATCTCATGTCTTTTATAGATTGACCCCTGCCTCTGGCATTGGTCACATTTCAGCACAAAATCATGGGCATCCTTGAACAATGTTATCAAATAATATCCACTCTGCAGCACTTTCCTGCCTGTTCGATCACCTGCGTGGTGACCCCCGACTGGGGAAGCATGACATGCTTACAATATGCAAAATACATCCACTTTTGGCACGTATCTCCTTATAATATTGTCTGCACATCTCTGAAAAAAATATGGCTCATCCCAGAAGTAATGCGTCACACCATGTAGGAACTTCTTCCTTTGATGGAAAGAAAGGTTTTCTGGGATGACCTCACTCATAACATAATTTTCATAATCCACATACCAAGGTAATTTTTCCATAGCGAAAGCCAGAATCTCCTCATCAGGGAATGTATCATTTATCTTCATTTCATTACTACTATCCTGTTCACCTTCCATTCTAGATAGATGATCTGCAACCTGGTTTTCACAACCTTTCCTATCCTTGACCTCAAAGTCAAATTCTTGCAGCAGTAATACCCATTTGATCAACCTTGGTTTAGCATCTTTCTTAGACATCAAATACCTCAAGGCAACATGGTCAGTGTAGACCACTACTTTGGTCCCAATTAGATAAGCTCTGAACTTCTTGAATGCATACACTACAACTAGAAGTTCTTTTTCAGTGACGGTGTAATTCTTTTGTGCTCCATTCAGTGCTTTGCTGGCGTAATATATCGAATAGAATAGTTTATCCCTCTTTTTCCCCAATACAGTTCCAAGGGCCACACCACTTACATCACACATGATCTTAAATGGTTTTGCCCAGTCAGGTGAAATAACAATAGCGACCTTAATCAGCTTCTTTTTAAGGCATGCAAATGCCTTCAAGCACTCATCATCGAAGGAAAATTTCACCTCCTTCTCTAAAAGTTTGCAAAGTGGATTTGCAATCTTTGAGATATCTTTTATAAATCTTCGATAAAAGCCAGCATGTACAAGAAAATTATGCACTCCTTTTACTGAAATGGGAGGTGGTAGTTTCTCAATAACTTCAACCTTTTCTCGATCAACTTCTATCCCCTTTTCAGAAATTTTGTGTCCAAGAATAAAGCACTCCTTGACCATGAAATGGAATTTTTCCCAGTTAAGCACCAAATTAAATTCAACACATCTTTGCAAGGCTACTTTCAAATTTGCCAAACACATCTCAAATGAATCACCCACCACAGAGAATCATCCATGAATACCTCTATGGTGTCCTCCACCATGTTAGAGAAGATAGACATCATACACCATTGAAAAGTGGTGGGTGCATTACATAGCCCAAATGGCATCCTTTTAAATGCAAAGGTTCCATATGGGCATGTGAACGTCATCTTCTCTTGATCTTCAGGAGCAGTACATATTTGGTTGTATCTAGAATAAGCATCCAAAAAGAAATACCACCCTTGCCAGCTAATCGATCAAGCATTTGGTCCATAAAGGGCATTGGAAAGTGGTCTTTTAGAGTCCAAGAATTTATCTTGCGGTAGTCCATGCAAACTCTCCACCCAGTTACAGGCTTGAGCGGAATCAACTCATTCTTTTCATTAGCAACCACCTTCATACCCACTTTTTTGGGTACACATTGAACTGGGCTCACCCACTTGCTGTCAGAAATAGGGTAAACCACTCCTGTATCCAACCACTTAATAATCTCCTTCTTAACCACCTCTTGCATTAGTGGATTAAGATGGTACTGATGCTCTATGGTTGGAATACAATCCTCTTTAAGCTGAATTTTATGCGTGCAGATTCCCGAAGGAATTCTAATGATATCTGCAATGGTCCACCTTATAGCTCTTTTGTGTCTCTGAAGTACTGAGATAAGAGCATTTACCTATTGTTACCCCAAATCAGCTGCAATAATAATAGGTAGTGTGTTCCCATTGCCCAGAAGCACGTACCGTAGGTGCCCAAGCAATTTTTTCAATTCCAATACCGAAGGCTCCTCAATAGGTGGCGTTGGTTGATTAGCCAGGTAAAGGTCTAGATTTTTAGGTGGATAAGGATATGAACCCATTCCTATCAATGCACAAACATTCTCTTTATACTCCCCAATGCCTTTACTATCATAATTTATCATGACCACGGCTAAAGGTTTGATAACAAGTTACTCAGCTATGGGCACCTCCTGTTCGTCCTCATAATACACATCAACTACTGAGAACACACTCATATCTTCATGCTACTTCATTGATTTTCCCACATCAAATTGTACCACTTTATCGTTCATCCTGAATAAGAGTTCATTCGCTCTCAAATCAATTAGCACCCTTCCTGTTGCGAGGAAAGGTCTACCCAAGATTATGGGCACCTCGAAGTCCACCTCGCAATCTAGAATGATGAAGTCTGCAGGGAATATAAAGTTGGAAACCTTTACCAACACATCATACAGAATGCCAATTGGTCTCTTTATTGACCTATCCGCTATTACGAGTCTCATGTTGGTGGGTGTGGGATTTCCTAGACCCAACTTTCTATAAGTAGTCAGTGGCATCAAATTAGCTCTTTCTCCCAGATCATATAGTGCTTTGGTGAATTCCATTGTCCTAATTGTACAGGTAATAGTGACTGCACCTGGGTCTGGCTTCTTTTGTACTAGGGTCCTTGTAGAAATAGCGCTACACAAGTGGAGATCTGCCTTTAATTCGTAGCTCACCACTTGTTTCTTAGTCTTAAGGTCTATCATGAATTTTGCATATCCTAGCATTTGCTTAAGTGCTCCAACCAAGGGCACATTTATTATCAATTTCTTGAGCATTGCCATGAATTTTCTAAATTTACCATCATCAGCCTTCTTCTTCAATCATTGAGGAAAGAGAGGTGGTGGTCTCAGGATAGATTTCAACACCACTTCCTCTTCCTTCTCTTTTTCTTTCTCCGAAGCATCAACAGAACAATCTAGCTTCTCAGACTCCACTGGTTTTCTTTCTTTTGATTCATCAATAACCACCTCATCATTTGCAGATTTGCCCACAGAAGGGCCAGGTAAGATCTTACCACTCCTATTAGTAATCGCCATACATGAGCCATCATTCTACAAATTCTGAACCATATCACTAGGTAAAGTACCACTTTTTCTTTGGTTCAGTATTGCAGAAAGTTGGCACATCTGCTACTCCAATTGCTTGATAGAAGTAGAGTGTGAACTAACCAACTGACTCAGGGTAGAGAATTCACTCTTAATAGTGGTTACCGCTGAGCTGGTAGCCTCAACTCCCTTTAATAATTTTTCCATCATATCCTCCATTGATATCTTTCCAGATCTAGTTGGTGCAACATACCGACTTCCAGGAGGAACATACAAACTACTCCTATCATTATTGTTTCTCCAATTTTCTTGATCTCAATCTTTATAATCAGGCTTGTCATAAAAGTTCCGACCTTTATTCCCTTGGCTATTGCCACAGAAACCCCCTAATTATTAACATAATTTGCCTCCTCATCTACATCAATAGCAACAGTGCACTGAGATTCCACAACCTAAACCTTTTCAGTCTTGCTTGACAGCAAGCGCTTAGTCAGCAAGTCCATCTAGGTCTTTAAGTGGGCCATGTATTGGTCTCGCTCATCATCCCTTCTACGCTGCTCCATAGTCATACCACCAAAAACAGTCAGGCTAGCTACCACAGAATCCTTGGTATGCCAAGCCCAACTCTGTTTGGTTATTCTATTCAGTATGTCTGAAGCATCTTGAAAAGAAAGGTCTATGAATGAACCACCTGTAGAATTACCTTCAATTGGCTTTGTCACAGAGTTAAAATCTCTGTACAAAGTCTCCATCAAGTGCAAGTCTGTCATGTTGTGGTTCAGACATTGTGCCATCTTCTTCTTGAATATCTCCCAAGTTTCATGCAATTCTTTAGTCGAGAGCTGCCTGAAGTTACTAATTTCATCCCTCAACTCTACCCTCCTTAAGGGTGGAAAGAACTATTCTAGTAATGCCTATTTCAACTATCTCTAGTTGGTTATAGAATTGGGCTCCAGCTCATTTAACGATATTGTTGCCTCCCCAGACAGAGACAATGGAAATAATCTCAATCGAATTGCATTCTGGCTCACTCCCGGATTATCAAAATATTTGAAAATGGTGATAAAGTTCACCAAGTGCATGTTCATATCATCACCAGGCAAGCCTCCGATCAACCCCTTTAACTTCAGGAGTTGAATCACAGTACTTGTTTTGCTAAATGTTGCACCAGGTGCGAACGGTAGAGGAATGATAGCACCCGTTGCACCTGCTCTTCCATTCCTTCATCATCATCATAAACCTTGTAATGGACAGGCTGTTGACCATATCTTCCTCTGACTGGAAGGTTTCTATCAAAATTTTTCTACACTGGTGCAGCAATTTGCTCAGCTCTCCTTGGGTTTTGAGGATTCAACAATTCCTCATCACCCAAGTATTCATCATCATGGTTCGGGTGACGTACTTGTTGAACCTGGTTTTGTACGTTCACCTGAGCCCTGGCCAAGGCTGCCAGTCTGTCAGCCTCTTAATTTTCTGCCATTCTCCTGATCAGCTGAGGTTTCGGATTAATTGGTAATAACGGTTCTCCAAAACTTCTTATTTTTGGCATAAGCTACAAGGAACCTACAATAAACAAAAAAATCAAATAAACACAAATCTAGGAAACCTAACTAATAGTCAATTAGTGCATACAACTTTCAGTTTTCAACCGTATTCCCCGGCAATAGCGCCATTTTTGATAACGCTCAAACAATACTCTTAAATGGGTGTAAGCTATTGTTGTCAATATAAAACCCAACTAGGTTAGGGTCGAATCTCACAGGGAATATGGTGTAAAATCAAATCGTTTGCGCTTTAATTAACTGATAGTTTAGCGTTTCCTAAAATAGGGGTTTAAGTTTCACAAGTGATTGTTTGTCACTTTAATTTTGATGTTTGTAACCAAGATTTTAAGAAATAACCAAAATTATGTTCACTAGGGCTTATGATACATGACATATGCTAGAGGTGACTCAAGATTCTCATGGTGGTTAGGATAAAAAGCTATCTTTGTCAATAATATGCTCAAATATCTCTCGACCTATTTAAGCATCTAATTTCCTAATCATCTCAGACTTAGGGAATTTTTATTCACTGTCCATATTTTACCTCAGGTTAACCAACCTTGTTACAGTGTTGATTATTAAATAAAGTATTTTTGAGTCCCTATTGATAATTCATTTCCTACTGTATATGATTTCTTTCTCAAGCAAATCAAAGTAGGTGTGCCTACTGTTTACAGCCAACATACGTTAATTAAAATCTCAGAATATCAAGAAATCCTAACACCTATTAAATCTTGAGTGTTTAGCATATGTCATGACCTAACCCTAGATCCCATAATTCAGGTTAATGGATTTTAGCTACTCATGATGCAAGTAACAAGTACATGAATTGAATTCATAAATGAGAAGATTAACTTACAACGATGATGAAAATCAAGAAGTATAACTTGAATTGAACCACGGTACAAAAATCTCAAAATATTTTAACTAGCGAGAGAGAAATATTGTATATTTTTTGAATAAAGATCCATCCCAAAAATATTAATCCCCCTTGAAAACCCTAAAACAAGGCTTTAAATAGTTTAACCTAATTAAGGAAATGAAATTAAAGTTACAGATTTTCCTCGGAATAGATGACGACGTTCGTTATGGCTTATCATGAGTATGATGTCTTATCACGAATGTCGTCAGCTTCTCTGCACTTTTGGCTTTTGCTGCCTAAGGCTGACGATGACGATGATGCCTTATCACCAACCTAATGACATGTCATGGATATCTTCATAAAACTATCTTGAACTTTCATCTTCTGTTTATGGATGACGACGCTCCTAATGCCTTATCACCTGCCTGACGATGTGTCATGGATTTAACTTCTATCTTCTGTTTAATGATGATGATGGTCCTGATGCCTTATCGACATCCTGATGCCTTATCACAAAGTGTCGTCACAATTTCAACTCATGTGAAATCTCGGGTTAAGTTTGACGACAATTGTGATAGCCTATCACAGGGCTGGCGACTTATCACAGATGTCGTCAGCCATATTTCTCTTCAGATTCCTCCAGATTTCAACTTTTTTACTTCCATTCTTGTTGGTTCTCTATCCCATCAGATTAAACTGTAAAATTAGACTTGAATAAATAAAAACAATAAAAGTTGCTTAAGATTTCACAATTATTCTTGGTTAAAGGTCTTAAATATGTTAGCAATTGCTCACACATCAAATAGCTTTTGTGTTTACACTGGAGACTAGTGGCCAACATATGGATATTCTTAGCCCCAAAATCATGCCAGGAAAATGAGCACTGGGTTAGGGAATTTTACGCGAATCTCAATATAGTAGATCTCTCTAACCCAGTGATACAAATCAGGGGCAAAAAAGTTTATTTTGGGGCTGAGTAGATTAATGGAGTTTATGTGTTGAAAAATATGGGCATAAGGTAATATGAGGCCAAGTATTGTTCTCCTAGGAGCTGGTTAGTTGAGCATCTATGCCCGGGAAGGGAGGTCCCATGGGCCACCAATTAGACTGGGATACTGATGAGTGACTTCACTACTGAATATAGGATCTAGTTGACCATTATTTGTAGAAGGGTCTCTCCCACTACAAACCTAACCAATGTACCTTCCATTCATGCTTAGATGATTTCCTTCATCTTGGATAACATTCTTTTGAATGTTGGATCATTTGTGGTCATGGAGATTCGACACTACAAAAACAAAGTTGATGCCATGATCATGTTGTCATCCTTGATCACAAAGTTGTGTAGTTAAGTTGAGGTTGATGAGTACCCAGAGGATTTGGATCCTCTCATGACCCCTAGTTACCCACTAAAGATCTGAGAAGAGGGAGCTCTTGGAAAGACCAAGAAGAGTAAGGTTGACTTAGGAAGGTCAGTAGAGAATGATATAGATTCATGCAGGCCATCCACAGTCAGACTTGGTCATCATGAGATGGATGACCCGATGGACAATCAGACTTGCGACGGACCATCACTCCAACTGTCGTAGATCCCGTTTAGTATTTTAGCTCATTTTTAAAAGGGTTTTTTGATATTTTCCAGTCTTTTATCAACTAGATATATTCCAAATAAAGTGGGTGAAGCTGCCGTGATTGGGCCTGATGCAGTGTTTGAAGCTATGGAGAAAGTTAAGTTGATTAGAGAAAAGTTAAAGATAGCTCAGAGTCATCAAAAGTCATATGCCGATGTGAGGAGAAGAGATCTTGAGTTGTAAGTGGGTGATTTGGTGTACTTGAAGATTTCACCCATGAAAGGGGTGAAGAGGTTTGGTAAAAAAAGAAATCTTAGTACCTATTATGTTGGCCCGTATAGAGTCTTGAGTCGTGTTGGCAAACTAGCCTATGAAGTTGAGTTGCCCGTAGAGTTATCAGCTGCTCATCCTATTTTTCATATCCATGCTTAAAATATATATTGGTGATTCAATTGTGGTAGATCCTTCAGAGAGTGCTGATATTCAGAACAATCTTTCATTCGATGAGATTTCTATTGAGATCCTAGATTTTTAGATCTGTAGACTGAGGAAAAAAGAGGTTCCCTTGGTCAAAGTGTTATGGCAAAACCTGTAGTTGAGGGAGCTACTTGGGAGGCAGAAGCAGACATGTGAGTCAAGTACCCGAACCTTTTTTTTGCGAGTTAAAATCGATCCAAAGTTTTTAATCTTTCTTAATTCAACCCTTCTAATCTAAATTTTAGCTATATATCTATTCTTCCATGAGTTCTTACAATTTTTGAGGTATTCAAGAGTTTAGAGAAATTTTGAGCCATTTAGATAATTGCTTTAGATATGTGTACTCTATTTTTCCTATGTTCATAGTAAACTAGCGACATTCTAAGATGAATGTTTCCAAGGAGGAAATATTGTAAGATCCCGCAAAGTTCCCTCATAGTCTGGGCCTTAGAGCATGTCAAGTGAAGTGAAATTCTGTCCGACCATCGCAGACCCCGTTCAGTATTTTTAGCTCATTTTTAAGAGGGCTTTTTGGTCTTTTACACTCTTTTATCAACTAGATAAATTCAAAACGAAGCAAATAGCTTTATTCATCATCCAAAACACAAGAGAGATAGGGTTTCTCCCTCAAGATCAAATCAAAAACCCTTCTCCAAGAAATCAAAGAACTCATCATAGATTCTTCAAATTGAATTGAGATTTAAGTTCTCCAAGTTTAAGGGGTTGCAAGAACTCTCTCTCATGAATAAGAGGAAGATTTTAAAGCAAGCTTGTTCATCCAATTCCATAATCTAAGGTATGTAGGATTTTAAACATGGGTAATCGTTTCACCCTTGTGCCCAAAGGCTTATTTAAACTACAATTTTCTACAACTTATGAGATTTTACATGAAATTGAATTAGGGTTTTTCACCCATTGTTATTAGTTGCAAGTTTTTGATGTTTCCCATAAATTGAGAATCTAATGGCATGATTTTTATATGTTTTCTTGAGAAATTGCAGTTGGGTCTATACCCCATGATTTTAATCCTTGAGAATTTTAGAGTTTCAATGTTCTAGAAATTGAAGTATATGAGTATGTTGATATTTTGAGCTAAATTGCTGTAAATTCCTGATTTCTATATAATTTATGAATCTATATGCTATCTAATATGTGTTTTGATGAGTTTTAACTTGAGATTGAATTATGGGTCATTAAGCCCTACTTGAGACTTGTAATTTTATGAACTTTTATGCTATAAGTACCCATGATTTGAGTATTCTGAGATTATTGAGAAATATTTTGACCTAATGGTTATAGAGCTTTTAAATCCACTTCCCTACTTAAGATTACAGATTTGATTGTCGGGTTCTTATAAACTATGAGATTATTTTAAAACTAGATTTTCATGAGATGAGCAAGATAAACTAAATGGAATAGTATTTATAACCGAGTTGGGTAATTGACTACAATTTTTTATCCCAAAACTACGTGCCACCATAGGTTTGAGATTTTGGGCCTAAGACTGAGATGATTGGGCTCGAGGCTGAGATAAGTGATCAATGAGATGAGGTTATACTCCTTGACAAGAGTATGACGCCTCTCCCTAATGTGAGGTTTCTTCCTTAGGAGGACAAGACATTGGATTCTATGTAGCTCGCATGGTTTATGTCGGTTAAGAGAACCTCCCTAAACTAAAGTATTTTCCATTGAGATATAATATTTTCCCTAAAGCTTTGAGATGAGATATTTTCTAAAGTGAATTTATTGCTTTTGAGTATTTTCCAAAGAAAGAAGTAGTTTTCTCTACTAATACGAGTTAATCACCGATTTTCAAACCAAAGTTATATGATTTTGAGTTCCAAGTGTTTCAGTTCAAAAGAGTTATAAGTTCTTGAGCGTTAAAGAAGTTTTACTCTCCATGAGATATATGCATGAGTTGAAAGTATTGTTTAAATTTTTCTTCAGCCTATGAGTAATAAGAATAATAGAAGAGTATAAATTTTAAAGCCAAAGTATAATAACTCATGAGATATGTGTTACATGCTTCATTCTACATGATTTATGAGCTTTACATTTTAGACTTATTCAAGCCATGTGAGTCATTCCCATTTGCATGCATGATTTGATTAAAGAGTATTGATATTGTTTTATGTAAATGCATACACCCCCACATACTTAGTACATTCCCAAGTGCTTATCCACATATACCTTTATGTGCTACATTTTTTTATAATGTAGGTTCAGGTGCTCATTCCCAGCCTCGTCAGTGATTTTTGAGTACCTTTGTCTACATCTCCCCAGTGGTGTGTCCTCATGGTTCGAGGACCTATATTCAGAAATTTTAGTACTCGAGTTTTTATGTTATTACTTTCAGTTTAGTTTGAGTCAGTTGGGGACCTATCTCAGCTACTCACGAGTTCATGGAGTTGTAGAGGCTTTGTCAGACTAGTTATCAGATTGTGGTTGTGTTGAGATTTCCATTTTTGTGGTTGTTTGGATTGAGTATTACCTATGTATTTCCTTTTTTTTGATATAACAGTGCCAATGTTTTGTATATTTCTTCTTGAATGAGTTATTATAGGATGTGATAGGCTCAAAGGGTTAGCTTGAGGCTACTTGTAGCCCTAAGCACCGTGTGACATCCCGGAAGGTGATTTTGGGTTATTACAAACTTGGTATCAAGGCCTAAGGTTTTAAAGGAGTCCTATGGAGTCTGAAAAGCCTTGTTGAGTAGTGTCTTAATCATCGCTGTGTAGCGCGCCGCATCTATGAGTAAGGGGCTACAAGACGTTTTAGGAAAAAGTTGTTTCTTTCTTTTAGATTCCATCGTGCCTATAGTTTTCCCTCTTATCTAATAATTCGTTCTCTCCTATTTCAGAAAATGCCTCTCCAAAGAGCGAATGTCCATAGAAACGATGATGAGAAACCTCACCTGTTGATCATTTGAATGAGACTATGTCTCATGCTGAGTTTTGGGTGGCCTTTCAGGCGTTAGCCCAAGCAGTCACCGCTAATGTTTGGGCCAATAACCAGGATGCAGTTGAAAATTAGTAGAGAGGTGATGTAACTGCTTTTAGGATCTGCGATTTTACATGGATGAATCCGCTAGAGTTTTATGGGTCCTAGGCAGGGAAGGACCCACTGTTGCACCTTGAGGAGGTGAGAAAGATTACGCAGGTGATGTATATTTCTAAGGAAGAAAATTTGAGTTGGCGTCTTACAGGTTGAAGTACATAGCTTGTGACTAGTTTGTATAGTGGAGGAGGGGTAGAGGTGAGGATGCTGCTCCTATGATTGGCAGGTGTTCCAAGATGCATTTTTGGACAAGTTCTTTATGCTTGAGATCAGTGAAACAAAGATTGAGGAGTTTATGAACATGTGGCAAGGCTCCATAACTATTAAGGAGTACTGCTTAAAGTTCAACCAGTTGACCAAGTATGCTCCTGATTTGATTTCTGATACCCGAGCTAGTATGAGCAAGTTCGTGACAGGTGTTTCTGGTTTGGTGCTGAAAGAGTGTAGGACTGTGATGCTGCATAGAGATATGGATTTTTATAGGTTGATGATGCATGCACAACAGATAGAGTTGGATAAGATTAGAGAGAGAGACAGTGTAAGGGGTAACAAGAGAGCTAGATTTGAGCAGCATGAGTATAGTTAGCCTAGGTTCCATGGAGGAAACCACCCTCAGTTTCAGAGACGTCCATCTATTCCAGTGCCTTCATCAGCTAGTGCTCCTATGCCTAGAGGTAGCAGGAGCAAAGGAGCAAGTCTTTTATGTCTAGGTCACAGAACAGTGTTGGAAACAGGCCCCGTTATGCTCCTTATGCTAAGTGTGGTAGGGATCATCCCAGTGAGTGTTTCGCAGATTTGAGGGGTTGTTTTAGTTGTGGAAATCAAGTCCACAGACTTAGAGATTGTTCGTATGCTAGGCAGGGGGCAA
Source organism: Capsicum baccatum var. pendulum (assembly GCA_030864225.1). Taxonomy (NCBI): domain Eukaryota; kingdom Viridiplantae; phylum Streptophyta; class Magnoliopsida; order Solanales; family Solanaceae; genus Capsicum; species Capsicum baccatum. The sequence goes on along the minus strand of CM061554.1, from coordinate 100,394,917 downwards.
GAGATGCCCTGCCTCAGGCACAGACTACTAGTACACCAGCTCCTATCTCTCATCCCGCCCCTGTTCAGGGCACTTCATCTAGCACTGTTGGCAGTCAACACCATAACAGATTCTATGCCTTAATATCTTGTCAGGAGCAGGAGGACTCTCCCGATGTTATTACCGGTATGCTCCGTGTCTTTTTTCTTGATGTTTATGTGTTGTTGGAATCCTGGTCAAGTCTCTCTTATGTGACCCCACTTGTGGCTGTGAATTTCAAAATGAGTCCCGAAAAGATTCCTGAGCCTTTCCTAGTTTCTACACTAGTAGGGGAGTCAGTTATTGCTAAACAAGTGTATAGATATTGTCTTATTACTATTCTTCATAAAGTCATACTTGCTGATTTGATAGAGTTAGACATGGTGGATTTTAACCTTATTCCTGTTATGCATCTATAGACTGTCGTACCCATGTGGTCAAGTTTTAGTTCCCTAATGAGCCAATTTTTAAGTAGTCCAAGAGTTCGGTATCTTCCAAGATTCATTTTATCTCCTATCTCAAAGCCAAAAAGCTAATATCAAGGGTTGCATATATCACCTTGTTATAGTCAAAGACACTAAGTTCGAGGCTCCAACTATTTAGTTAGTCAAAATTGTCAACGAATTTCCAGATATTTTTCTAGAAGATCTCCCAGGGGTACCTCCTGATAGAGATATAGAATTCGAGATTGACCTTTTTCCCAACACTTGTCCTATTTCTATTCCACCATAACGTATGGCACCTGCTGAGCTTAAAGAGTTGAAAGAGAAACTCAAAGATTTTTTAGACAAAGGTTTCATAAGGCCCAATATTTCTCCTTGGGGTGCACCTGTTCTATTCGTGCAGAAGAAATATGGTTCTTTGCGTATGTGCATTGCCTATCATCAGCTTAACAAGGTCATGGTCAAAAATAAGTATCCTCTTCTAAGAATCGACGACCTATTTGATCAGTTGCAAGGTGCAAGTTATTTCTCCAAGATAGACCTTAGATCCGGCTATCATCAACTTAAAGTGAGGGAATGTGATATTCCAAAGACAGCCTTTCAAACCCACTATGGCCACTTTGAGTTTCCATTCATGTCTTTCGGGCTAACCAATGCCCCAATAGCTTTTATGAACCTCATGAATCGAGTGTTCAAGCAATACCTTGATATGTTTGTCATAGTGTTCATAGATGACATCCTTGTCTACTCCCGCAGTGAGCATGATCATGCAGATCACCTTAGAATTGTCTTGTAAACCCTTAGAGGTCACCAGTTGTTTGCCAAATTCAGTAAGTATGAACTTTGGCTAAGGTTTGTAGCCTTTTTGGATCATAGTATTTCAACCGAAGTTATTAGAATTGATCCCCAAAAGATAGAAGCGGTAAGAAATTAGCCTAGACCTATATCTTTGTCTGATATTAGAATTTACTTGGGTCTATCGGGCTACTACCACTGTTTTGTTAAAGGTTTCTCATCTATTGCGTCTCCCATGACCCAGTTGACCCAAAAGAAAGTTAAGTTCCAGTAGTTGGATTTTTGTGAGAAGAGTTTTCAGGACTTGAGTTACTTCATCCCCTGTGTTGACTTTACCTAATGGTACAGATGTTTTTGTGGTGTATTATAATGCCTCTAGAATTTAGTTAGGCTTTGTGTTGATTCAAAGAGGTAAGGTTATAGCCTATGCCTCTAGACAATTAAAGCCGCATGAGAAGAATTACCCAACCCATGATCTTGAGTTAGCTGATGTGGTCTTTGCTTTGAAAATATGGAGACACTATCTTTATGGTGTTCATGTTGATGTGTTTACTGATCATAAGAGCCTGCTATTTGTGTTTACTCAGAAGGAGTTGAATCTTAGGCAAAGAAGGTGGTTAAAGTTGTTAAAAGACTATGATATGAGTGTGTTATATCACCCAGGAAAGGCCAATGTAGTGGTGGATGCCCTTAGCAGATTGTTTATGGGTAGTGTTGCTCATGTAGAGGAAGGTAAGAAAGAGTTAACTCGTGATATGCATTGTCTATCTAGATTATGTGTTAGGTTTCTTGATTCAGCTGAGGGAAGTACTTTGGTGCAAAGTAGTTCCAAATCCTCTTTAGTTTCGGAAGTGAAGGAGAAGCAAGATAGAGATCCTAGTTTGGTCAGACTGAAGGAGATAGTTAAGGACCAAAAGGTAGAGTTTTTATCCCAAGGGGGAGATAGCATATTGAGATTACAGGGTAGAGTATGCATTCTATGTTTTGATGGTCTTAGGAAGATAATTATGGATGAAGCATATGTAATGCGGTATTTTAGTCATCCCGGCACTACCAAGATGTATCGTGACTTGCGGGAAATCTATTGGTCGAATGGTATGCAGAAGGATATAACTGAGTTTGTAGTAAAGTATGCAACGTGCCAACAGGTTAAGGTAGAACACCAAAGACCTGGTGGTATGATGCAAGAGTTTAGTATACCCACTTGAAAGTGAGAGATGGTGAATATGGACTTTGTGACAAGGTTACCTCTTTCGCGTTGTCATCATGATTCTATTTGGGTTGTTGTAGACAGGCTGACTAGGTCCGTGTACTTCTTGCTCATGCATACATCTTATATAGTGAAGGATTACTCTATATTATATATCCAAGAGTTAGTCAGGCTGCACGAAGTTCCTTCGTTTATTATTTCGGATTGGGGTACTCAATTTACTTCTCAATTTTGAAGGGCGTTTCAGCAGGGTCTTGGTACCCAAGTTCTTTTAATTTTTGCTTTTCATCCGCAGATAGATGGTCAGGCTGAGAGGACCATTCAGACCCTAGAAGATATGTTGAGGGCATGTTATCTTTATTTGAAAGGTAGTTGGGATGAGCATTTGCCATTGATAGAGTTCGCCTATAACAATAGTTACCATGCTAGCATCGGGATGGCACCATTTAAGGCCTTGTATGGTAAAAGATGTAGATCACCCATAGCTTGGTTTGAAGTGGGTGAAGCTTCTGTGATTGGTCCTGATGCAGTGTATGAAGCTATGGATAAAGTTAAGTTGATAAGAGAAAGATTGAAGATAGCTCAGAGTCTTCAAAAGTCCTATACCGATGTAAGGAGAAGAGATCTTAAGTTTGAAGTGGGTGATTTGGTATACTTGAAGATTTCACCCATGAAAGGGGTGAAGAGGTTTGGTAAAAAGGGAAAACTTAGTCCCCGTTATGTTATCCCGTATAGAGTCTTGAGCCGTGTTGGCAAAGTAGCCTATGAGGTTGAGATGCCCGCAGATTTGTTAGTTGTTCATCCTATTTTTCATGTCTCTATGCTTAAAAAGCATATTGGTGATTCCATTATGGTAGATCCTTCAGAGAGTGCTGATATTCAGAACAGTCTTTCATTCAATGAGATTCCTGTTAAGATCTTAGATTTTCAGATCCGTAGACTGAGGAACAAAGAGGTTCCCTTGGTCAAAGTGTTGTGGCGGTACCAGTCAGTTGAGGGCGCTACTTGGGAGGCAGAAGCAGACATGCGAGCCAAGTACCCACGCCTCTTTTTCGTGAGTTCAGATCAATCCAAAGGTATTATTCTTCCTTAATTCATCCCTTCTAATCTAAAGGCAGAAACTCCCTTTCCTAGACCATCGCGACCAAGGCAGAAACTCCCTTGCCTGGCCCAAGTACGAAGGCCAGGACAAAGGAATGCCAAGGCTGCGATGGACCGTTGCTGAGATTGTTGCCACTAAGGCAGTGTGGTTTCATCCTGTCCATCGTGCGATGGATGATTTGATGGACCGTCGGACCTATGACGGACTGCCGATCTGATCATCGCATTGAGGTAGTATGTCCCTTTTCTGGTCATCGTATGATGGATGACCCGACGGACCATCAGACTTGTGATGGACTATCGCTCCTACCATCGCAGACTCCATTCAGTATTTTTAGCTTATTTTTAAAAGGGCTTTTTGGCCTTTTCCACTCTTTTATCATCCAGATATATTCCAAATGAAGTAAATGGCTTCATTCATTATCCAAAACACAAGAGAGCTAAGGTTTCTCCCTCAAGATCAAATCTAAAACCCTTCTCCAAGAAATTCAAGAACTCACGATGGATTCTACAAATTGAGTTTAGATTTAAGCTCCCCAAGTTTGAGGGTTGCAAGAACCTTCCCTCAAGAGTAAGAAGAAGAGTTTAAAGAAAGCTTGTTTATCTAATTTTATAATCTAAGGTTTGTGGGGTTATGAACATGGTTAATACTTTCACCTTTGTGCCCAAAGGCTTATTTAAACTATAATTTTCTGCAACTTATAAGATTTTACATGAAATTGAATTAGGGGTTTTCACCCATTGTTATTGGTTGCAAGCTTTCAATATTTCCCTTAACTTGAGAGTCTAATGGCAAGAATTTTACATGTTTTCTTGAGAAATTGCAGTTGGGTCTATACCCTATGATTTTAATCCTTGAGAATTTAAGAGTTTCAATGTTCTTGAAATTGAAGTATACGAGTATGTTGATATTTTGAGCTAAATTTTTGTAAATTCCAGATTTCTATATGATTTATGAATATATATGCTAGCTAATATGCATTTTGATGAGTTTTAACTTGAGATTGAATTATGGGTCATTAAGCCCTACTTGAGCACATGATTTGTGCTATAAGAACGCATGATTTGAGTATTTTGAGATTATTGAGAAATGTGTTTGACCTAATGGTCATAGAGCTTTGAAATCTACTTCCCTACATGAGATTATAGATTTGATTGTTGGGTTCTTCTAAACCATGAGATTATTTTGAAAGTGGATTTTCATGAGATGAGCGAGATAAACTAAATGGAGTATTATTTAGCACCGAGTGAGGTAAGTTACTATGGTTTCTTACCCCAAAACTATGTGCCACCATAGGTTTGAGATTTTGGGCCTAAGGTCGAGATGATTGGGCCCGAGACCGATATAAGTGATCACTGAGTTGAGGTTATACTCCTTGGCAAGAGTATGACGCCTCTCCCTAATGTGAGGTTTCTTTCTTAGGAGGACAAGCCATTGGAATCCATGTAGCTCACATGGTTTATGTCGGTTAAGAGAACCTTCCTAAACTAAAGTATTTTCCATTGAGATAGAATATTTTCCCTAAAGCTTTGAGATAGAATATTTTCCCAAAAACTTTGAGATGAGATATTTTCTAAAGTGAACGAATTACTTTTGAGTATTTTCCAAAGAAGGAAGTAGTTTTCTCTACTAATACGAGTTGATCACTGGTTTTCATACCAAAGTTATATGATTCCTAGTTCCAAGTGTTTGATTTCAAAAGAGTTATATGCTCTTGAGAGTTAAAGAAGTTTTACTCTCCATGAGATATATGCATGATTTGAAAGTATTGTTTAAAGTTTCCTTCAGCCTATAAGTAATGATAATAAGAGAAGAGTACAAATTGTAAAGCCAAAGTATAATGACTCATGAGATTTGTGTTACATGTTTCATCAACATGATTTATGAGCTTTACATTTTAGACTTATTCAAGCCATGTGAGTCATTCCTATTTGCATGCATGATTTGATTAAAGAGTATTGATATTGTTTTATGTAAATTAAAACACCCCCACATACTCGGTACATTCCCAAGTGGTGATCCATATGTACGTCTATGTGCTACATTGTCTTATAATGTAGGTTCAGGTGCTCATTCCCGGCCTCGTCAGTGATTTCTGAGTACCTTTGTATACATCTCCCCAGTGGTGAGTCCTCATGGTTCGAGGAACTATCTTTAGACATTTTAGTACTCGAGTTTTTATCATATTACTTTCAGTTCAGTTTAAGTTAGTTGGGGACCTGTCCCAATAGCTCTCGAGTTCATGGAGTAGTAAAAACTTTGCCAAACTAGTTATCAGATTGTGGTTGTGTTGAGATTTCCAGTTTTGTGGTTGTTTGTAACGAGTATTACCTTCGTATTTCCTTTCATTTGATATAACAGTGCCAGTGTTTTGTATATTTCTTCTTGAATGAGTTATTTTAGGAAGTGATAGGCTCAAAGGGTTAGCTTGGGGCTACTTGTAGCCCTAAGCACCCTGTGACATCTGGGAGGTGAGTTTGCGTCATTACAGTGGTATCAGGGTAGGTTTAGTGGGAGTCATAGTAGCTCTCAGTTTAGAGGCAATGGTTCCTGGGAAGGTACCCTCCACATCAGCCATATCAGTATCAAGGTCAGTAAAGTAGACCTGTTCAGGTCGCACTTTAGAGATTGAGGCTAGTCTGGCTCCAATAATTATACTGGTCAGGGTCATGGTTAGTCATTTAGGGGTCCATTTTCTGGATACTCTAGTCATGGTGGTTTTTTTGAGCTAGCCAAATTTTTGAGATACAGTCCAATGTCTGGGGCATGTAATTGTTATAGAGCCTTTGGTCATTTATCGAGTGAGTGCCCCTATTATTAGAGTGATTTTTCCTTCTGCTTAGAGTGTTCCACCTATTATGGTAGTTCATACCCCATCTAGAGATGGTATGCATAGTTTTAGGGGTGGTCGCCAGGGTGCTCATAGAGGTTCTCAGGCAGGTAGGATAGGAGATTTGTAAGGAGCCCAACCAGGTGGCGAGTATTGTCAGTTTTAAGTAGTACCTGCTAGACTCGAGGCTTAGTCTTTGAATGCTACTATCACAGGTTAAATTTTGGTGTGTGATCAGTTGGCTTTTGCTTTATTTGATCCAGTATTGTCACGACCCAAAACTACCCACTAGTCACAACACGGTGCTTAGAACCACAAGTGATCCCAAGATAACCATGCTCTAGCATGATACTTGAGAAACTGATTTAATATATATATGAACACTAAATAACTGAATAGAAGCATGATCAACATGAGATAGGTTGTTTCAATACATAACTGATCAAATTTAACAACACTGAAGTCTAAGAGAAAGAGAAACTTAAATTACAAATACTGATTGGCCATCTATGAAGCCTCTACTATACTGACTACAAATAGTCAGGATGTGACCCCCAAAAAACCCTACTCAATACATAAGAATAATGGAAATAAAATACAGGAATTGTAACTGACTTGAGTGCCAAAATAAGAGAACATATCACCTACTAGTTAAATGCTGACAACTGTCTAATCTTGGTGTATGGACTATATATGGTACCTACATTATGAAGGAATGTAGCCACAAATGCATTTATGTGATAAGTACTCTAGAATGCAATGAGTATATAGGACATGAACTAAACATGGAAATACTTAATGTATGCTTTAAAACTGATGACATAAGCTATTTGCTGAAATATGCATTTAAATCTTGGATGTACATAAAATCTGTAAGACATAGTAAAATTTCTAAATAATGAGATGAAAACATTATTGTAAGCTGGAAAAAAAATAGAAACATGAGTACCATATGTAAATCTCAAGTTAAATCTCAATAGGTAGTAAAATAGTATCACAGATCATGTATGAATGTTGAGCATGAATGCATGAACTTGTAAAATAATTGCAAAACCAAGTATAAACATGTACTGAAATGATCTAAATAATTGAATAACTGATATTTGAATAACTAAATAACTGATATCAGTACACTTGGTTATAGAAACCTAAACTGGCGTACTCTGAATACTAAACTGTGACTGTGGGAGGTATCATGTAACCAACATACCCTAATCTGAGCTAATCGAGGTCCAACCTATAACCCCAGTTGGAAGGGTGTCAGTACCTTTCCAGGTACTAACACTGGCTGTGTGGATCCACTAATATAATGTCCTGAAGGACTAGGGTGTCAATCCTCTACTGGAGGGTGACGCCTAAGAGAGTGTAAGTCCTCTACCGGTGGGTGACTTCTCATAACCTACACTGGCTACTTAGCTCTAAAACTTCTGGACTGCTACTAAAAATTTTAGTCCTCTACTGGGGGTGAGCCTTCATCCCTAGGTTCATTCAGTGCTAAATCATACCCCAACTGAACTGACACTGGTACTGATTTAAGTTAAATGGACTTGTAACTTATAATTGCTCAACAAGAATTTTATAATTTGAATATGATGATAAAATCATAATCTGACTAACATGAAACTTGAAAATCTGAAACATGAGTAAACATATAGGTATCAGATGTTCATAACCTTCCAACACTGAATAATACTTTAAATACAAAATCATCATTTAAAACACTATAAGGGAATTCATGATATAGAGACCCAAAACATAGAATATATCAATAACTAATGAAAATCATGATTATAGGTATGGGAACATGTTAAACTTGTATTAACAACATGGTCATATGGTTTTATTTCATAACTTGAGAAATTGACATGTAATTAACAGAACATGATTTGGGTGATTGAAATTAAATGCATGTAATAACATAATTCATACGGGGAAACATCTTGGCATGGCTTGAATTCAAAACAACTAAGAAAAGATAGATTAAATTCATAGTTAACATGGATATTTTCTTAAAGAGGATAAAATTCATACTTGAACAAAAGTGAATTTTGGGACTCAATGGGTGGAAGGAACCCATTGATGAATACCCCACATATCTGGACTTGTTGATTTCTTGAGGGGCATTTGAGTTAGGAGCCCTTGAGGTTGAATTTTTTAGAAAAACCCTTATTTCGATATTCTTAAGAGCTGAGGAGGAAAATATCACGTATTTGATGTGTTTTGGGGGTTATGGGAAGATAAAATCATGTTTATATCAGTCATAGGTTAGTTTAGGATGATTAAGGGTTTAAATGACTTGTTTACCTTGAAAAATTGAAGAGCAACACATGTTTTAACATTTCGGAACAATATCATTCTAAAAAATGTGGAGTCTAAGGTCCGTGTCACACTGCAAAAAATGGAGCCTAAGGTCTGTGCCACACTGAAATCGAGGACCCTCATTGGTTTCTCATGCAAATGCTCATAACTTTTTGCTTGGGTATCGAATTAAGGAAAATAAGATGCATTGGAAATAGTACTCAATTATATATAATTTGATGGGTTTTTAGATAAAAAAATTCCATATATTCAAGAAGTTATAAATGTTCAAAGTTGACCTTGTAGGATCAAATATCTAAATTTGGTCGAATCAAAAGCTCTTAACTCAACTTTGCTCTAAGTGTTTCCTATGAACATTTTTCACCTCAAAATAAACATTCACACTAGGATAAATTTTAGCCCAAAAATGTAGGGTGTTACAGGGATTCAGTTATTCTTGTATGTCTTTTTATTATGCTCCATAGTTAGAATTATCTTATGATTCATTATCTATTCTGATTATGTGTATATAACCCTACAGGAGATTCTTTAGTAGTGCATAGGGTTTTCAGATCATGTATTGTGACTATTTAAGAGCTTGGTACTCATGCTGATCTTATTATCTTAGACATAGTGGATTTTGATGTGATTCTGGGCAAGGATTTGTTAACCTACTATCATGCGGTCCTGGATTGTTTTGATAAGGTCGTTACCTTATCCATGCTTGACATTGCCTCGATCATATGAAAGGGGTCTATTATCCATGAGCCGATGAGGATTATTTCTTATATACATTCTAAGAGGCTTATTTTAAGGGTTTGCGAGTCTTATATCACTTATCTTTGAAATGTTAGTGTGGAGAGTCCATCGACTGAATCTGTTCCTATATTCTATGAGTTTCCTAATGTTTTCCCTATCGATCTACCTAGCCTTCCTCCCGAGCATAGTATTGAGTTTGTTATTGATCTTGAGTTGAGAACCTAACTTATTTCTATGGAACCTTACCATATGGATCCTGCCGATCTTAAGGATCTAAATTCTCAGCTTCCAGATGTTCTTGGTAAGGGTTTCATTAGACCGTGTGTGTCTTCATTTGTTTGTGAAGAAGAAAGATGGCTCCATATGTATGTGTATTGATTATAGGCATCTTAATAAGGTGACACTGAAGAACTGTTATCCTTGACTCGCATTGATGATTTATTTGACCAGCATTAGGGAGCAACAATGTTCTCTAAGATTGATTTGAGGTCCAATTACCATCAGTTGAGGATTCAGGCTGAGGATATTATGAAGATAGCCTTTAGGACCCATTATGATCATTATCAGTTCCTAGTGATGTATTTTGGGTTGACTAACGCCCCAACCATATTTATGGATTTAATGAATTGCATATTTTGCCCTTATTTGGATTTTTTCGTTATTGTGTTCATTGACGACATCCTTGTACATTCAAGGAGTAGAGAGGAGCACATTTAACATTTGAGTATTGTGCTCCAGACTTTGAGAGATAATATGCTTTTAGAAAAGTTCTCTAAGTGTGAGTTTTCATTTGAGTCAGTGACATTCCTTGGGCATGTGGTTTCTAAGGATGAGATTATGATAGACTGGGAAATGATTGAGGCTATTCATGATTGGGATAGACCTACATCTCTTATTGAGGTTCATTGCTTCATTGGTTTGGACGATTATTATAGATGATTCATTAAGAGTTTTGCTACCCTTGCAGTGTCGATGACGAAGTTGACTCGGAAGAGGTTCCTTTTTGATAGTCTGAGGAGTGTGATTCAAGCTTTGAAAATCTCAAGGGACTTTGCACTTTAGCTCCTATCTTAGCTCTTCCTATCGAGATATTTATACAACTCTATATCATGGAACATAGACATATAAATCATAAGCTAGGATAGAATTACTAGTCTTTAGGCAATGCAACTTCTTACTTTCAAGCTTAGCAACACTTCTCAAATACTCCATCAACTATACTATTTCCCTTAAATACCTTACTCATTTGATTCAACTTATAATTCTCTCATGTGCATTGATAAATCCATCTACTAAAGTCTAAACTGAACTAAATTTTTTCACCATGATCAAGCCTAACTCGAAATCACAAGGTACACCATGACACACCATAATATTAGTCTTAACCACATGATTCAATCTTCTATGGCCCTTTTAGAGCTCACCCCTAAGCATAACATGCCTTACCACTTCAATGACTAACTCGGAACTCCTACTATGGATTCACTAGCGCATATTGCATTCATCCACTTACATCCCAACATGACATTCAAGCCTATCATTATAATCACAAATGAACTTCAAGGAAACCACCCATAAAGGAATACCTATCGTATTCTCTAAACCTCTATCAACAACAACTTTCTTGAACCATGCTTAATATGAAATACCCAAAATTCTCAACTAACTATGACATATACCAAATATTTACCTCAATATTCCTCCAGCCTTTAGCTTTAGATAGAAACGCATAAATAATCTTTCTAATGAGGGTCATCAACTCCCTCTCATCTAAACCATTTCTTATCCATTATCATCATCACTATCTCAACATAGGAAGAGGTCACCAAAGTGCTAACGCATAAGGACCTGAAGCACAAAAGAATACTATACATAACTTTAACACTTAACTAAGGCCTGAGGAATAGAATGTCAAATGCATGGATTCATTAAAGAGATCTAAACTGAGGACCTACATTATATAATGTGAATTTTACTAGTATCATGAGTTCTGGGATCTAACATACTCTGAAACATGAGTTCATACTTATCATAAGCTATTCAACATAATACTGACATCACAAAGTGAAGTTGTTACTTACTTACTAGAAGCTGAGAATGAACTTGAGTATGCATAAAGTGTATAAGCATTGGCATTTGGCATGGATATATCACGCAAGACATGAATTTAGTGTGATAGTGACTGAAGTCCAAGGAATACTTTGGATTAAGAAGGGATCACTACCTCATCACAACTCTTATTGACATTTATCACTATTAAATTCTCAAAACTTGATTTTGGTTCTTCACTCTACCATCTCCCCCTTAGATCATAGATAACATTTTAAGTTTATGGGTCTACTCCATATCCTCGAGACTGAGCCATAATTTCTTTGCTCTAACAGTCTACATATGAATGCTCACTCACCTGTATAAACTATATCTCGACAATACTAATTTCCTTCTTGGACACTCTCTGAATACATACCACCTTTAATTTCCCTTAGCTTCAATAATCATCATCATATACTTACACTCTATTAACTTAACAAACATACCTGCCTCACTAAACACATAATTAGCCTTACTAACTTAACTCATAACAAAAGGCTCAGCATCATTTATCTATAGCTCCATAACATAACCATCAAGACTACCACATACTATATGACTAGCCTTATTCATACTTAAAACCTCATGAGCATTATCTAAGAACACATGACACTTAATAATCTTAGAAACTAATTCAATCCCAATATCACCTTAGGTACACCTCTGCATCATACATACAACATCATACTTAATTACAAACAAACAAACTTAAACTTTTGTATGCACTGTTCAAGCTTACTAGATCACTTCCATATAACTAGCATCACTAACCAAGCAATCATTATTTCCACCTTGATGATTGTTTACTGTTCAAACTTAGTGTCTAGTTCTAGGCATGATTAACAATAGAACCTCACATACTATTCTTGCTTGAAAGCTATAAAATAACCACCAAGAAACACTAGTCCATTAGAACCTCATAACATCGACAATCAATCATAATATTATGATATACCATATAAAAATCTATTAGCGCATCCTCCTTATACACATTACTACTATTTACCCATCTATATCCTAAATTACTTTCACAGCTCTATAAGTTTCAACTAAACCCCTTTTGAAACCTCAAGGGAAGCCTAAATTAACAATACTCAACCACCAAATACTTCATTAATAACCTATACTTTCTAATACAATAAATACCATCAATAACTCCTTTCCTACTTCAAGCAAACAATAATTCACCATAACTAATAAGTCCTTCTCTACCCTCCACCAAGGAACCTGTACCACCTTTATTACCCTTAAACTAGCACATAAAGACATATTACTTTACTACTAACTCATGCGTATACAAAAGTTCATCTAATACATTCAATCAATCGTCATCACTGCCTTTCTTGCCACTACACTTCTATACCCATACTTTCAACTATAATACTACTTATGAATCATAATACTCCGGTTGTAATACCTCTCAAATGCAAACTTTATTTAACAATCTAGGTTCATAATATCTCCTCTTGAGCACTATCTGTATTGAAGGGTTAATGAGGAATCTAAATACATATCTTCTTCTATCTTAACTGCACAACTCACATGGATGAGGACAAATTATTTTATCTGAAGGAACTTATAACACACTATCAAGCTCCTCTCAAGCACCTTGTGTGACTTCTGAAGTTACTGATAGTAAATTTGAGAGCATCATCTTGGGAGGAATTAGGATCTAGTACTTATTTTACCTCAAAAATCCATAGATGGAGAATATGGAGTAATACACAAACTGAAAGAAGTTTAAGAAAGAACAACTTTACTGCATGATCTAGAGTATAAAATAAAGGAGACATTTCTTAAATATCCTGTTGCCTCTCGAAGAAAAGTACAGACGTCTCGGTACCGTTCCACAAGACTCTACTTGACACGGCTTCATCGACACCCTAGGACACTTGAATACTGTGCTCTAATACCAAGTTTGTAATGCCCTGAGGCTACCCCCTGGAGGTCACATGGTGCTTAGGACCACAAGTGATCCTAAGTTAACCCTTGTGCTGGCATAACTCATGAGCAACTAAATAAAATACATAAATCTAAAATAAATAAGCGAAAGAAATATATTTAGCTGAACATCTTCAGAACAAAACTATTAAAATGATTACAACTCTGGTTATAGAAAACAAAACTGAAATCAAATACATCAACTCTACTGACTGTCTATGAAGCCTCTATTAATATTGACCATAGGTAGCCAGGACATAACCACCAGCTATCCCAAATGAATACGACTGAATAAAGAAAATAATATTCTACTCGAACTATTCTTAACTAAAGCCCTCGAATAAAAAGTACTCAGCACCTGCTGACTGAAAGCTACACACTATCTGATTATGAGGTGTGGGCTACAACTGGTACCTACATTATGAGAAAATGTAGCGCATAGACATATGTGTGGATCAATACTTTACGAATGTACTGACCATGTGGGGGTGAATGCATAAGTAAAAAAATAACTTAATGTACTTATAGATTTTCAAATACTGCATGCTAAATGTAAATGGCTAACCTTGAGCTTGAATAAACAAAGCTGTGAAATCGTAAATATGAGTAGTAAAGCATAATAATAAACTTTCTGATCCACAACACTTAGTTCTAAAATCTTTTTTTAATTTTGTCTTAAAGAGGTTCTTCTAATCGACATACACCATGTGAGATATCATGGTGTCCTATTGCTTGTCCTCCATAGGGAAAATCTCACATTGGGGAGAGTCGTCCTATGTTTGCCATCAAAATAAAACCTAATTTAAAGTGATCACTATTTGTAACTTCATCTATATTGGGAATAAGCTGAACCTATGTTGGCTCATAGTTCTGGGGTATATGACCATGGACGCATGCCTAACTTAGAGCTAAATGCTACTCCCTTATTACTTAGTGCTCATACTGTAGGAAATCCACCTAAAAATAGCATAAGGGTTTATAATGAAAACCAGTTATGCTTCTCTTTGCTTTAAACTGTAATCAAAATAACAAATGTGGATTCCATATCTTAGCTTAATATCAAAAGATCAATCTTTCTTTAAATCTTGGTATAAACCAATCAAAGAAACTTAAGATCATAGTCTTCTTGAAATCTCAAACTCATTCTTGGTATAAAATTATCAAATAAAACTTAAGAGCATGATTTTCTAGAAATCTCAACACTTAAACTTAGGGCTTAAAACCCATGCTTTAAACTCATGACAATTCACAACAAAACTTCATGTTCAATATAAATCTTGAAATACTTTAACAATCTTAAGTCAAGATAGTGCAATCTCATTCATAATATAAATCTCATAAGTTAAAACATAAACATAAGCACGTCATGATATACTTACATCTTTAAATCTCATGATAATCACATGCTTCAAGAATATAAAAACTTGGGTATGAACCCTAATTCAAAAAAAGTAAATAGAATCATAAGATCATGCAATTTGGGCACAAGAGTGAAAGGATACCCTTGTTCATAACCGCACATACCTTAATTGGTTTGATTTGAAATTAAAAGCTTGACTTGGAAACCTTGGGAATGTTCTTGAATGCTTTTCTTGAACTTCTTGGATTAGAGAACTTAGATTCTTGCTTATCTTGAAGAAGGAGTAATGGAGTTCTTGGTATTCTTGAGGGGAGGTTAGGGTTTTCATGGAGAGAAAAAGTGAATAATGAGGCAACTAATTCTCCTTGGGAACCTAAATATTGTGTTTTGGATGGTTTTGGGTGAGGAAAAATGATCTAATTTCCCTTGAATATGGGAAAAAAATCTGAAAAAATAAGAGAGCATGTTATGGAGCGTGCATTGCGGGCTCTAGAGCTCTGAAATGGAGGGTGCGTTGTAGGCTCATCGCATGCTACTGCTGTTTTGGACTTCCAAAACATGCCCTTATGCTCGTCTAAAAATTCCAAAACTTAACTGAGATGTACCTTTGACACACCTGATCATAAATCAACTTTAAAATCGACATTCTAGGGTCGGGAAGGTCGAGAATAAAATCATCGAAGTTTAGGAGCTTTAGAAATGACTAAATCCGAACACTTAGTGAAATATTCTAAGTCTCGAACCCCTCTAATATAAAATAATGAGTTTAATTGGGATAATATATTGTGGGGTATTACACTTTTGTTGATGGTTTAGGTTGTGTATTAATACATCAGGATTGTGTTTTTCCTTATGTGTCGAGGCCGCTGAAGGTGAACGAGTGCAACTACCCTACTCATGATTTGAAATTGTGGTGCTAGTTTTCATCCTTAAGATTTGGAGGCATTGTCTCTATGATATACATCCAGAGATCTTCATAGATCAGTGTTGTCTTCAATATCTTATAACCTAGGGTAACACCCCAAAAATGGGTCTTGAAATGTCACACGGTGCTGCTTAGGGCTACAAGTAGCCCCAAGCTAACCCTTTGAGCCTATCACTTCTCATAATAACTCATTCAAGAAGAAATATACCAAACACTGGCACTGTCATATAAAATAAAAGGAAATATAAAGGCAATACTTTGTCCAAACGACCACAATACTAGAAATCTCAACACAACCACAGTCTGATAACTAGTCTGACAAAGCCTCTACTACTCCATGAACTAGAGATCCATTGAGACAGGTCCCCAACTGACTCAAACTAAACTGAAAGTAATAACATAAAAACTCGAGTACTGAAATTTCTGAATATAGGTCCTCGAACAATGAGGACTCACCACTGGAGAAATGTAGACAAAAGGTACTCGGGAATCACTGATGAGGTTAGGACTGAGCACCTGAACCTATATTATAAGACAATGTAGCACATAGACGTATATGTGGATCAGTATTTGGGAATGTACTGAGTATATGGGGGTTTATGCTTTTACATAAAACAATATCAATCCTCTTTAATCAAATCATGCATGCAAATAGGAATGACTCATATGGCTTGAATAAGTCTAAAATGTAAAGCTCATAAATCATGTAGAATGAAGCATGTAACACAAATCTCGTGAGTCATTATACTTTGGCTTTAACATATGTACTCTTCTATTATTCTCATTACTCATAGGCAGAAGGAAACTTTAAACAATACTTTCAACTCATGCATATATCTCATGGGGAGTAAAACTTCTTTAATGCTCAAGAACTTATAACTCTTTTGAACTCAAACACTTGAAACTCGGAATCATAAAACTTTGGCTTGAAAATCGGTGATCAACTAGTATTAGTAGAGAAAACTACTTCCTCCTTTGGAAAATACTCAAATCAGTCCATTTATTTTAGAAAATATCTCATCCCAAAGCTTTAGGGAAAATATTTTATCTCAATGGAAAATACTTTAGTTTGGGGAGGTTCTCTTAACCGACATAAACCATGCGATCTACATAGAGCCAACGTCTTGTCCTCCTAATGAAGAAACCTTACGTTAGGGAAAGGTGTCATACTCTTGCCAAGGAGTATAACCTCAACTCCGTGATCACTTATCTCAGCCTCAGACTCAATTATCTCGGCCTCAGGCCCAAAATCTCAAACCCATAATGGCACGTAGTTTTGGGGTAAGAAATCATAGTAACTTACCCAACTCGATGCTAAATGCTACCCCCTTTAGCTTATCTCGCTCATCTCATGAAAATCCACTTTCAAAAAAATCTTATGGTTCTTAAGATTCCAACACTCAAATCTGTAATCTTATGTGGTAGAGTGGATTTCAAAACTTTATGACCCTTAGGTCAAAAATTTTTCAATAATCTCAAAATACTCAAATCATGGGTGATTATAGCATAATGTTCATAAATTTCAAGTCTCAAGTAGGACTTAATGACCCATAATTTAATCTCAAGTTAAAACCCATCATAATGCATAATAGATAGCATATAGATTCGTAATTCATGTAGAAATCTGGAAGTTACAGCAATTTGTCTCAAAATATCAACATACTCATATACTTCAATATTTCAAACATTGCATCTATTAACTTCTCAAGGATTAAAATTTGGGGTATAAACCCAGCTTCAATTTCTCAAGAAAATATGGAAAAATCATGCCATTAGACTCTCAATTCATGGGTAACATCAAAAGCTTGCAACCAATAACAATGGGTGAAAACCCCAATTCAATTCCATGTAAAATCTCATAAATTGCAGAAAATTGTAGTTTAAATAAGCCTTTGGGCACAAGGGTGAAAGAATTACCCTTGTTCAAAACGCTACATACCTTGAATTAGAAGCTTTGGATGAACTCTCTCTTTTGGGACTCTATTCGTACTCTTGAATGAGGGTTCTTAAAGACCTTGACTTGGGAACCTTGAATCTTGACTCAATTTAGAAAATCTATGGTGGATTGTAGAGATTCTTGGAAGAGGTTTTGGATACTTAGGGGCTTTGTTGAGAGAAAACTTGAGAAAAACTTCATAGAATGCTTGTAAATGATTTAATTTGGTGTTTGTATGGTTTAAGAGGCTCAAAAAAAGACCAAAGTGCCCTTTTAAACTTCTGTACAAAGCTGGAAAAAATTAAAATGGGAACCCGATTTTATGGGAGACTGCGACGCGCCACTATCGCGGTGGCTCACTGGAAATTGACAAATGGGAATATGGGAGTCACCGCGATGCGGATCCATAGTGTTGTCCCACTGGTTGGGACCTGGAACTTCAGAGAAACACATCACAATCGCACTAGGCCACTGGAAATTGACTATTGAGAAATTGGGGTCCTCCATGACGTGCCACTATCATGGAGTTCCACTGGAATTTGACAATTGTCAAATAGAACCTCTCTGCAACTCTCCAAGCACTAAAATGATGTTGTATTTTGACTAGGACTTAAATTAGCCATAACTTCTTACTCGGGCATCGGATTTGGGTGAATCTTATATCAATAGAAAGCTTATCAAATTTCCCAGATGATAAAAATTCAAAAATAGGGAAATTCTATATGGTTAAAACAATGCTCACTTAGGAAGTCACTCCTTAACCTTTTTAAGGAGAAATTAAGGTTAGGAAAAATTTGGGGTGCTACAATATCTCCCCCTTGGAAACATTCGTCCATGAATGTCGCTAGTTAAGGTAAGAGCACGAAGAAAAGCTTGAAGAACTCATTAAACTGACTCTATGTCTTTCTAAAATCTTGAATACTTTAGAGAATGTATGAACTTAATAAGGATAGATGCATAGCTGAAACTTTAGATTTGAAGGGTTGAATTAAGGAAAAATATTACCTTAGACTTCATCTGAACTCGCAGAAAAAAGGTGCGGGTACTTGCTTGCATGTCTGCTTCTGCCTCCCAAGTAGCCTCCTTAACTAACTGGTTCCGCCACAAAACTTTGACCAAGGGAACTTCTTTTTTCCTCAGTCCGTGAATCTAAAAATCTTGAATCTCAATAGGATTCTTATCAAATGAAAGTTTGTTCTGAATATTAGCACTCTCTGGAGGATCTACTACAACAGAATCACCGATATGATTTTTAAGCATGGAGATATGAAAAATAGGATGAACGGCTGACAACTCTGTGGGTAACTTAACTTTATAGGCTACTTTACCAACACAGCTCAAGACTCTATAGGGGCCAACATAACAGGGGCTAAGCTTCCCCTTTCTATCAAACCTCTTCACCCTTTTCATAGGTCAAATCTTAAAGTACACCAAATCAGCAAGCTCAAACTCAAGATCCCTTCTCCTTACATCGGCGTACTACTTTTGACGACTCTGAGTTGTCTTCAACCTTTCTCTAATCAACTTCACCTTCTCCATAGCTTCAAATATTGTATTAGGTCCAACCAAAATAGCTTCACCCACTTCAAACCAACCTATGGGTGATATATATCTCCTACCATACAAAGCCTCAAATGGTGCCATCTCGATGCTAGCATGGTAAATATTTTTATATGCAAACTCGATCAGTGGAAAATGCTCATCCCAACTACCTTTGAAATCTAGAGTACTTGCCCTTGACATATCCTCCAAAGTTTGGATGGTCCTCTCAGCCTGGCCATTAGTCTGCAGATGAAATGCGGAACTCAAATGAACTTGGGTGCCAAGACCCTTTCGAAAAGCTCTCCAAAACTAAGAAGTGAACTGCGTACCCATATCCGAAATGATAGACAAAGGGACTCCATGAAACCTGACCAAGTCCTGAATATACAATCTAGCATAATCCTCGGTTATATAAGATGTATGCACAGGTAGGAAATACGTTGACTTAGTCAATCTGCCTACAACAACCCAAATAGAATCATGATGACATCGCAAAAGAGGTAAACCAGTTACAAAATCAATATTCACCTCTTCCCACTTCCAAGTGGGAATACCAAAGTGCTCTATCTTAACCTATTGTCTTATTGGACACTTTGCTAGAAACCCAACAATATCCTTTTTCATACCACTCCACCAATAGATTTCCTGCAAGTTGCGGTATATCTTGGTAGTGCCAAGATGAATAGAATATTGCGCGCCATGCGCTTCAGCGATAATTCTCTACCTTAGATCATCCACACATGGAACACACAATCTACCCTGTAATCTCAGCACACCATCTACCCCTTGGGAGAAGATCTCTACCTTTTGGTCCTTAACTGACTCCTTCAGTTTGACCAAACTAGGATTTCTATCTTGCTTCTCCTTCACTTCTGAAACTAAAGAGGATTTGGAACTTCTTTGTACCAAAGCACTTCCCTCAGCTGAATCAAGAAACCTAACACCCAATCTAGCTAGACAATGCACATCATGAGCTAAATCTTTCCTACCGTCCTCTACATTAGCAATACTACCCATAGAAAATCTGGTAATAGCATCCGCCACTATATTAGCCTTGCTCGAGTGATACAATACATTCATATCATAGTCTTTTAACAACTCTAACCACCTCCTCTACCTAAGATTCAACTCCCTATGAGTAAACACATACTGTAGGCTCTTAAGATTAGTAAACATATCAACATGAACACCGTAAAGATAGTGTCTCCAGATTTCCAAAGCAAAGACCACAACAGCTAACTCAAGATCATAGGGTGGGTAATTCTTCTTATGACGCTTTAACTGTCTAGAGGAATAGGCTATAACCTTACCTTTTTGCATCAACACACAATCCAAACCAATTCTAGAGGTATCACAATACACCATAAAACCATCTGTACCATCAGGCAAAGTCAATATAAGGGTTGAAGTAAGTTGAGTCTTCAACTCCTGAAAACTCTTCTCACAGAAATCTGACCACTGGAACTTAACTTTCTTTTGGGTCAACCGGGTCATAGGAGATGCAATAGAGAAGAAACCTTCAACAAAATAGTGGTAGTAGCCCGCTAGACCCAAGAAACTTCTAATATCAGATGGAGAGATAGGTCTAGGATAATTTCTTACAGCTTTCTTCTTTTAGGGATAAACTCTAATACCTTCGGCTGAAATAACTGTCACGCCCCAAATCCTATTAAGGCGGACTGGCACCCGTTGCCGGTAAGGCTCGGGAGAACCAACCTGTAGCAATACATTACCTATGAACATTATAAGTTACTTTTATACTAAACATGCCCTCAAAAGATAAATGGAACTAGCAAGCCAAAAGATGTTGTATGACTAGGCCGTTGGAGCCACAATGTCTACGATACGATACATGACCATACTATACTTTACATAGTCTACAAAGCCTCTAGACAAGAAACATTATCTTATAAGGGTCGGGACAGGCCCCGCCTCATGATAAGATACTATACAATGCAAAAATATATGATAAGACTCAAAGCCCCGAAGCAACCTGGAGCTCAGTGACTGCAGTTGATATCCTGTACTCTTACTGGGGAGGTTTATTAGCTTCTGCACCTGCAGCATGGAATGCAGGTCCCCCAACAGGGATGTCAGTACGAAATAATGTACTGAATATGTAAGGCAACATGTACCATATATGAGATAAAAGCTCAAATGAAACCATACACTGCTGTAAGGTAAAAGACCACCTTTATGAATATTGTGGAGTCATGCATCTTATAACAATTATGTTACTTTACTCTTATCACTTGTATAATCTGTGCACATCATGTAATACAAATGACCAGCTGATCCGTGGTAAATCTATATCAGGATCGACCCATGCTAGGCTTTCCTTTCACCCCTGGGATACCCCCTGTAATACTGGGATTGACCCATGCTAGGTGATTCTTTCACCCCTGGGATACCACCCAACAGAAACAACTGTATACATATATCTTCTTATTACTTTTGAGATGAATCTTTGGTGATCGTAACATTTGAGCTATAAGACTATAAGCATGACAAATGACAAGTATGTGACCATGTAACATCATATCACAATGAAAAGAGTGGGTTATACAATTAGTGAAACATGTAGGACATAAACAACGTATGAACTTTATTTAGCTAAAAAGAAGACTCATATGTCATGGTATCCAATGTATGTATGCAGCAGTGACAATGCTCGAATCTGGACACACAAATACATGTGAAAGAGTGGAGTGATTATATCGAAGTTTGTAAAGATCTCTATGTGCCAATAAAGACTTTGGATTCCATGCCAAATAATAAGAGATCGAATAGCCTTACATACCTCGACATATCAACTTGTTTTTACCTCGAAATGACTTCCTTTCTTCCAACTATTTATCTACAATATCATGTTTTAAAGCTAGTATTAGCAGCTAATCAATGCATCTGGACAGCCCAATCTCACAAAACACAACACTTTGGCAACAAACGTATAACCATCGACTCAATGGTGTTATTCCGACTTTCTCAATTCCAACTGTCTTCAACCAGTACACATTATCCTATACATGATGTACACAGCCTATATCAGCTCTACAACATGCTGGCAACAGTCCATAACTACAACACAGAACCATTTTACAAAATGCTCAACTAAGAAGCACAACATCTCGTCGTCTCCCTACACTTCGTCGTTAACAATTCATACTTGTCCCAACTTTGAACCAGATGCTCCCAACATATATATACATCAAATAAACCTTAACACGGTCACAAAATAGCTCAAAACACAGGGGGGGGAAACGTGAAACATCAGCCCCCTCATCAAAACAGTCCAATACCATTTTGGAAGCACATAAGATCATATAAGGATACTTGTTTCCAAAGAACTTGCAAAACAGTCCAGCAACCTTGGCAACCATATACACACTATAACATATTAATAACCTCAACTTTATATCATATCCAAGTCAAAAATCAGGGTAAGAATCGTTCCAAAGCCAAGAAAATCAAACAACAACTTTCAGGACACAAGCTGTCCAGAAATTCCTGCACAGTACACCAGCCAACTTATCTTGTTTTCCATAGAAAATTCATATCAAGTATATGGTTATTTTTACATACCTTAACTCCCAAGGTGTAAGTATAATTCAAGAACTCAAAAAGTAGCCTTTGGTTGCCTTCCAAGGTGAAGAAATGCCAAGAGAAACTTAGAGAGAAAAGCTGAAATTGTTTTGGTCTCCTACTAGTTAACCTAAGGAGCTCGGTTTTGGTCCCTTTTTAAAGGGGCCTTAGACCGACTTTCTCCTAATATTTGCAACTGATTAACTCAAGTTGGTTAATGACCAATTTTCCCCTTTCACTTGGGTCTTTTGGATCTCTAAATCAATGGGCTTTAGTGGCCCATTTTCCTTAATCTTGCTTGCACTTTGTTTGGGCCCAATTTTTCTTAGTAGTGAATGAATGTAGTTGGGCCTATTATATAAAAATCTTGGGCTGAACATCTTGGCCCAATATAATGCTAAACCATTGGCTTTAATAGCCTCCCTAACTTGGGCTTCGTTTGTCGCAAGACTTGGAAAGTTTCGGCGTTAAGCCTTGTCTTCGTTCCCCTTTCTTTTTACTAACGTCTAGACTTCAAGTGAGTTCACTTATGAATGAATTATTCTCCCTCATGTATATATACATTTTTTTTAAGCCAACCACACAGGTGACTCACCTGCTAGCTTCCTAAGTTCCATAAGCACGTCAATGATTTTCTCCGTTTAAGGCCACAGTCTCTAAATAGACTTTCATATAGTGCCCCAATCTAACACTTGAACACTTGAAAAAAAAAGTTTTGGTAGTAATTAAATCAAGTCGTATGTCATTTTATGTGAACATTACTAGTACATGCAAAATGTGGGGTGTTACATCCTCCCCCCCTTAGGAACATTCGTCCCGAATGTTAACATAACTGTATAGTCTAGGCAGGTTTGAATTTCTGGTCACACAACTGTTAATAACATAACTAATATTCAAACACATACCTATTAATGTTCCTCCTCTGTATCTTTTAGTCCCTCCTTGTCTTCAAATAGATGAGGGTATTTGGATATCATTACTTCCTCCGGTTCCCACGTTATTTCTTCCACTTGGTTGTTTCTCCAGAGTACCTTTACTGATGCAATTTCTTTGTTCCTTAACTTTTTAATTTGGCGATCTAGAATAGCAACCGGTACCTCTTCATAAGTAAGATCCTCTGTGACCTGTACATCTTCTATAGGAGTGATACGAGAGGGGTCACCTATGCATTTTCGAAGCATTGACACATGAAACACTGGATGAACCATTGAAAGTTCCTGGGGTAGCTCTAATTCATATGCAACTTGTCCGACCCTCTTAGTAATCTTATATGGCCCTATGTAACGTGGGCTTAGTTTCCCTTTCTTACCAAATCTCATAACTCCTTTCATCGGTGATACCTTTAAAAATACCCAATCTCCAATAGAGAATTCCAGCCCTCTTCTCCGCATATCTGCATATGATTTATGACGACTTTGGGCTGTTTTTAGCCGTTGTTGTATCACCTTAACTTTTTCCATGGCTTGTTGGACTAAATCTGGCCCGAGCAAGGTGGTTTCACCCACTTCGAACCAACCAATTGGTGACCTACATTTCCTCCCATACAAAGCTTCGTAAGGCGCCATCTTGATGCTCGAATGGTAGCTGTTATTATAGGCAAATTCAATAAGGGGCAAGTGTTCTACCCAGCTACCTTTAAAATCTAATGCACAGGTTCGCAACATATCCTCAAGTGTTTGAATAGTACGCTCTGCCTGGCCGTCTGTTTGGGGATGGAAGGCTGTACTCAAATTCACTTGCGTCCCTAAACTCCTTTGAAAGGACTTCCAAAATTTTGCCGTGAATTGAGCTCCTCGATCAGATATAATAGAGAGTGGGACCCCATGTAGCCTAACTATCTCTTTGAGGTATAATTTGGCATATTCTTCAGCTGTATAATCACTTCTAACTGGCAGGAAGTGCGCTGACTTCGTGAGTCTATCAACTATCACCCATATGGAGTCAAACTTATTAACTGAACGAGGCAAACCAGTTACAAAATCCATATTAGTCATATCCCACTTCCAAGTTGGAATCTCTATACATTGCATGTAACCACCTGGCTTTTGGTGCTCTACTTTGACTTGTTGACAAGTAGGACATTGAGCCACAAACTCTGCAAGGTCCTTTTTCATGCCTCCCCACCAAAACACTCCCTTTAGGTCATGATACATCTTAGTAGATCCTGGGTGGATGGAATATCTTGAATGATGGGCTTCTTCCATTATTCTCTTTCTGAGTCTATTAACATCAGGAACACACAATCTATTTTGGCAATAAAGTACTCCATCTTGTGTAAGCCTAAACTCCTTCATTATACCTTGACTTACTTTCTCCTTAAGGCATTGTAGAATAGGATCATAATACTGTTTTTCTTTCACTTCCCTTATCAATGAAGAATCGGCAGCATTATGTACAATAATGTCCTTTCTTGGAGTTTCGAGTAGACGAACACCCAGATTGGCTAGTTGACGCAGATCCTTAGCCATGCCTTGCTTTACCCCTTTCTGATCACTGGTACCCATGAGTGTCTTACGACTTAGAGCATCAGCCACCACATTTGCTTTCCCTGGATGGTATAATATATCAATATCATAATCCTTTATTAACTCTAGCCACCTCCGCTGCCTCAAATTTAGATCTTTCTGCTTGAAAATATACTGTAAACTCTTATGATCTGTATATATGTCCACGTGCACCCCATACAAATAGTGGCGCCATATCTTTAAAGCAAATACAACCGCTGCTAGCTCAAGATCATGTGTTGGGTAGTTTTTCTCGTGTGGTCTCAATTGTCTCGAGGCATAAGCAATCACCTTACCATGTTGTGTTAGTACACACCCCAAACCAACTCCGGAAGCATCACAATACACTGCATATCCCTCTGAGCCTTCTGGAAGCACTAGCACAGGTGCTGAGGTTAGCCTGCTTTTCAACTCTTGAAAGCTCCTTTCACATGCATCATTCCATTGGAATTTGGTTTCCTTGTGAGTTAGCTTAGTAAGAGGTGCAGACATAGAAGAAAAACCTTCAACAAACCTTCTGTAATAACCTGCCAATCCAAGGAAGCTTCGAACTTCTGTAGGTGTCGTTGGCCTTGGCCAATCTTTCACAGCCTCTATCTTTTGTGAATCCACCCTTATTCCTTCATCCGATACAATATGGCCCAAAAATGCCACTGATTTTAACCAAAATTCACATTTGGAAAACTTAGCATACAACCGGCGATCACGGAGAACTTGTAGTACTAGTCGTAAATGATTTGCGTGGTCCTTTTCTGACCTTGAATACACCAGAATATCATCTATAAATACTATCACGAACACATCCAGGAAAGGCTTGAATACCCTATTCATCAAATCCATAAACACTGCTGGTGCATTCGTTAGCCCAAACGACATAACAAGAAATTCAAAGTGACCATATCTGGTTCGGAAAGCTGTCTTAGGTATATCTTTTTCCTGCACTCTCACCTGATGATAACCTGATCTCAAATCGATCTTTGAAAAGTATTTAGCACCCTGTAACTGATCAAACAAGTCATCAATTCTGGGGAGGGGATATTTATTCTTAACTGTCACCCTATTCAGTTGTCGGTAGTCAATACACATCCTCAATGTGCCATCCTTTTTACGCACAAATAAAACCGGTGCACCCCAAGGGGACACACTAGGTCTTATAAAACCCTTTTCTAACAAGTCTTTCAGTTGCTCCTTTAATTCACGTAATTCTGCCGGGGCCATTCTATATGGAGGAATAGAGATAGGCTCGGTGCCTGGTAATAAGTCAATACCAAAATCTATTTCTCGTTCTGGAGGCAAACCAGGGAGTTCCTCAGGAAAGACATCAATAAATTCATTCACTATTGGAACAGACTGGATAGTTGGTGATTCTGCCTCCATGTCTCTCACTCTAACGAGATGACATATATATCCCTTTGATATCATTTTTCTGGCTTTAAAATAAGAGATAAACCTCCCTTTTGGTGCCCCAATATTGCCTTCCCATTCAAGGACTGCTTCATTTGGAAAGTGAAAGTACATCCTCTTGGTTCGGCAGTCAACGGTGGCATAGCAAGAAGCCAACCAATCCATACCCATTATAACATCAAATTCTACCATTTCTAACTCGATAAGATCAGCTAATGTATCTCGGTCGCAGACAGTCACTATGCAATCACAATAGACTCTTCTAACTATAATTGACTCCCCAGTTGGTGTAGACACCGCAAGTGGTTTATCCAATAATTTAGGTGTTCTACCAAGCTTCCCAGCAACTAATGGAGTAATATGTGACAATGTAGAACCAGGGTCAATTAATGCATACACTTTATGTGAGAAGATGGACAATGTACCTATAACCACATCGGGTGAAGCTTCCAGGTTCTGTCGAGTCCCTAGAGCATATGTGCGATTTTGGGCCACGCTGGAACTAGCTGCCCCTCTAATACCTCTGCCGCGACCTATGGGAAATTGCTCACCTCTACCTGATGGAGGCACTGATGATGATGATACAACAGCTGATCTAGTAGGTTGTGCCATATCACCCCTGCGTCTTCTTGGGCAATCTTTTATTACATGCCCTGGCATACCACACCAATAACAAACATCTGTTCCCCTGCGACACGCACCTATATGATATCTCCCACATTGTCTGCAAGGCTGCCTAGGAGGCATTTGCTGGCTTCCCGAATATCCTGTTGTCCGTGTACCTTGGCCCTCACTTCTCTGCCCAAATTGATCATTTCTAGACCCTTGAAGTGGTGGTGGAGCACTAGCTGTAGAGTAAGAGGATGATGGCCTGGGTGGCCTATGAGAAAATCGTGGCCTAAACTCACCCTGGGGTGGTGTAAACTGTCCTGTAGATCTGGCCCTCTTGAATTGCCCCCTTTCTATTTCTTGTGCCCTCCTTCTTTGTCTCTGATCCTCCAGTTTCTGTGCAAAAGCTTGCATCCTCGCTATATCCATGTCTTTATTTAAAGAGGCAATGGTACAATCTCTAACCAAATATGAATCCAACCTATCGACATACCGATGGACTCTATCTGCCATAGTAGGAACAACATTAGGAGCGTACCTGGCCAGAGAATTAAATTTAAGACTATATTCCCTCACGCTCATATTCCCCTGATGGAGGTTCAGGAACTGATCTGCACGGGCCTCTCGGATCTCTAATGGCAAGTAATGATCAAGAAAGGCCATTTTGAACTCCTCCCAAGTAGTTGGAGATGTATCTATGCCTTTGGAATGCTTCCAGGCTTCGTACCACAGTATAGCCACACCCTTCAATCTATATATTGCCAACTCAGCAGCTTCCGAACCACTTACATGCATAACATCTAAGGTGCGTTGGATCTGATCAATAAAATCTTGTGGATCTTCATTTGGATCTGTCCCAGTGAATGATGGGGGGTCTAAGTTGAGGAAATCACGTATTCTCGTACTGGCTGCCCTACCTGCACCAACTGCACCTGCAAGTGGGCCTTCTTGTCTTTGACCTTGGCCAGCAACTATACAAGTCAACAGTTGAACTGCATTTCTCAAATCCTGCACAGAAGCATCAACAGGTGGTTCTTGGGGGTTTTCACTACTTCCTGGTGCATCAACAGATGGAGGGGTTGGAGATGTCTGTGATAGAGACTCATCTAGAGCCTCACTCTGTTCTCTCGCCCGATTGGGTATACCAACTACCACTTCTACTTCCTTTCCTTTACCTTTACTCTTCCTTGTCTCTGGCATACTTACTGTACAAAATAATTCAGGGATTAGACATGGTACACTTATAATATTTGGCTCTATGGCACGATCTAAAGAATGAAAAGAAGTGATAACTCCTAAATGCCACGTAGCCTCTTGTTTATAAATGTGGTGCACAACACATCGATAAACATGATTCTACATAGACACGGCTTTGTAGACTCCCTAGGACAAACCGCTCTGATACCACTTCTGTCACGCCCCAAATCCTATTAAGGCGGACTGGCACCCGTTGCCGGTAAGGCTCGGGAGAACCAACCTGTAGCAATACATTACCTATGAACATTATAAGTTACTTTTATACTAAACATGCCCTCAAAAGATAAATGGAACTAGCAAGCCAAAAGATGTTGTATGACTAGGCCGTTGGAGCCACAATGTCTACGATACGATACATGACCATACTATACTTTACATAGTCTACAAAGCCTCTAGACAAGAAACATTATCTTATAAGGGTCGGGACAGGCCCCGCCTCATGATAAGATACTATACAATGCAAAAATATATGATAAGACTCAAAGCCCCGAAGCAACCTGGAGCTCAGTGACTGCAGTTGATATCCTGTACTCTTACTGGGGAGGTTTATTAGCTTCTGCACCTGCAGCATGGAATGCAGGTCCCCCAACAGGGATGTCAGTACGAAATAATGTACTGAATATGTAAGGCAACATGTACCATATATGAGATAAAAGCTCAAATGAAACCATACACTGCTGTAAGGTAAAAGACCACCTTTATGAATATTGTGGAGTCATGCATCTTATAACAATTATGTTACTTTACTCTTATCACTTGTATAATCTGTGCACATCATGTAATACAAATGACCAGCTGATCCGTGGTAAATCTATATCAGGATCGACCCATGCTAGGCTTTCCTTTCACCCCTGGGATACCCCCTGTAATACTGGGATTGACCCATGCTAGGTGATTCTTTCACCCCTGGGATACCACCCAACAGAAACAACTGTATACATATATCTTCTTATTACTTTTGAGATGAATCTTTGGTGATCGTAACATTTGAGCTATAAGACTATAAGCATGACAAATGACAAGTATGTGACCATGTAACATCATATCACAATGAAAAGAGTGGGTTATACAATTAGTGAAACATGTAGGACATAAACAACGTATGAACTTTATTTAGCTAAAAAGAAGACTCATATGTCATGGTATCCAATGTATGTATGCAGCAGTGACAATGCTCGAATCTGGACACACAAATACATGTGAAAGAGTGGAGTGATTATATCGAAGTTTGTAAAGATCTCTATGTGCCAATAAAGACTTTGGATTCCATGCCAAATAATAAGAGATCGAATAGCCTTACATACCTCGACATATCAACTTGTTTTTACCTCGAAATGACTTCCTTTCTTCCAACTATTTATCTACAATATCATGTTTTAAAGCTAGTATTAGCAGCTAATCAATGCATCTGGACAGCCCAATCTCACAAAACACAACACTTTGGCAACAAACGTATAACCATCGACTCAATGGTGTTATTCCGACTTTCTCAATTCCAACTGTCTTCAACCAGTACACATTATCCTATACATGATGTACACAGCCTATATCAGCTCTACAACATGCTGGCAACAGTCCATAACTACAACACAGAACCATTTTACAAAATGCTCAACTAAGAAGCACAACATCTCGTCGTCTCCCTACACTTCGTCGTTAACAATTCATACTTGTCCCAACTTTGAACCAGATGCTCCCAACATATATATACATCAAATAAACCATAACACAGTCACAAAATAGCTCAAAACACAGGGGGGGGGAAACGTGAAACATCAGCCCCCTCATCAAAACAGTCCAATACCATTTTGGAAGCACATAAGATCATATAAGGATACTTGTTTCCAAAGAACTTGCAAAACGGTCCAGCAACCTTGGCAACCATATACACACTATAACATATTAATAACCTCAACTTTATATCATATCCAAGTCAAAAATCAGGGTAAGAATCGTTCCAAAGCCAAGAAAATCAAACAACAACTTTCAGGACACAAGCTGTCCAGAAATTCCTGCACAGTACACCAGCCAACTTATCTTGTTTTCCATAGAAAATTCATATCAAGTATATGGTTATTTTTACATACCTTAACTCCCAAGGTGTAAGTATAATTCAAGAACTCAAAAAGTAGCCTTTGGTTGCCTTCCAAGGTGAAGAAATGCCAAGAGAAACTTAGAGAGAAAAGCTGAAATTGTTTTGGTCTCCTACTAGTTAACCTAAGGAGCTCGGTTTTGGTCCCTTTTTAAAGGGGCCTTAGACCGACTTTCTCCTAATATTTGCAACTGATTAACTCAAGTTGGTTAATGACCAATTTTCCCCTTTCACTTGGGCCTTTTGGATCTCTAAATCAATGGGCTTTAGTGGCCCATTTTCCTTAATCTTGCTTGCACTTTGTTTGGGCCCAATTTTTCTTAGTAGTGAATGAATGTAGTTGGGCCTATTATATAAAAATCTTGGGCTGAACATCTTGGCCAAATATAATGCTAAACCATTGGCTTTAATAGCCTCCCTAACTTGGGCTTCGTTTGTCGCAAGACTTGGAAAGTTTCGGCGTTAAGCCTTGTCTTCGTTCCCCTTTCTTTTTACTAACGTCTAGACTTCAAGTGAGTTCACTTATGAATGAATTATTCTCCCTCATGTATATATACATTTTTTTAAGCCAACCACACAGGTGACTCACCTGCTAGCTTCCTAAGTTCCATAAGCACGTCAATGATTTTCTCCGTTTAAGGCCACAGTCTCTAAATAGACTTCCATATAGTGCCCCAATCTAACACTTGAACACTTGAAAAAAAAAGTTTTGGTAGTAATTAAATCAAGTCGTATGTCATTTTATGTGAACATTACTAGTACATGCAAAATGTGGGGTGTTACAATAACATGACCCAGAAAGGCTACAGACCTTAGCCAAAATTCACACTTACTGAATTTGGCAAAAAACTGGCGACCTCTAAGAGTTTGTAAGATAATTCTAAGGTGATCTATATGATCATGCTCACTGCGGGAGTATACAAGGATGTCATCTATGAACTCTATGACAAACATATCAACATATTGCTTGAACACTCGATTCATGAGGTCCATAAACGCTATTGGGGTATTGGTTAGCCCAAAAAAGATGACTAGAAATCAAAGTGTCCATAGCAGGTTTGGAAGGCTGTCCTTGGAATATCACATTCCCTCACTATAAGTTGATGATAGCCGGATCTAAGGTGTATCTTGGAGAAATAACCTGCACCTTGCAACTGATCAAATAGGTCATTAATTCTCGGAAGAGGATACTTTTTTTTACTGTGACCTTGTTAAGATGATGATAGTCAATGCACATACGCAAAGAACTATCTTTCTTCTACGCGAATAGAATAGGTATGCCCTAAGGAGAAATACTAGGCCTTATGAAACTTTTGTCTAAAAGATCTTTGAGTTGTTGTTTCAACTCCTTAAGCCCAACAGGTTCCATATGGTATGGTGGAATAGAATGGGACGAGTGTTGGGAAGAAGATCAATCCCGAACTTTATCTCTCTATCGGGAGGTACCCCTGGGAGATCTTCTGGAAAAACATATGGAAACTCATTAACAATATGGACTAACTGAATAGTTGGAGCCTCGGACTTAGTGTCTTTGACTCTAACTAGGTGATAGATGCAACCCTTGGATATTAGCTTTTTGGCCTTGAGATAGGAGATAAAATGACTCTTAGGAGATATCAAACTCCCAGACCACTTAAAAACTGGCTCATCAGGGAACTAAAACTAGACCACACAGGCACGACAGTCTATAAATACATAATAGGAATGAAGCCAATCCATACCCAGAATAAGGTCAAAATCCACCATGTCTAACTTTATCAAATCAGCAAGTATGACTCTATGAAGAATAGTAACAGGACAATCTCTATACACTTGTTTAGCAACAACTGATTCCCCTACTGGTGTGGAGACTAGGAAAGGCTCAGGAATCTTTTTGGGATTCATTTTGAAATTTACAGCCACAAGTGGGGTCACATAGGAAAGACTTGACCCAGGGTGCAACAACACATAAACATCAAAACAAAAGACCTGGATCATACCAGTAACAACATCGAGAGAGTTCTCCTTCTCCTGATGGGATAGTAAGGCATAGAATCTATTCTGGCACTGACCGCCAGCAGTGCTAGATAAAGCACCCTGAACAAGGGCGAGATGAGGGACAGGAGTAGGTGTACTTGTAGTATGTGCCTGAGGTCGGGCATCTCTGGTCCCCTGCCTATCATGAAGACAATCTTGAAGTCTATGGCACTGTTTGCCACAACAAAAACAACCCCTTAAATCTACGAAACACTCACCGGTATGATCCCTACCACACTTAGCACAAGAGAGATAATGGGGCATGTTACTAACACTGTTTTACAACCTAGACATAAAAGACCTATTCCCTTGATCCTACCTACCTCTAGGCGCAGGAGCACTAGCTGATAAAGGCGCTGGAATAGATGGACGTCTCTAAAACTGAGGGCGGATTTCTTCATGGAACCTAGGCAGACTATACTCATGTTGCTCATATCTAGCCCTCTTATTACCCCTCACTTTGTCTCTCTCTCTAATCTTATACACCTCTATTTGCTATGCATGCATCATCAACCTAGACAGATCTATATCTCTATGCAATATCACAGTCCTACACTCTTTCAGCACCAAACCAGAAACACTTATCATGAACTTGCTCATACTAGCTCGGATGTCAGAAATCAAATTAGGAGCATACTTGGCCAAATGGTTGAACTTCAAGCATTACTTCTTAACAGTTATGAATCCCTGTCTCAAGTTCAAAAACTCTTCAATCTTTGCTTCCCTCATCTCAAGCAGAAAGAACTTGTCTAAGAATGTATCTTGGAATACCTACCAAGTCATAGGAGCAGCATCCTCACCTCTACCCTTCCTCCATGATATAATCCAGTCATAAGCTATATCCTTTAACCTATAAGATGCCAACTCAATACTTTCTTCTTGAGAAACATACATTACTTGCGTGATCTTTCTCACCACCTCAAGGTACAACTATAGTTCCTCACCTGCCTTGGACCCATAAAACTCTGGTGTATTCATCCGTCTGAAATCACGGATTCTGGAAGCAACTACACTACCTCCTTGTTGATTTACAACTGCGGCCTGGTTATTGGCCCGAACATCAGTGGTGACTGCTTGGGCTAACGCCTGAAAGGCCGCCAGAAACATAGCATGAGACACTGTCTCATTCAAGGAATCAACGGGCTAGGTTTTCTCATTATCATTTCTGTAGGCATCCACTCTTTAGAGAGGCATTTTCTAAAATAGGGGAGCATGAATTATTAGATAAGAGGGACAACTGCAAGCACGATGGAATTTAAAAGAAAGAAACATTTTTTTCCTAAAAGGTCTTGAAGCATCTTACTCATAGATGTGGCATGCTACACACCGATGATCAAGACTCTACTCAACAGGGCTTGTCAGACTCCCTAGGACTCCTTTAAAATCTTAGACTCTGATACCAAGTTTGTAACACCCCAAAAATGGGTCCCAGGATGTCACATGGTGCTTAGGTCCACAAGTAGCCCCAAGCTAACCCTTTGAGCCTATCACTTCTCATAATAACTCATTTAAGAAGAAATATACCAAAACTGGCACTGTCATATCAAATAAAAAGAAATACAAAGGTAATATTCAGTCCAAATAACCATAATACTAGAAATCTCAACATAACCACAGTTTGATAACTAGTCTAACAAAGTATCTACTACTCTATGGACTAGAGAGCCATTAGGACAGGTCCCCAACTGACTTAAACTGAACTAAAAGTAATGATATAAATACTCAAATATTAAAATATTTGAAGATAGGCCCTCAAACCATAAGTACTCACCACTGGAGAAATATAGACAAAAGGTACTCGGGAATCACTAACGAGGTTAGGACTGAGCACCTAAACATACATTATAAGTTAATGTAGCACATAGACGTATATGTGGATCATCACATGGGAATGTACTGTGTATATGGGGGTGTATGCAATTACATAAAACAATATCAATACTCTTTAATCAAATCATGCATGCAAATAGGAATGACTCACATGGATTGAATAAGTCTAAAATATAAGGATGATAAATCATGTTGAATGAAGCATGTAACACAAATCTTGTGAGTCATTGTACTTTGGCTTAAAAATATGTACTCTTCTCTTGTTCTCATTACTCATAGGCTAAAGGAAACTTTAAACAATACTTTCAAATCATGCATATATCTCATCGGGAGTAAAATTTCTTTAATGCTCAAGAACTTTTAACTCTTATGAACTCAAACACTTGGAACTCAGAATCATAAAACTTTTGTTTGAAAATCGTGATCAACTCGTATTAGTAAAGAAAATTACTTCCTTCTTTGGAAAATACTTAAAGCAGTTCATTCATTTTATAAACTATCTAATCCCAAAGCTTTAGGGAAAATATTCTATCTCAATGAAAAATAATTTAGTTTAGGGAGGTTCTCTTAACCGACATAAACCATGCGAGCTACATGGAGTCCAACGTATTTTCCTCCTAAGAAAGAAACCTCACTTTGGGGAGAGGCATCATACTCTTGCCAAAGAGTATAACCTCATCTCAGTGATCACTTATCTCGGCCTCGGTCCCTATCATCTCGGCCTCAGGCCTAAAATCTTAAAACCATGGTGGCACGTAGTTTAGGGGTAAGATAGTAACTTACCCAACTTGGTGCTAACTATTACTTCCTTTAGTTTATCTCACTCATCTCATGAAAATCTACTTTCAAAATAATCTTATGGTTCATAAGAACCAAACAATCAAATTTGTAATCTCATGTGGTAGAGTGGATTTCAAAACTCTATGACCCTTAGGTCAAAATATTTCTCAATAATCTCAAAATACTCAAATCATGGGTTCTTATAGCACAATAATTCATAAAATTTCAAGTATCAAGTAAGGCTTAATGACCCATAATTCAATCTCAAGTTAAAACTCATCATAATACATAATAGATAGCATATAGATTCATAATTCATTAGAAATTTGGAAGTTACAACAATTTGTCTCAAAATATCAACATACTCATATACTTTAATATTTCAAACATTGCAACTATTAACTTCTCAAGGATTAAAATCATGGGGTATAAACCCAGCTTCAATTTCTCAAGAAAATATATAAAAATCATGTCATTAGACACTCAATTCATGGCTAACACCAAAAGTTTGCAACCAATAATAATGGGTGAAAAACCCCAATTAAATTTCATGCAAAATCTCATAAATTGTAGAAAATTGTAGTTTAAGTAAGTCTTTGGGCACAAGGGTGAGAGGATTACCCTTGTTCAAAACCCCACATACCTTGAATTAGAAGCTTTGGATGAACTCTCACTTTTGGGTCTCTATTCATACTCTTGAATGAGGGTTCTTGAAGCCCTTGACTTTGGAACCTTAAATATTGACTTAATTTAGAAAATCTATGGTGGATTCTTGAGATTCTTGGAAGAGGTTTTGGATACTTAGGGTTTTTGTTGAGAGAAAACTTGAGAAAAACTTTATAGAATGCTTGTAAATGACTTTAATTCAGTGTTTGCACCATTTAAGAGGCTTGGAAAAAGTCCAAAGTGCCCTTTTTAACTTCTATATAAAGCTGGAAAAAATTGAACTCGGAACCCGATTTTATGGGCCACTGCGATACGCCACTATTGAGGTGGCTCACTAAAAATTGATAAATAGGAATCTGGGAATCACCGCGATGTGGAGCCATCACATTGTCCCACTAGTTGGGACCTGGAACTTCAGCGCGATGCATCACAATCGTGCTAGGCCACTGGAAATTGACTATTGAGAAATTTGGGTCCTCCACGATGCGCCACTATCATGGAGTTCCACTAAAATTTGACAATTTTCAAATAGACCCTCTCCGCGATGCGCCATGCACTAAAATGATGCTTTTTTACAACTAGGACTTAAATTAGCCATAACTTCTTACCCGGGCATTGGATTTGGGCAAATCTTATATCGACGAAAAGCTTATCAAATTTCTCATATGATAAAAATTCAAAATTAGGAAAATTCTATGTGGTTAAAATGATACTCACTTAGGAAGTCACTCCATAACCTTCTCGAGGAGAAATTAAGCTTAGGAAAAATTTGGGGTATTACACCTAGAGAGAGCTTAATGCTAGATAGCATAGATGGATGGAGTTGCTTAAAAACTATGATACCTTTATCTTGTATCATTCGATCAAGGCAAATATGGTAGTAGATTCCTTGAACCAAAAAGCGATAAGTATGGGTAGCTTGGCTTGTATTTTAGTTTCTCTGAGCCCATTGGCACAAAATATTTAGTCCTTAGACAACTTGATGATACGACTTGAAATTTTAGACCCTAGAAGGTTTCTTGCTAGTTTTGATGTAAGGTTCTCTCTATTTGTGCAGATTTCGGATTGCCAGTTTGTTGATAAGAAACTTAGCATTATTTGAGATAAGGTGTTGATTGGTGATTTCAAGAGGAATACCATAGATTCTGAGAGAGTTTTGATATTTGATAGCCACATTTATGTTTTGAAAGTTGACGACTTGATTTAGTTAATTTTGCATGAGGCTCACATCTCTAGGTATTATATTTACCAGGTAAAATTAAGTTGTATAGATATTTAAGATAGAATTATTGGTGGAGTGGTATGAAGAGAGATATAGTAGACTTTGTAGATCATTGGCTATATTGTCAGTAGGTGAAGGCCGAGTATCAGCAACTTGGTTGTTTGATTCAGAGATTTCCCCAGTCCTGAGTGGAAATAACAGTGGATTACCATGGACTTTTTTAGTGGGTTGACTCATACTTCCTATGGTTCTATGGTATTTGGTTCATAGTGGATCAGCTGACCAAGTTGGCACATTTCATTCCTATTTAGATGTCCTTCCAGGATGAGAGGTTGGATCGTATCTATGTTAGTGAGATAGTTCATTTACATGGTGTCCTTATATCTATTTTGCTCAGGTTTTAGTGTTCACTTCTAGCTTTTGGAGAGCATTTTAGAAGGAGTTGGGTTCTCAGGTAGATCTTAGTATAACCTTTTATCCCCAGAATGATGAATAGTCAAAGTAAACTATTTAGGTTTTCGAGGATATACTCTGAGCCTGTATTAAGGATTTTGGAGGTGTAATAACCCTTCTGGTCATTTTTCATATTTTTTCTTATTTTTTATGTTAGGGCTTCTCCATAGATGCCTTAAGTCATTTATGACTTGCTAGGACTGACAGTTCGATTACCGAGTAGTTAGTTTGTTTTTTAGAACTAATTCCCTGTTTGAAAGTCTTTGTTAGTTCTAAATTGCCACCAAACAAAAACTTTAGTTAAATAATCTGGGTTGCAAATTTTGACTATACCAGCAGATCCAAAATATTGATTTTAGGTAAGGTATACCTTTTGTTCGGGTCGCAATACACCCAAACTTATTTCGATCAATTGGTCGAAAAGTAGGAAAAAGGTAAGTATGGGTGTGGTGATAACATTTGGTCTAAACGACCTCCAATAGAAAATACAGCTTCATCAATGCATCTGGAATGTCGAATTTAGTGGGGTTACATAGTTTATTTGCAAAAATTAGAGTCTGAATGAGTTCAGAGGGTCAAAAACAAGTTTTGACTTTCTTAGTGTTGGTGCATGGTGATTGATATAAGGCTTATGGTGATCTCCCTAGTGCAATAGCGACCCCTAGGATTGTGATAGCAATATCTCCTTATCTATAAGGGCTATATATGGATCCTAAGGTGTGTTTGGGGCATTTTTCCCTTCATCTTTGAGACCTGGAAACCTCAAAATGAGTATGGTAACTCAAAATTGAGTCTTGTGGGTGAATTAGAAGCTTTATTAACATATATTTTCATGATTAACATCGTATTTAAGGTAAGAATCCTTCAATTTCAAGCTTAGATTTCTTGATTATTTGACCAATACCCCAAATATCTTGAGGTCTTGATTTTAGCCCCAAATAAGCTTAGTTTCCACCAATTTCTTAAGGGTTATGATTCCTTGACAGTGTATGAACTTTGGGTTGACCCCAGAAACGTATTTTCCATAAGTAGAACCCACTTGGGGTTTTTGGTGTTATTTTTGGACCCGAAGCACAATGCTGCAATATTGGTATTGTTATGCTCGTATTGATAAATAGATTATGTTTTTGTTAGCTTGACATATTAAATAGGCTTCTTGAAAGGGTAAACAAAGGTTTAGCGGATTAATGAGCATTCTTTTTACTTGAGATAGGTTAGATTTATCCCTTGTTATAATGAGCTTTATCATAGTATAATTGTGATATCTTGTTCGATTGGGAGGGGTTTTAGGTGTTGATTGATGATTTTTCAAGACTTGTGGTTAGTCAAATCTTTTAGGTCATTTGGACTGATATAGTAAAATGCCTAGCATGTTGTCTTGAACCTTAATGGATTAGACTTAATGTCTCATGCTTAATATTGAAATGCTTAGAAATACTCTAGTTCAATGGGAGTGACCTTGTCACTCATGCTTATAGCAAGATTGGCCATAGATTCTTACTCTAATGAAGTTGCTTTAGTTCCAATGGATTTAGTGATAGTATTTGAGTAGGATCCCTACCTTGGACTTAATGGTTGCTTGGTATACATATAAGGGTTGAATTAGATACCTTATCCTAGTATGGGGTATAAATGCACTTAGAAGGTATATTGGGAGGATTTATAAGTGGGCCTTGACCCATCTTAAGTCGAGATTGAGGTAGTCCTCGTGAGACCCATAAGTGCTTATGAATTATCTAGAAAATGACCCTTAAGGCAACATTAAGGAACCTTGGTAGTAAATTTATTGATGATGCCATAATGACCTATTGTTTATTCTATTAAAGAAGCCTATGACCATGTTATTCATTAAGCCACGAATGTAGCAATTACTCAGGCTATTAATTAGGACATTGCTTGGCTATTGACTGGGCCAATGAACACCTTATTAAATGGTACCTTGACTATAGCATGGCTTAAGCCATAAATTACGATATCAACTATGCTATGAATAAGCTATAGATTATGCCATGGATTTGATTTTCTCAAGTTAGTGATAAACTTTTTTTAGGTTAATGGTGGGCCAATGAATAGGTTACTTGTGGGTCATTGATCATGATAATTCTTATGGATATGCCCATGGTTTAATGGACTAGATTATTGAATTATCACTTATAACATTCATGTTACATTTATATATACTTATTGATAATGTGACATTGATGATGAATGAGGAAATATGAAGGTATGCTCTTTTCACTTCTCCTTTTATGTTTATTTACTTTAGCTGTCGTGGGGCTTGTTTTTTTTTTACATTAGCCCTTGTGGGGATTTTTCGTTGCTCTATCCTTCATGAGGCTTGTCATTTACTTTAGACCTTGTAGGGCTTTCTCTTATTATTGATATTAATGTGGATATTATGAAAATGCCCAGCAAGGATAGATGATACTATGATGATATGATGATGCCCGGCAAAGCCAGAGGATATTATAATGATATGGTGTTAGCCATCAAGGTCGGAGGATATTATGATGATATGATAATCGCCGACAAGTCCGGAGATTTATGATGACATGATGATACTCAATAAGGACGGAGGATTTTATGATGATATGATGATACTCGGCAAAGTCGGTGGATATTAAGATGATGTGATGATACCCGGTATGGCTGGAGTATATTATGATGATTTGATAATACCCAACAAGTCCGAAGGATACTATGATAATATGATGATAACGGCAAGGCCGGGGGATACTATGATGATATAATGATAGCCGGCAGGCCAGAGGATGATTATTTGATGTGCATATGAGCACATCTACCGGTTCAAGTTTGGTTAGCCCTATGTATGAAAACTATATATTTTTTACGCTCATGTGTAGTTGGGTATAATGTTGATATTAGAGATGACGACCATAATTTTCTTGTGAATAAGGTATAAAGTGGATAGTTGTTGATTAAAGGTTAAAAAGATGCTTAGTTATGACTATTAATTAAGAGGTTAATAATGACTTATGGATAGTTGAACCTTAGCAATAATTGATACTAGTGGTATTGATGAGTAGTAATTATGATGATTAAGCTATAATGATATTTAGTGTAAATGAAGACTTATAATAATGATGTTTAGTTAATAGTATTGATTTAGATGATGATGATGACTAGTTGCCAAACTAGGATTTGTGGATTAGTGATGCTAGCTACTAAATGGCGTTTGGTCAATAAATTGAATAGTGAATAATTGGTGATTAGCTGTTGTTGGATCAATGGTGATTAGTGAGTTTGTGATGGCTAGAAACAAGTATCAATAAATTGACAAACATAGATTAGTAATGAATTTTGGCTATGTGCTAGTTATTGATTAGTTGGTGAAGAATGACTGGTTGTTGACCCATGAATAGTGACTATGTGGTGAGTAGTGTATAAAAACAATTATAAGGTATATGATGACTAGTGAGTAATTGGATTAGTAAATAAGTGTTGGCTAGCTAATAAATAGCTATTAGTGTGTATCGAGGATATAATTGTCTAAATGATGGTATTATTATGGTTATGCATATATTTTCACATGTTGTTTAATTATGAATATTGATGATAATTGTGGAATGTTAATAAATTGACTGATTGATGGTAAGTGTGGATTGACGGTTGAATAACAATGGAGTTTCGATATATTGTTGATTAGATTCCTTTACATTTCTCTTGGGTGTACTCTCCAGTGGCATGGGACACTGTGATGAGTTCTTTACTTTGTGTACCAGTTGGATATGGGAGCCAACTTTGTACTTGTGATTGCTTATGTTGATGCTTTATAATATATTATTATTTTGAATTGTCCAATTCTTATGTATAACAATATGGTCATGCATTGGTGCCTTATGCTATAAAGTTATTCTGATATTTATTACTTGTTACAACAAAATTGGAATGTGTGGATACCTTACGTTATACTGTTATTTCATTTTGATTACTTATTATATACAATGATAATGGAGATGATTCAAGTTTGATTCTGTACCTTGACTTAGTTTTGATTATCTTGCGTTCTATTATCTTTATATCATGACTTAACTCAGTTGGAAGATAATGCCTACTAAGTACCCATTATTTTGGTACTCATATTACACTTTTGCAGCCTGCAGGTCATAGTACGCGTTATCTCCTTGGATGTATGTGTGTCGTATGGAATAGCCATGGTTCTGACGTTCGGAGCATTACCTATTTCTCTCTTACGCATTAGACTAGTCTCTATGTTGTATTCGGAGATAAGTTATATAAGTGTATTTAATTGAACTTCAATTTGTACTCTGGTATTATTAGCAATTCTTTTACTGATACCACCAAGTTTTGGGATTATATTATGTAATCTCTTCATTATTTCATCTGTCTACAATTATTTTCTTTGTATATTTTGTATTTCGTACTAGCCATTTTGGACTATGGGTTTGGCTTGCCTACTGGTGGGTTATAGTAGGTGCCATCATGACTTAAGAAATTGGGTCATGACAAATTGGTATCTGATACTAGGTTTCACTAGTGTATTTGTACAAGATCTTAGTGTCAAGACCCGAGGTGACTGCGCCCAAGCGCACACATAAGTGTACGTGGTCTATCAAGTAATATAGTGGCCTTCAGGAAAGCCTAGTTATCAATCCCACAGAGACTAGATTTGACAATAATTTGATTTTAGTTCATAGTTTAGATTCAATTGATGTGAAAGTTACCAAAAGACTGTTTGGAAATTGTAATTGCAATTAAAATAAACAGTGCAGAAAGTAAAGATCTTGAAACAATCAAAGGGAGAAAACCCAAGGATGAAGCACTCTGAACAATCATATTATGCTATTGGATTTCATTCATTAACTAGCTTATCTTGGTTGTTGATTCGTAGGGTTAACTGTGCGATTATGGTTTCCCAACCTCTAATCTATTACCTAAGTTGAAACTTACACCTACATCGTTGAGCGGGGATGTAATAATGTACTTAAGTTCTTAACAAATATCATCCTACATATGAATCAATTAAGGTATGTAAGTATATCTCTGTCCTAGATACTAATTCAAGTTTCTTATTTTATAAATAATCAAAAACCATACTTTGCTTATTCCCATGATCTATCGCCCTATTCCCTCTCCCGAGTTCAAAATGATGACAATGGATGTATTCTAAGGGTCGTGAATCATTAAAATAGTTATAATAAGAATAAAAAAACAACCAGTATTGATAAGCAAAGCAAATAAACTTAATCTATAGTAATAATAATCATGTTCTTGGCTTCAACCCCGGAAAAGGGCTTTTAGCCACACATAGTTATAATCGTAATCACAAGGTAGTAATTAACGATTAAAAACATGAATGAACTAAATAAAAATAATAAAAACCTGAAGGTAGTAATTAACAATTAAAAACATGAATGAACTAAATAAAAATGATAAAAACATAATTAAGAAGTTGTAGCATCCCTTTGCTCTCCAAAATATGCTAAAAGATGTGTAAAAACGTGATACAACATGTATTTATAGTATAGGAACAAGCCCTTTCTGTGTTGACCAGGAAATGCTTTAGATGTTGAGCCTGGAAGTGGGTGGGGAGGCACCCTGGGTTTATCCCCACTACAGGTGGGGAGGCACCCTGTCTATATCCCCGGTCCAGGTGGGGCGGCGCCTCAATATCGCCCCGAGCTACTGGAATTTGCTCTCAAAATTTTGGTTAAGTGTTGAGTCTCGCCTTTTGATACCTTGTCTTGTGGCGTCTTTCCCATGAATTCCAAGATTCTTTAAAATAAAAATATCATCATATTCAGATATAAAAGCCTCATACATCTTCACACCAAACAAATTAAGAGAGAAACACAACACAATACCCATAACGACGAATCAAAACAAGAGCTAAACATAGCGAGTTAGCATTGATCTTTCACTTATTGTTCCTCTTGTAGACTCATTAAAATTGAATTTTTATCATTAACAATAAGTTATTACACTCATAATAACACATAAAAATCAGTAGGAACACTTTAAACACAATAGAATCCACCGGAATCAACTAGACAAACACCTAGCTCAAGTTAGTAACGCTAGCTTTCCAAGTTGAACTCTAAATGAATCTTTGAAGTACAAACTTGTTTGGAACTCACTTTAAACATCATAAACTTTAACCCTTATATGTACATTTATCCATTATCAACCCATATATCACATGAATCATCCTCAAAACAAGGCTAAAAAGGCTAAAATAATGATGCTAGAATGCATAAATACACCCAACATCACCACCCCACACTTAAAGCCTTGTTCTTCCTCGAACAATTATTTACTATAAATCTCATGAGAAGGATATTCTACACTTCTAATCATTGCAAGACACTCAAGCTAGTACTACAATGACTATACAAAATGCAAGTTTCTATACTAAGCATGTTACAAACACAATTGA
This sequence comes from Capsicum baccatum var. pendulum, assembly GCA_030864225.1. Classification (NCBI taxonomy): domain Eukaryota; kingdom Viridiplantae; phylum Streptophyta; class Magnoliopsida; order Solanales; family Solanaceae; genus Capsicum; species Capsicum baccatum. The sequence continues at coordinate 100,350,834 of CM061554.1, read as the reverse complement.
AAGCTTATGAACACTACTCCAAAACATCCCAGCCTCAAGAATTGACTCACCAAGTTGGAAAACTCATGCTTATCATTCAATCAAGGACATCATACAAATCACCCACATTCATCAAACATGTGCCCTCACAACAAGATAGTTACCCATAATCACTCGCAATTAAGCAACTCATAACATGATGGGTACAAGAATCAAATTATGCCTACTCTCACAAAGAATTCACAAGTTAAACAAAATGAATCATAGGCTTGCCATTAGTATAATGTTCCACTAATATTAGAATGTAAAGCTTAAGATCAATTAAGACTTTTTCGAGTTGTAATGTTGGCTAAGAGACGGGTAGGAACTATTTGAAAATAGTGACTAACCTCTCTAAGCGCTTTAATACACTAGATTATACAATTAGAACCAATCTCCAACAACCAAAGTATAATTTTTCATCCACCCATATCTTCTATTTTACCCTATCTCTTTTAGGCATTTTCACAAACACATGATGGGCATATTGGTTATTCCTTCAAGATTCAATTTTTTTCTACAATCGTGGGAATATTTCTAACACCATTTATATTACTACCAAACACCACACATCACTTATAAACACCTATAACTCTTGCCTTGGGGCATCAATTTCACCTTTCTCTTCTTTAATTTCTCAAACTCTTTTCTTAATTTTTTTTTCTTCTTTTAATTAAAGAACTTAGGAGCTTTTTGAATTAAATTATGGTCTATCAAAGAAGGAATTAAGCTACATATGAGGCTACTAAATAAAAGGCTAAAGGCTCAATGGGGGTTAACTAGGATGATGCACAAAGGGTAGGACAAATAGAATGTATAAAATAAGGCTATCAAAGAAACTCCTAAATAATCTCCTAAACCATCATTCTTTATTTTGGTTTACACACACACCGGGCAAGTTCTAGACTTTACATGCAACAAGGAATATACAAAAAGCTCACACTCATATGGCACATGCTCAAATTAATAGGATCATCATAGATTTCCAACCAATTAATAGCATGAATTCAAATTTAAGACAAACAGTAAAAAAGTAAAAAACTTGAGCCTCGGAGTCTCAAAAAACAGCAATTCACTCAATCAACATGCTTTTATCAACAAACGCACTTGCATCATGCAATCAAAAATACCATCAACAAGAATATCTCACTTATTCCTATCCTAAAAAAAATTAATTTAAGCCACAATTTGGGAATTTCCCCACCCAAACTTAAAAATCTACTTTGTCCCCAAAGTGAATTTAAAAGTAAAAGATAGAAATACTCCCTGAGGCCTCTAGTCCTAGAAAGTAGCATCTTTACTCATAAATGAGATCCATAGGACCCCACACTCAGTCTTTGCCATGCATCTTAGCTCAATTTTACCGTACTCAAACTTCCCATCAACCTGTGACTCAACCAAAAACAACAACTACGTGAAGTAAAAAACTACAAGACTAAAATAGGAAAAAAACATACCTAATTAACTTGGGTTGCCTCCCAATCAACGCCTGATTTACTATTGTGGAATGACCCAGCTTCACTCAACCATATTTCTTTATCTTTTTCCTCACACTTGGAGGCCATCTTCTTATTCTTTTTATCCCTTTAGGGTGTGAATTCTCAAGAGAAACAGGTTTCTTAACTTTAACCTTTTTAGGCTCATCAACTTCCATCATGTTAGGCTTAAGAGATAGAGTCTTAGGATGCTCAATCGAGTAGTTTGAAGAGGTCTTTTTTGGACTAGCCACCTCACACTTGTCCCCTTCAATAACATTAATCATACACAAATCTTTAACTTGGTACATAATTGTGGGTGCTTTGTATATATCAAACACCACCTCTTTATCCTCTACCCTTATTTTGAGCATGCCTCTAACATCAATAATGCTCCTCCCATTGCTAAAAATAGACGTCCCAAGATGATTGATACATGTTCATCTGCCTCAAAATTAAGAACAATAAAGTCAGCAAGTATAATGAATTTACCAACCTTTATGAGGACATCCTCAATTATTCTATCCAAATATGTGAATAGCTCATCTGCCAGCTATAACACCACGCTGGTCGATCTTGGCTCTCCTAAGCCCAATGTTTTAAATAGTGATAGGGGCATCAAGTTTATGCTCACCCCTAAGTCACTCAGTGAATGGACCGCTTTACCCCTAACTTTAATTGGGATAGCAAACTTCCCCTGATCTCTTAATTTCTTGGTGATTTTTTGAGTTATCACAACACTATACTCCTCACTGAGTGTTATTGCCCCCATATCTAGCAATTTTACCTTTTTAGACACCACATCTCTCAAGTACTTTGCATACTTTGGCATACTCTGCAAAATATCTAACAAAGGTAAGTTAATGTGAAGCTCTCTGAATGTATCAAAGAACTTCTTAAATAGTGCATCCCTCTTTTCTTTAATTTGCCTCTAAGGAAAAGGTAATGGCAGTATCTTCTTTGCTTCTGATTCAACAACTTTTTCTTTCAAGTACTCAGGCTTCCTTGATTTTTCAGCAACTTCTTCATTTACCTGCTAGGTCACCGCATCAGCATCTACCTCCTTTGTTACCTTTGGAGGTTCTCCTTAAATCTTTTTACTGCTCCTCAAGATAATTGTCATGACTTGCTTTAGATTTTCTTTATCTGCTAGCAAACCACCTTATGGTCTAGTATTAAGTGTTTGTGATAATTGGCCCATTTGCAACTCCAAACTTCTTGTGGCTGCTTGTTAATTCTTTAAGTCTGTAGTAAACTATGTCTGATTAGCTAAGATCTATTTTATCATCTTTTTCATGTTGCTAGTTGACTGATTTGATTGGGCCTAAGGTTGTGAAGTGTTCTATGGATGATTTGGTGGCTGAGTCTGACACTTCATGTTGTAGGCATTACCGTAACTTGGCCTTTGAGCATTACCTATGTACCTCACAGATTCCAGATTTGAAGCGTACATGGTTGCAGCACTACCACTATTTTTTCGTATACCTTACACCAACCTGCTGCTTGTTGGATGGTATTGACTGTGGCTGCAGGTTGTGCTGCTCCCAACTTTATGCTGCTGAATGATATGTTGATCAAATTCTATAGTGTAGAAACCTGTGCTAATAAGGCTATGAATTGGTCCACCTCTAATACACCCACAATTGTTTTTATGGCACTTCTTGAATCTAAATGCAAATTTGGATTTCCTTGTGCTATGCGATTCAGCAATGTGTACAGCTCATTATACATCAATTCAAGCACTTGACCACATGTGGCTAAATCTAGAAAAATATTTGTATTATGATCAAGAGCTTCTACAAAAGTATGAGAAAGTACCTCATTAGACTGTTGGTGGTATGGGCACTCATGAAAAAGAGCCTTGAAGCATTTCCAAGCATGATAGAGGTTTTTATTAGGCTTCTATTTGAAGCTCACTATCTCACTGCAAAGTTTTGCAGTTTTGCCTAATGGAAAGAATCTGATGAGGAACTTTCTGGCTAAATCGTCCCATGATGTAATTGAATTGGCCAGCTCTGTGTTCAACCATCTTTTAGCTTTCCCCAAAAGCGAATGGGGAAATAGTGTTAGCCTCACATAGTTTGGAGTCACCCCAGTAGAGTGAATGTATCAGTAAGCTCAATAAAGGTCTGCACGTGGACATGTGGATCCTCGTGTGAAAGCCCTATAAAATGTACACTACTAATAACAAGCTACACCATATTATGTTTCAACTCTAAATTCCCCCTAGTTGCCGGTCTTTGAATTGGGGAAGTCATGTTTTTGGGAAGTAGGCTTGCCACTTCCCTAACCTTCCTACCAACTGATTGTTGTTCAGCCATAGGAACAGTATTCTCTTGTCCTTCTTGTATTTGAGTAATTCTAGGGAGAAGGAATTCTTCTCTTCTGTATTGATGGTAATGTTGCTCGGGTTCCAGGCTTGGTTCTACCAACTTCTGATCCCTTGATAGCTTATAAACTTAGAAACCTATCTCCTGCAAACACAAAAACAAGACCAAGCATAAAAACACCAAATAAATCTAAATATAAACTAAAATAAATAATTGCCAAAATGCAAATCCGCAGGAACTACGCCAAAAAGTTGACTGTGCTCAAGTGCACATTCAAGTGTATGTGGTCTATCAAGTACTATAGTGGCCTTAAAACAAACGAGATATCGATCCCACACAGACTAGATTTATTAGTGATTTGATTTTAGATCACAGTTTAGATTCAGTTGATGCGGAAGTAACCAAAAGAGAGTTTGGAAATTTTAATTGCAATTAAAATAAACAATGTAGAAAGTAAAAATCTTGAAATAATCAATGAGAGAAAACCCAAGGTTGAATCACTTTGAACAATCATATTATACTATTGGATTTCATTCATTAACTAGCTTATCTTTGTTGTTGATTCGTAGGGTTAATTACACAATTATGGTTTCCCAACCTCTAATTTATTACCTAAGTTGAACCTTACACCTGCATCGTTGAGAGGGGATGTAATAATTCACTTAAATTCTTAAAAAATATCATCCTACATATGAATAAAGTAAGGTCTCTAAGTACATCCCTATCCTAGATACTAATTCAAATTTCTTATTTTATAAAGATTCAAGAACCATACTCTACTTATTCCTATATTCTATCACCCTATTCCCTCTCCCGAGTTCAAAAGAATGACAATGGATGTATTCTAAGGGTCGAGAATCCTTAAAATAGTTATAATAATAATAAAGAAACAACCAATATTTATAATCAAAGAAAACAAACTTAATTCATAGCAATAATAATCATTTTCTTGGCTTCAACCCTGGAAAAGGGCTTTTAGCCACGCATAGTCTATATCATAATCACAAGGTTGTAATTAATGATTAAAAATATGAATTAACTAAATAAAAATAATAAAAACTTAATGAAGAAGTTGTAGCAACCCTTTTCTCTCCAAAATATGCTAAAAGTTGTGTAAAAACATGATACATGTATTTATAGTATAGGAACAAGCCCTTTCTGTGTTGGACAAGAAAAACTTTATATGTTGAGCCTGGAAGTGGGTGGGGCAGTGCCCTGGGTTTATCCCCACTACAGTTAGGGTGGTGCCCTAGCTATAGCCCTGGTCCAGGTGGGTCGGCGCCTCAATATCGCCCCGAGCTACTGGAATTTGCTCTTCGAAATTTGGTTAAGTGTTGAGTCTCCCCTCTTTATCCCTTGTCTTGTGGCATATTTCCCATGAATTCCAAGCTTCTTTAACATCAAAATATCATATTCATTTCCAAAATCCTCCTACATCATCACATCAAGCAAATTAAGAGAGAAAACCAACACAACACCCATAATGACAAATCCAAACAAGAGCTAAACATAGCTAGTTAGCATTGATATTTCACTTATTGTTCCTCCTGCAGACTCATTCAAATTGAAATTTTCTCATTACCAACAAATTATTCCACTCATAATAATATATAAAAATTATTAGGAACACTTTAAATACAATAAAATCCACCGAAATCAACTAGACAATCACCTAGCTCAAGCTAGTAACACTAGTTTTCCAAGTTGAACTCTAAATGAATCTTTGAAGTACAAACTTGTTTGGAACTCACTTTAAACATCATAAACACATGATTTAAAACTTAAATGCAGATTTATATCACTATCAACCCATATATAACATGAATCATCCTCAAAACAAGGCTAAAAGGGCTAAAATAATGATGATAGAATGCATAAATATACCCAACATCACCACCCCACACTTAAAGCCTTGTTCTTCCTCGAACAATTATTTACTATAAGCCTCATGAGCTGGAGATTCTACACTTATACTCATTGCAAGACACTCAAGCTAGTACTACAATGACTATACGGAATGCAAGTTCCTATACTAAGCATGTTACAAACACAATTGAAAGCTTATGAACACTACTCCAAAATATCCTAGCCTCAAGAATTGACTCACCAAGTTGGCAAACACATGCTTATCATTCAATCAAGGATATCATACAAATCACCTACATTCATCAAATATGTTCCCTCACAACAAGAGAGTTACCCATAATCACTCATAATTAAACAATTCATAACATAATAGGTACAAGAATCAAATTACGCTCACTCTCACAAAGAATTCACAAGTTAAACACAATGAACCATAGGCTTGCCCTTAGTGTAATGCTCCACTAATATTAGAATGTATAGATTAAGATCAATTAGGACTTTTTAGGGTTGTAATATAGGCTAAGGGACGGGCAGGAACTATTTGGGAATAGTGACTAACCTCTCTAAGAACTATAATACGCTAAATTATACAATTAAAACCAATATCCAACAACCAAAGTACAATTTTTCATCTACCCATATCTTTTATTTTATCCCATCTCTTTTAGGCATTTTCACAAACACATGGTGGGCTTATTGTTTATTTCTTCAAGATTTAATTTTTTTCTACAATCATGAGAATATTTATAACACCATTTATATTACTCCCAACCACCATTCATCACTTATAAACACCAATAACTCTTGCCTTGGGGCATCAATTTCACCTCTCTTTTCTTCAATTTCTCAAACTCCTTTCTTAAATGTTTTTCTTTTTTTAGTTAAAGCACTTAGGAAATTCTTAGATTAAACTATGATCTATCAAAGAAGGAATTAGGCTACATATAAGGCTACCAAAGAAAAGACTAAAGTCTTAATGGGTGTTAACTAGGATGATGCACAAAGGGTAGGACAAATAGAATGCATAAAAAAGGCTATCAAAGAAATTCCTAAACCCGCATTCTTTAATTTGCTTTACACACACTGGGAAAGTTCTAGACATCACATGCAATAAGGAATATACAAAAATCTCACACTCACATGGTACATGCTCAACTTAATAGGATCATTATAGATTCCCAACCAATTAATAGCATGAATTCAAATTTAGTTGATGGTATAGGCACCAACTAACTCCAAATTAAACTAACTGAAAAGAAATATGGAAACACTAAAATAACTTAATAGGTCCTCGACATATGAGGACTCACCACAATTGTTGCTACTGATAGGCTGAACTGTCTAAGTACGGTCAGGAAACAAAGCGTCCGAACCTATGATATTAAACATCATAGCTTAAAAAAAGTATGTGATTAGTACTTTGGATGTACTGGTATATGAGATGAGGTTAGGCTAAAATTCATGGGATAATGTGTATAAGATAATGACTGACTAAATATCATAAGATAACTGAGGCATAAAATGTGTGAAAATTGTAAAATCGGAGAATGGATGACCAAGCATATAACATGATTCTGAAATTGTCTATAAACTAAAATACTGAAATATGGTATCTAAATAACTAATGTACTATATGCTATGGTCAAGCAAAACTGAACTTAAATCTGTACTGAATACGGAATTGAGACTATAGGAGGTATCATCTAACCGACATACCCTAATCTGAGCTAATCTGGGTCCAACCTGTAACCCCAGTTGGAAGGGCGCCAGTATCGTGCCACAGTACTAACGTTGGCTGTATGGATCCACTAAACTAATGTACTGAAGTACTAATAAGTCACCCTCAACTGGCAGGTGCTCTGGTGAGATATGTATTACCCTCAACTGGTAGGTAAACACCTTATCAACCCTCAACTGATAGGTTGATATCTCTAACCCACGTTGGCTATGAAGTTTTGTAACTTAGGGACTTCTACTAAAGGTCATAGCCACTACTGGCAGGTGATCCCTATTACTGGGTTCGTTTGGTGCTAAATCCTACTCTCAACTGAATGACACTGATTACTGGGCTGAACTATGTTTAACTAAGCAAACAACTGGCCATGATACTAACTGAATTACAGCTTATGGTTTATCTGAAATCATTTTGAAGATACTAAAATTATGTAAACAGGTAAGTATTGGATATTCATAACCCTTCAACATTGAATGAAAAACATAATAAAGGATTATTACTCAAAACCCAACATTTAGACATTTAATCAAACACATGGGAGTCATGAATTTAAGCATGGGAATGGGTAAAATATGTGATTGAAAACATAGTTACTCTACCAAAACCATGAATTAGGGATTTTACATGAGGATTTCAATACTTAAATCATATAAGGGCCCATTACATCGAAAAAATACTTATAACGTAACTTGTAATCAAAATCAATAACAACTTCATTGAGACAATTCATCATAAACATGTAAAAACTCATAATTTGATATCAAAAGGAAATTCTTGGAATCCATGGGTGAAAAGGGCCCATGGATGAATATCACACATACCTTAAATCCTTAAGCTTGAAAGAGAAACACAATCTTGATGCTTTTCTTGAATGTTCTTGGGTTTGGAATCTTGATTTCTTAGTTTCATTGGAGAGAAAGGAATGAAATTGATGAACTTGGGGGATGATTAGGGTTTATTTTTTAGAGGAAATAGGAGAATATGGGAAAATAATGCCCTAATCAACGTTTTAATTCATGTTTATATGAATTGGGTTGATGGGAAAAGACGTAACAGCAATTAAGGAAATTAAATCTGCAATTGGAATGCTAACTAGAAGGCTACCGCGACGTGATGAAGGGCTCATCACTATACCCATCATGATGCACCACTATCGTGGTAAGGTTCTGGAATTGAAATCCAAACACGACCCAATCCTCGTCCAAGAAATCTAAAACTTCCCCGAGACATTCTTCTTACACCCCCGAACATGAATTACCTATATCTTAGGGTCGATAAAACCCATTTAAAAATACTAAAAGTTAAGAGGCCAGGAATATGACTAAATCCCCAACAATTAGTGAAATTTTTTAGGTTGTAAGCCTTTTATGCATGCAACTAGGAGCTAAACTGAGCTAAGAAAAGTATGAGGTATTAAACTAAGTGCGGTGTGGGGAAATCCATCACATATCTTTGGGAGGCTATAGGGATATTTTAGGAAATTAACTTCTTGACTCCTTATCGTGTTCTTGCATTGCTATGAATCTCAAACATATTCTTTGACTCTATTCTGTCCCTGATGAACGATGCAAGATGGGAGACGTTGTCGACTGATGTGAATAAGACTTCAACACATATTTCCAGAGTTTTGGAACAATGTTAGACTAGAGAGTTAGAGATGGATATCGAAGATCTTCAGCATAAGATATCGAAGATCTTCAGCATAAACCAAAGGATTCAAGGCCAGTTTAGGCTCCAGTTGAGCTCGTGACTGATTTATCCCTTTGAGCTTTAGCATTGGGATCTGAGTCATGATTGTAAATCCCTCTTAGCCATGGATAGAATTTGAGTCATCGAGCAATGCTCAGGCTAGAGTTGGGCCTATTGATGTTCATCAGGTTTCTTGACTAGTTTCTTAGTATGATATTGGGGGTCTGGAGTAGACCTGACATATTTTTATGCTATATTCTTTTAAGCACTACATAGTGTATGGAATCATTAAAGGCTTAGCATTGCCACTCTTTTTGGAATTGAATCACTTGATAGCAGCTATATCTCCTCTAACAGCATCCAAGCGCACATGCAAATATACGTGGTCTACCAAGTGATACAGTGGCCTTCAAGAAAACCGAATATCAATGCCACAGAGACTTGATTTGGCAATGTTTTTATTTTAGTTCACCATCTAGATTAATTTAGTACAAAAGCAACCAAAAAGAGAATTTTGAATTATTTTGTAAATTAAAAATAAAATAAATAATATGGAAAATAAAATCTTGGAACAATCCATAGAGAAAAGCCCAGGTTAAAGCACTCCAAACAATCATATTATGTTATTAAATCTCATCCGTTAATTTGCTTATCTCGGTTGTTGATTCGTAGGGTTAATTGCATGATCATGGTTTCCCAACCTATAATATTTTACCTAATTTGGATATTACAACTACATCATTGATCGGGAATGTAATAATCTAATTAAGTTAATCAAAGCTATCATCCTACGTATGAATCAAGTAAGGACTCTAAGTTCATCCCTGTCCTAGACGCTAAGTTTAATTCTTTATTTTATAAAAGAATAAAAACTCAAACGTTGTTTATTCGCATGTTCTATCTCCCTATTCCCTCTCCCGAGATCAAAAGGTTGACAATATATGTATTTTATGGGTGATCAATCCATAAAATAATTAAAACAAGAATAAACAAACAACCAAATATGATAAGGAAAATTAATAAAATTAATCCAAAACAATAGTACTCATGTTCTTGGATTTAACCCTAGAAAGAGGGTTTTTAGCCACTAATATTCATAATCACGATCCAAATATTTGAATACATGATATAAAAGATTAAAGACTAAATAGAAAATAAAAACCTAATTAACCGTGTAGCTGTCTCCGCAATTTTTTCGCAAATAGTGTTTCGTGTATTCCAGGTTTTGACCAAAAATAAAAATTTTCTGGGTGGTTTCCACAGTAATTAATTGTGCAAATATATTTTCCAATTCCCTCTCAAAGTTGACCAAAGAAATATATATATTGTCCAAGTTGTCCAAGTTCTACTAAATATATATATATATATATATATATATATATATATATATATATATATATTATATTCTAATTCTTGTAAGATCAGACAAAGAATACCAATTTAAAAGATTCCCACACTTCTCAAAAGGCGTGCCATGCAATAATAAAAGGACAAACCCCACGTGTGTTGGCAGCAATTTGAATTTACATTGTTTGAACTAGCGATGTGATGCGTCATCTTCGCGTCAATGTACATGAATTGACACTGAAAAAATTTTCTAAGTGTAAATTGTGTGCCCATCGACACGACATGTTGACTTCGTGTTGACTTCTGGAATTTGCTTTCAAAATTTTGGTTAAGTTTTGAGCGTCCTATCCTTTGCCCATGCCTTTTGTAGTGTATTTCCAATGAATTTCGAGCCTTTTTATCATCAATATATCACCGTATTTAGTTTACCAAGACTCCTACAATATCATACACCACATATTAAAGATCAAAACAACACAATATACTCAACAATAAATCAAAATAAGAGCTAAGATAAGGTAAATTTGCAATGATGTTCCAATTATTATTTCAACTCTTGACTTAATCAAATTAAACTTTGCACATTACAAATAAGTTATTCCACTTATAATTACATATTTAAACCATTTGGAACAAATTAAACACCTTAGAATCTATCGAAACCAACTAGACATACACCTAACTCAAGCTAGTAAAACTAATTTTCCGGGTTGAACTCTAAAATACTCAATTAAGCACAAACTTTTTTGAAAAATACTTTGGATATTGGAATAATGATGCAAAAGTGTATAAAACCATCTCATATCATCACCCTGCACTTAAATCCTTGTTCGTCCTCAAACAACTCTTTACTCTGAGCATAAAAATCTGAGGTGATGCTACACTTCTATTAAATGCAAGACATTCAAGCTAGTACTACAATGACTACACAGAATGCAAGTTTCTACACAAAGCACGTTATTTACACTATTGATAGCTCATGAACACTACTTCAAAACATCCTAGCCTTAAGAATTGAATCACCTAAGTTGAAAAGTCATGCTTACCATTCAATCAAGGACATAATAAAAATCACCCATATTCATCAAACATGTGCCCCTCACAACAAGAGAGTTACTCATAATCACTCATAATAATGCAATTTCTAATGTAATGGGTGCAAGAATCAAATTACGCTCTCCCTCACAAATAATTCGCAAGTTACACATAATGAACCATAGGCTTGGCCTTAGTGTAGTGCTCAACTAATATCGAAATGCAAAACTTAGGATCAATTAGGACTTTTTTGGGTTGTAATGTTCACCCCACACTTAAATCCTTGTTCATCCTCGAACAACTCTTTACTATAAGCATAAAAATCTGAGGTGACGCTACACTTCTATTAAATGTAAGACACTCAAGCTAGTATTACAATGACTACACGAAATGCAAGTTTCTACTCAAAGCACGTTATTTACACAATTGATAGCTCATGAACACTACTTCAAAACATCCTAGACTCAAGAATTGACTCACCTAAGTTGCAAACTCATGCTTATCATTCAATCAAGGACATCATAAAAATTACCCATATTCATCAAACATGTGCTCCTCACAACAAGAGAGTTACTCATAATCACTTACAATAATGCAATTTATAACGTAATGGGTACAAGAATCAAATTACGCTCACTCTCACAAAGAATTCACAAGTATAACATAATGAACCATAGGCTTTCCCTTAGTTTAGTTCTCTACTAATATCGGAATGTAAAACTTAGGATCAATTAGGAATTTTTCGGGTTGTAATGTAGGCTAAGGGACAGGTTGGAACTATTTGGGAATAGTGAATAACCTCTCTAAGCACTTTAATACACTACATTATGAATTTAAAATGAATCTCCAACAACCAAATTACACCATTTTTTGTCTACCCCATCTCTTTTATTTTTGCCCCATCTCTTTTAAGCATTTTCACAAACACTTGGTGGACGCAGAGTTTACTACCACATGAATTAATTTTTCTCTTTTTTTCATAATCATGGCAATATTATTTTCATAAATTATATCACCTCAATATACCAGACATTAATTATAAACACCAATAAATATTACCTTGGAGCATCAATTTGACCTTTTTCTTCTTCAATTTCTCAAACTCCTTTCTCAATTATTTTTTCCATTAAAGCACTTAGGAGATTTTTGGATCAAATTATGGTCTATAAAAGATGGGATTAGGCTATGTATGAGGTTTCCAAAGAAAAATCTAAAGGCTCAATGTGGTTTAACTAGGATAATACATAAAGGTAGGTAAAAAGAAGGTAAAAACAATGGTATCAAAGAAATGCCTAAATCATCTCCTAAACCCACATTCTTTATGTTGCTTCACACACCGATCAAGTTCTAGACATCATATGTAACAATAAATATACAAAAAAACTTACACACACATGGCACATGCCCAACTCAATAGGATCATCATAGGCTCCCAACCAACAATAGCATGTATTCAAATTTAAGCCAACAAGTACAAAAGTTACAAACATGAGCCTAAAAGTCTCAAAAATAGTAATTCAATCCATCAACATGCTTTTACCAACAAATACACTTGCATCATGTAATCAAAAATAGCACCAACAAGAATATCACACTTATTCATAACCTAAAATTTTTAAAATTGAGTCAAAATTTGGAAATTTCCCCACTCCACACTTAAAAATCTACTTTGTCCCCAAAGTCAACTTTGAATTAAAAAGATAGAAAAACTTCCTGAGGCCTCTAGGCCTAGATAGATGTATCTTCACACAAAAAGGAGATTTATGGGACCCCACACTCAATTTTTTTCATGCTTTAAGCTCAAGATTATGGTACTCAACTTCCCATTAACCTGTGACTCAACCAAAAACAAAAACTATATGAAATAAAAACTAAAAAAAATGAAAAAAAACATACCTTAGCTTGGGTTGCCTCTCAAGAAGTGCCTGATTTAGTGTCGCAGCACGACCCATATCAACTCAACCATAGTCCTTCACCCTTTTACTCCTTTTTGGGAGCCATGTTTTCATTCGTTTCTGATACAAGATCAAGCCAACAACACCAAGAGTTTTTGGATTTCAGTCCAACAACACAAGAACAACAAGTTTTAGTTTTCGGTTTTTCAACTTACAACAAGAACTAGTTTCGGTTTTCAGTCCACAGTCCGAGAACAACAAGATAGAACACAAATGCTAGTGAATCGAAAGAGCCCCACACGGCTTCACTAGACTTTCAAGATAACAAAATCAACAACAACACAAGATAAAGAAAGATAGATAACTTGACATATAACATTCAAGAAACTAAGAACCCTAACATCAAGAGAGGACCCTAAGTCTAATGAATATAAACACCAAGTTCTTACGAGGACCAAGAGGCACTCAACAACCTCAAAACCCTTGTTTCTAGCCAAAGAGACAACACAAGTATTCCTCTACTTGTGAGATCTAGGGGCGGCTTCTTGGAGAAGATGAGAGAGGAAAGTGTTAGTGTTTTTAGGTTACAAATTTCAGCTTTCAAAAACTAAAGGATATCTCACTATTAGGTTCTATTTATACTACAACAAAAAGGAGCAAAAAGTCCCATCCGCCCTTGCTTTCTTGTGGCACCCTTGGGGATTAGTTTATTACACTTTAGGACCCCTCTTCACACATAAGAACGCTTAGGTCCTCGGTTGGTTCGATCAACAACTCACACACGGCCATTTGCATGAACAAAGCTTGGAGTATTTGTAATTCCCGAGCTTGGCTTCGTGTGAAAGGCCGTGTACCTGTGGAGGCTGCCTTAACCGTATCATCCTCTCCATCTTGAGAGGAATTTGACCTCAAATTCGGCATTTGGTCATCTTCAACCGCATCCACGAGGGAGAGATCTCCAACGTTGAAGGTGTTGTGCACTTGATATGCCGGTGGCAGGTCAATCTTGTAGGCGTTGTCATTGATTCTCTCAAGTACTTGGAAAGGACCATCACCCTTCGGCAGCAATTTGGACTTCCTTTGAGCTGGAAACCGATCCTTTCGAAGATGCACCCACACCCAATCTCTGGGTTCAAGCACAAGCTTCCGCCTCCCTTTGTTTGCCCTTTTTGCAATCTCTTGATTCCTCTTTTCAAGCTTGATCCGCACCGTCTCATGCATTTTCTTCATGGCCTCGGCTCTTTTATTTCCATCTAAGCTGGTCATGAGATCACTAGACAAAGGGGTGAGATCTAAAGGGGTAAGGGGATTTAGGCCGTAAACACATTGAAAGGGAGTCATTCCCGTGCTCGAATGTATTACCCGGTTGTATGCAAATTCCACCAAGGGTAGGTGTTCTTCCCATGAAGTCAGTTTACCTTTAACCATAGAGCGTAGAATAGACCCTAAGGTTCTATTTACTACCTCCGTTTGGCCGTCGGTTTGTGGGTGGCAAGACGTGGAGAAAAGTAACTTCGTCCCAAGCCTACCCCACATGGACTTCCAAAAGAGACTTAGGAACTTGGAGTCCCTATCACTCACAATGGTCCTTGGTACTCCGTGAAGCTTTACAACATGTTCAACAAATAATGAAGCTACACTAGGAGCGTCCTCGGTTTTAGCACATGGAATGAAGTGAGCCATTTTAGAGAATCTATCAACAACCACAAAAATGCTATCTCGACCCTTTCTAGTCCTTGGCAGTCCCAAAACGAAATCCATCGAGATGTCCAGCCAAGGTCTAAGGGGAGTAGGGAGTGGGGTGTATAATCCTTGAGGTCGGAGGCGAGATTTAGCACTCCGGCAGGCCGCACATTGATTACAAATTTTTGTGACATCTTTGCGCATTTTGGGCCAATAGAAGTTCTCCTCTAGGATTCCGAGGGTCTTGTCTACCCCAAAGTGACCCATGAGGCCTCCGTCATGGGCCTCCCTCAGAAGTAATTCCCTCCACGAGCTAGAAGGAACACACAACCTCCTCCCTTTGAACAAATACCCCTCGAACCGAGAGTAGGAGGAATGGTTATTTTCCTTAAGCCAACGGTCCCTTCCCCACTCATCGCATTCCCTAAAAATAGGAGCAAAGGTAGGATCCTCGGGATACAACATCCGCAAGCTCTCAAAACCCATTAACTTCGAAGACAAGGTAGCAACAAGCACATGCTTCCGAGACAAGGCATCGGCAACAACATTTTCCTTTCCCCTTTTGTAATGAATTACATAGGGGAAAGTCTCGATGAACTCAATCCACTTAGCATGACGCCTATTCAGCTTGTCTTGGCTCTTAAGGTGTTTCAACGACTTATGATCCGTGCGTATCACAAACTCCTTAGGCCACAAATAGTGTTGCCAATTTCCCAATGCTCTAACAAGGGCGTACAACTCCAAATCATAAGTCGAGTAATTAAGAGTTGCCCCTTTGAGCTTTTCACTGAAATAGGCAACGGGCTTACCTTCTTGCATCAAAACAGCCCCGATGCCAACCTTACTAGCATCACACTCTACTTCAAACATCTTATCAAAATCGGGCAATTGCAATAAAGGCGCCGAGATGAGCGTAGCTTTCAAGGCCTCAAAAGCCCTAGCTTGCTCTTCACCCCATTTAAAGGGTCCGTCCTTTCTGATTACCTCGGTCAAGGGGGCTGCTATGGAACTAAATCCTTTGACAAACCTCCTATAAAAGCTTGCCAACCCGTGGAAACTTCGGATTTCTCCAATAGTTTTAGGGGTCGGCCAACTTCGTATAGAGTCTATCTTGGAATCGTCCACTTCCACTCCCCTTGAGCTCACGACAAAACCCAAGAATATGACTTTATCAACACCAAAAGAACACTTCTCCATGTTGGCATACAGCTTCTCCTTTCGGAGCACATCAAACACACATTTCAAATGCATTACATGATCATCAATAGACTTACTATACACCAACACATCATCAAAGTAAACCACCACAAACTTTCCAATATAAGGCTTCATTACATGATTCATTAGCCTCATAAATGTGCTAGGAGCATTGGTAAGACCGAATGGCATGACCAGCCACTCATATAGACCGAATTTGGTCTTGAATGCGGTCTTCCACTCATCACCGGGTTGCATGCGAATTTGGTGATAGCCGCTCCTAAGGTCCACTTTAGAAAACAAACAAGATCCGTGGAGCTCATCTAACATATCATCTAGTCTAGGGATTGGATGACGATACCTTATAGTGATTTTGTTGATGGCTCGACAGTCGACGCACATGCGCCACGTTCCGTCCTTCTTTGGTACCAAAAGTACCGAAACAGCACACGGACTCATGCTTTCTTTGATGTATCCCTTGTTGAGTAGTTCCTCCACTTGTCTTTCAAGCTCCTTAGTGTCCATAGGATTGCTCCTATAGGCCGGCTTGTTTGGAAGCTGTGAACCCGGCACCAAATCAATTTGGTGCTCAATTCCCCGAAGCGGGGGCAATCCTTGCGGAAGTTCTTGAGGAAATACATCTTCATACTCCTGCAACACACAAGAAATCAAAGGGGAAATGGAAGAATTAGTGGGGTTAGTATTAAAACAATGGGCCAAAAGTAGCATCGGCTTGTTTTCATCATGGTCCACGAAAAGTTCCTTTCTCCTAGCCAACATCACTACGTTTTCCCTTTCCCTTGGCGTTGGGACAGCCTCGGATGTCCCTACCTCCTCACCTACGGCCTCCCTTCCCTTTCCTCCCTTCTCGGGTTCCTTCCCCTTTCCCTTTAACTCTCTCATTTTTTGATACCACTCATTTACTTGGGAGGGTGAAAGAGGGTGAAGTGTGACCTTTCGGCCATCCTTCTCAAGCGTGTACCGGTTGGTCCTCCCTTCGTGTTTAGTAGACCTATCATATTTCCATGGTCTACCTAACAACAAGTGACATGCTTGCATTGGAATTACGTCACAAAGTACTTCATCGTGGTAGTTGCCCACCTTAAACCGAATCACACATTGCCGTGTGACCTTCAATTCACCACAATCGTTCAACCATTGTAGCTTGTAAGGACTAGTGTGTGGTGTAGTCGGTAGCTTTAAGAAATTTACCATAGCATGGCTCGCAACATTTGTACAACTACCACTATCAATTACCAAAGTGCACACACTCCCCTTTACAAGGCACTTAGTATGGAATAGATTTTCCCTTTGACTCCGGTCATCTACCGCCTTACTAATCATGACGCGTCTAACCACAAAGTTTGGTACCACACACTCCCCTTCTTGTTGGTAGACATCTTCACCATCACCCAATCCATCATCACTCGGTTCATTTTCAGCTTCCTCTCCATCTTGAGGCTCGACCTCAACCTCCCCCCTTTCGGAAATCACCTCCTCACCAAGGTAGTATACTTTCCCTTCTCGTAGGATCACATTACGCCGGTTCGGACATTCATTTGCCTTATGCCCCCAACCTTGGCACTTGAAACATTGGAACCCCTTTGGGTTGGGGTATTTGTGAGCCTCCGGCTTCGGAGGAAACTTAGGAACCGTTTTGGAATCGGGAAGCTTCGTAGGACCGGGTTGGTCCTTGTTTTTGGCCCAACCCGAGGGGGTTTGGGCCCTTGCCTTGAAGGTTGATCTCTCCTTAAGTTCCCTTTCAACCTCTAGGGCCGCTTGGAATATACCGTCAATAGTTTCGAACCGATGAAGGGTCAAGTGAGTGGAGATCTCCTTGTTCAATCCACACTTGAACCGGATGATGTCGTGGCTGATTTGCTCCCCGCGGTGATCAAGTTTCAACATGAGTTGTTGGAACTCGTCAAAATAGGCCATCACACTCTTGCCTCCTTGCCGCAAGCCATATAATCTAGCAAGCAATTCATGTCGGTATCTCTCGGGAAGGTATCGTTGTCTCATCAAATACCTCAACCGATACCAAGGTGGTGGCTGCCCGTCAACCAATTCATTACCAAATCGTTTAACTTACTCCCACCAAGTGTTAGCATAGCCCTCGAGGTGAGCTATAGCATAGCAACTCTTCTTTTCTTCCGAGATGTCATTAACTTGGAAAACTTTGTCACAAGCCGATTCCCAAGTTAAGTAGGCCTCGGGGTCACTTTCACCCTTAAAGATAGGTAGGCTCAACTTGATGGTGTTGATGCCTACGTCTCTCTCTTGGTGTCGGTTTCCCCTTTCTCCATACCCCCGGTATCTCCTAGGTTCTCCCCGGCCCCCTCTTAACTCCTCCTCCCTCATATAAGCATCATCAAAGGCTCCCTCTCCATCATACTCCTCTCTTCCGTACCCCTCAAAGTGGGCTGGTCGGCCTTGGCCATTTTGATTCAGAGGATTTGGAATGTGCGGTCTTTGGTTTAATGGAGCTTGGAATGGAGGGTTCGGATTTAGTGGAGGTACTTGGCGCCCAAATCCCTCTTGTGGAATGGGAGGAGCTTGGAAATGTAGTGGTCTAGTGGAGTCTCGGTTTGGAGGAAAATTGGTAGATTGGTTTGTGCTATTTGGTGGAGCTTGGGGTGCATTTAGCATTTGGTGGATCATTTCGGGGGTGATGGTTGCGGAGGAGGTCCTATCATGACCATTGGTAGATACGTGTAGAGGAGTAGATGGACGAGAGTTTCTTTGACTCTCTACTTGATCTAATCTCCCGCTAATAGTCGATACTTTCCCCCTTATTGCTGCCAAGTCCCCTCTCACGGCCCCAAATTCCGAATTCATCCTTTCAAGTGTCCGAGTGACGGCCTCAAGAGTGGCCCTCATTGAGTCAAGGGAATTAGTATCCGCATTATGAGATGTCGTTCCTTCCATCGTCAAGGTATTAGCCGCTTTAGTCCCCACAAGTTCGTGTTCCACAAGTGTTGTATAATTGGCTAGTAACCGTGAGATTTACAAGGTTTGAGTAAGCTCTTATCCGGAATGGATTCTTGTTTGAAGACTCAAAGAATTCTTGTCGGACTAGAATCAAAATCAGCAACTCATTCAAACGAATAAAAGCACACAAACAACCGTTGACACGAACAAACGGCTCAAGGAACTAGTTAACAACCTAGTGGGAAAATACTAGTTTATTAATTAGTTCTAAGACCAAGTAAGGGAAACCAAGAATCAACAATTAGCAACTAAAGAATATCCTAAGTTGAGCTTATAGTGACAAGGTAGCATGCATTGGCCCCACACGTTCTTCTTCCCATCGGATTTATATATATATATATTTTTTTTTTTTGCCTTGATTTAATATTCACACAACTTGTGCTAATTTGGAAAGTGTTTTGGTGGGAAAAACTAAAATTTGAAGTCTTAACTCTTTTTCAAACTCAAGACAAGTGGGTTTGGTTGACAAATTCCACAAAACAAGGCTCCTTGATTTAGGGGACTTGATTGACAAGATTACAAAGTGATGGGTGCAAGTCTTTCACAACCACTTTATAGCTTTACCACTTGAGCACACAACAAGATGAACACTTCAATAAGATGAACAAGATGATCAAGTTTCAAAGATGAACACTTCAACAAACTTCAACACTTCCTTAGCACATAACACACAACCACCGATTTTTCTTTTGGTTATCAACAACATACAACTTTCGGCCACTTCAAGTCACTACACAATATTCAAGTTTTTCAAGCTCAACCTTCGGATCTAGACTCCTTAGTGTTGGTGAGAAAGAAACCAACACTAGAAACTCACTAAACAAGCAAAATAACACCTAGATCTAAACATATAACATCATTCTCGGTTTTCAACTTCTTGTGGGCAGATTTCAGAATTTTTTTTTTGTTTAAGCCGAGAACTTGCCCAAGATGGGTTATGTTGGAACACAACCGGTCTTGCTTTGATACCAAATGATACAAGATCAAGCCAACAACACCAAGAGTTTTTGGATTTCAGTCCAACAACACAAGAACAACAAGCTTTAGTTTTCGGTTTTTCAACTTACAACAAGAACTAGTTTCGGTTTTCAGTCCACAGTCTGAGAACAACAAGATAGAACACAAATGCTAGTGAATCGAAAGAGCCCCACACGGCTTCACTAGACTTTCAAGATAACAAAATCAACAACAACACAAGATAAAGAAAGATAGATAACTTGACATATAACATTCAAGAAACTAAGAACCCTAACATCAAGAGAGGACCCTAAGTCTAATGAATATAAACACCAAGTTCTTACGAGGACCAAGAGGCACTCAACAACCTCAAAACCCTTGTTTCTAGCCAAAGAGACAACACAAGTATTCCTCTACTTGTGAGATCTAGGGGCGGCTTCTTGGAGAAGATGAGAGAGGAAAGTGTTAGTGTTTTTAGGTTACAAATTTCAGCTTTCAAAAACTAAAGGATATCTCACTATTAGGTTCTATTTATACTACAACAAAAAGGAGCAAAAAGACCCATCCGCCCTTGCTTTCTTGTGGCACCCTTGGGGATTAGTTTATTACACTTTAGGACCCCTCTTCACACATAAGAACGCTTAGGTCCTTGGTTGGTTCGATCAACAACTCACACACGGCCATTTGCATGAACAAATCTTGGAGTATTTGTAATTCCCGAGCTTGGCTTCGTGTGAAAGGCCGTGTACCTGTGGAGGCTGCCTTAACCGTATCAGTTTCTGACCTCTTGAATTTTCACTCTCAAGGTCAACATCCCTCTTTTCTTTAACCTTCATCATGTTGGGAAATGGTGGTTTTATCTTAGGTTGCTCAATTAGGTAGTCAGAAGAGGTCTTTTGTGGACTATCCACCCTACGTTTGTCCCCTTTAATAACATTGATGCAAGATTTCATAAAATTTCTAAGCTTAATTCAGTCCTTTATGCTTGTTAAGGGGGTCCCATACTTAGAAAATTTTAGCCAAGTTCCTAGACTTCGTTTATTTTTGGCCTTTGAAAGTTGGCAGTCTCATTTCTCCACCTTAATGTCCTTTAATAGTCCATATTTTCTTATTAGTTCATTATCAGAAAGGTCAATAGGCATTTCCAAACAAGTTTTAGATTTTTTGGAACACGTTTAGATCATGTTTGGAGTCCAAAAATAGTGGGCCAATACGATCATGACGTGTCACGCCAATAACGTTGGTCAATATTTGTGTAGGATGCCATATCCAAAACTTTTAAGGCTCGATGTGGTCATGGCATGACACATCGAGTATCGCGTCACAACCATCAACATGCCGCATCGCTTAGCGTCGGCACTCCACGTCTTTAAGGGGCAAAAGGGTCAATTTCTCTTTCTTATATAAACCCAATAACACATGATTCAACCATATTTCACCCAAAATATAGTATTTCTCTCAAGTTTCTCTTAAGAATAAGTTAGAGTTTTCAATCGGGGATTCAAATTCAAGACTCAATTTCAAGAATCCCTCCATTAATCTTTGTAAAATCAAGAACTAAGGTATGCATAGTGTTCATTCATGGATTCCTTTCATCCATGAAGCCCAACAATGAAGTTTTTAAATCATGTATTGTGAATATTTTGTTATGGGTTGATTATGTTCATGAGATTATGATTATGTGATTCCAAATTGGAATCTTTATTTGTTTTTATGAAACTCTGTTAGCATGCAAGTTGAAAACTATAAACTTAGTTGGTTATGATGTGTAAATTTGATGATTATGACTATGCCCTAAGTAGTGCATGTAAGGTGTTTGATAAAATGCCTAAGAGATTAGAAATTATTCATTACAGCTTAATTATGACCCAAACGATAAATACATGTTTTACCCGTATATTCAAATGACTCCCATGTTATTGTTATTCCATGTAAGTTCTTGATGGAATGTTCATGAGGTTAGAATGATAAAATCATGCCATGTTTATATACATTCCTACCATGTACAAGATTATGATAACTATGTGCTTCATGAAATCCCCAACTTATTGTATTATGGATTATTGATGTTGGTCATATGTTCATGAAGTGTCATGCCTTGTCAGTTTCCTTCTATCGAGTCCTGGGTGTACTTGTACCCAACAATTTAGTTGTGTGCCTAGAGTCAGTTTCAGTTTTCATGATACTCTCTGTCAAGCCATGATCATTAGAATTCAGTCAGTTACATGACTCAAGAAAAATAGTAATCTTAGTACCCTCGGTAATCTTAGTAACCTCAGTAATATCAGTAATCTCAGACAATTATCATATCTCAGTAGTATTCCATCAGTCAATGAAAATTTAGTGAACTCTATTCAAATCAACCAAATAATACTATCAGTAACAGTTTAGTTCAGTTTAAATCAGTTCAGTGTCTCTTTAGTTGGGAGTAGAATTCAGCACCAAGTGAACCCAAGAATGGGAGCTCACCTGTTAGCCAGTAGAGGGTGTGATCCTTAGAAGAAACCCTTGCATTCTAGAACTACATAGCCAGCGTAGGTTGAGATGTACCCTATGATTTTAGTGATTTTATACCTCATCCGAGTTTTCTTACTAGGAGGGGTTGACGGAAGAGCTCCTTGTAAGAGAGGGTTTACTCACAGGTTGTCTTTACCCGTGACACGTTACTGACACCCTTCCAACTAGTATTATAGGTTGGACCCCACCAGTTTAGTTTTGGGGGATGTCGATTAGATGATTACCTCCTACAGCCTCAGTTTCGGATCCAGTCTCAGTAATAGAACTCAGTTCAATTCTACAGTTTTAGGATTGTCAGATATAGTCGCTTATCTCAGTACAAAACTCAGCTAGTTCTATCAGAATCAAGACTGTCATATATAGTCACCCAATTAATAGTACATTAATTATACGAAATTCATATTACCAGTATTCAGAGTTCAGGACTGTCAGATATAGTCAATCAAACCAGTTCTTCATAATTAGAACTGTCAGAAATAGTCATTTCATTATTAGTAATATGACATCAATTCCTCAGTACTCAATAGGCTTAGTCATTTAGTATCCCAGTATTAGTACTCAGATATTAGTAAATCTACATTATCAGAATTCATGAGTCAGTGTTATCATGATCTCAGTTACAGTTATGTATTCATGCATGTATTCTCACGTTTATATTATTCATTCAATTTATATTGTTCATGCATATGAAACCCATGCATTCAACCTACCTCACTTGCATACTAGTACATTCAATCGTACTGACGTATTTGCGCTATGGTGTTTTATACCATAGGTTTAGAAGCACGCGCTCTGGAGTATCAGTAGCATTCCAGTTTTAGCAATCAGAGTCATCAGTGAGTCCTCATCATTCAAGGATGTTATTATTTGATTATTTTATTTTTTTAGTACTTAGTTTATTTCAGCAGATGGAGTTAGTTGGGGGATTGTCCCATCAACTCTTTATTCAGACAGTTTAATTTTAGAGGCTTTCAAACTATAGCACGTTCAGATAGTTATTTCAGTTGTTTTGATATTTTTATACCATATTTTCAGTTATGTATCAGTACTGAACCTTATGGACTTTCAGTTCAAGTTTCCACATTTACGATATTATTATTATTATTCAGTGCTTAGTTATAGATATCAGTAATGAGTTAGCTTATAGTTCTTTGGGATTATGAGCAACGTGTAGCATTTTGGGTACCAAATTTGGGGTGTTACAATTGATCATGCATAAATCTTTATATAGGGGACTTTCTATGGGTGCCTTGTAAACATCAGATACCACCTCTTCATTATCTACCCTTATCTTGAGTGTGTGTTCTCTAACATCAATCAAGGCCCCTCCGGTTGCTAAGAATAGGTGCCCCAAAATAATTGGTACCTGTTCATCTGCCAAAAAATCAAGAACAATAAAATCAACAGGAATAAAAAATTTACCAACCTTTATGAGGACTTTCTCAATTATTCCTTCCGAATATGCCATGGAACTGCCTGCTAGCTGCAAACCACGTTGGTCGATCTAGGCTTTCCCAAGCCCAATTTTCTAAACAGTGATAGGGGATTTAATTTATACTTTCACGTAAATCACTCAGGCCATGATCCTTTACTCCCAATTTGAATAGGGATGGCAAACTTCCTTTGATATTTCAATTTCTTAGGGATTTTTTGTGTCATTACCGCACCACACTCTTCAGTGAGTGTTATTGCTCCCACATCTTCCAATTTCACCTTTTTCACCACCACATTCCTCAAGTACTTTGCATACTTAGGCATACTCTGCAAAATATCTAGCAAAGGTAGATTAATATGCAACTCTTTGAATGTATCAATGAACTTTTTGAACAATGCATCCTCCTTCGCTTTTATGCACTTTTGAGGGAAAAGTAGTGACAGCCTCTTCTTCATTTCTTCTTCAGCAACTTTTTCCTTCAAGTACTCAGACTTCCTTGAATTTTCAGCAACTTTGTCAGAAACCTATTAGGTCACCACCTCAGTATCTATCTTTTTTGTTTCCTTGGTAAGTTCTCCATAAAGCTCTTTACCACTCCTTAAGGTGACTGCCATAACTTGTTTTGGATTTTCTGTATCAGCGGCCAAACCACCTTGTGGTCTGGTATTTAACGTTTGTTGTATCTGCCCAACCTGCAACTCTAAATTTCTCTGGGCCACTTTTGATTCTATAATTTTTCCCTTTGACTGTTCAAATCCATAATCAATTGTGTTTGACCAGCTACAGTTGCTTCAACATCTCTTTCATATTGCTAGTTGATTGATTTGATTGGGCCTGTGGCTGTGGGATGTGCTGATATTGTGCATTCCAAGGCGGATTTGTTGGCTAAGTCTATCACTTCATGTTGTAGGCATTAATTACCATAATTTATCTTCTGAGAATTACCTACATACATCACAGATTTCAGATTTGATGCACACATGGCCTCTGAATGGCCATTATTTCCGCATACCTTAAACCAACCTGCAGCTTGTTGGATGGCATTGACTATGGCTGTAGGTTGTGCTACTCCCAACTTCATGGTGCTAAATGTTGTATTGATCAAATTTTGTAAGGAAGAAACCTATGCTGATAAGGCTGTGAATTGATCCACCTCCAACACCTTCGTAATTCTTTTTATGGCATTTCTAGAATTTGAGCGCCACTCTGGATTTCTTATGCTATGAAGTTCAATAATGTGTATAGCTCATCATAAGTTAGCTCACATGCTTGACCACCTGCGGCTAAATCTAGCAAAATCTTTGTATTGTGATCATGAACTTCTCCAAAAGTATGAGCAAGTACCTCATTAGATTATTGGTGATGTGGACAATCCCGAAGAAGGGCCTTAAAGCATTCCTAAGCATAGTATAGATTTTTATTAATCTTTTGTTTGAAGTCACTATCTCACTGCGAAGTCTCACAGTCTTGCCTGATGGAAAGAATCTGATGAGGAACTTTCTGGCTAAGTTGTCCTATAATGTGATTGAATTGGTCGGCTCTGTATTCAACCACCTTTTAGCTTCTCTCAAAAGTCAATAGGGAAATAGTGTCAGCCTTACATAATCTGAAATCACCCCAATCGAAGTGAATATATCAGTAAGCTCAATGAAAGTCTGCAAGTGGAGTTGTGGATCCTCGTGTTAATGCCCTGCAAACTGTCCACTACTAATAAGAAACTGCACCATATTGTGTTTCAACTTAAAATTCCCTCCAACTGTTGCTCTTTGAATTGGGGAAGTCAAGTTCGTTGGAAGTGGGACTGCCACTTCCCTAACCATCTTACCAGCCGCTTGTTGTTCAGCCATAGAAACATTGTTCTTTTGGTCTTCTTGGAATTGAGGAATTCTGGGGAGAAGAATTGTTTCTTTCCTATATTGATGATAAATTTACTCAAGTTTAGATATTGTCTCAACCAAGTCGTGATCCCTTTCCAGTTTTCTACTTTGAAAACCTATTTTCTACCAAAACAAAACCAAGACCAAGTGTAAAAACACCAAATAAATCTAAAAGTAAAACTAAAATAAATAATTGCCAAAATACAAGTCCCTAGAAATGGTGCCAAAAACTTGGCAGCGCACATGCAAGTGTATGTAGTCTACCAAGTAATATAGTGTCATTCAAGAAAGCCGAATATCGATCCCATAGAGACTTGATTTGGCAATGATTTTATTTTAGTTCACTGTCTAGATTAATTTGTGCAAAAAGTAACCAAAAAGAGAATTTTGAATTATTTTATAAACTAAAAATAAAATAAATAATGTGGAACATAAAATCTTAGAACAATCAACGGAGAAAATCCCAGGGTTAAAGCACTCCGAACAATCATACTATGTTATTGAATCTCATTCGTTAATTTGCTTATCTCGATTGTTGATTCGTAGGGTTAATTACATGATCATGATTTTCCAACCTATAATATTTTACCTAATTTGGATATTACAACTACATCATTGAGCGGGAATGTAATAATCCAATTAAGTTAATTAAAGTTATCATACTACGTATGAATCAAGTAAGGCCTCTAAGTACATCCCTGTCCAAGACGCTAAGTTTAATTCTTTATTTTATAAAAGAATAAAAACCCAAACTTTGTTTATTCCCATGTTCTATCTCCTTATTCCCTCTCTCAAGATCAAAAGTTCAACAATATATGTATTTTATGGGTGATCAATCCATAAAATAATTAAAACAATAATAAACAAACAACCAAATATGATATGCAAAATTAATGAAATTAATCCAAAACGATAGTACTCATGTTCTTGGGGTTAACCCTGTAAAGGGGGATTTTAGCCACTAATATTCACAATAATGATCCAAATATTTGAATACATGATATAAAAAATTAAAGACTAAATAAAAAATAAAAACCTAATTAACCGTGTAGCCATCTCCACAATTTTTCTCCAAACAGTGTTCCGTTTATTCCAGGTGTTAATCAAAAATAAAAATTTTCCAAGTCTTTAAAGCTGTCCAAGCCACCCTATATTCGTCCAGGTGGTTCCTACTATAATTAATTATCCAAATATATTTTCCAATTCCCTCTCAACATTGACCAAGGAAATATATATATTGTCCATGTTTAATCAATTGTCTCCAGCTGTCAAACTCATACTAAATTTATATATATTATATTCTAATTCTTGTAATATCAGAAAAAGGACACCAATTTAAAAGATTCCCTCACTTCTCAAAAGGTGTGCCATGCAGTAATAAAGGGACAAGCCCCATATGTGTTGGCAGCAATTTGAATTTACATTATCTGAACCAGCGACGCGACACATCATCTTCGCGTCGCTGTACTGGAATTGACACTAATAAATTTTCTAAGTGTAAACATTGTGCCCATCGACGCAACGTGTTGACTTTCCGTTTACTCACTGAAATTTTCTTTCAAAATTTTGGTTAAGTGTTGAGCGTCCTATCCTTTGCCCATGTCTTTTGTAGTATATTTTCAATGAATTTTGAGCCTTTTTATCAGAAATATATCACCGTATTTATTTCACCAGACATCATACAATATCATAAACCACATATTAAAGATCAAAACAACAAAATATTCTCAACAACAAATCAAAACAAGAGCTAAGATAAGGCAAATTCGCAATGATCTTCCACTTATTATTTAAACTCTTAACTTAATCAAATTAAACTTTGCACATTACAAACAAGTTATTTCACTTATAATTATACATTTAAACTATTTGTAAAAAATTAAACTCATTAGAATCCACTGAAACCAACTAGACACACACCTAGCTCAATCTAGTAAAACTAGTTTTTCGGGTTGAACTCTAAATTACTCAATTAAGCACAAACTTATTAAAAAATACTTTAGACTTTGTAATCATATACTTGGACACTTAAACTCTTAATTACATCAATATGAACACGATAAGCACACAAATTGCTCTCAAAATAAGGCAAAATAAGCTAGAATAATGATACAAAAGTGTATAAAACCACCTCAGATCATCCTCTCTCTTAGGTTGTGGATTATGTAAAGCCCATAGAGAGATCATTTTTGAGACTTATGGAGATGGAATCAAGATGCCGTGTCATCAATATAGTGTGGTTGGTATTTTATTTGAGAGCTTATTTCAGGTATGGCGAGTTGAGACATGGGTCTAGAGAGCACCTCGAATGTGAGTTAGTTGATCAAATAGAGTTAACATATACTCCCTTTTAGCCTAGAGTCTCTGAGTCATTCTATGATTGCAGAAAAGAAAATTATTGGTAGTAGACAGTGCTTTTAGCATCAGGTGGCCAACCATTCGAGTTTATTTTGTGTTCTCTCTATTTTAGGATTTATGACATTACTATAATTGTAGAGAGATTGACTATTGGTCTAAAAAGTGTCCCCTATGTGGGATTTTTAGTCTTTCAGCTCATTTAGAGCAGCCTTGTGATAATTGTGGCACCTTTATTAGAGATAGTGCACTTAACATCTCAGTTGATGATTCAGTCAGTTGGTCCGAGTTTAGACCCATTCAGATTTACTCTCCCTTATATCCATCAGACATGTATGATAGGTGTGATTTTATTTCCTATATTTATCTTTTATTATATGTATTCGGGTTTTCATACCTATTTATGATTATATGCCTTGATGAGTTCAGGTTGGTTATTTTGTGCCTTAATATTAAATTTGTAATTATTTACTACTCTGTGGTCTATTTCTTTTAGTAATAGATAGGGTAGATCTATAGTGACATTTTCTCCCTATTAGTGTAGATTTGGGGTTTGATTCCCATTTATCTTGTCATATTGGCCTTGTTGCGGCCCCTGAGCAATAAATAATATTGATGTTCATTTTGGTACCGCCTATTCATTATACTGATGTTGATATTATTGTTAATATTTCTATCACTGCTTGAGGTTGTTGATATTATGTGATGTAATTGATCCTCACTGGGTAGCTATATAGACTAGTGTTATCTAGTTAGAATTTTATCTCTTTGCAATTCTTATTTGGTGGCTTGAGTAGATATAGCTCGATTGTATGATTTCTTTTCCATTATACGGTGAGGTTGATTATTTTTGCTCTTGGTTAGCTATGTTAGATTTACTTGGGAATGTATTATGGTATCAAAGGTAAGTTGACCTTCTGTGGTTCTAATATAGATCTAGAGTATCGAACGTAAGTTGACCTTCTGTGGTTCTGATAAAGATCTAGAGTTGGCAATTTATTTATATTGTCCGATATTGAGTTGGATATTCTGATGCTGGCCTCTTAGGTGAAAAGGCTTTTGTTTTGGCTATCCCTTCTTATTTAGATCTTCTATAAGATTGACTAGTCTGAGGCTCGTTCTTTATTTGTGGCTAGTGCATCATCCGATAGTCATTTTGATATTGAGATTGAGAGGTCTTGAGTTTATCTCTTAGACTTGTTGGGTTTGTTCCCATATGATGGTTTGCCCTTGTTATTAGTATGGAGATTGGATACTCCTTTCTTGCTGTGATATGGTTTTGTCTTAAGTTGAGTTGGAAATTTAGAGGCAGGTGGCCTTTCTGTGATTGCTTTTTGAGTTTGCAAATTAGAAGTTCTTTATCTTGAGTTGTTGACTTTTGGTGGAGATCTTGACTTTGACCTTGGTTTTGATATTGGTATATTTCTTCTTCGATGATATGATTCTTGGGTGGATTTAGGAAATCCCCATTTCAGAGTTTGTACGGCGTAATGAGGCTTGGTGGAGTGTTTCTCCTTGATGATGGGTGCCTATGACTATTCTTAGCTGAGATGGAGTGTTGGACTGGTTAGTTTCGGCACAAGTTGAGCCTACCCTATGTTGCTTGAGTTTTTGTCATTTGTAGTATGGTTTGTTCTCACGACCCGAGACTACCCCTAGTCGTAACATGGTGCGTGAAACAACAAGTGATCCCAAGCTAACCCATGACTAGCATGATACTTGAGTAACTTATTTAGAATATATTACAAAACTTAATTTGGTGAGCAGAAGCATAATCATGAAAAGTCTGAATAAAGTTAATGCTGATACAAGTTAAACAATGATAAAACTAAAGAAAGAAACTCAAGTTACATGACCGACTCTGACTGACATCTATGAAGCCTCTACTATACTGACTATAGATAGATGGGGCATGCCTCCAGCTTCCACTAATTAACACATAAGAATAATAATAAAAATAAAGTACATGATCAACATCTAATTGGAGTCCCCAAAATAGGAGAACTCATCACCTGCTGGCTGGAAACTGCAACCGTCTAATCATAATGTGTGGGCTACATCTAGTGCCCACATTATGAAACAATGTAGTCATACAGACGTATATGTGGATTAGTACTTCTGGAATATACTGAGTAAGTGGAGTGAATTCAATAAGTAAAACTGAGTTCATGTGTAATCTTAAACATGCATGCTAAGTGTAAGTAGACTCACCAAGAGACTGAAATAAACTGAAAGCTGAAGTATCTTAAAACATGAGTAACAAAAATAATCTGATAAGCTGGTGAATCACTACACTTAGTGTTTTAAATCCTTACTTTTGTAGAATAAGTAAAACTGAAGCTGGGAAGCGGTTAAACATGAATATTATATGTAAATATCATGTAAAGCTGAACATGTTGTAAAACTGAACTAAGGATCATGTATGGATACTGATCATGAAAACATGAACATGTAAAACTTAGAATGCAAGACCAAGAATAAACATGTACTGACATGATCTCAATAACTGAATAACTAATATCTGAATACTTGGTCATGCAAACCTGAACTGACACACTCTGAATATTGTACTGAGAGTGTAGGAGCTAGCTATAACTAACATGTACCAATCTAAGTTATCAAGGACCAACCTGTAACCCCATTTGGAAGGGTGCTGGTACCTTACCAGGATACCAACACATGAATGATGATCTGGATCCACAAGGCTAATGTCCTGAAGAAGAGGGTGTTATGCCTAACTGGCGGGGTAACCCTCATAATCTATGGTGGAACCATATGTCTGGAACCTAGGGACTGCTACTAGCGCCTCATGCCTAACTGACAGGGGAGACGTCATCCCTACGTTCACTCGATGCTAAGTTTTACTCCCAACTGAATGACACTTGTGTTATTAGTCGTTTAACATGACATGGTATTGTAATTGAAAGTGCTCAGCATGAATATGACATTCTGAATATGATATTAAAACCATGGTCTGACTGACTCGTTACTTAAAAACTGAAAACATGTAAAACACATAGGTATCGAGTGTTCATAACCCACCAGCACTGAATGATTACAAAAATATGATAACAATGCTTAAAGCTATAGTTTGGAATCATGGTTCAAAGACCCTAAACATAGATATTTCATCAAACAAGTGAGAATCATGAACTTGAACATGAGAATGTGTTAAACATGAGAAATCACCATGATTACTTGGCTAAATTCACAAATTGGGGGTTTAACATGAAATTCACTTAAACATGACATGGGAATTGTAATTCAAAACATGATATGACTCATTCCACTTGAAAGAACTTATAATCATTACTTGAAATTGAATTAATAAGAGATTCACGGAGATAAATCATCTTAATTATGTAAAACTCTTAATTTAAAATGAAAAAGGGTTCTTTGACTCCATGGGTGAAGGGGACCCATGGATGAACTCCCAAATACCTTAAACCTTTAGTTTGAAAGAGAAATACCAATATTGATGCTTTTTTGAAGGTTCTTGAACTTGGAAAACTTGAATTCTTGATTTCTTAGCGATAAAGGTATTAAATTCTTGTTCTTGGGAAAGGGAATGGTTTTCTTGAGAGGAAAATTGGAGAAGAAGGTCAAAATTATGCCCTAACTGATGCGAAATTCGTGTTATGAATGATTGGGTTGAGAGGGAAAAAAGCCAATTTCCCCTCTGACATTTAAATTTGTAACTGGACACAACAACATCACCGTGATATGGACTAATCGCGGTCTTTGTATTCCCTCACCGCGATGCGGTGAACATGAGTTCGGGACTATTTCCGTGCCGCGGCCTTATCATGGTGACACTCTAGTTCCATGATCCCAACATGACCTAAACCCCATCTAAAAAATCCAAAACTTCTCCAAGACATGCTCCTTACATCCCTGAACATAAATCAACTTAAAAACCAATATTTTGGGGTTGGGGAGGTCAATTTAAAAAATTGTAAAGTCTAGGGGTCTCGAAACTAACTAAGTGCTTAACAGTTAGGGAAATTTTCAAGTCTTAGACCTCTTAAACATGCAACTGAGAGCTGAATTGAGCTAAGATTTTATGGTGTATTACAATATTGCCCCGTTGGGAACATTCGTCCTCGATTGAGGCTGGTTAGCTGAGAACACTGGGGAAACTGAGACTATATTCTGAACATGCATAACTTAAAACATGACTACATAACTGAGTCTAAAACATGATCATGAATTGAACTGATTTCGTGAATACATGCAATGACATGAGAATTGTTATAAGGCTGAGATAGAAATGAGAAAGTCAACTTATGAGTAACCATTACCTCAAATTGGGTCTGGTTTTGTGAAAAAAAGATGATAGGTTTAAGACATGGAAACTCGAGGCATTACAGCATCACCTCCTTGGGATATTTAACTCCCACAAATCATACTTACTTGGTTACAATACTAAGGAAATACTGATATGATGCACCAGACACTTACAAATTGAATTATGGCTGAATATCTAGAATCTAAAACCGATGTCTGATGCATGAACTGAGCTGAATTTGTAATTTACATGGATGCAAACAATTTACCTCTTGGAATTTCCATATTCATAAGACTTCAGATAGTATGACTAGATGGAAAGATGGAAAACCATAGGAACTTGACTTTCTGAATGCTAAACTGAATTGTTGGATATACAAAATTAATCATACTGAAAGCTTATACTCAACTAAAGTATTTCTTTAGTACTCTTTCTAAGAATATCTAATAACATTAGGCAGAAAACAATCTTGGGCATGATCTGAATTCGATATTTGAATAAGGAATCGTAACGTGGTTATAATTATGTAACATAGAACATAGGCCTATTAAGCATAAGCTAAGATAGAATTGCTATGCCTTAAACCATGCAACTACTACTTTCAAGATAAGACATACTCCTCAAATACTCCCTCAACTATACATTCCCTTCAATACTGCACCTCTCTTGAGGATACTTAAAATCTTCACATGGCCACTGATGACTCTATTTACTAAAGTTTGAGCTGAACTGAATTCTCTCACGATGTTCAAGCCTACTCGAATCTACAAAGTGCAAACATAACACTGTAATACTAGCCTGAATCATGAATTCAATACCCCTTGCATTTTCACAACTTCCATCTCAATAATAATTCTTCTTACCACTTAAACAACAAACTTCAATCTCTTAATAGGAATTCACAAAAGCACAATGCATTCATCCACTTATACATAAACATGACACTCCAGTTAATCATTATAACCACATACAAACTTATAGGAAAAGGACCCATAAAAGCATCTTTATCATATTCTTTAATACCTCTATCAATAACAACCTCCCTGCACTATCCCTAACAGAATACACATAGATTTATCATTTAACCTTCATATATATTTAAAGCTTTGCCTTGATCTTGCTTCAAACTTATAGCCTTAGCTAAAACAAGTATACAACAATCTTTCATCAACAAGGAATATTTACTCTCTACCCTCTAAACCATTACTCATCACCACTATTATTTCAGAAGGAGAGCTCGCTGAAAGGTTAAAACATGAAGACCTGAAACATGAAAGGATACTATGAATAACTTTAACACTTAACTGAGGCCTGAGGAATAGAATATCAACCTCATGGATTCATTAAATAGATCTAATCCGAGAATATATATGATAAAATCTAAATATCACTAGCCATTAAGAATGTAGCATAAGTTATGGGGACTGAGCATACTGTAAAACATAAGTACATGAGTCATGAGTTGTATGACCTGAGTTTAGAGTTCATAAATTCATGGAATATGATTCGTACTGCTGAGTGAACTAGAAGTCCTTATACTAGGAACTGGAAGTGCACATGAACATGAACTATTATCATAGAGCTGACATGTAAGGCATGATTAGATATCATGATGATTGAAGTACAAAACTTTGCACTGAGATGAGAATAGGTTGCGCATCTTCCTCCCTTACTGATGTTCTACAATACACTAGCATCACTACTAAAATCTGAGAGCCTGACTTGGTTGCTTGTTCTATCATCTCCCCCTTAGCTTAAGGCTAGCATTCTAAGTTTGTGGGACCCTTTTAAATAACTCTAAACTTAACTACAACCATTGTATTCTAGAGTCCAAGATATAACAATGCACATAAATAAGAACTTACCCTGAAAGACTACACTTGAAAATGTAAGTCCCGCTGCTTGTACTTTTTTCTGATATACAACTCTTAACTTTCTATAGCCCATAACTTAGCTAGTAAGAACATTATATACTACATTACTAGACTTATTTACACTTAGCTACTCAAGGGTACAATCTAAGTACACACACTGTTAAAACTTAGAAATAATACAATATGGATATCACCTTGGTACCCCTCTAGATCATACATACATTATCATACTTAATTTTGAATCAACAACTTAAATTTTTGCATACACTATTTAAAACCTACTGATTCACACTTATATAACTAGCTCCATAAATACATAATCTAACAAATCCAGATAAATACTATACCCACCTTGCTACTAATAAACTTTTGGGTTCATGCTTCTAATTATAGATTATATACTATCGAAGGATTCTGAGAAGGGATATGAAAGCACCTCTGACTTTGGCTTAGCACATGATTTTCATGAATATGAATGAAATACTTCATGCTTTGGAACATAAAGGCACTAATGGGATACTTTTGAGCCTGGAAAAATCTCATAACTGTCTGTGGAGACTGTCTAAGAAAACTCTATCTGTAAGGACTTAAGCTTTGATATTTCTATTACCTCAAGAATAAGGAAAAGTTGTCATGAATGGATTAACATGAGATTCTACACTACCTCCTTAGAGAACACTTCTACTACACGATATGAGACATAAAAAAAAGGAAACATTTCTTAAATGCCTTGTAGCCTCTCGAAGAAAAGTACAGATGTTTCCGTACCATTCCGTAAGACTCTACTAGACCTGAATTCATAGACACCCTAGGACACTTGAAATCTGGGCTATGATACCAAGTTTGTCATGACCCAAGACTACCCCTAGTCGTAACATGGTGCTTGGAACCACAAGTGATCCCAAGCTAACCCATAAACTAGCATGATACTTGAGAACCTGATTTAGAATATATTAAAAAACTTAATTTGCTGAGTGCAAGCATAATCATGAAAAGTCTGAATAAAGTTAATGTTGATACAGTTTATATCATGATAAAACTGAAGAAAGAAACTCAAGTTACATGACTGACTCTGACTAACATCTATAAAGTCTTACTCTACTAACTATAAATAGTTAGGACATGCCTCTAGCTACCACTAATCAATATATGAGAATAATAATAAAAATAAAGTACATGATCAATGTCTGACTAGAGTCCTCAAAATAGGAGAACTCATCACCAGCTGGCTAGAAACTGCAACCATCTGATCATGATGTGTGGGCTACAACTAGTACCTAAATTATGAAACAATGTAGCCACATAGACGTATATGTGAATCAATACTTTTGGAATGTATTGAGTAAGTGGGGGTGAATGCAATAAGTAAAACTGACTGTATACGTAATCTTAAACATGCATGCTAAGTATAAGTAGACTCACCAAGAGACTGACATAAACTAAAAGCTGAAGTATCTTAAAACATGAGTAACAAAAATAATTTGATAAGTTGGTGAATAACAACACTTAGTTTCTTAGATCCTTAATTTTGTAGAATAAGGAGAACTGAAGTTGGGAAGCGGTAAAACATGAATATTGTATGCAAATATCATGTAAAGCTGAACATGCTGTAAAACTGCACTAATGATCATGTATGGATACTGATCATGAAAAAATAAACATGTAAAACTTAGAATGCAAGACCAAGCATAAACATGTACTGACATGATCTAAATAACTAATATCTGAATAACTGATGTCTGAATACTTAGTCATACAAACCTGAACTGATACACTCTTAATACTCTAGTAAGACTGTGGCAGCTAGCTATAATCGATATGCCCCAATATAAGCCATTGAGGTCCAACTTGTAACCTCAGTTGGAAGGGTACTGGTACCTTTTCATGGGTACCAACACATGAATGATGATGTCAATCCACAAGGCTGATGTCCCAAAAAAGAGGGTGTCATGCCTAACTGATGAGTTACCCCTCATAATCTATGGTGGCATCGTAGGTATGGAACCTAGAGACTACTACTAACACCTCATGTATAACTAACGAGGGAGACATCATCCCTATGTTCACTCGGTGCTAAGTCTTACTCTCAACTAAACGACACTGGTGTTATTAGTCATTTAATATGACATGGTACTGTGCCTGTAAGTGCTCAACATAAACATGACATTCTGAATAAGATATTAAAACCATGGTCTAACTGACTCGTTACTTGAAAATCAAAAACATGTAAACCATATATATATCAGGTATTCATAACCCACCGACACTAAATGCTTACAAAAATATGATTACAATGCTTAGGAACAATAGTTTGGAATCATGGTTTCAAAGATTCAAAACATAGAAATTTCATCAAACATGTGAGAATCATGAACTTGAACATGAGAATGTGTTAAACATGATAAATCAACATGATTACATGGCTAAATACATAAATTAGGGATTTAACATGAAATTCTTTTAAACATGACATGAGAATTGTAATTCAAAACATGATATGACTCATTCCATATGAGAATTAACAAGACATCCATGTAGATAGTTCACCTTAATCATATAAAACTCATAATTTAAAACTAAAAAGGGTTATTGGGCTGCATGGTGAAAGGGGACCCATGGATGAACTCCCACATACTCTACACCTTTAACTTGAAAGAGAAACATCAATCTTGATGCTTTCTTGAAGTTTCTTGAACTTAGGAAAGTTGAATTCTAGATTTCTTAGGGAAAAAGGAATTGAATTTTTGTTCTTGGGGGAAGGGAATGGTTTTCATGAGAGGAAAATTGGAGAAGAAGCTCAAAATTATGCCCTAACTAATGCCCAAGTAGTGTTTTAACTGATTGGGTTGAGGGGGAAAAGACCCAATTGACCCTCTAACATTTAAATTCATAACTGGACGCAACAACGTCACCACGATGAGGTCTAATTACGATCGTTGAATCCCCTCACTGTGACACGGTGAATATGAGATTGGGACTATTGCCGTACTACGGCATTATCGTGATGACACTCTGGTTCCTTGATCCAAACATGACCCAAACCCTATCCAAAAAATCCAAAACTTCTCCAAGACATGTTTGTTACATCCCTGAACATGAATCAACTTAAAAAATAACATTTCAAGGTCAGGAACGTCGATTTAAAAATACGTAAAGTCTAGTGGTCTTAAAAATAACTAAGTCCTCAACACTAAGGGAAATATTCAAGTCTTGGGACCCTTAAACATGCAACTGAGAATTGAATTAAGCTAAGACTTTTATGGGGTATTACATTTGCAACCTTGGGGAGTTTTGAGTATGTTTTGATAGTTCATGTCCTCCAAGGATTATGGAGTGGGTTATTTGCATGTCTAGCCGGTGATTTAGCCTCTGGCATGGTTTTAGTTTTGTAACTACATTTCATTCCCTCTAGCTAATATAAAGTTGGGTATTGTGTTTTAGGCGATGGTTTATTTGTTTGGTAATTTTGTTCTTCAGTTATGACTTAATTGTGGCTTGGTATAATTTGGCTTGGATATGTTATATTTAGATTCTTAAGTCGATTTGAATGGTTGGCATTGATATAGACTTATTAGATCAGCTTTGACGTGGAGCCTTAGAATGGCGATTTAGAAGCTAAGATAGATTTGGAGTATGAATTACTACCCATTTAAAGGTGTTGTTTGGGTATTTGAGATCGAGCAGTTCTTTAGTATTGAGATTTTATCTTGTAGCTATAGATATTGTACGTGACCTTCATTTTAGACTTTCTTCAGTTTGGATTTCATTTATCGGCTGGTTGATCCAACTCTTGGTTGCCTATTTGTCTTCTCAATTTGAATGGTAGCCTATGGACCCGATATTGATTATTTCATCTTTAACCTTGAGTTTTTAGTTTTCCTTAGAAATTTTGGATGATATACTCAGTGGGAGTAATATACTTGAGTTGGATTCAGTATGGCTTCATTCTTGGTAGATGGACATCCTGGAACAGATTGTTTAGTGATGGGTAGTTATGCCTTGATCATTTGGATCTCAGTTTGATTACCATCTGGACTAGCTGTAACATTTGGAAGAGATTGCATTCCTTGTTTATCTCAATTCGTGTGCCCAGACAATGCCTTATGATCTTATTCTCTGTTTCCTATATGATAATTTAGCGGGTCAACTTTAGTTCCTCAAGTTCACTGTGATGAGATTGTACAGATGAGACTCTAGTGTTTTTCCTTCTAGTTTGGAGTAGATAGCAGGCATGGAATAATAGTAAAGAAGGATTATATTTAAATTTAGAGTTGGTAGTTGTCATGACCCAAACGAGGGCCTGGACATGATGGGTATCTTAAGTCCCACGTAGACCGGAGATCACCCCCTTCACCTAACTTAGTCAACACAACCACCTCAAGTGTCAGATGAGATCCAAACCTATAATAAGATAAGAGTTTATTTATATCAAAACATCAAAATACATCCAGGTTCAGTGCCAAATGTTATCAGTGTTAATGTCAATACTAATAGCAATACTGACACCATTACTGACACCGCCCATACCAATAGTAGTCTGACAAAACCTCTAATTAAAAGCAATGAAATATTCGATCGGGACATGCCCCTAACTATAGCCAAAAACCAATTCCAAATGTAACATCACAATGTACAGAAGTAACAAACATGAAACAGTGTCTTCCAAAGTATGGAAGCTCACCACTTCAATTTGACTCAAAAGTTGATCCTGAATCTAAATCCCTAAGCAGGAGGAGCGGGGGTATGTCCAATTCCTGCATCACATGGGGATACAGGTCCAAAGACGGTTAGTGGGTGAATGCTAGCATGTAACTCAAGGATAGAGGAATAAAACAATGCCATCATTCAAAGTTAAGTCAAATCATCATATGCAATACATGTATACATACATATATATATATATATATATATATATCATGATAGGATAGGGAACAAGGCTTAGCATCAACTTTGAAAACCTTAAACTAGGTTGTGTAGCATAACCAACATATATCAAGGCACCCACTGGCTATATGGGCCCAGCTCTCCCCTAACGAGAAGGGCCCTAATGCATGTAGCAGCACGAACCAGAGAATATCCATAACCGTATATGCCTTTACGGGGGACTCGAACCTCTCAACACAACTAAGGTGACTTAAAACCAATGTATACAACATGGGGGAATCAAACCTCCCATTGATATATTCATTCAGAGGACTCGAACATCCCGATAATATAGACATCCACACTGGCTAGCGTTGTTTTTGGTGTTAGTCCTTCGAACTCTACTTTCACAACCTGGTTACACATCCTACTTTAAAGTCCAATTAAAACATTCTTTACACATACACACAATCATTATTCTAATTATTTACCAAAGTCATCCCACTGGTATCATCATACCAACCCCACTTGCAAGCTTACAACATGCCATAACCATTATCATTCAACTTTGGACTTGAAACCATTTTCTAAACAAGGACATCAATTCAATTCCGTTTAGGGACTCGAACCCTCTTAGACTTTTAAACCACCATGGTTACAATTCAAATCAATTTATGACCAACAAGGCCTTAATGAAACCATTTACCAACCAATTACATCAGTAGGTCAATGCCTTAGTTTAAATCACAATTTAATTCAATTTGTGGTCATCAAGACCTTTACAAACCATTCATCCTTCATTAATATCTTTAGGCCAAGTATTAGTTCAAAACACAAGTCACCATATGATAAGATTCTTATCTTAGGAAGATTTATGGAAGGAATTTGGTCTTGAACCCCCTATATGGTCACCTTGAAGAAAACCCTATCCCAATTTTTCTTGAGAAGTTTTGAGAGAGTTTGAGAGAGTTTTAATCTTGATAAGTGAAGAATGAGGTACCAAATAGTGTTATAAAATATGGCGTCTTAAGGGCTTAAGGTGGAAAATATCTAAAATACCCTCATCTTAAAACCAACCAAAGAATCATAGGAGGCTACGATTTGCCCCCTTCACTCGTACCCACATCATACGAGTGGTACCCTCCACTTGTACCTTGATCAGAATGTTGGACATCACATTCTATCCAACATATGACTCATTGGCCTCACTTGTACCCAATCATACAACTAGTACCTTCTAAGTCATACCTAAAGTAGAATATCGAGGCTAGACACTGAACAATATATGATTTGGAACTTATTCTCATACCATGATCATATGACTTGTATGATGCCTTTTCATATCAAGAATAGAAGTTGGCCAATGTGACACAGACCAACATGCGACTAGGGTCCTTGACCCATATCCACACAATACGAGTGGTATAGTAAGTTGTATGATGCATAAAATATTCAAGACTCAGAAAGCCAAAGTTTGGGGTGTTTCAGTCTCCCCCACTTAGGATTATTCATTCTCGAATAATGGGATGAGGCACTATAAGCACGATTTAAACCCCCAACATCTCTACTCTTACCTTTAAGACAGAAAACAAAATATTAAGGAATCTACCTTTAACAAAACATAAAACAAAGATGTTGAGAACAATATATACCTCAAGCACGACTTTCCAGAATTAGGAATAGGACTAGATATTTGGACCTCATGTCCTCCTCGACTTCCCAAGTATCTTTCTCTGACTTTTGGCTCCACCACATATACTTCACCAAAGAAATATCTTTTGTTTGCAACCGATGAACTTGCCAATCCAAGATCCTCACCGGGACCTTCTCATAGGACAAAGAATATGAAATACCAACGTCCTCTAAAGGGACAACAAATGAGGATCATCCACACATTTCCGCAACATAAACACATGGAATACCAGATGGATGGGCTCATGTTAGAGGGCAATTAAAACTCATATGCAACACGGCCAACTCTTCTCAAAACCAAATACGGGCCAATATATAGGGAACTGAGCTTCCCTTTTTTTTCAAACTGCATTACTCCCTTTATTGGAGACACCTTCAAAAATACCCGATCACCAAATGACCTTCACCTTTTCCATAGACTAGTGAACTAAATCCGGGCCAAACATTTCCTCTTCGCCTACCTTGAACCACCTACTAGTAAATCTATACCTCCTACGATACAATGCCTCAAATGGGGCCATATCAATGCT
This sequence comes from Capsicum baccatum var. pendulum, assembly GCA_030864225.1. Lineage (NCBI taxonomy): Eukaryota > Viridiplantae > Streptophyta > Magnoliopsida > Solanales > Solanaceae > Capsicum > Capsicum baccatum. The sequence goes on along the minus strand of CM061554.1, from coordinate 100,309,185 downwards.
AGAATGGGAACAATTTTTATAAGAAAACTTAATCAAATGAAAATGGTTGAATCAACTACCACCATAATCAATCACACTGGCTCGCAATATATCTTTCGAAGTCTGAATAGTTCTTTCGGCCTGCCTATCCAACTATAGGTGGAAAGACATACTAAGACTCACTTTAGTCACCAAACCACGCTTAAAATAGTGTCATAAATGCGATGAGAATTGAGTAACACAATCTAAAATAATCTAGACAGTCACACCATGCAACTTTATAATTTCTTGAAGGAACAAATTTGCATAATCCTCAACATTATAAGTGGTCCTCACTGACAAGAAGCGAGCGGACTTAGTCATCCTATCCACGATGATATAAATGGAGTCATACTAATTTTGCGACTGTGGAATACTGGTAACAAAATCTATAGTTATTATCTCCTATTTCCACATTGGTAGTTCAATCTCTTAAACTAGCCCACCGAGCCTCACGTGCTTCACCTTCACTAGATAACATACCATACACTTAGCCATAAAGTTGACTACATCACGTTTCATGTTTTTCCACTAATACATTTCCTTGAGATCATGATACATCTTTGTTGAACCGGGATGAACCATATATTACGACTGACAGTGCCCAAGTGCACATGCAAGTGTACGTGGTCTACCAAGTAATATAGTGGCCTTAAAAAAAAAGCCAAATATTGATCCCACAGGGACATGTTAAACAACTATCCAGTTCTAATTTAATAATTGAGATAAAGTAACCAAGAAAGTTTTAGAATTGTAAACTAAAAGTAAACTAAACTAATGCTGAAAAGTAATGACTTTGGACAGTCAATGGATGGAAACCCAGGGTTAAAGCACTAAGAACAATCATACTATGATATTGAAACACATTCATTTGATCACATGTCTTGGTTTTTGATTCACAGGGTTGATATTATGATCATGGTCTCTCGAGCCTCTAATCACCTATCTAACTTAGACCCATAACTACATTGTTGAGCGGGAATGTAAGAACTAAGCTAAACACATTTATATTTCATCCTATAGAGAACCAAGCAAGGATTATAGGTAAATCTCAATCCTAGTTTCTAATTCATATTCCTTATTTTATAAAAGAATAAGAACCCTACTTTATTCATCCCCACATTCTAGCTTTGTTATTCCCCCTTTTGAGATCACAAGGTCAACAAGATATATATTCTATGGGTCGTGAATCCTTAAAACATTTCAAACAAAGATAAACAAACAAAAAAATATGATAATAAATCCAAACAAAATCAATTCAAAGCGAAAGTAAACATGTTCTTGACCTTAACCCCAGAAAGGGGGCTTTTAGCTGTTAATGGACATAACCGTAATCACAATCATTGAAAACATGTTAAAATAAATAAACAAACTAAATTAAAGATATAAAAACCCTAATTGAAGTATTTCCAGCCCATCTCCAAGCTTCAAAGTCATCCAAGGTGTATAACATAAAGTACAAGTGTCCTATTTAAAGGAGGACATAACTGTCAATTTTTGCACTAGGTACGTGTCGCAGAGCTTATAGCAGGAACTAAGGTGTGTGACGCACCCCCACCATAGAGGCACACTGTTTTGGGTCCCTTAGGAAGCTATATATGTATGTAATATTCTCTATAGACATGGTTTATGTCTGATATGCGCCATGGACATCCAAAGTGTCAGTTTTATGTGAAATCTTGTCCCGTGCTTTCGTTGATCCATTCCAAGCCTTTTTGTGTTGTTTCCACTTGATTTACAGCTTTTATATCCTTCATATATCACCATATTCAACTAAAAAATCATCCTATATCATCAAAACCACGTATTAGATCTTAAAACAACAAGACGACGAGCTAGAAACTTAAGCTAAGAATACTAGTTTTGCCCCTTTTGATCTTTAACTTAGTTTTGACTCTCGACTTGATTCAATTGCACTTTGAAAATTATAAACAAGTTTTTACACACATAATTACACAATAGAACTATTAGGAACTCAATAAACACATTATAATCCATTGCGATAGACTAGAACGACACCTAGCTCAAGCTAGTAAAACTTGTTTTGTCGACTAGACTCTAAATGATCAATTTTAATCCAAACTTGTTTGAAAACACCTTTAAACATTTAAATCACATAATTAAACATTTCTATGCTTATTTATATCATTATTAACACATTAAGAACATGAATTGTCCTCAAAAAAAGGCTAAATAAGCCCGGATAACAACACTGAAGTGCATAAATCCACCTCAGATCATCACCCCATACTTAAATCCTTGTCCGTCCTCGAAAAACTCTTTACTCTAATCATCATAAGTTGAGGTGAATCCAAACTTATACTACAATCAAGACATGAAAGTTAGTACAACAATGACTACACAAAATGCAAGTTCCTACACTAAGCACGTTACAACACAATTGACAGTTCAGGAACTACTCCAAAAAAATATCCTAACCTCAAGAATTTACTCACCAAGTTAGAAAACTCATACATATTGCTCAATCACATACATTATACAAATCACCTAAATATTATCAAAAATGTGCCTTCACCACAAGAGAGTTACCCATAATCACTCACATAGATGTAGTTTATCACAAAATAGGTATAAAAATTAAATTACGATTACTCTCACAAAGAATTCACAAGTTACACACGATGAACCATAGGCTTTCCCTTAGTGTAGTACTCCACTAATGTCAAAATAATAAATCTTAGTATAAAATAGGTCTGTAAGTGTTGTAGTGTAGGCTAAGGGATGTGTAGGAACCATTTTGGCTAAGAACAGTGACTATCTTCCCTAATCGCTTTAATAGCTCACACTTTTTATCCAACTCACCATTAACAATAAATTTTCACCACTTTTGTCTACCCCTTTCTTTTGTTTTGCCCCATCTCATTAAGCTTATTCACATATACTATGGTGGGAGTGTTGTCTATACATAACTTATTCAATTTGAACTAATTTTATTCTTTTCATTACTCAACTCCAAACCCCAACACATATCAATTTTTTTTAATGCCAATAGCTATGACTTATGGGCTTCAATTTCACCTTTTTCCTACTTTAATTCAAAATCCTTAACTAATTTTATACTAAATCTCTTAGGATCTTTGGATCAAATTACGGTCAATCAAAGAAGGGGATACAGGCTATATATGAGGCTGCCAAAGAAAATATGCTAAAGGCTCAATGAGGTTAACTAGGATTTTGCACAAGGGTAGTAAAAGAAGGTATAAAACAAGGCTATCAAATAAATTCCTATATCATCTCCTAAACCCACACTCTTTATTTCACTTTGCACACATACCAGGCAAGTTTTAGATATCACATACAACGAGGAATATACAATAACCTTACATCATACGTGGTATATGCTCTACTCAAGAGGGATCATTGTAGACTCTCACCCAAATAATCACATGAATTCAACTGTAAGCCAACAAGTACAAGAGTCATAATCAAGAGCCTAGGAGTCTAATAAGTAGTAATTCACACAATCAAAATTCTTTTACAACAAAAACACTTGTATCATGTAATCAACTATAGCACCAACAAGAACATCTCACTTATTCCTAACACAAAAAATTTTAAAATTACTCCTAAAATGGGAATTTCCCCATACCACACTTAAAAATGTACTTTTTCCCCAAAGTGTACTTTAAAAGTAGAGATATAAATACTCCATGAGGCCTCTAGACCTAGTTAGTAGCATATTTATACATCAAGAGGGTTCGGGGACCTCACACTTAGTCTTCGACATGCTCCTTAGCTCAGGATTTCGGTACTTAGACTTTCCATCAACCTGTGACTCAACAAAAACAAAAACTAATGAGGTAAAAACTAAAAATATTAAAAATAAAACATACTTAACTTGGGTTGTCTCCCAAGCAACGTATAATTTAGTGTCACGGCACGACCCAATCAACTCTTTCCTCCATCTTGAGGATATGAATTCCACCATCAACTTTACACCTATCTTTTTGCTTTGCTCATAGGGTAGTGTACAAATATTAAGGAATTGAGTAATGGATAGTGCATGGTAAACCACTCGACCTTTAAGTGAGGTGTGTTTTATGTTGCTTATCTGGTGCAAAATCAAGAATATAGGATTCCTATTCCTCCTCTTCATACTCTCCCACTATTTTAGATAATTCCATAGACAACACATCATCTAAACATAATGTATAAAAAAGTGCTTTGAGTGAGGCCCAACCAATCCCACTTTAAAATTTACACAATCCACAACACCCTCACTCTTATTCACCTTCTCAATTTCAGTCTCAAGAGAAAGATGACAACTGAATGGTTATGATTCTTATGTTTTATTCCATACATTTTCATGTTTCCTCCTTTAATTTACTCAGCCTCTGTGGAAATAGTAGTGGTGGTATCTCCTAAACCTATTCAACAATTTTAGTTTTTGAGTCTCAGACCTCCTCAAATTATCAAAAACTTTGTCTGCAGTTGGTTAGAGAGTCAACTCTATATCTACCTTCTTATTTGTCTTTTGCGCATTTCCCTCTAACATGACTAAATCAGGATTAGCTCCACACATATCTACAGAGTGATACATAGTGCCACAAATCACACACCAACTTGTGGTCTGTTGCACATGTTGGAAACAAGAAGGTCCCCTCCAAATACTTGCATCAAAATCTAGACATAAAGCCTTGTGGTGGGGTCCTCCACAAAAATTAAAAAAAATCATCATCCTTCAAAAACAATCTACCCAGACTGTCATGTCAAGAAGTGTGATAAAAAAATAGAAGCATTTAAAACAAAATAAACTATGTAAAACTCAATATAGAAAAACTAAAAATAATATAGTTGTCTATTTAAAAGTTCCCAAAAATGGCACCAAAAACTTGACAACACCCAAGCGTACACGCAAGTGCACGTGGTCGATCAAGTAATATAGTGGCATTGAAGAAAGCTGAATATTGTTCCCACAGGAACTTGTGTGAAATAACTATCCAATTCTAGTTTAATAATGAGATAAAGTAACCAATAAAGTTTTAGAATTGTAAACTAAAAGTAAACTAAACTAATGTGGGAAAGTAATGACTTTGGAAAATTAATGGATGGAATCCCGGGGTTAAAGCACTAAGATTAATAATACTACGCCGTTCAACCTCATTCATTAGATCACTTATCTTGTTTGTTGATTCATGAGGTTGATATTATAATCATAGTCTCTTGAGCCTCTAATCACCTGTCTAACATAGACCTACAACTACATCGTTGAGCGGGGATGTGAGAACTATGATAAACGCATTTATATTTCATACCATAATGAACCAATCAAAGATTATAGGTATATCTCTATTCTAGTCTCTAATTCAAATTGCTTATTTTATAGAAGAATAAGAACCCTACTCTATTTATCCCTATGTTGTATCTTCTTATTCCCCCTCTCGAGATCACAAGGTCGACAAGAAATGTATTCTAAGGTCACAAATCCTTAAAATAGTTCAAAAAGGGATAAACAAACAACCAAATATGATAATAAATCCAAAAAAATCAATTAAAAGTGAAAGTAAACAAGTTCTTGGCCTTAACCCCGGAAAGGGGGCTTTTAGCAGCTAATGGACATAACTATAATCACAGTCATGGAAAACATGTTAAAATCCATAAAAAAATAAAGTAAATATAGAAAAACCCTAATATAAATGTTTCACATCCCATATACATGTTTCAACGTCGTCCAAGTTGTATAACATTAAGTACAAGTGTCCTATTTATAGGAGGACAAAACTGTCGATTTTTGCACTAGGTACGCGTCGCGGAGCTTATAGAGGGGACTAAGGTGTGTGACATGCCTTAATCATGGAGTAAAACTATTTTGGGTCCATTATTAAGTTATCTATGTATGGAAATATCTCTATATCCATGGTTTGTGTCGGATACACACCATGGACATCCAAAGTGTCCATTTTACGTCAAATCTTGTCCCGTGCTTTCGTTGATCCATTACAAGACTTTTTGTGTTGTTTACACGTGATTTCTAGATTTTAAATCCTTAATATATCATCATAATATACTCAACAATCATCCTATAGCATCAAACACCACTGATTAGAGCTCAAAACAACACAACATCTAATACGACGAACTAGAAACTTATGATAAGAATACTAGTTTTGCCCCTTCTGATCTTTAACTTAGTTGTGACTCTTGGATTGATTCAATTGCACTTTAAACATTATAAAAAATTTATTGAAAACATAATTACACAATAAAACAATTAGTAACTTATTCAACACATTATAATCCATTGCGATAGACTAGAACGACACCTAGCTCAAGCTAGTAAAACTAGTTTTCTCGTCTAGACTCTAAATTGTCAATTTTAATCCAAACTTGTTATAAAACACCTTTAAACATTGAAATCACATACTTAAATAGTTATATGGTTATTTATATACTTATTAACACATTAAGCACACGAAGTGTCCTCAAAACAACCCTAGATAATCCAGGATAACAACACTGAGGTACATAAATCCACCTCAGATCGGAGGCCCATAACTTATGGGCCTCAACCAAAATCATGCCTCGCAACCCATCCATATCCGGGATGCACAACCTCCCTTAGTACCTCAAGATAGTATCCCCACCGATATTGAAATCCATCACCTTTTACTTACCCACATTATCCTTGATTTTCATCAAGAGGGGATCTAACACCTGTTTCTCCTTTATTTCCAAACCAAGAGATGACTATGCTACCTTTTCCACAAACACACCACCATTCTCAGAATTCAAGAGAAAAACTCCAAGATTAGATAAACGGTAAATATCCTTCACCAATTCCCTCTTATCCTTATCCACATGCGACAATTTACCTATGGAAAACCTGCTAAGAGCATCAGCAACCGTATTAGCTGTACCTGGATGGTAGTGGAGACTCATATAGTAGTCCTTCAACAACTTAACCCATCTCCTTTGCTTGAGGTTAAGCTCCTGAGTAAACATATATTGCGGGCTCTTATGATTATAAAAGATATCAATATATACCTCATATAAATAGTGATACCAAATTTTCAACACGAACACCACAGCTAACAACTTCAAGTCATGAGTCGGATAGTTCCTCTCATGGACCTTCAACTGTCTAGAGGCATAGGCAACCACCTTACCATGCTACATCAATACACAGCCCAAACTAATTTGGGATGCATCACAATAAACCACAAAATGCTTGATACCCTTAGGTAGAGTTAAGATTGGAGCAAAAGTCAACTTATCTTTTAGCTTCTTAATGATACTGCCACAAGCATTCGGCCACAAGAACTTTACCTTCTTCTGAGTCAATTTGTTCATTGGAGCAGCGATAGAATAAAAATTCTTCACGAACCTCCTATAATAACCCACTAAACCCAAGAAACTCTGAATGTCAGTTGGAGTTGTGGGTCTAGTCCACTTCTTAACCACAACCACTTTCTGAGCATCCACCATAATCCCCTCACTAGATATGACATGACCAAGAAAAGTTACGATATTCAACCAGAATACACACTAGGAGAACTTAGCGTACAACTATAGATCTTTGAAAGTCTATAACATAAGATGGAGGTGAGTGGAATGATCCACCTCTCTCTGATACACTAGGATGTCATTGATAAAGACAATGGTGAACAAATCCAAGAACTGACGGAAGACTCTATTCATCAAATCCACAAATGTCCCAGTCCATTAGTCAAGCCAAATGACATCACCAAGAACTCAAAATGCCTATACCATGTACGAAAAGCAATCTTAGGGATATCCATTTCCTTAATCTTTAGCTGTTGATACCCGGTTTGAAGACCGATCTTAGACAAGAATTTGACACCCTGAAGCTGATCAAAGAGATCATCAATCCTCAAAAAAAGAAATTTATTCTTTACTGTCACCTTATTCAACTGTTGATAATCAATACACATCTTAAGGGAACCATCCTTCTTACATACGAATAACATCGGTTTACCCCAAGGGTACACACTAGGATGGATAAAACCTTTGTCCAAGAGATCCTTTAGTTGCTTCTTGAGTTCTTTCAACTCAGTCGGAGTCATTCTATACGGCGTAATAGAAATTAGACGAGTCTCCGAAATAAGATCAGTACCAAAATCAATCTTCCTATCAGGAGGAACACCAAGAAGGTCATCAAGAAAGACCTCGGGAACTCATTTACCACCAGGATTGAATACAAAGAAAGACCCTTCAAGTAAGAATCTTTAACCCAGACTAGATAATAGAGACACCCCTAGAAGATTAATCTTTGAGCTCTAAGATATGATATGAACTTCCCCTTTAGAGCTAGAGAACCACCCTCCCACTTAACAATTAGCTCATTATGGAATTTAAACATGACCTTACAAGTCAGATAATCTAAGGAAGCATAGCACGAGTGAAACCAACCCATTCTCAGAATAACATCAAAGTAAACCATGTCTAACTCTATCAACTACACCAGAGTTTCTCTACTACCAACAGCTACCACACACACCCTATAGACTATTTTGACAACCACAGAGTCTCCCATCGAGGTAGAAATAGAAAAATGGTCCAACAAAGACTCAGGACCAAAACCATAATACACACTCACAAATAAGGTCATGTAAGAGAGAGTGGACTCCAGATCAAGTAAATAGTAAACATCATTGGAAAAGAGTTTCAACATGCCAATGACGACATCGGGAGATTCCTCTAAGTACTAATGAGAAGCAAGAGCATATAAGCAATTTTGGCCAGTGCTGGATCCAGAAATAAAAGTAGAAATAGAAATAGCACCTTTCAGTGCAGAAGCTAATAAGGTAGCAATAGAGACCCTGTTGACCGGCATCCTACCTTGCTCCAAATTTATAAATTCCTCAATTATTATCTCCCTCAACTTCTAAGGAAAAAATCATTCCAAAATGGCAATAGAGAAATTAACCACAATGCAGAGTAGACATCACTCCCCTAGACTGCTCCCATTCTTCATACGATTGGTGTGTCATATCCTTCAATTCATAGGCAGAAAACTCCACACCTTCAATATCTGATGCATGCATAATCCAAAAGATCTTCTCTATATCATCACCAAAAGCTTGAGGATCCTCCTCAATCTTAACACCAGTAAACACCGGAGGGTTCAACCTAATGAATTGGGCAACCCATGTAGCCTCAAAAGATAGAGTAATAGAATCACCACTCTTAGACTGAGAAGCTACCAACTTGCCAATCTATGAATAAACTAATGAAACTCAATATTTATCACATCTACCTAACGAGCTCGGGGAGGGATAGAGAAAATTGGTGGAACTCTAAGAGGGAAATCGAGAACTGGACCCCTAGACTGGGCTATACCCCATAAGCATGGTATGTCCCATCAGCATTGTCATCAAGTAGGACAAAGGAGTTTCCATGACCTTTAGATCATCGGGGAGGCACGATCTAAAAAAACAAACAAACGGGAATTAGAGGAATCCAAGATATTAGACTCTATAGCTCAAAGTAAGATAACAAGAAAGGGAAACATTCCTAAGTATCTAATAGCCTCTCCCTTAAAAGTTTGGTGTGATATACACCCATAAAAGAGACTCTACTTGATACGATTTTGTCAAACACCCCATGACACCAAACCTGCGCTCTGATACCAACTTTGTCATGATCAAAACCAGGGCCAGGCCATGATAGGTATCTCAAGTCCCATACTAAAGATCACCCCCTTTACCTAACTTAGTCGACATAACCACCTCAAGTATCGAATGAGATTCAAAAATATAATAAAATAAGAGTTTATTAATAAGAAAATATCAAAATGCATCTGGGTTCAGTGCCAACCGGTATCGGCATTAATGCCAATAATAATACCAATACTAACACTATTACCAACATCGCCTATACCAATAGTGGTCTGACAAAACCTCTAATTAAAGCCCTAAAATATTCAATCGATACATGCCCCTGACCATAACCAAAAACCAAGTCCAAATGTAATATCAGAATGCAAAGAAGTAAAAAAAATAAAATGGGGTCTTTCAAATTATGCAAGCTCATCACTTCAATCTGACTTGAAAGCTGATCTTGAATTTGAATCACTGAGTGAAAGGAGAAGGGATATGTCTAATTCCTACGTCACGTAGGGATACAAGTCTAAAGATGGTTACCAGGAAAATGCTAACATGTGACTCAGGGATAGAGGAATAAAATAATTTCATCATTCAAAGCTAAGTCAAATTATCACATGTATACACATATGTATATAATATCATGACTGAATAGGGAACAATGCTTAGAATGAACTTTGAAAACATTAACCTAGGTTATGTAGCATAACCATCATATATTAAGGCACCCACAGGATATATAGGCTCAGTTCTCCCCTATCTAGAAAGACCCCAGTACGTGTAGCCGTATGAACTAGAGAATATCCATAACTTTATATGCCTTTATGGGGGACTCCAACCTCCTGGCATAATCAAGGGACTTAGCACCGATGTATACAACATGGGGACTTGAACATCCCATTCATATATTCATTCAGGGGTCTCAAACCTCCTGGTCATATAGACACCCGCACCAGCTAGCGTAGTTTCAGTATTAGTCCTTTAGACTTCACTTTCATGGCTCACCTAAACATCGCTCTTTAAATCCTAATTAAAACAATCTTCACACATACACACAATCATTAGTCAAATTACTTACCAAAGGCATCCCGTTGGTATCATCATACTAACCCCACTTGTAAGCGTACAATATGCCATAACCATTATAATTCAACTTTGGGACACAAACCCATTGTCTAAACAAGGACATCAATTTAATTTAACATTTAGGGACTCAAACTCTCTTAGTTAATTAAACCACCATGGTTACAATTCAAATCAATTTATGACCAGAAAGGCCTTTCATGACTCTATTTACCAACCAATTACATCAATAGTCCAATGCATTAGTTTAAATCATAATTTAATTTAATTTATGGTCATCAAGACCTTTACAAACCATTCATCCTTAATTAATATCCTTAGGCCAATTATTAGTTCATAACGCAAGTCACCATATGATAAAGTATTTTCATAAATAGGTTGAGGCCATACTATTACCAAAACCAAAACCAACATAAGAAACATCAAGTTTAGGGTTAAACATGACCCCATTAGTTAAACCAGAATTACCAAGCACTCATTTATGTAAAACTATCATTAAAACATGTATATTCACAACTTAAACCAAGATTAAACAATACTCAACAATATGCAACAAAACTCTCAATATTGGTTTTCAAAACCACTATCAATGATTCGTAAATAAAGTTTTAAACATATGATTTTCATGAGCTAACTATTAAGAAAGAGTCACATGCCTAAGTTAACAAGATTTACAAAACAAATCTGGTCTTTAAGCCCCTAGATCATATGATTTAGACCTTACTTCTCGTATCATGATCATACGACTCGTATGATGCCTTTTCATATCAAGAACAGAACGTGGCTAATGTGACACAGACCAACATAACACTAGGGTCCTTGAACCATATCCACACCATAGAAGTGGTATGGTAAGTCGTATGATGCACAGAATATCTAAGACTCAAGAAATTTTATAAGGGATAAAGTTTGGGGTATTTAAAGGGTATGACTCATGTCTTGGTTGCCTTTGGCTTTGATGATCTTTTTTAATTTGTGATGGTATTGATATGGTATCAGTATGTTATAGTTCTGTTTGTGTGCATCAACCTTTTCAATTCAATTGGAGGCCATTTAGTGGTTGAAGTTAAGTTTTGGTTGTTTGGAAGTTAAGTGAGAGTACTCATTAAATTTAGAAGTTTTTTCTCTTTATTGAGGGTATCTGGAAAGTCATTCTCAAAGTATATGAGCCCAGTACCCCGTACCTTTATGATTTTGAGATTCTTTCTATTTGTTAACTTTCGAGTACAAAAGTCCTTTTAGTAGAGGATATTGCAATGACCCTTCCAATTAGTTTTCATATTTCTACTTATTTCCACCATTAGGGATTCTCTATATCTTCTCAATTCATTTGTGACTTGCTGGGATTATTGTTTGGTTATCGGGTAGTTTGTTTAGTTTTTAGAACCAATTCCCTATTTGGAAGTCTTGTTGGTGCCAAATGGACATCAGGTACAAAATTCAATAACAAAATCTTGGATACAAATTTCTACTATGCTAGTCGATTCAAAATATCAATTTTAGGCTAGGTGGACCTTTGGTTTGGGTCCCAATGCACCCAAACTCATTTTGACTTATTGATTGGAAAGTGGAAAAATTGCAAGTATGGGTGTGTGGATCATATTTGGTCTAAATGATCTCTAATAGAAAATAAAACTTCACCAACGCATCCATAACATCAAATTTAGTGGGGTTACATAGTTTATTTGTGAAAATCAAAGTCCGAATGAGTTTTAAGGGTCAAAAACAAGTTTTGACTTTATTGGTGCTGGTACATGACGATTGCAATAAGTCTTATGGAGACACGCAAGAACGATAGTGACCCCTAGGATCACGATAGTGATATCTTCTTACCTGTGAGGGCTATATATGGACCCCAAAAGGTATTTGGGGCATTTTCCCTTCATCTTTAAGACCTAGAAACCTCAAACTAAGTGTGGTAACATAAATTGAGTTTTATGGGTGATTTGGAAGCTTCATTATCATATATTTTCATGATTAACATCGGAGTTAAGTAAAATCCTTTAATTCTAAGCTTGAATTTCTTGATTATTTGAACAAAACCACAAATAGCTTGAGGGCTTGATTTTAGTCCCAAATAAGCTTAGTTTCCACCTATTTCTTGAGGGTTATGATTCCTTAATGGTATATAAACTTTGGGTTGTCCCTCGAAATGTGTTTTTTGTAAGTAGGGGTTTTTGGTGTCATTTTTATACCTAAAGCACTATGGTACAATATTAATATCATTACGCTCATATTGATGAATAGATTATGTTTTTGATAGCTTTGCATCTTTAAAAGGCTTTCAAAAGGGGAAATGAAGGTTTAGTGGATTGATGAGAATTTTTTTATATTTTAGGTAGGTTAGGTTTATTCTTTGTTAGAATGAGCTTTGTCAGAGTATAATTGTGATATCTTGTTAGATTGGGAGGGGTTTTTGGTGTTGGTTGATAATTTTCCAAGACTTGTGGATAGTTGGATCTTTAAGGTCATTTCAACCCATATAGTAAAATGCCTAGTTTGTTGTATCAAACCTCAATAGATTAGACTTAATGTCTCATGCTTAATATGGTAATGCTTAGAACTAATATAGTAAGATAGGAGTGACCTTATCCCTCATACTTAGAGCAATATTTTTCTTAGATGCTTACTTTAATAAAGTTTCTTTAGTTCCAATAGACTTAGTGACAGTATTTGAGTAGGATCCTACCTTGGACTTAATGGTGGCTTTCTATATATCTAAGGGTTAAATTAGATACCTTAGCCTATATCGGGGTAGAAATAAACTTAGAAGGTATATTAGGAGATTTAGAAGTAGGTCTTGACCCACCTTAAGTCAATATTGAGGTAGTCCTCGTGAGACCCATAGGTGCTTATAAAATTCCTATAAAATGCCCTTTGAGGAAATATTGAGGAACCTTGGAAGTAAATTTATTGATGATGCCATAATTTGCTATTTCTTACGCTATTAAAAAGCCTATGACCATGTTATTCATTAAGCCATGGATGTGGCTATTACTCGGGCTATTGATTAGGCTATTTTTTTGGCTATTGATTGGACCAATGAACACCTTATTGAATGAGCCCTTGACTATAGCATGGCTTAATCCATAAATCACAATATCGACTATGTTATGAATGAGCTATAGATTATTTCATGGATTTGATATTGCTCAAGTTAGTGATAAACTTTCTTTAAGCTAATGGTGGACCAATGAATCGATTACTTGTAGGCCATTACTCATGATAATTCTTATTGTTATGCTCATGGTCTAATGCACTAGATTATTGACTTATCACTTAAAACATTCATGTTACATATATATATACTCATTAATAATGTGATATTTATGATGAAAGAGAAAATATAGAGGTATTCTCTTCTTGATTCTCCTTTTATGTTTATTTACTTTAGCCATCGTGGGGATTGTTCTTTACTTTAGCCCTCGTGGGGCTTGTCATTTACTTTAGCCCTCATAGGTTTTTCTCTTTATTAGTGATATTAATGTGTATATTATGATGATTCCTAGCAAGGATGAATGATACTATGATGATATGATGATGCCTGGCAAAGCTAGAGGATATTATGATAATATGATAATACCCGGTAAAGCCGAAGGATATTATGATGATATGATGATACCCAGCAAGGTCGGAGAACATTATGATGATGTGACAATATCCAGTAAGGCTGGAGGATATTATGATACTGTAATAATGCCCGGTATGACTGGAGGATATTATGATGATTTGATGATACCTGACAAGACCAGAGGATACTATGATTATATGATGATACCTGACAAGGCTAGAGGATGACTATTGATGTGCCTATAGGTACATCTATCGCTTCGAGTCTAGCTATCCCTATGTATGGAAACTATATATTATTTATGCTCATGTGTATTTGGGTATAATATTGATATTAGATATGTTGAGCCTAGTTTTCTAGTGATCAAGGTATAAAGTGGTATAGTTATTGATTTAAGGTTGAAAAGATGATTAGGGGTGAATAGTAATTAAGAGGTTAATAATGACTTATGGATAGTTGAACCTTAGCAATAATAAGGACTAGTGGTATTGACGACTAGTAATTATGATGATTAAGCTATAATGATATTTAGCGTAAATGAAGACTTGTAATAATGATGTTTAGTTGATAGTAATGATTTAGTCGATGATGATGACTAGTTTCCAAACTAGGATTTGTGTATTAGTTATCCTAGTTACTAAATTGCATTTAGTCAATAAATTGAATAGTGAATAATTGATGATTAGAGGTTATTGGATCAATGGTGATTAGTGAGTTTGTGATTGCTGAAAATAAATAGCTGTTTGTTGATAAACATAACTTAGTAATGAATTTTGGCTATGTGCTAGTTATTGATTAGTTGGTGAATAATGACTTTTTTTTGACCTACAAATAGTAATTATAGGGTGAATATTGTATAATAACAATTAGAAGGTATATGATGACTAGTGAGTAATTGGATTGGTAAATAAGCATTGGCTAGCTAATAAAATAGCTATTAGTGTGTATCGAGGATACAGGTGTCTAAATAATGATATTGTTATGTTTATGCATATATTTTCACACGTCTATTTATTAATATTGATGATAATTGTGGAAAGTTTATAAATTGACCGATTGATGGTAAGAGTGTATTGATGGTTGAATAACAATGGAATTTTAGATATATTATTGATAAGATTCCTTTACATTTCTCCTTAGGTGTACTCTCTAGTGGTATGAAACACTATGATGAGTTCTTTACTTTATGCACTAGTTAGCGTATGGGAGCCAACTTTGTACTTGTGATTGCATGTGTTGATGCTTTATGATACATTATTTTTCTGAATTGTCCAATTCTTATGTCTAGCGATATTGGCAGGCGTTGTTGCCTTATGTTATATTATTATTATGACATTTATTACTTGTTATGTACAACGATATTGGCATGTGTGGATGCCTTACGTTATACTGTTATTCAATTTGATTACTTATTATATACACTGATGACAGAGATAATTCAAGTTTGATTCTATACCTTGACTTAGTTATGATTGTCTTGCATTATATCATCTTTATATCATGACTTAGCTCAGTCGGATGATGATTGCTAGTGAGTACACGTTGTTTTTTTACTCATACTACACTTCTATGTTGTAGTATTAGTCTAGTCTCTATGTTGTATTCAAAGATAAGTTATATCAGTGTATTTTAGTTGAACTTCACTCTGTACTCTGGTATTATTAGCAGCTCTTTTACTGATACCACCAGGTTTTGGGATTATATGTAATTGCTTCATTATTTCATCTAGTTCATAATTCTTTTCTTTATATATTTAATAGTCCACTACTATCCATTCCAGACTATGGGTTTTGGCTTGCCTATTGGTGGGTTATAGTAGGCGCCATCATGACCTAAGAAATTCAGCTGTGATAGGAGGTCAGTGGGAGCAACACTTAGCCTTGTTAGAGTTCGAATATAATAATAGTTACCATTCGAGAATTGAGATGGCGCCTTTTGAGGCTTTGTAAGGTAGGCGATGTCATTCTCTGATAGGATGGTTTGAGACTTCTGAGATTAGGCCCCATGGTACTGACTTGCTTTAAGATTTGTTGGATAGAATCAGGGGGATTCAGTATAGGTTAAGGGTAATAGAGTAGGTAAAAATCTAATGATATCATAGACTTTACACCCTCGTACTTTAGGACATCAGTCTTATGGATCCACATCGTCATTCATGTGTTGGTACCCCTATCAAGGTACCAAAACCCTTTCAATTGGGGTTACAGGTTGGACCCTGATAACTCAGAATGGGGCATGTTAGTTATATCTAGCGCCCCACAGTCTCAGTACAGTATTCAAAGTGTGTCAGTTCAGGTTTCCATGACCAAGTATTCAGACATTAGCTATTCAATTATTTTAGATGTCAGTTATTCAGTTATTCAGATCACGCCAGTACATGTTTATGCTTGGTCTTGAATTCTTAGTTTTACATGTTCATGTTTTATATGCTGAGTATCCATACATGACCCTCAGTTCAGTTTTACAAGATGTGTAAGCTTTACATGAGATTTACATACAATATACATGTTTTTACCTCTTCTAAGCTTCAGTTCTACTTATTCTACAAAAGTAAAGATTAAGAAACTAAGTATAGTGATTCACCAACTTATCATATTATGTTTGTTACTCAGGTTTTAAGATACTTCAGCTTTCAGTTGATTTCAGTCTCTTGGTGAGTCTACTTGTACTTAGCATGCATGCTTGTGTAATCTAATTAGTTTTACTTACTGCATTCACCCCCACTTAAAACATTCCAAAGTACTAATCCATATATATGTCTATGTGATACATTGTCTCATAATGTAGGTACTAGTTGTAGCCCACACATCATACTCAGATAGTTTGCAACTTTCAGTCAGCAGGTGATGAGTTCTCTTATTTCGAGGACATCATTCAGTTATAGTTTATGTACTATATTGTTATTATTCATATGTATTAGTTTATGGTAGTTGGAGGCATGGTCCCAGCTATCTATAGTCAGTATAATAGAGGCTTCATAGATTTTTAGTTAGAGTCATTACATGTAATTCAAGTTTCTTTCTTCAGTTGTATCATGTTGTAAAGTTTATTAGTATTACATTTATTCATACTTTATCATGATTATGTTTCCACTTAGTATATTTAGTTTTTATACAATTTAAATCAATTACTCAGTATTGCCATTACATGGTTTAGCTTGGGACCAACTTGTGGTTCTAAGAACCCAGTTACGACTAGAGGGCAGTCTCGGTGTCATAAAACATAAGACCTCAATAAAACACTTGCGTAGTGGCAACCAAGTTTTGGGTAGTCGTGCAAAGAGAACATCTCAGTATCAAAACAAAACACCAAAATCTGCTCATACTCAGTCGATAAAACAGTTGTAGCATATCTAGCTAACTTATGGAATCAGCCTCATACTCTAGGACTGTTTATAGAACCCCTGATCCAATCTCGGTATATTCTTTCTCAGATGTTTTTCTAAGGCTACATGGCATATACTTCTCTAAGTAAAGCTTTAAAAATTGAGTTCATGTCAACTGAGGAGATCTAGATAGCTTGGAATCTAGATAACCCCTCCACCAATTCAAGTTGTCGTGTCTAGCTGAAAAAGTAGCATCGCCAGTCCCATGAGTCTCAACAAGGCCATAGTTATGGAGTTCATCCTTTACAAACAATCAAGAACTTGAATTTATCCTCACTAGATGACCCAAAAAACCTCGATAGAGTCAATCTCATAAATCTACACAACAATTTTTGCTCCTCAATGGACATGCCATTCTGGGCAACTATCGATTGAGTAACTACGACGCTGAAGAGATCTCAACTCTGAGGGCCACAGATATAGGTTGTGCCTCTCAATTTGTACCAATTTGATCTGTAAACTGAGAACCATACAAAGATGCACCATTAACCAAATACAACAACTGAACCTAATAATCTTTAAGAAGCAATAAAGGAATAAACCTCGGTGGAGCCTGGGCTGTCCTTGACCAATCACTAGCTGGGGTGGAGAAATCTCTAGAGCAGGAGCAGAAATAAGACGTGATAAAGGAACCATAATCCAAACCTTTAGCTGGGGTTGCAGGTCTCGCCTGTCCCCGCACTCTACATTGGCCATGACCTTCGATAGAATCTCTAGTAGCGGACTCAAGGTCCTCATCTCTAATAATAGTAGCACGTATCCTGGAAATCTATGAAAAAGCAAAACAAGGTGAATTTTTATAAATTGAATCAGGCTCAGAACACAAAATGAATGAAGAAAGTAAAGATCTCCAAAGAATATCCTATATACTCCTTAAGATATCAAATAGACGTCATCATTCTGATCTGCAAGACTCTACTCGACACTTGCTGTTATACCGACAATACTAGTGAACCTAGGCTCCGATAGAAATTTGTCATGTCCTAATTTCAAGATTCATGATGGCACCTACTTTAACCCACCAATAGGTAAGCCAAATTGGAGTCTGAAATGATAAGTAATGGGCTAGTTGGAGGAAAGTAGAATAAATACCAAAATTATACAAGTAATTAGATTACAAGCAATGAAGTAAAATAATGATAACACAACTAGAGATAAATAAGAAAAAAAGTAAAGTATCCTAAGACCCAGTACGGTTGGTACAAGAGTCTCTAGCAAAATAATAAGAGTAGTAATAGTCTCGAATAGAATGACCATCCAAAAATAGAAGATGGAGAGAAAGTCAACTTAGGCTTTGAAAGATCACCATATCTCCAAACATCGATCACTACTAGTACGAATATTAACAACGATAACTAGTCTCAGATCTATATCAAAAATATGTAGAAGTGTAGCATGAGTACCAAAGCAATGGGTACTTAGTAGGCATCATCAGTCGGCTGAGCTAAATTATAATAAGAGTATAATAACATGCGAGATAGTGAACTAATGTCAAGAAAAAGGGAAAATCTAGAATAATGTTCTAATTACTAAAAAATAAATAACTAAGTAAATAATATCCAAGAGAATGTAACTAACTAAAGCCTAATTAGGCTCCCATAAGCCCTGAAGGCGCAAACAAGAATAAATTATTCAATCGAGCCCTCTTAAGCCCAGTTGATGCAACTACAAAAGAAATATCGACAGTACAAATCACGAAGTATCTGAACCACATAACCATAATTATGGATCCTTCCATACCATAAACACCAAATTCAAATCGGATTCTTCATTATCATAACCCCTCAATGTTGGTCTCAAATAGGAAATAGTATCTTAAACATCAGACTTAAACCTGAATTAGTATCATAGATGTCAGACTCAAATCGGTCTTAATATTATAATTGTTGTACTCAAGCCAGTCTTTAAGTAAATCCAAGGTATAAGTCTAGTCAAAAGTCAAAAAATGTCTAAATCATCCCCCCGGCTCAAGAATATAAATAGGGTGATGGAAGAAGGTCTCTTAGGTCTACAATGAGATAATTATAATATTTACCTAAAGAGGGCTAGAGGGGCTCTCTTCTAACCCTGAAAGTCCATTCTAAGGGATTTTCTACCCCAAGCTTGACTAAGGTTCCCAAGTCCTACTACAAGGTGCTAAATAAATCTCATTAAGTCCTAAGGTAGTAATTCCACCCAAGGAACGGACAATTAGGTCAAATTTTCCTAAATACGGCTCACTAACCGGCTAAATAATCCAAATTTCACTAAATATGCAATCAAATTGTAATTTCTCAACCCCAAACTAGCATAATATCATACTAATATTATAATAAAGCTCAATCTATAGGGAGAGTAAGCCCAGCCTACCTAGACGCTGAAAAATACCCGATAAATCTTGTAAATTAAAGATTTTCTCTTCTGAGAAGCCTCTACATGATGACATGCTACCAAAATAGTGATCTACACATCAATATGAAAATACTGATACCCATATTCCATTATAATGGTTTGGGTCCAAAATCAAGTCAAAATTCAATATGGGGCCAGCTTGCAAAATAATAATTTTGAAATTGTCAACACATCCTTCTATTATCAAGGATTATATATCCTCAAGAATGAGTAAATTCTGAGTGCAAATGACACTAAAATCAACCCATCACAAAATTGGGGATTTGAGACTAAATCAGAGAATTAAATAAAAAATTAGACAAAAAATTACAAGGATTATTATGAGGAATGACTCTCTCGAGTTTATCAACACCCCAAGATCACCCAAGGATTAATATTTTAATTTTTTAAGCTTTCTAGGATTTAATTCCTTTTGAAACTTGAAGGAAATGAGAGCAAAGCTGGTAAAAGGTGAACTAAATGCCCCTGTGGTTTTCGCTTAAGTTGCCATCCAATTACTTAAGCAGTCATTGCTTAAGTGGCATATGGTCACTTAGGAGACCCATTTTCTAACTAACCTCCACTAAAGTGGAGAGTATGTCACTTAAGAATTGTCTACTAAAGCAATTGGGCTACTTCTAAAGTGAATGGTGAGAACCTACCTTGGCTTCTAAAGTGAAGCTTTTGACCCCTCGAGATTTGTTTGGAATCTCGTGAAAGTAAACAAGCTATGCTATAGTATCAAATTTGACATTCAATACTCAATAGTGCCGTTGAAATTTCCATTGGGTTTGTGTCAATGAAATATGGACCTTACACCTAGGGGCCACTTTTCTCAAAATCCACCTTGTAGCCCGAAATGAGTGTGGGAGGCTTAGGACCCAAACCAAATGTCCCCCTAGACTAAAATTAATGTTTTAGAGTTGATGGAACTATCAAAATTAGCATACAAGATTGTTAACCTGAAGTTTACACCTTATAGTCAATCCTTAATAATGAAAACTTTAAAATGGGAAATTGGCTCTAAAAAACAAACTTATTGATAACTGAATTATTAGCTTTAGCAAGCTATAAATGACTTGGGGTAGCTATAGGAAATCTCTAAAAGGAAAAAGATTTCAAAAAATGACCTAAAGGGTCATTACAAAGACAATATACAATAGTACAGTAAAGAAGGCATATACAATAGTAGTATAAGGAAATAAGGTGATATATAATAAGTATATCCAGAGAATAAAAAGATATATGACAATACTATACAGGTATCTAAAGACGAAGGTATTAATCTAAGGGATCTATCCAACCACATAGATATCACGAGGGTTATAAACAAAAACAGAGGTAGATCTAGCACAATAAAAATGTGTAACCCAAAATATGAATAATCACAAGGTTTATAGAATTAAAGAGGAAAAGAACCCAAAAGTGTACCTACAACTTCAAGTATAAATCCATAACTATCTTACCCCAAACTAAGCAATAATGTACAAAAAAAAATATCACCAAATAAGACTAGACAAATAATAACCTAACTAGACCCCATAAGCCAGAAAGGTACAAACAATCATGGAGCAAACAACAAACTAACCTATACCTATCCAGTCCCTCATAAGATCTGCACGTACAAGCACTAAATAATTATATAGGTGATAGAAATTCATAAGAATGAATTAATGAAAAGTAAATAAAATACTACTGTAACAGTTGAGTGCCATATCGTACCAAGTATATACACCTTCTTCAGCTCACTGAATCGCAAGGCAGGTCATATAGGGTATCCTTCCTTCTAGTATGTGGTTCCTAAATAGAGAGACCCATAAAGGACTAGAGATGTCTGTATATATTGCCTAGTCCAAAACTATTGCTTTCATTAATCAATAATAAATTTTTTATTCATCTAGTACTGGAGATAAATAAGAGTATAATAAATGCTCAAAATTAATTTAAGGCTAGATAAGTAGAAAATCCATAAAATCTATCTTAGATCAAAGTCGAGACTAAAAATAGTAGAAAAGTGTATAAAGAGTCAGAACAAGTAAATAATGATAAATGAGTAGATCGAGAATTGGTCAAAAACTACCTCGATTTGAGTTTCCAAAGTAGTATGTTTAGTTAAAAGACCATAACCAACAATAAGGGTGGTATGACTTCTATTTAAAAAAATAGTTTTAAAAGTGAAAAGTAGTTTGTGCAAGTCGCTTGACTACAGAGGCTATTTACCTCGTGAGGAGATTAGTGGAGCAGTTTAAGAAGAGGAAGAAGGAATTTTACATGGTGTTCATTGATATTTCAAAGGCATATTACAAAGTCCCTAAGATTTTTTGGGGGTGCTTAGAGGATAGAAGGGTGCTCATGGTGTATGCTAGGTCAATTCAAGACAAGTATTATGATATAAAGACTCTTGGGAAGATGGTAGGAGGAAATTTGGAGCATTTTTCTATTTTGATAGGCTTGAACTAGGAATTGACTCTTAGCCCATTTTTATTTGCCTTGGTGATGGATGTTTTGATATGGTGTATTCAAGAGGAGGTTCCTTGGTGTAGTTATTTGCTGATATGTTGTACTATTAATGAAACTTGGGGGAAGTTAATAATAACTTAGAGGAATAGAGACAGACCCTTGACTCTATGAGATTTAGGTTCAGCAGGGCCAAGATGGAGTGCTTTGAGTGTAATTTTAGTGATTTGTTGCATGAAGTTAACATGGTAGTGAAGCTGAATTCTTATTCCATTCAAAAATGGAAGGGTTTCAAGTATCTTAGGTCTATGTTCAAGGGAATGGTAAGATTAACAAGGATATCACACACTGTATTAGTGCAGGGTGGTTGAAATTGAGGCTCATTTTAAGAGTCATGTATGATAAGAAGGTGCCTTCTAAGCTTAATAGTAAGATCTATAGAGTGGTAGTCTGGTTTGTGGACATACCGAAAGGGATAAGGTTAGAAATAATATTTTTCAATAGAAGGTAGGAGTGGCTTTGGTAAAGGACAAAATTTGAGAAGTGAGGTTTTAATGGTTTAGGCATATGATGAGGAGGGGCACGGATGCTCTAGTACGAAGGTGTGAGAGGTTGGCTATGGATAGTTTTAGGTGGGGTAGAGTAGGTTGATGAAATATTAGAGAAACGTGATTAGGCATGACAAGATCAATTATAATTTTGAGGACATGACCTTTGATAAGAAGGTATAGAGGACGCAGATTAGGTTAACGGGATAGTCCATAAGAGTACAGCTGTAATAGTAGGGAAGGTGATTTGTTTTTATCTTATCTAATAGTTTCTTATAGTCCCTATTCATGGTATTTGGTGATGTCTATGATATCAAATAGCAAGTTTGTAATATTTCCTTATAGGTGTGTTGTTTCTTCTATTATCTAGCAGTGTGACATCACTTTTTGTTATTTGCTTTAATGTTTTTTGTTTGTTATACTGCAATCATCTAAGGTAGTAGTATGGATTGTGTACACTTTACCCCCCCAGACCCCACTTAGTGGGAATATACTAGGTATGTTGTTATTGTTGTTGGAAAATAGTAGTAAAACAACTAAATTTTTAGTATAAATCTTTCTATAAAATAAACATGAGCATATAAATATATGCATGCCAACACCTATATCCAAAATTGCACGCACAGAAGCATCTATAAACTGAAATCACAACTCTTTTAGTGTAATCACCCTTCGGGTATTTTTCCATATTTTCACATATTTTTGTTGTTAGATCTCTTATATAGCTTCCTCAAGTCATTTATGACTTGTTGAAACTGACAGTTTGGTGACCGAGCAGTTCTTTTGGTTTTTAGAGTCAATTCCCGATTTAAAAGTCTTTGTTGGTTCCAAAAGTCCACTGGGAAAAATCTTCAGTTAAAGGACCTCGTATGTAAATTTTTATGGAGACAGCAGCTCTAAAATATTGATTTTAGGCTAGGTAGAACTTTGGCTTGGGTCCTGAGGCACCCGGGCTTATTTTGACCAATTAGTTGGAAAGTTGAGAAATTAGAGATATAGGTGTGGGGCCATATTTGATCAAAACGACCTCAAATGGAAAATCTAAGAGTGTAATCACATTCAAAATATTAAATTTTGGGTGGTTACATAGTTCATTTGTGTATACGAGATTCCAGATGAATCCCGAGACCTTGGAAGAGACTTGGAAGATTTCAAAGCTTTCAGCTACCAACTAATGCAATCGTGCAAAATCCATCCTTGGTATGTGATCGCACATAGGTGTCTCAATTGTGACAAGTCATGCAGACCACAATATGCCTCAATCACAATTTTCCAGTCATGATAGATACTCTTGATTAACTGGTCTAGGTATAAAATGACCCCTTATGTTGTGATTTTGCACATTTTTCATCCATCACTTGAGAGAAAAAACCCAGAGTGAGATTTCTTAAAATTGAAGATCGTTGGTGATTGGGAAGCTTGGGTAACATCTATTTTTGCGATTATCATCCAATTTAAGGTAAGAAATCACCCTTTTCTTGGTGAAATTTCTTGATCAATTACTCAAAACTCCAAAACCTTTAGAGCTTTATTTTAGCCCTAATTTAGCTTAGTTTTCACCTATTTTTAGGGTAATGATTCCCTGAGTTTGATATTACGTTGGGTTGATCTCCAAATTATGATTTTCTTAAGTGAGACCCACATGGGATTTTTGAGGTAATTTTTGGACCCAAAGAACAATAGTGCAATATGGGTTTTGTTATTCTTGTATTGATGAGTAGAATGTATTTTTGATAGCTTGGCATCTTGAGGAGACTTCTCTGAAGGGAAAGGTAAAGGTAGCAAATTCATTGAGCCGAAAGGCAGTGAGTATGGGTAGCTTGGCTTTCACTTCAGTTTCTCAGAGGTTGTTAGCACGTGACATTTTGTCCTTATCCAATTTGATGGTTTGCCTTGATATTTAAGATCCTAGAAAAATTCTTGCTAGTGTTGAGGTGAGGTATTTATTATTTGAATAGATTCGGGATCGTCAGTTTGAGGATAACAAGCTTCTCTTCCTTCGTGATTAGGTATTAAGTGGTGGGTCTGAGAGGCGCATAATAGATTCTGAGGGTGTTTTGAAATTTGATGGCCGCATTTATGTTTTATAGATCGATGATTTGATTTAGTTGATTTTTCATATGGCTAACAACTCTAGATATTTCATTCACCCCGGCACTGCCAAGATGTATAAAGATTTGAGACATTAATAATAAAGTGGTATGAAAAGAGATATAGAAGACTTTGTAGCTCGTTGACTTTGTTGCTAGTAGGTAAAGGCCAAGCATCAACAACTAGGTGGATTGACTCAGAGATTGCCTATTGTCGAGCGGAAAAGGGAATGGATTACCATGGATTTTGTTAGTGGTTTGCCTCATATTTCCCATGGTTCCAATGGTATTTGCTTCATTGTAGATTGTTTGACCAAGTTAGCACATTGTATTCCTATTCAGATGTCCTTCAATACTTAGAGGTTAGCCCATATCTATGTTTGGGAGATAGTCTCTTTCCTTGGTATGCCCATTTCTATTATTTCAGACCATGGTTTTGTGTTTACTTTGAGATTTTAGAGAGCATTCCAGGAGGAGTTGGTCACTTTGGTGGGTCTTAGTACATCCTTTCATCCATAGATAGATAGTCACTCAGAGCGGACTATTAAGGTTATCGAGAATATGCTCTGAGCTTGTGTTATGGATTTTGGAAGCCAATGGGAGCAACACTTAGGCTTGGCAGAGTTTGCTTATAATAACAATTATCACTTGAGTATTGAGATGGATACTTTTGAGGCTTTATATGGTAGGAGATGTCATTCTCCTGGATGGTTTGAGACTTTTGAGGCATTGTATGGATGGTACTGATTTGCTTTATTCAGGATAGGTTGAGAGCAGCTCAGAGTAGGCATAAGGCCTATACGGGTTGTAGCTTTCTACCTTGAGATTTGGAATTTGTGTGATCGTGTATTCCTCCGTGTATCACCCATGAAGGGTGTGATGAGGTTCAGGTGGAAGGGCAAGATCAGTCCTAGATATATTGGACCTTTTGAGATTCTTCGTGCCATTGGTGAGGTGGCTTATGAGTTAGCTCCACCTTCAGATATTGTCATTGTTCATCCAGTTTTCCATATTTCTATGTTGTGGCGATATATTCCTAATTTGTCTCATATGCTTAGATAGGACTCAATCCAGTTGGATGAGCGTTTGAAATGTGTAGAAGAGTCGGTGCTCATTTTGGCTAGTGATGGCAAGTTGTTACGTACTAGAGAGACTCTAGTAGTTAAGGTTTAGTGGAGGAACCACCCAGTGGAGGAGGCCACTTTGGTGATTGAGAGCAAGATGCGGACCCAGTATCCTCACCTATTTGAGACTTTAGGTACATCCTAACTCTTCACTTTCAAGGACGAAGGTTTCTTTAGTAGTGGATATTATAATGACCCTTCAATTCATTTTCCATATTTCCGCCAAATTTTCCTTATTAGATCTTTTCTATAGTTTCCTCAAGTCATTTATGACTTATTGGGGCTAACAGCTTGATTACCAAGTGGTTCATACAATTTTTAGAGCCAATTCCACTAATAGAAGTCTTCACTAGTTCCAAATGGCTATCGGGTGAAAACTTTAGTTAAACAACCTCGTATTCAAATTCTAACTACATCGGTAGCTCCTAAATGTCAATTTTAGGCTAGATAGACCTTTGGTTTGGGTCCTGAGGCCCCCTGGCTCATTTGAACCTATGGTCAGAAAGTTGAGAAATTAGAAATATGGGTGTGGGACCCACATTTGGTCAAAACAGACTTGAATGGAAAATACAAGTGCGCCATCGTATCTAAAACTTCAAACTTGGTGTGGTTACATAGTTCATTTATGTACGGTATTTCGGATGAATCCTAAGTCCATGGAGGAGACTTGGAAGATTTCTAAGTTTTTAGATGCAAACTAATACAGCTGCGATCTCCATCCTTAGGCTTCGATCGCACATAGGTATCGTGATCACAACAAGTCATTCAGACCATCAGATGTCGCATTCTCGATCTGCCAATCGCAATAGCGACTCTCAATTACATTGTCTGGGTATAAAAGTACCCCTCATGTCATGATTTTGTATATTTTTTCTCCATCACTTGAAAGCAAATACCTTAAAGAGTGACAACTCTTAAAATGGAAGCTTGTTGGTGATTGAGAATCTTGGGTAACACCTATTTTCGTAATTATCATCCGATTAAGGAAGAATTAACCTTTTTCTTGGTGAATTTCTTGATTAATTGCTCAAAACCCCAAAACCTTTAGGGCTTGATTTTAGCCCCACTTTAGCTTGGTTTTCACCCATTTTTTAGGGTAATGAGTCCTTAAGATTGATATTATGTTGGATTGGTCTCAGAAATGTGATTTTTGTAAGTGGAACCCACATGGAGTTTTTAAGGTAATTTTTGGATCTAAATCAAAATAGTGAAATATGGGCATCATTATTCTCATATTAACGAGTAAAATGTGTTTTTGATAGCTTAGCATCTCTAGGAGGCTTCTATTAAGGGAAAATTAAAGGTTTCGCATTCATTGAGCTTTCGTCAACATTGAGGTAGGCTAGGTTTATCCTTGTTTGATTGAGTTATGTCATAGTATATTTATGATATCTTTTTAGAATGGGATGAATTTTAGGTGTTGGATTCATGAAATAAAATACTTGGATTAGTAGGATCGTTTAGGATAAATTGAAATTGTAGAATTGATAACACTTGACTTGTTCCTTATGCCTTAAGAGAATTAGATTCACTACTCATGTTTAGCATGAGAATGCCTTAGTTTACTCCAAATTAAGTAAAATACTCTAGTTAATCATGCTTAGAGTAATTTTGTCCTTAGTTTCCTATAGTAATGAAGGTTGTCTTAGTTTCCTTTGGACTTAGTTAAAGCTCTTGAGTAAAATCTCTACTTAGGACTAGTAGTGGTTTGTTATACATCTAAGTATGGATTTAGATATTATAGCCTAGTCTGGGGTAGTGTTTGACCTAAAATGTATTTTTTGGGATTTAGAATAGGTATTTTTGACCCACTATAAGCCAAGATTGATGAATAGTTATCTAGAGACCCTTATACGCTTATTAAATGCTTAGAGAATGCCTTTTTGAAGCAATTTGATGAACCTTGATACATGTTGGTTATGATGGATGGCATTGAAATAAATGCCTAGACGGCTATGCCATAAGTATGAGTTATTGGTTAAACTTTTGACAAGCTACTAATTATGCTATTTCCTTGTCTATTGATTGGGCTACTAAAACTACCATTGAAAGAGCCTTTGACTATGATATTGTCTAAGCCAATT